>NW_019167949.1:18493773-19235625 GCF_002303985.1 Durio zibethinus | reverse complement strand
CTTATTATTTATATATATATATTTTTTAGAATATTTGTTCAACATATATATATATATATAAATGATTTTCATAGTTTTAGTTTTATACAATAAAACATAAAAGTTTATTTTTATTTTTTTATAAAGTTTGATGGCTACTTTGAGTATTATCTCAAAACATTTTCAATATAAATAACATAAATAACACTACATAAAAATGAAGATTTAGTGATTGTTTTTTAGTGGTGTTTTAAAATAAATGCCACAAAGTTTTTATATTTTTATAAGGTTAGCAGCATTTTTTTTATAAAATGCCACTAAATTATTATATAGCAATGTTTGAATTTAAAAACACCACTAAAAATATATTTAAAAACGCCTTTATATACTTTGGCTTTTATAAATTTCATGACGTTTATGTTAATGCCGCTAAATATAAATCTACAAACTAAAAAAACTCAGGGCGTATTTGGTTCGGAGGAATCCAAACATTTTCCCCCTGTAATCTTACTATTGGATATTTGATTCCAACGTTTAGTTCAGAGTAATCTGATTTAAAAAAAAACTGATAAATTTTTAATAGTACCCAAAGTCTCATAATAAAAAACCCACTTTTCCTTATGATATTCTAAGATTCCATGGAGGAAAGTAGCTTTATTTCAAATTTGACCTGACTAAAAAATTGTGAAATAACCATTACCATTTTGAAAAGCATGTTTGGAAATGACTGCAAGTTAGTTGTAGGTTTCTACCAGTAAAAAATTTGGTTTATATATGGCATTTGGTATGAAAAGTACCTTCAATAATCTCTTACAAAAAATTTAATAAGGATATTGAAGATGTTCTGGGCAAAAAAGCCTTAAATAATCTCCCAAAAAATTGGAGTGGATTATTGAAGGTATTTTTACCCCAAAAACACCTTGAATAACCCCATTGAACTTTTTGTAAGGGATTATTCTAGCAAAAAACTTCTTGAATAATCCCAAAAAAATAGAAGGGGATTATTGAAGGTGTTTTTAGTAGAAAATGCCTTAAATATTCCCCTCTTATAACGGGGATTATTCTTAGTTTAAATTATACTTTTTAATTATAAAAATATTGTAGTAGTTTAGTTGGTTAGAGCATACAATTATTAACAATAAATGCCTTAAATAATCTTTGAAAAACTTAAAAAATGCTAGAGTGAGGGATCAAACTTACGATTTTATGGTTAACAACAGTTGCTCTAACCAACTAAGCTACTTCATTATTTTTATAATTGAAAGGTCTTATTTAAACTAAGAATAATCCCATCTGGAAGAGGATTATTCAAAGTGTTTTTTGTCAAAAACGCCTTCAATAATTCTTTTCTTTTCTTTAAGATTATTCAAGGCATTTTTGGCTAGAAAACGCCTTGAATAATCTCTTACAAAAAATTGATGACGTTATTTAAGGCGTTTCTAGCCAAAAATGCCTTCAATGATCCTTTCCAATTTTTTTTTGGGATTATTCAAGGCATTTTTTCCTAGAAACGCCTTTAATAAAAATTAAAAGGGATTATTCAAGATGTTTTTGACCAAAAAAGCCTTGAATAATTCCTTACAAAAATTTGAATGGGGTTATTCAAGGTATTTTTGGCCAAAAGAATAAAGGAGATTACTCAGGGCATTTTTGACCAAAAAACGCCTTGAATAATCCTTTGCAAAAAATTGAATGGGGTTGTTCAAGGTATTTTTTTGGTAAAAAATACCTTGAATAATCTCTAAAAAAAATGAAAGGGGATTATTGAATGCATTTATATAAAAAAAAACGCTTTTAAATTTTCCTTAAA
Source organism: Durio zibethinus (assembly GCF_002303985.1). Next base: position 19,233,836 of record NW_019167949.1, on the reverse strand, counting down.
TTTCAAACCCATGAGACCCCCTTTTTGCTTTTCTTTTCCTTACTCATTTTTTACATTTTTGCTCATTTTGGGTCACTTTCTTCTCACTTTCTACCTAAGTTTAAGTCATTTTGTGGTTAATTTTCATATTCTTTCTTTTCATTTTTGCAAATTTCAAGTTATCTTTCTTGCATTTTAGGTCAAATCCCTAAACTTCTTATTTAATTTGTTGGGTCAAATCCCTAAACTTCCTGTCTTATTTGTTATGTTTCTGTTACTGTTTAAGCTTTATTTCAATATTGGCAATTTTTAGTGTTTGATTGTTCTTTTTTCTTTTTTACCAATTTATTTCGTTATTGCAGTTCTGGGTTTGGTTTTGTTTAGTTGTTGAAAAAAATTTAAGATAGAATAGAAACTGAAAGAAATAGGGTTTTTCTCTAAAAAACTTGAAATTGAACATTGAATTTAGTTACAAACATGAATGAGATTTTAGGTTTAGTTTTTTTTCAACAGAATATTTTTGAAATTACTAAAAAATTGTTACTTGTCAACATGAATTTGTTGATTCATTCAAGATATCCTTAGGAAATCATTTTGAAATAGTCTATTATATTTTAAATGTAATTTGAGTATTAAATAGGCTTTTTGTAGGACTTTTTTTTAGATTTGTATCACTTTCTTACAAATTACAATGTACAAGTATTTTTAACTTGATTTTGCTTCTTTTACTATTTTCTTTTTATCTTTATTTGTTGGTAATTTAATGAGATTGTTATTGAGTATGTAAACCGGAACATGTATTAGATATTTACCTAGACTTATGGATCCCTAACTAGCAAAATGTTTATATAAAGGATGTTGTTGAGTGCTTTTAAGCTTTATCCCTCATTAAAGGATAAAAGGGTGTTTGTGTTGTTTACAATTTACAAGTTTTATGCATTGTTTACTTGTCATTGCTATCATTTCTTAGCAGAAGCTTATTCTTTTACTAAAGTTATTGATATAGGATTTCTTTTTTCTTATGTAGCCAATGCCGTTGATTGCCAAAACTATCAATCGTGTTTACAAACAGACGTGTGCATAGACTAGCATGCATATACATGTCTGGTGGTGTGCATGTGCTTGTCTTCTTGATTTCATGTTAATGTTACGTGTTACCATATTCAATTAAATTTGTATAAATTTTTTGTTGACGTTATCTTTATTCTATGTTTGCATTATTTAAAAACCATGATATCAATGCATGACACATAATAGTTTTTTTTTTTTTTTTTACGTTGTAATAGGTTATCCTTGATACCATCTTGTTATTATTTTTTATTTAATACTTAGTATAATTAAGTATGCTACAGTTCCTTTTCATCTACTTTAATTATATAATTTTGGTATAATAATGTAGCAAGTACTAAATGGATAAAAGTTGGATGCAAAAGTCAAGATTAAGTCAAAAGTATAGAGATAAAGTGAAAATTTTTCTTCATTTCAAATTTGAAAATGCTAGTAAAGGTAGTATGATATTATGCCCATGTTTGAGGTATGCTCATATCAATTGGCAAATGCATGAAATTGTTTTGGAACAGTTAATCTATATTAGATTTGTCTCAAGATATATTAATTGGTATTTTCATAGAGAGTCTATGACATCATCGTCATCAATTAGAGTTTCGTCAACTTCAAGGGCTCTTCAACACCAACATGATCTTATTAGACAAAATGACATTGAAGGCATGTTGCAAGATACTTTTAACATTCATAACCAATATTTTCACAATTCATCTACCTAAAATGATGGATTTAATGAGTCAGATGTTTAAAATAATGAATTTGGTGAACATGGGTTAGTGTTGGTGACCAACAACTTAGTGGAGAAGCATTAAAGTTTTATAGGTTGCTTGAAGATATGAATGAAGAAGTTTATGAGGTATCTAAGCATTCAAGGTTATCTTTCTATGTGCATATTTTTCACTTGAAATGCTTATATGGATGGATAAGAAATTCTTCAACTTAATTATTGGAGTTTATGAAAGAAATATTTCTTTTTGCAAAAATCTTTGAATCTTGTAAGGATTCAAAGAAAATGATTAAAGATTTGGGTCTTGGATATGAGAAAATTCATAGTTGTCCCAAATGGACTACTGAAATGGCTAGAGATTCAAATTTTTTATAATAGGTTGCTACCAAATACTAGGACCTTTCTAAATACTGTAGCAAGAGATGCTATAATGAGTAAGAGCTCTGACAATGCATTTGATTTGATAAAAGATATGCTAACAATGACTATCAGTGGTTAAATGATAAACATCATCTTAGGAAAACTTTAAGGGTGTATGAGCTTAATGAGTTTGTAGCATTGAATGCTAGGGTTGAGTCTCTAGCCAAATCTTTATAATCCTTGAATCTTAATGTCACATCCTTTGAGCTGAGTCTTAGTCATTCTAGGTCCATTGAAAGTCCTATAGCTTTATATGAAGTATGTGGAGTAGATCACCCAAGGGAGTCTTGTCCTATTCACCTAAAAAATATCCATTATTTAGGAAAAACCCCTAGGCAACCTAATAACCCCCATACTTTCACATATAGCCCAAGTTCAAGAAATAACCTAATTTTGTCTATCCAGTCTATTCAGGCACCATAGCAACCTTAATACACTAGACCACTTCACCCTCAGGTTTTCAACAACCATCATATTAGTAGCAGCAACACCCATAACACTACACACCTCCACATTTATCTATGCCAACCCTTGAAAAGAAACCCTTAGTCGAGGATCTCTTAGTTATCATGATTAGAACTTAGATCTCATTCATACAGACCTATAATACTATGTTCTAGAACCAGATTGCATTTGTAAAGAACCTAAAGACTTAGATAAGTTAGTTAGCTACCCTTTTTAGTACCTAACCCTAAGGCAACTTACTAAGTAACACTGAGGTCAACACTAGAAGAGAGGGAAAAGAGCAATGCAAAGCCATTACCTTTAGAAGTGTGAGATAGTTAGCTAGTGACCCGTTCCTATAGTTTCTCACGATGTCATAAATAAGAGGTCTGATGGTGATGAGCCTGATAAAGAGCTAGTTCATAATGGGGATAAGGGTAAGAAGGTGGATGAGAATTTCTACCTAAATACATTAGACATCTACATATAGTGTTATACCCAATTAATCTAGGCCTGCTCCTCCTAGAGTCAAGTGACTAAGGCTTTACAATATTTTTTTCTCAAAAGTTTGACAAACAGAGGGAGGAGAAGAAATTCTTTAAATTTCTAAAGGTGTTTAAGAAGTTGTACATTAGCTAGCAAATTGGATGATGATATTTTTCACCTAGAGCACCATATTTCACATCTTGAGGAATCCCCCCTATAGTCAATGAAGTAGAGGACATGAATTTGAGTGAGGATGATGATGAGATATTGATAATCTCTACTTGTCGATTTACACCACCTTTCAGTGTCGAGCCTTTAGTTGATCACAACACACTCTCTAGAGTGATTAAACCTTTAGATTTAGATTCATTAGACTATAAAAAATTTCACTTTGATCATGATTATCTTAGTCCTGCTAGGATGTGAGGTGATGGGTTAGTTGTTATTGATAGGATATCATTGTTAGTTGATTTACTAATTCTTAAAAAAATTTCAATTTAATCATACTTATCATAGTCATTCTAGAAGAGAGGGTGCCGACATGTTGCAAAAAGGATATGATATGGTTCATGTTAAGGATAGGTCAATTGATTGGATTTTGAAACCAAAAACTACTTACCTTAGTCCATCTAGGTGTGAGATTGATGGTTTTGTTGAAAAATTCATTGCCACTCTTGCTTGCCTATACGATCCATTATTAAATGCTAGTTTCGTTAAGATGGTTAAAAGAAAGGTCTTGAAATGATTGGATTCATGAATTAAGTATAGAATGATCACTACAAACATATAGTTGTGAGCTCATTTTGATAGTTTAGCTTTTGATTAAATAAAGCACTTATTGGAAGGAAACCCAAACTTTATATTTTATGTTTTATTCATTGCTTGTTTTGTTATTTTCATGTTTTGCTTATCTTTTCTTGTATATATTGATGTAGTTCTTTATGTAGTTATTTATTTGTTTTGTAAGATGAATAAGAGCTTAAAGAATGATTACACTAGTTAGGCCAAGCATTCATGGGAAATTCAGCTACTATGCCTCTATGATGATAAGAGAGTTTCCTTATTCCTCACTTTTGTGCTTCATTTTTTTTTTTTATACTTACTCATTGAGGATAATGAGTTGTTTCAGTTAAGTGGTATGGGAATATTGCTTAAATTTTAAAAATTTTAAAAATTTTCATTGAGTTTTGCCTTTAAATTGAGCTTAACTTGTGGTAGCTTAAATCATTAGTATGTTTTCTTTGATTAGTTTTTCATAAAGCCAATGATAGGTAGAGATTAAGAATGAATATAGCTTTAGGAAAAGATTGAATATGTGTAAAATATGAGGTGACACTTAGGTTTAGTGAACTGTTGAATATGGTTTTTATTTGTGAGTTGATGCTTTGATCATTGAATTGCATTTTTCTAATCTAGTGATTGATTATATAAGTATGAGATAATTTTTTTCAATGGTCTTTGAAGTTGTGTTTCATGTTCTAGAATTTGTTTTGATAATTTCTCGAGATGAAATCTTAGACGACAAATGATTAGGGAAATGATATAGGCCATTTTTGGATCGTTTAAGCCTTTTCAAGCCAACCTTGATATAATAATTTCATAGTCACCCCACTTGAGCCTTATGATGCCTTTTTTTTTTTTTTTGAAACCACATTGCAAGCCTATAACCTTCATTTGTTTATTTCCTATCTTTTTGGTCATTTGCCCTACATGCATTAGGACATTCATGCAAGCTATGCATTATTAGAAATGAAGGGTAAAGCTTGAAAAAGAATGGAAAAAATTTATTAAAAAAATAAAGAAAAATAAATAAATAAAATCATAAAAAGAAAAGAAAAAGGAAAACAAAAACAAAAACAAAAACAGTTAGGTGGTGAATAAAACAAAAAAGGAAACAAAGAAAGAAAAGTGGGTAAAATCAAAGTTTAGGGGGGTGATTCTTTATTCAAACTTACCTTTCTTACCTTAAGATCTCAATTATGAATTATCCTAGACCAAGTAATGCATTGTTAGGGTACTTAAGCCTAAATGACATTTATCATACTTTGACTTTAGCTTACTTTACAAGCTTATGAAAGTCCTAAATGATTCTTGGTCATATGTTTATCTACATTAGTGGGGAGATATATGAAGAGAAAATTTATGGAACTTAAGCATAGTTTATTGATCTTTGTTATTAAAGTTTCATGTGTTGCATAGCATTACTAGATTTCTTGCAAGGATGTGTGAGAGGTATTGCTTGCTTGTAGAACCATAGTTAAGAATGATCTTAGCTTGGGTAGATTCTTGTATATTAGCAATTGTTCATTATTTTGCTTTAGTTATATCCATTATTCAATCCATAAGGTATTCACGTTAAATGAGGCATTTAAAGTATATGATGATTCTTGCTTAATCTTATTTTACTTGAGAACAAGCAAAAGCTTAAGTTTGGGGGTTTATTGCACTAGAATTTAAGTATTTTCATGCTTATTTTTAGTGTAATTTTGCTTATATTTTAGTTTGTTCCTTGAGAATTGTGGCAAAAATACTCCTAAATGCACAAATTTTCTTATGTGTAAGTACAAATAGAGAAAATAAGGATTTTGGATAATTTAGATATATTTTGGAAGATTTTTGGCACAATTTGTGAAAATAGCATAAACTAGTGTTATTAAGTTAGATTTTTTTTTCAAAAGTTTTCTCATACTTTTCTTCTATGAATTCTTTTTAGTATTACTTCCAAAATTTTTTAGTGATTTTATTGTTAAATTTGCTCATACAATACTTGAAATTTTTAGAAAAAAAAATGAAAACATTAATGCATGTAAGAGGGTTAACAAGGAAAAGAAGAAAAAAATATACTTGTATGTGGCGTGGAATGACTCATGTGCATAGGAAGTAGTCACCCTCTTTTGGTGGCTTGAAAAAGGTCAAATGAAAATGTTGTCATGGCATTTTGGAGAGATTTCATTGGCTATTAAATGGAATTGTTGGAGTAGCAAAATGCAAAAGAAAGCAATTAGCATCAAACAGTTTTGCAACCATGCAAAAGGAAAAAGCAAAGAAGTCTTTAAAGGACCTTTCATTTTTAGATATTTTGAAGAGAATTTTTGGGGCTCAACTCACCAATCACCTGCCTATAAATAGGAGTGGAGCTAGTCATTTTAGAGAGACTTTAGCCTAGGATTTTATTTTTTATTCTTTAATTTTTGTAATTTCCTTTACTGCATTTTACTTTCTTAACAACCAAATAGCCTTGATCTTTATGTTTTTCTATTAATTTTCATTGCACTTTTGCATTCCTTGAAGAATTTTTCAATGTTCTTTATGATTTTGGCAATGAAATTTACAAATTTTATTGATTTCCAACTGAAATTTTCAAATTTTCTCACTGATCTTAGATCTATTTTTGCATTTTTGCACTTAACCTAGTTGCAATGATAAAACTCAATTATTTCATACTTGTTTTTGCTAAATTTTTTCACTGTTTCATAGTTCATTAGACTCTAACATAGTAAAAAAATCAACATCAAATTCTTTCCCAATCAATACAATTAATTTTCACAAATTGAGGTTGAAATCCTGGAGGTAGTGAAGATTAGGTGAGCAATACAAGTTGAAGCTTGGTTCTTCTCTCCTCTTGGCAAATTTTTTTATTCTTTCAACCTTTGATCTCTTAGATTTACTAGTTAACTTAATTATTTTCATTTTGTTGTAATTTATTTCATGAATTTGCGAGCTGTTAGGATCAATTGTTTAGTTCATGCTCTAATGTTCTCTATTTTGCGTAAATTTTGAGTAGCAAGTTCAATAAGCATGTTTTCCTTTATTTTACTATGACTTTCTTTCTAGATTTTATAGTAAACTTGCTAATTATTTGTTCCTTAGCTTAGTTTAAGTTCATTTTCATCACAGGATTCTAGATCTATTTTTTCTTTTGTCAACTTAGTGAGTCACATTTGGAATTTCATGTTTTGTTTTTATTGTTCCTAGTTATCTTTTACATTTTCTTGCATTTTTGTTTTGCAAATTAGTTTTTCTTTGAGTTCTTTAATTGAACTTCTTAATTCCAATTCATGATCACTTACTTTAGCATCTATTAGAATTAGTTTATTGGATTCAAGTTTGGTTCCAGATTTATATTGTTAGTTTTAGTTTTGTGCTTTTTCTTGGCTATTTTAGGTTTTTCTTCAATGCTTTGCTTTTCAAATTTGATTCCTTATAATGTTTTTTGAGAGACCTTTAAAATTCCAATTGGATTCCATTTGATTATGTTTCATTTTTTATATATAAAATAGTAGCTTAAACTTTTGTTTTCAATAACGTAAGGTAGTTACGATTTTAAATTGCTTGAATTTTTGCACTTTTTGCTTCTTCTTTGCTTTTCAAACTTGTTTTTAATATAGTTCATTATGTGATTTTGCTTTTTAGAAGCTTTAAATCATTTACTCGGTTGCCATTTAGAGTTCATTTTATTATTGCTAGCCATGTTTTGGTCTAGGCTAGCTTGTATTTTTAGATTTACAAGTTTTGTAAGTTTAGTTGCATTTTGCATTTTCATCGCTTCATTTTTACTTCAAATTTGATTTTAATTTGATTTAGATACCGTATTTCACATTTTATGGCATGCATTTACTGTTTGTTCTTGTTTATTTTCCCATTTACTTAGCTTTCCAATTTTGATGCTTTTGATGCTTTATCCAATTTTAATTTTGTAGTAGTTAGTTTTTATGTTCATTTGTTGATTGAACCAACTTTAGAAGGGTATAAGGTGATAAGAGATACTTAGCCTAGGAAATTGTTTACCTAATCTCTGTGGGACGATCTTTTGAGCGAGTAGTTACTATTACTACTTGTACGATCTACACACATGTAGATTGACCTAATCAAGCCTAAACCCTAAAACCAACACTTAATCCCCTTCATGCATTTGCTTCTCATTTTACTTCATTGTTACATACATTCTTAAATTGTCTTGCATTTACATTTCATCATTCATTTTCCATTATCATGGATATATATATTGTTTCCCTCATGTATTCCATGCCTATGTTTTATAAATGATGTTTTTCAAGAAATGTGCTTTAAAAAAAGATAATATCTCAATTAAAAATAAGCTTCGTAATTTGACGAAATATAGGGGGACTCTTAATGGTTATTGCTTATGTGATGTGCTATCTCAATTTTGTAGGGCAATTTAAAAACCTTTAAGTTAGGGACATTTTCAAAGCTCCTCCTAAATATAGGAGGATGAAGGAAATATCTTGACACTTAGAACTTTTTCATATTAATCCAAAAATAAATTGTCATGTTTTTATTAAAATTGATTTGATTTCAAAAGAAAATTAAAAAAATTCCAATTTTTGTAATAAACTAGCAAATAAAGGAATTAAGTTTTAAACATTAAAGTGGGATCATTTTTATCAAAATCTAAGGATAATATGCAATTAACTAGTACCATTTTTAGTGGGCTTTATAGGCATCCTAATCTTTTTCCATGTGTAACTGACTCCCGAACCCTACTTTGATTTTCGCAAACTACAAAATGTTCTTTTAATAAACTTTAAACTTGTTTTAAATGTTTTATTAAAAGGATAAAATTTTGGGGTAACCATCACACCCTAAAAAAGATTGGTGGTGACTCATTGTTTTATTTTTATTAAAATTTTTTTTTAGCCTCGTTTTACCTATTTTTCTTGTTTTTCCCTAAGTCCGCTAGTTGGGTTCCCGAACTGACATGTTGTGACACCACTTAGATTTCAGCTTGCCTAGAAAACTTTATTCGAGAATTAAAAAGTAGTACCTACTATTCAAGTTCAAATCTTCTATCTAAAATTTTCTTGTCATGTTGTTTCTTTATTTTCTCTTTGTAGAGCTTGTAACTTTCATAGGCTTGTAATTAGAACTCTTTAAGCTCATGGAGTTACAGCAGCCTCTTTTCACTAGTTGCACTTAGATTGAAGTTCAATTTTTTAGAGCCTAGGATGCTCTATATTCATGCTCAATTGATAGGTGACTAGTTTTTCCAAACATCAACTACTATGGTGACATCCCTATCAGAGTGTTGGGATTAGTCCTATAGGCCCACAATGAATTATCTTAACCTTTTTAACCAATCTTTCCTTAATAAAGTCATTATTTTCTCAACGATCCTCTTAATTTTCTTATTTGACACCTCTACCTGGCCAACGACAATGTCAACCTTATGGGTGACCCATACTTTACTAAGAGAGTAGAAAAGTATTTGTTGTAAAAATAGGTCCCCTTGTCACTAATGAATGACTACCTCTATACACATTGCAATTGAAAAATGGACTTTGTATGGATTGGATAGTGTTGGGAGTAAAAGTAGGAATAAGACTAGAACTAGATTCAAAAGTCTTTGTTTTTTTAGCTAAACTAACTATTTAAGTAAAAATAACATTAGCATCTAACTCATAAACTCCTATAGCCTTTCTAGGGTTTTGTCTTTCTATCGGCCACTTGTAATGGTTGGTTGCCATAATTTCGAAGACCTCAAAAGCATCATTTACAGATTTACTCATGAGGGCACCACCAACTATAGTGTTGATAAGATTCTTATTATGTTTTAAAAGTAAATTGTAAAAGGTTTAAACCTTGAGCCATTTGGGTAACCCATGATAAAGACACCTCTTAGGCAATTCCTTATATTGGTCCCAAGCATCATAAAGGGATTCAGACTCATATTGAGTGAAAGTGGTGATATTATTGTGAAGTTTGCAATTTTGGCTAGGGAAAAGAACTTATGCAAAAACTTATAAGCCAAGTCATCCCAAGTAGTATTTGATTCAGGTGGCAATGTAATAAGCTAGCTTTTGGCCCAATTATAAGGAGAGAAAGAAATAACCTAAGTCTAATGGCATCATCAGATACATAATTGTGTTTGAAATCATCACAAATCTTTAGAAGTTTCCTAAATGTATGTTTGCATCCTTGCTAGCAAGGTCACCGAATTGAACAAAGGTTTGGATCATTTGAATTATAGTAGGTTGATTTAAAATTGTTTGCTTGGATTGTTGGCCATCTTATACTTTGTTAAAAACCATGCATATTGGGCACAACATAAACCCTAAGCCATTGTGAGGTGAACAAATGGACCAATATTCTATTTTTAAAATGCCAAGTCATTATTCAACTTAACCATTCATTTTCTTTTTAGACATTTTCTTCAAATAGTGACCAATAAAAGGGAGGCAGCAACAATGTTGGCTATGACCTTACATAAGGTGAGTGCCATTTTCCTTGATAATCCTTGTGCTACCATCTTGGCCAATAGAATGCATCAAAATTCATTGTCATCACTGTATTTTCAGGCCAACATTCCCTCTAAAATGCCAAGATTTTTTATTAGCAAGAGATAGTGGCAACTTGTCTTTTTCTTAGTTGGTACCATTTTATCCTCAAGTGCCAATGGTCACCCTTCCTTTTATCTTATGTGAGACAATTCCAACTCATCATTTTTTAACCATTTCCTAATTGATATAGCTGACATGAAAGATTGTCATTAGGCTTTCATTCTATCTTGGCAAGAGGCTATTCATCACCACTCTGATCATGTTTAGTAATGAGTAAATACCGATAAAGGGCACTATCAGATTATCGATCACTTTAGGAACCTATAAAAGAACAATCATCTTGGTTATTGAATTTATTATGGTAAACATTCCTATAATTAATATGATCCTAGATTGACTAATCCAATTTGCCATAAGAGTTGTATGGTCAACTCTTCATCTCAAGATCAAATTTCTTACTCCTAATGGAATAGAAGAAGTTTGAAGAGACTAGTCTATGGCTAGGCAATGCTACATAACCACCATAAAGAGAAAGAAGATTCAGAATCAGACAACTCCAAGTTCAGTCAAGGTTGAAAAAGTATAGGGTATGAGAGATTTTGAAGTTAGAGTGATAAGAGAGGAAAGCCAACCCAATCTTATGACAATAGATGACTAGATAAAGAAAAAGAAATGAAAACAACTCATAGATATTTTAAAAGTTGAGAATTCGAACGAGCTTTTAAGCTTAGAGTATTATAAATAGAAATTTCACATGAGGCCAATCTTTTAAGCTGACACTAAATCAATATTGTAAAAATAATACATTTAATGAAAAAGAAATTTTACTTGAGTAAACCTCACAGTTAGCATTTTAATGCATTTGTTTATTTTCCTATCATTTAAACGAATGAATTAACAAGGTAAACAAATTTACATCAAGAATTGCTCTTTCTACAAAAATAAATCCCAATCTAAATGAGAAAAAAGAAATCATTAATCAAAAGCCTAAAATCGATCTCATTCGACTTAAGTTGGTTAAAGATCTAATATTTGTCCTTTTTTTAAAAACAATAAAAAAAACTGCATGTAGATCAAAGCCAAGCTTGGCTAGAAAGAAAAATTAATAAAATTACTTAGAAACAATGTTGATCTTTTTGCATAGACCCCATTAGACTTGGAAGGTATAAACCCTTCCATAACAGAATATAGATTGAATACAAACCTGAATGTGAAAGTAGTTCGACAAAAGAAAAGGTGTTTTGCCCTGAAAGGCAAAAAGGAGTAGAGGAAAAGGTTAGCAAGTTACTGAAGGCCGGATTCATTAAGTAAGCTTGTTACCTTGAATGGATAGTCAATGTAGTAATGGTGAAAGAACACAATAGAAAGTGGAGAATGTGTGTTGACTTTATCAACCTTATTAAGGCTTGTCCTATGGGTAGCCTTCCTCTACCAAGCATAAATTAGTTAGTGGATGATAGTTTTTAGCATGGCCTCTTTAGTTTTATGGATGCATATTTTGGCTATAATTAGATTAAAATATTAAAAGAAAATAAGGAAAAATAACCTTTGTGACCAAAAAAGATTTGTATTGTTACAAGGTCATGTCGTTTGAATTGAAAAAATGTGAGGGCAATCTATAAGAGATTGGTTAATAAAGTATTCAAAGAATAGATCAGTCGAAACATGAAAGAATGCCTAAATGACATTATTGTCAAGAGTAAGAGCTTGGATGAACACCTGAATGACTTAGAGGACACTTTCAACACTTTGAGAAAATAAAATATGAAACTAAACTCAAGCAAACGTGCCTTTAGAGTCACATCAAGTAGGTTCTTAGGGTATATGATACACTAAAGGGGTATAGAGGCTAATTTAGTGAAAGTTCTAGCCATCTTAGATATGAAACTACCAATTTCAGTAAAAGAAATGCAAAGTTTAAAAAGGAGAATAACAGCCCTAAATAGGTTCTTGTTCAAGTCAATAAATTGGTGCTTACCATTCATTAAAAATATTCAAGAACATTTTAGATTTTTAGTGGACACCACAATGTCCACAAGTCTTTGAAGAGCTCAAGGAGCTCCTCTCCTCGCCTCTAATATTTTCTAAGCTTAGGCCCAATGAACCATTAAGGAACATTTTAGATTTTTAGTGGACACCATAATGTCCATAAGCTTTTGAAGAGTTCAATAAGTTCCTTTCCCTATCCCTAATATTGTCTAAGCTTAGGCCCAATGAACCATTGTACTTCTAGTTGGCAATAACTGACTAGACTATTAGCTTGGTACTAATATGAAAGAAAAATAGTAAACATAGTGGTATATTTTGTTTGCAAGGTCTTTATAGGAGTTGAGCTTAATTATCAAAAGTTAGAAAAATTAACATATGTCATGGTAACATAGGAAACTGAAGCTGTATTTCTAGCTCCACACTTTAAATGTATTGATCGACTAACAATTAAAGCAAATTCTACAGAAACTCAAACTTGTAGGAAGACTAATCAAATGAACCGTAGAACTTAGTGAGTTTAACCTACACATATTACCTAAGTCAGCTCTAAATCACTAGTTTTAGGAAACTTTTTTGTTAAATGTACATTGATTGAACCAGTTGATTAGCTCACCTCAAAACAAGAACTAAAGGAAAGGGAAGCATGAAAACTTTATATAGATAGGTCAACCACAAATGAGAGAAATGGAGTTGGCCTAATCTTGGTCAGCCATGAAAATGTACAACTTCAATATGCCTTAAAGTTTAAGTTCGAAGCTTCGAACAATAAAGCAAAATATAAAGAATTGATTGTCGGTTTAAAAATATCTATCAACTTAAATATAAAGAATCTTATTATCTACAGTGACTTACAATTGTTTGTTGGATAGGTAAATAAAGAGTTCAGGGTAAAAGAAGAAGTGATGAAAATACATTTAAACAAGGTAAATATCTTCTTGCCTATGTTTCATAAGGTCGACATGAGAAAGATCCTAAAAGATATAGAACACCTTAGTTGACTCTTTATCTAAACTAGCATATGGGATTACAATGGATAGCTCAACTAGTGTATTAGTACAAGAATTGTTTGAGAAAAACATAAATGAGAAATAGGTTGGATAAAGTAAAGTAGGGAAAGAATCCTAGATGATGCTAATCAAAACTTATTTCACATCAAGAGAATTGCTTGTAGATAAATCAAGGCCAATACACTTTGGTAAGTCTTATTAATGAGAAGCTATATAAGAGGTCGTTTAGTTTGCCTTACTTGATGTGTGTAGATGAATAAGAAGCTAACTATGTTTTTAGGGAAATTTATGAAAGAATTTACAAAAGTCACCTCAATCCTCATCTTTTAGCCTATAAAGTGCTAAGACAAGGATATTATTAGTCGACCATTAGAATGGATATGATCAACTTAGTTAGGAAATATGACAAATGCCAACAATTTGCTTATGTTCAACATTTACCTTCGATCGAGCTTACTCCAATAATAAGTCGTGGCCTTTGGGTATGAATTTGCTCGAACCTTTCACCCCGACCCTAGGATAAAGGAAATTTGTGTTAATAGCAATAAACTACTTTACCAAGTGTTTAGAGGATGAAGCATTGGCCATCACCACAAAGACCCAAGTGGAATTTTTTTTTTTGGAAAAAACATCATTTGTTAATTTGGATTACCTTGATTCTTAATAACAGACAATAGGAAACAGCTTAACAATCCAAGTTCAAAGAATGGTGTTTTAACCTTAGTGTTAATCTAAGGTTCATCTTGGTAGCTCACCCTTAGTCTAATGGATAGAACAAGGCAGCTAACAAAACTATCCTTGAAGCTTTAAAGAGGAGATTGGATGATACAAAAGAAATATAGGTTGAGGAGCTTTCTAAGGTGTTATGGGCACTAAAAATTACAACAAAATTCCCTATAGGAGAAATTCTTTTTTATTTGGCTTTTGGAACTGAAGCCATAGTCCCTATAGATATCAACCTAGTAAGTTTCTGTACCTTGCTAAATAGCGACAAAAGGAATGAAAAAGCACTAAAAGCTAACTTGGACTTGACGAAAGAGTAGAAAGACACAACCTTGACAAGAATAGTTATATATAAGCAAAAAGCCTTAAACTACTACAGCAAGAAGGTTCGATGAAAAAACATAAACATGGGAGACTTGGTACTTATAAAAGTTGAAACTTTAAGAAGAGATGATTAAGGTGAAAAGTTGGCACCAAACTAGAAAGGACCTTTTATCGTAAAAGAAATGGTCCTACTAGCACATACAGATTATAAGACTTAAATGAAGATCCTATCTCGAGGACATGGAATGCAGATAACTTGAAATGTTATTATCAATAAATTAAAGAGTATATTATGTCTGAGCTTACCTATAAATTTGAGCTAAATTATGAACAAAGCTCTTTGATGGTTGTTTTCATTAATATATTAAAAATTCTAACCTAAAGTAATGATCAATATTAATATATTAAGGAATAAGCTTAGAAATTTAATTTTTTCAGCCAAAATTTATTGATTGATTTTAAGTTGTGCTCAAAAAAAGATGAAATGTAGAAAATATTGATAAACAAATCCAAACTAATATATTAAAAAAAATAAAAAGTAGACAAGTAGACAGAAAAACCTATTGTAATAGAATAATCCTTAAGGGCAAATCAAGCGCCCTTTTCAGCAACTCAAACATCTTTTCAAGTTACACCTCAACCCTATTAGGCTGATTGACCACCTTGGGCCAATTATCAACAACATTCACATTAACCATTCCCTCAACAATAGCCTCAGCAATGCCTTCATTTATCTCCATATAGTCTTCATTTTCTTCTACTAATCTTTTTTTTCCTTTTTTTTTTCTTGCAATAGCCTTCCTAATCCTTAAATTATTAATGTTGATAATAGAGAGGTCTAGATCGGCATATATGACTTTCACATCTTTAAAGGCTACCTCAAATAAGTTAAACATCTGGGTATGAGCAAATTTTGTTTGCTTATTGAAATAATCCTCAGATACAAGAAAATTCTTGACTGCCTTTAACTCAGCCTCCTTGGATTCCTGAAGACTTCTTTTCAAGCTTTTCACCTCAATTAAAGCATAACTAAGCTTGAGTTCAACTTGTTGAATAAGAGAATCAATAGTGGCCTTTTACAAAGACATATTCTCAAATTGCTAAGATAAACTCTTTATCTTCTTGTAGAGCTCACCATTAGTCTTATGATACTTGGCATTAGAGGCCTAAAGCTTTATATTGCTCTCCATAAAGCTATCAATGTCCTTGGTGTACTTTCTCATATCTTGCTCAACCCTGATGAGGTAAGCAAAAGCCCTATAGGAATGCACCAAAGTCTAACCTATATTCTAAAAGATAAATTTAGGAAGCTAATCAAAATCTACAAACAATAATCGAGCTTGTACTTGATGAATAAATCAATCACTTAGAAAATCTAATAAAAGCCAGAATTGACCTAAAGCATACATTTTTATCATTATATTATGGTTGAGCTTCTTAATAACCTCAGGATTATCAAAAGCATTATCCCTGGGCTTAAGCTTTAAGGTTAAAGAGTATTTGCCTTCAATAAATTAGATTTCGAGTTGAGCATTAGAGGACAAATACTCAACCCTTGGTCTCTTCTATAACTTTTTCATAGCCACCACATTTTTTTCAAATTCTCTAACACTGTAAGACTTTTGCTTCTGGCCTATAAGTGATAAGGTGGCTAATCAATTATCTTGATGCCTAAGTTGTGGGTCTAACTACTAAGTTGAAAGGCATTTCCTTTCCTTTTTCCTTTGGTAGTTGGCTTAGTAAACCTAGCCATGCTGAAGCCAAAGGTCTTTTGAAATGTTTGACCTACCATTTCTGCTATTGAAAAATCATGCTAAGATCTTTAAAATATTAATTATTAACAAAAAAAAAGGTTAGTAATAGTCGAAGTATTTACCTCTAAATTCAATCTCCTTAAGGACACCAGGAGAGGTTAGCCAATATACATGTACAATAATTTTCCATTTTAAAAAAATCATTTATTATATCATGGGCTTCAATCTCATCATCAGTCAAAGGACCCTTGCTTGAGGCATTATTTATTTCCTAAACCTTGCCAACCTTATGTGTACAAAGAAATAAAACCTTTCAAGTCTTTATAGAGCTTGGACAATTGGCAAAACTTCTTTTAAAAGGACTAGTTGTCACATAGTACTAACTCTTCTTATGAAGATGTTTCTTTATTACAAAAAATTCCTTAAACAAATGTATGATGGGGAGAAACCTACTTTTTTGCAAAGAATCATAAATCCTACTATGTACCTAAAAGAATTAAGGGCAAGCTAATGGTTAAATATAAGCCAGTAAGAGTTCAACAATGAAAAGATGTAAAAAAACCTATAGCTAGCCAAAACGGACTCTAGTAAGCCTATAACCTTTTAGACTTTATTATATCAGTCATCCTATCCCCTGAGTTTGACCCATTTACCTTATAGTCTTCAGTGTGAAGGTCGTACATATTTTTTAAGTTAACTAAATGGTGAGTAGAGCATAGGTTGGGACGTTCCTCAGGTGTAGCCTAGCATTTTAAAATTTTCTCACCTCTCTGGGATTGTAATCAAAGTCACAGTAGGTATAAAAAAGAATGAATGAACCTATGATGTCATCCTCAAAATCTTTCACTTTTGTACTACCACTATTTTCCACGTTAGCCTGCTTGGTCTTTGAACCTACTTAAGGTAAGAGACTTTCACAACTTGATAACTCTATAAAATAGAGTTGTTTATACTTGTATTCAATGCTTAAATGAGTTACTTTTGCTTTGTTTTTGGTAAAATAAGCTTTTTTTTTTTTACTCTTAATGTGTTTAATTTGTTGTTTTGTAGGAAATCTTGAAAGAATAATGAAATCTTGATAAATTTTGAAAGATGTTGCAATTTGTTAATCAATCTTGGATGATTCTCATTTGAATGAATCTTGGAAGTTTCCTGATGTGTTCTTGTTAATTTTTGGAGTTCTTATAAAATATTAGAATGAAAGTACAAGAATTTATTCAAGTTATTCAAGATTTGAATGCCATACCTCAAGACTTTAGATTGCTCTATCTTGATGAAAATTTCAAAAATTCATGCAATAATCAAGAGAGGGATGTTTGGCTATAATTAAAGTTAGATTTATAATTTCAACTTGAATGCAAGTTCATAGTAACTTATGTAGGTGCACATGCATGAGATTATTAGTGGATGATATGGTAGCAACTCTTTTCTCAACAACTAAGAGAGATGACCTAGAGGCTTATATGGCATGATGACTTGCAATTCTATTCACATTGAAAATTTCTAAATAGCCCTTAGTTTTCTTACATTGACCTGGGATTCCTATTTCTATTTGTATTTCACTTATTTCCATTTAGGACATGATTTGAATGGATATATATATACTTTTAAAGAGGAGTTGGCAAGCACATGATGTAAACTTATAATTTATTTTTCTCTTTAAAATGATACCTATTACAGGCAAACTCTAGGCAATCCTCAAGAAAGAACAAGATTTAATCCAACTGAAAGAACATTTTTTAGAAGACTTTCATATTTTGATTTTCAAGAAGGGTTAGCTAAACCTATCTCTTTAATCTGAAGTGATTTAATTATTCAAGAACTCTTTAAAAAAAACCATCGAGAAAGCTAGCCACATATTCAATTTATTTGTTTAGGGTTTATTATATTCTTAATTCTATAAATAACTAGCTTAGGTTAGAGGAAGAAGCATGGTTGGGGTGACAGCCCATCCAATAGCTTTATAAGGTTCACTTTTATTATTTTCTTGTTCTTTCAAGTTCTTTTTACTTTAAGGCTTGGGGTAACAAACTAGTCATTGTTCTTTTAAGCTTTCATGCATTTGTTTTTTAAAGTTTTCAATTTAATTCAATTTCTTTCAAGTTAATTTAAATTTCTGCAAGTTTAATTTAAGTTTTCAAGTTATTTAAATTATGTTTTGATTTCATTTAAGTTGAAGCTCTTTCATTTCCTGTTCTTGCTAATTATTTTAATTTGCTATTTTAGTTTAATTCAAGTTCAGTTCATGCAATTCAAGGTTAATTTAGTTCTACTCTATTTTGATTTAAGGTTTCTCAAGTTACATTTAATTGCACAAGTTATGATTTCAAGTTATTACATTAGGTTTAATATTTATGCATGCTTTAAAGTTTAATTTGCTTAGGTTTCTTTATGGTAGTCACGATTTAAATTTATTTAAATTATTTATATTAGGTTTAATTTGCTATTCTTTAGCTTTCATGAGTTAAACTAAGTTCGTTAAGTTCAATTTCAATTTCAATTTTAGTTAATTTGGTATTTTTGCATGATAATTCAATTTCTTAAATTGTTGCATTAGATGTGACTAATTAAGTAGTTTAATTTAGTTCTTTGCACATTAGGTGGAATACACTTTTTTTTGCCCTTACATACACACTTAGAAAGGAACTTCAAGGGATTATTCCTACTTTCACTATAACAACATTGAAGAGACCTAAACCAGGCTCGCTAGAAATAAAAAACTAGGCCAAAAGTGGGCTTATGAGGGCATCACTCATCTAACAACACTAGCTAGCTTACTCTTGGATTGATTGGAAAGAAAGGAATGGAGTCATTCCATTTAGAGAGGGAAAGGTACTTATTGATACTAACTTTCCTTATCTTGCATTAGAAATAATACTTTCACACCTAAGACAAAGAAACTCCCATGAAATGTCTTGCTTTTGTTTAAAGGCTTTCAAACAAATTGCCTTTATCACAGACTTACAAGCTTGCTCACTAGATTTAACTTGCTATCTAGATTGAAAACTCTCTTACTCAATGGCTTCCACAGACTTTTACCAAGAGAACCCAACTCCAATCTTTATCCAACTTTAACTTAAATTGCAACGAATGAGAAAACTACTACAATTGCCACTATAACAAGAGAGGCTTATCCTACATAAGGGATTACCCTTGTACTCCAATTATAATTTTGTTACTTAGTATTAACTTTATTTACAATCTTTGTAGGAATGATCTTTATTTACTATTTGTACAATCTATGAGCTTGTAAATTTTCAATCACAACTTCAGAAGAAGATGGCAATGACTTAAAAGCAAAAGATTTAGAGTCTAACATCGACCTTAAATTAGAGTATGAAATTAGGCTGGTAGAGGTAAGAGAACTATGAAGAATCATCAAAGGTTAAGCTACAATAGGATTTAGGTTAGAAAGGGTTGAAAAAAGAGCTTAGGTAAAAGAGGTTGAAATAAATAATAAAAAGGTCAAAGGGGAAACTAAGCTACTTAGGTCATCTGAGGTTAATGGATTATTAATGTCAGCATTCAAAGAAGTCAATAAGTCTTATATTCCATGGGTGACTTTATCCCTTCGAGTTTGGGCATTTTCTTGTAACTACTATCTTATCGCCCCTAACATTAGGTTTAACTAAAAAGTAGCTCGACTATAATCTTTTCTTGCAATAATCGAGGGAACCTTATCATTTGAAGGAACCTTTACCCTATTCTAGTTCACTTGATTCTTCCTAACTTTCACCTTAAAATTAGATAAGTCAGAGCTAGAAGACATGACTAAAAGGTTAACAAATGTACCAAGGTAGTTGAAGAAGAAAAAAGGGATCGAATCATAAAAGCTTGGAAACCCCAAAAACTAACTAAAATATAGAACGAAACAAAAAAAAAAGCAACAAACAAAAGATAAGTGAAAAATTAAAGCCTAAGACAAGGTTTATATAAAAAGGCTCAGATTGAACAAACAACCAAGATCAAGCCACATCACACCATAAAAACTAAGAATGACCTTTTAACTTTCTCATTCAAGTTTAAAGAATTGCCTAAATTCAAAAAGCTTGCCAAAATTTTTTTTCTCCTCAACAAATGCTATTTCAGATGAATTTGCATTGATTTTTTAAGAAATGAATTAAGAATCATGTTGATCATATGCAATCTAGTCAACTTAAACAAAGGAATCATTGGGTTAGGCAATTGAATTACTTTGGTAGCAAACTATACTAAATCATATCGATTGAACCATGAATGTTACATTTACTAAAAAGGTGTTCATGTCTTTATTGTTATTTGCTTTATTCTTGATTCTTAACAATTTGCAAAAAAGACACGTGTAGACATCTATTTTGTTCAAAAAATCGAATATTGTATCTAAATAAACCTGAACCGATTCTTGATTCCATTCGAGTTTGGTAGAATACCTTAATTAAATGTATCGGGTTAATTTCATATTGGGTCATTTTAAATTTTACTAAACTTTTAAATTATTATTATTATATTATTATTTTATATTATTATTATTATTTCTTTTTTTTTAAATTTTTCATTTTTCTTCTCTTTATCCCATATTTTCCTTTTTCCCAACCTTCAAAGTCTATGTGAATTCATTGCACCCAAAAATCTCTCTGCATTGCCTAATTTTGTTAACACCAACTACTTTTTATACCCAAATTTACAGCTCAAATTTTGAGACCAACAAAGTCACTAGAGATATTCATACAGTCCACAACAATCTCAGAAAATCTAGGATCTGATTTACAAACAGGCTCTGTAAATTGAAAACAAATTCATAATAAAATGAAGGTAAAACCCAAAAGACTGTAAGGAGAAAACTTTGCCAAATGAAATAAAAAAATTCTTTTTAAAAACCAAAAGCTTACAGCCAAATTTTTTTCAAATATTTCTTTTTTTTTTCAAGCTTTCCACCACCAAAGAAAAAATATAATACACAACCCATGGAATAGGGAAAAGTAGCGCCAAATAAAAAAAATCAATTTGACCAAAACTTTCGACCTTGATCTATGCCATTTGAAGCCATTTTTTTGCAAAACGGGGGTTAAATCTGTTTTAGAGAGTCGAAAATAACAAAGGGTAAACTTTTGAGAATTTTTCGACCACTAAAGATGACACGCTGGTGACTACACCAGCAATGGAAACTACAGAAAGACCTTGGTGATTTGGGTTTGAGAAAGAGAATGAGGGCTTTTAGAGAGTGTGTGGTATGAAAAAATGAAATAAAATTTTTTTTGACCTTTTGTAGTTAAAAAAAAAAACCAAATGATGTTGTTTTAGGGGAATGATATGTATGCCAACCCACAAATCGATGTGCACCTAATCTAAATTTGACTTCCCTTTGAGCTGATTCAGCCTATACCAATTTGAATCAGTCTAAACCATTATGAACCGCTCTAGACCGCTCAAAATCACTTTTGGATCACACCAAATTGCACTAAATCGACTAGACCATAACAAACCGCTCAGAATTGGTTGGAAAACATTGAACCAGCCTAATCGCTTCTAAAGCATTGACTAAATTGCCAAAGGCATTTTTGGTATCTTTTTTCGTAATTTTTTATTTTTATATTTTTTTGGTCAATCTTTTATATATTTTTATTATTTTTATTTTTATTTTTATTTATTATATATATTTTTAACTTTGTCAGATAAAATAAAATAAAATTGTTGAAAATATTTAGGAAAAATAAAATATTTTAATTAACATTTATTTAAAATAATTATAAAAAATATAAATTTAGGAAAAGGTTGAAATATCACTTTTCCTAAATACTTTTAAACAAAAAGTAAAAAAAAAATTATTTTCTAAAAATCCTAAGAAGAAAGTTGAAATATCAATTTTTTAAAAAATTTTTTTAGAATAAAAATAAAATAAGATAAACAAAAATAAAATAAACTTTAAAAAATTACTAAGAAAAAAGTTAAAATATTAATTTTTTCTAAACTTTTTAAGAATCAAAATGCATAAAAATTGTTTTGAAAATGTTAAGAAAAAAGTTGAAATACGAATTTTTCTTAAAATAAATTTTTTGAGAATTTTTGGAGAAATTTAAAATATTAGTTTTTCATAAACTAAAAATAAGAATTTTGAATCTTTCAACGATGCAATTATTAAAAATTACAATAGCAATTTTTACGAAAATTTTTAGGTGAAGTATTACTTTTTAAATATTGTTAAAATATTAAAGTATTTAAAAAATGATCCAATATCAAATATTTTAATAAAAAAATAAAAAATATTTTTGAATCAATTGATGGAATCTTTTCAAAAGTGTCAATAAATATCTTAAATATATTTAAATTAAAAAAATATTATTAAATTTTTGTTAAAATATTAAAATAATTAAAAAATATTTTTTTTTTATTTTTGAAAAATTTTAACAAATTTAATAGATAATACAAAATCAATTTGTATCATTTTTAATCGAGAGTTATGAAGTGTGATAACCTTTTTTTTATACTTAACAGTATTTTCAAATTTGACTTTAATTGGCAAACTAAAAGATTTTTTAAAATAAATTTTAATTAATTTTAAAATTTATTTAAATATAAAATTGATTACCAATCGCATCTAAAAAAATTACGGAAACTTTTAAATTTTGCACCTAACTATCAAGTCTCCGAAACAGAGGAAATGTCTCCAATAATTTCACTTGTAACAATTACAATTTAGTAAGAAAAAATCTAACCAGTTAAGTGGCTAAACAACTCAAATTACTGGCAGAAACAGTTTTAATGGGGGAGGAACCGTCGGCTTTAGGAGCAGATCTACGAAAATCTAAGGAGCGTTTGAAGAATCTAATCTGGTAAAACTGTTAGGAGGTCGAAAAGAATTTGTGGGTGAAATTTGAAGTCAAAAGGAAGCTGGTGAGCGATGGAGGACCGCGACTGGTAATGGAGCAAGCGGCAACCAAAAGTTAAAGGTAAAGAGACAGAGAAAGAAAATGAGGGTTAAAGAGGGCCGATGGGTTTAGTCATTGGTTTTTTTTTTTTTTTTCTTTTTACTTTGATTAAATGTTGTCAGTGTTTTTAATTTCTCATTAATTAAAAAAAAAAGTTCAGGTGGCATTTTCTTGAACAAGCCCACAAAAATTTCATGTGATAAAGAAAAACCACGTCATCTCCAATTTATTTCAAAACCTAACAAAATCAATGTCACAAAAAATTATCTGAATAATTTGACAAAAAAAACTTTCTACTTTTCTCCATCCAAACTTGCTTTTGACTATTTCCCACATTCTAGCTAATCAAAACCCAAAAATATGAGAAACACATATAAAAAAAAAAAAAAGATTGCTTCTTTAATCTTCCTCTGATCCTCATCTTTTTTTTTTTTTTGATAATTGATTACCTTTTGGTTAAATCATGTTGCCGCAAGGAATGATAAATTGGGTTGAAGTTTAAACATGACATTGTTGGCATGGTAAAGTAGTTATAATTTTAGCCAAATATTAAACACGACAAAATTTGAAGTTTATAACATCATAGTATGGCGATCAAGGACAAAGCATCAAGGTGCAGCAGTGACATAAGAGACTGAAATTAAAACATAGTAGTAAGTAGCATATCATTCCCAACCATCATGGATGGAGAATGAATCATCTTCTAAGTAGCATTGATCCCTACTTACAATCCAAACCATAGGCTTATACATACATATAAAGAGTAAAAAGTTCCATCTCCGAGTGAAATTAAGTTCGAGAGAGCGAGGGAGGGAAGGAAAGTGGGAGCGAGAGAGCGATGAGGATTACCTAAGTCCTAACCATGGCTGGCACGTTAGAAGAGAAGAACCCTAAGGAACCAAAATATCTCCCAGGGTACATGCAAATGCTTTGAGCTCCACATCCATTCATGGAGTTCTTTTCATGATGAAATATAATTAGAAAGGCTAAATGCAAAACACGAACACTAAAAGGGGCTAATACTCCCAAAGTTTAGCCACATTGAATTTACAAGAAAACATTATCTTCCCTATCCATAAGAGAAGATCTCAAGTGAGTTTGGTGAAAAGCATTTATAAAAATATTACTACATGGTCCTAGTTTTTAAACCCTAAGACTAGATGTCAATGCACAAAAAACTTGGGGCATACAATGCCCCCAATTTTTGCTAAAACTGCCTCATTTTCAAGAGATGATTAGCCAAATTTGGAGGGATTAGCCATTTAAAAGACTAAAATTTGAAGATATGAGGCTTGCTTTTTGTGTTGTTGAATTTACAATTTTTGCAAACCATTTTCTGTTTATTAGCCTTGCCTAGGCTAAAAGTTACAAAATGTCTGTTTCAATTAGCCTTTCCCGGGCCAGTGGTACAAAAACTTATCCAACTTAGCTGATCCAATAGCTGAAGTTGGCATTTAGATAAAAATGCTTTGGTTCTCTTCAAGGAACCCTTGTTTGACAAAGATGCAATATAAAAAACATGCATGATTCTCCAATTTTGGAGGTGATTTTTTGGCCCCTATGGGGGGCTTTATGAGTGTGTGCAAAGGCCCAGATGCCAAGCATGGGCTTTGAGTTAGAGACTAAGGGAGAAAGAGAACCATGGTCAGGCCGAAGGTTGAGACCTTAGAGCAGCTGAAGAAATATGTAGTAGCTAGCTTGGAATGAGTCTCTTAACGATGAGGAATTGCTGGGGCATGAAGAGCCATAGTCACGCCTGTGGCACAGCAAAACACACTGTCAAAGATATTAGTACCCCTATTCCAGTGAGTAAATAATTATAAAGTGATACAACTATGTACAAATGTACTTCAAATTGTCTTTACGTAGCTATTGTAAGACACAAAGATGACAACTTTTTTTTTTTTCTTTTTCTGGTTGAGAGAGGATTGATCCTTCAACAAGTTGTTCCATACAAAATTGTTATCATGCCGACAACTGAGACTGATCCATGAATTGAAGACTCTAAGTTAAACTCTAGAGCTCCATTTGATTAAAGAAAAACAGAAAAAAATTGCCGATGTTGTTATTTGGGAAAACTGGTTTAAGTAGTACAAACCTGATTGCAAGGCTGGAGTAGGTGCAAGAGACATGGGTGCACCATAGTGCTGTGGGTAACTCCCAGTTGAGTTGACGGCCGTGTACTGAAACAGGTGATGGGGAAACTGGACACCATATCCCTGGCCAGAAGAGTAGCCAGTGGCTCCACCCGTTCCTTCTCCGAATTGGAGATAGGGGTAGAATGTTGTTCCTGCAGCTCCAGTCATCAACCCACCCGGGCCAGCACCATACAATGGATACTGGGCAGTGGCCCCTCCATACACGCTATAGTAGCTCTGAAACATAAGAACACAATTCCAAACAGTTAATAATATTTCTGTGTACATGTGGGCACCTACATGCTTTTTGTCAGGACAACGTAAGTGTAAAATCAAGTTCAAGTTAAAACTCCTTGGAACAAGCCTGCGTAGGAATTAATGAATATAAATATTCCTGTGCTTGCAGTTCCATAAAATTTTAGAAGACAGTGAAAGTGTGAGGGATGGACCACAGGTCCAATTTCTTATGATGAACAAGTTGAAGACAAAGAAGAGACACCACAGCTGCATGCATATGCATATGCATATGCAAATGCAAACGCAAATGCTGGGATAGATGGACCAACCAGTACAATGGCTCTGACCTAGACAGAAGTACATATAACATGTTTGCGCCCACTCATTTCTGATTGTGACTGCAAACGCTTCAAAATTAATTAGAAGCTTGTCTGACTAAAGATTTTCAAAATTACTAAATTTTAATTTTTACATCTTTCTCTTCACATATTGAGTTGATATGTTATAATCTCATGTTCATATTATTCTTCTTAGAAATTAGTTTGACGAAAAACCTTTGACTGAATTTTAATATTATTCTAATTAAGCATTAGGATTTCTGAAAATTTCCTTTCCTATGTAAATACACACGTTAAAGTACTAATTAATGGTATTTTTAAACCAGAAAAAAAAAAAAGGTTAAAATACAAATTTGGAACATGACAGAAAAATATTACTTCAACAGGTAAAAAATAAAAGGGTTCAATATAAAAATGATTCATATATTATATATTTTCTGTCAATTTAATACATAAAAAAATAAAAATTTTACTTTGGTACCCAAAATTTTATTACATCAAGCACTTTGGTAAGTCAAACTAATATCATTAGTTAAGTTGCTTATGTGACATTAATATCCAATAAAATCATGATATGTGATATAAATTTTCAGTCATTATCATATTATTTGTTTTCACATCATTTTTTTTTTAAATTAAAATTTATATTTTAAATTTTTTGTTGATGTTGCAATAGCTAACATAGCAATAATTGAATAATTTGTTACACATGACATAATTTTATTGGATGTTCATATTAAATCAACCACTTAACTTTGGTAAAAGTGCAAGGTAATAAGAGTTAAAATACCAAAATGAAAATTTTGTTTCTTAAGTACCAAATTGATAAAAGATAAATAATATAGGAGCCATTTTACATATTAATCCAAAATAAAAAGATGTTTTAGGAGAAGAGTAATAATATAGCAAAGCCAACAAATTTTTGGTGGCATCGTCTAATGAGTTACTTCAAGTGTAACCTACACAGTTGGCACTCTTGAATATTGATTTAACTTTGTTGGGTATATTAATGGCCAAAAGAAATCACACAAAAGTAAAACACAGTTATATTCCGCCACAAAATTAATATTTAAAGGCCGATTAGCTTTGCCTCTTGCTAAACGCATCCTAAGGTGTAGCGAGGATAAAGCAAAAAAGAAAAGAATAAATATTTACTTGTAAAAAAAAAAAAAAGAAAAAGAGAGAGAGAGAGAGAGAGAAGCGATCAGTACAAACCGTTGGGTAATTAGAGTAATCTGGCGAGTATGAAGAGTACCTGAAGGAAATAAGGTTAGAGTAATCACTTAAGAGATCATTCATACTTGAAATAGAACAAACATTTTAAATCAAAGCAACCAAATGTAATTTGCCTACATATCTTGGGCATGCACGTGCATGTGCATATGCATGTTATGCTTATGTATATGTAATGTCATGTCACGTGCACTTCCAGAAAATCACAAGAATGTCATCGTTGTGTTCGACATATATTTAGAAAGAGATACAGATACGTAAAAAAAGGTTTTAGAGAGATAAAGCGCCCATCATAGGAATTAAGGAATAATCATGTGTTGTTAATAAAAATATCCCTGGACGAGTTTGTTTTGTTGGACAGAAAAAGTAAAAGAAAGAAAAGGTGGATGAGGATGAGCGTGGTTGACAGCTCGCTCTAACTTTAGTTCAATGGTGTTGGGTGTGCATGAGTTGGCAAATGCACGTGCATAAGCATGTGATACAGTAGTGCAGAAAATAAAAGCATACCCATAAACATTATAAGGAATCCCTTGTTGGATAGCATAATGAGGGAAGGTTGCAGCCGAAGCAAAAGCTGTTCCTGTTCCCACTCCACCTCCAAACCCTGTCTGGAAAGAGCTCATTACCCTAAAATTTCTGCCCGTTCCTCCTGCACACCTCAAAAAATAAAACGTATATTTATTGAATATTCATTCATTTTTTAACCTAAAACAACTAGCAAAATATTCCTACACTATTGCTCCTTTAATGCATGCATGTCCTAATAACAACCAAACATTATGGAAAATTTTCAATACCTACTATTAGTACTAGTAGTAGTGTTTTTTTTTTTTTTTTTTTGGCGTGTATTTTTGTTTGCAAATTTTTCAAGGGAAGAACAAAACAAAAGACATAACGAGAATGTAGGAAAATTACACAGACGCAATTTCCATGCAGCAAAAGACATGATCAGTTTTATTTTACAAGAATTTACATCCTCGACTTTTTCTCCCAAGAAACGAGTTACGGAGGAAGACTGCCTCATTTTCCATTTTTGAAGAATATTCATTGATCTCCTTCATGGTCTTTTTTTTTTTTTTTTTTTATGAAAACGGGATATTTGGTTGGGCCGTGCCTGGGGAGATCATGTTTTTACTTACAATGTTAAATATATAGTAACCACTTACTAACCTTAATTATGATTAATGAATAATAAAGTAAAAACAAGCAAGAGAGGAAAGACATCATTAATGTTTTACTCCAGATCTAATACTAGATCAGATGATCGGCCAAAACCTAATAAATTTCGGGTAAAACCACAGATCATTTAGATAGAAAAAGCTCTTCACCATGCTTTGGAGTAGAGGGTTTGGATCTTTGAACACCCAATGAAGCAAGATTGCAATTAGCCCTTCTCCCATCGATCACAGGAGCAGCATCAACGCAAGCTCTCATGGCCGCATCTGGTTCACGAAACGTTACCTATCATAATAACAATAGAAACAAAACATCACATTTTCTTTTTCTGTATAATCTTGTTTAGAATCCATCACTAGTCACTAGATCTTTTATTTTTTTGAAGATCTAGTGATCAGAACTATGTATGAAGATTGAAGAATGGAATGAATAGGGGAAAAAAAAGCTGACAAGAGAGGAAAGCATACAAATCCATAGCCTTTAGATCTCCCAGTGGCCTTATCAGTGATGACGACAGCCTCCAAGATCTCACCAAACTGCTCAAAGTACTTCTTCATGGTATCCTTCTGGGTTTCCCATGCCAGCCCCCCCACAAACACCTTAGTGTAAGTGGTGTCACCAAACTGCCCTGCCAAATTAGCTGGAGTCATCTCTCTTCTTCTTGTTTCACTACTCTCGAATTAACAAACAAAAGCAAAAGATCCTTTTTTTTTTTTTTTTTAATCTTTATCACCGCAAGCAAGAAAAGAATATACAAATCAGTAGAAGCAGTGTGTGGCAAAATATAGATCTAAGGATATGGTAAAGGGGGAGCCACTGTTACTTGTATTGGATTTGGATGGATATTTAGAATTAGAGGAGGCGTTGATCAAAGAAAATATGAGAGAGAAAATTAGGTCAGAGAGAATTGGGAGGGAAGAGAAAGCAAAAGTTAAAAGAGCAACCACTCACGCCCTTTCATAATACGGCCATGAATTATATACATAGCAGCCCCCACCAACGCTTTACATTCTGCGTTTCGCTTTCTCACGCGCCTGTCTTTCCCTTTCTTATTTCTTTCTACTACTTCCTCCCTACCGGTTAAAGGCGTTTTTAAGTAGCTAAGGTCAATCCACGCGCTCTTCTGAGAATGATATTAGTTAATGGCAGAATTATTATGTCGCTTAGCTGTACTTCTATTATTTCAAGGGAAGGAGGCAAAATGACTTTTATATTCCTAAACTTTAACATAACTACGAAATTTACCATCATATTTGTTGTTATCAATTGAAAGGTCTTAGTGGCAGAAACGGAACGGGAAATTATGGGAACGGAGGGGAACTAGGGGAGAACCGGAGACTGTTAAGTAAACAGGCGGGAGGTCAACTGTCAATCATCCAATTGCTCGTAGCTTCTGTCTAAAGTTGTGATTCTGTGTATATTTCTTTTATGCAAAAAGCAATGGAATGAATTATAATTTGAGATAATATAGAGAAAATAATTACCGTTTCCGGTCATGAGAAGAAATAAGTACTAAAAACAGAACTGGTCACTTCATGACAAGAGGCAAAAGTGGAAAGCAGCCACATTTACAATTTGTCCTTGACTAGCTGTATACAATTAATTAAAAAAAAAATACATTTTCTAATACAATGTAAAATGCATGTACCATTAGAATAAGATGTACAATTGTTTTTACCTTGTTTTATACAATTAAGTAAAAAATACAGGTTCTAATATACAATTAGGTATTTTTGCTGAACTTTCTTTTCTTTAATATATATATATATATATACATACACATATATATACATATATAAGTGACAAAATCTGATCAAATTTGAAAAGATGCTTGAGTTGATCCGAATGGAGTAAAAAGATTAAAGATCCAAATTTGAAAAAAATTCAAATATGAAAAAATTTGAACTAAATTTTTACGTTTCAATTTTAGAACAAATAAAAATGAATTTTAATACATAAAAAAAGAGAAATGTAATTTGATACTTAATTGATTTATTAATATTTATTAAAAATAAAATTTATTATTATTAATAGTAAATTAAAGTATAATTTAGAAGTATACTATATTAGTGATAATTTTAATACAATTAGCTTTACTTTTAAATATAACTAGTCTTTATAATTTATTAATAATAAGATTAATTATATTTAAGCTATTCCTTTTTTTACATATCAAGGCTTTCTTTTTTAAAGTTTCTAAGTATTAATTAATTATTAAGGTTAAGCTAATTAATTAACCCATTGTTTTAATTAATTTGGTATCTTTATGATTATGTGAATTAATACTATTTTTAATAATATCAACTATTCAACTTAGATACATTTGATTAATTGGTGTATATATTTAATTTATTATATCCAATGCTATATCTTATCAAAACGTTCAAATATTCAAATTAGATAGATACTATATAATATAGTTTTTTTCATGTCATGATTTTCTAACATTCTTAAATATTAATTAATTATTAAGATTAAGCTAATTAATTGACCAATTATTATTATTGAATTAGTATTTTTATGAATATGCTAATTATTATTTTTAATAATGTCTATTATTTAACGTTGTAAAGGGACATTTGATCAATTTGTGCATATAATTTTATCTAATGTAGTAATACTTACATTATAATTAATGTACAATAAAAAACAAAAATAGATAAAAGAATAGATTTTTGAAATTTTGAAATAATATTAAATAAATTATAATATAATTATTAAAAATTAAAAATAAATTACAAAAAAATTTGAAAATAAAAAATTGGCGAGTTAGATGGCATAAGAGTAAATGATCACTCATTTGGAATCCACTAAAATTTCAGTTCTATGCTTTAGAGGTACCTTTTCAAGTTTAATCTCAGTGGTTGAGTGTTTGGATAGCATACAAATGGTGAGATTATTTCATTTAGATCGCACAGGAGGTTTAAATTTCACTGGAGGGAAAGAGGTCCAGTAGACGGCTAGACCTCAAAATGGACTATTTTATCCTCCTTAAATTATGTTTATTATAATTTTATCTTTAATTTTGTAAGTTTTGGATTAAAATATCTTTATTAAGTTTGAAAATTAGATATCAATTTTATAATGGTTTGTATTCAATTATTTATAAAAAAAAAAATTACTTTAGTAAATTTAATTATTTATTAATAAAATTATTATTATTAAAATAATTTTAATAAATTTTAATTATTTTTTAACATCATAAATATAAAATAAATTTATTATATTTAAATTTTAAGCTAATGTTTTTAATGGTTTTTTTTTTTCATTATATTCCATTTCACCATCTTCAATAATTTTGTAATCAAATATATATTTTGTCACTAATTTTAATCATATCACTGTAATATTTAATTTTATCGATATAATAATTAATCTTAATTTTATTATTATTTTTAATTTCACTTAAACTAATTTTGCTGTCTACCGAAATGAAACTTTAAAATTCCATTCAGCATCTCCAATACAATGTAATCATGTCGTGATCAACTATTCGGCAAATAGAAAATCATTCTCACAGTGCCATGAGCCGTCTTTGCACCGGAGGCGGAAGCGTTCAGTGGACAAACGAACCATTTTTTCGTTTTACCCGTAAAGCAGTTGATTGCCCTTCACCAGGCAGTCAACTACTTATGAGAAATTGATGCGCAAGTTAAAAATAAATCTTGAAACTTAAAATACACTTGATTGTTTTTACCATGAAAAAATTATTTATTAATATTTATTTACAAAACTATTATTTATTTACAAAAGTATTATTTGATTTATATATAAAAATAATTTTATTAATTTTTAATTATTTATTAATTTCACAAATATCAAATATATATTATAAATTTCATTTAATATAAATTTTAATATAATATTCTTTTTTAAACCTATCCAAAGATTGGATTACTAGCTCAAACCCGAAAGCTTACATGAAATTTAAAAATGTTTAGATATAAATTTTAGACCTATTAAATAGGTTTGGATTTGAAATTAAAGCTTGTTTAAAATAGATTGGTCTTTGGACATGACATTTAAGACTCAAGCTTAGCCCAACCCAAATTATTTTTAAATATTTTTTATATTTATAAGTATATTACAAAAAAATAAAACATGTAATTAAATAATATGTGTTCATATTAATAACATATGTTTATATGTACCAATTCCATCTAAACAATCAAACTAAATTAACAAAGTTATTTTTTTAATAGTTAATGTTTATTATAAAAATTATTTTTATTTTATTAAAATTGAAATATGGGCATGCCTGAGTGGAATTGAGTAATTTCTTTAAAAAATGGGTCGGGCTTGGGTAACAAAATTAGGCCCATATTTTGAGTCAAGTCGGGCCTAGGCAAGTTTCAAAATTGTTAATGTCATGCCTAGGCTCGACTTGAATCTAATTCGGTTCATGGACAAGTCTATTCTTAATGGTCATTTTCTATTCTCTTTATACTCTATCTCATTTTCATAGCTGTATCTGCATCCAAAAACATATCGTACCATTGATTTTAAGGTCTCTGCTACAATATTGAATCTTATCGATGCAATAACTAATATCTCCCTACCACTTAGACCTGGCAATTTTAATCATGACATAGTAGCATGACATGAAAATAATATATAAAAAGAAAAAAAAAAGTGACGGTTTAAATTTTAGCAAACACTACTTATGAGTTTGGCAAATGAAAAAACTACGTTTCATGTTTGGCATGCCAACATGAATTGTAACACAATAATTTTCATATTTATTATTTTTGAAGCTAAAGAGAGACACGAATACACAAATTGTTAGGTCTATCATTTCACTACTTTTCATCTTATCGAAACCAATCTTATTACTCAAGTGTTTAGTGATCCAATGAGTTAAAAAGGAAACTAATAGTGTGCTTTATTTTAAAATTATTTTCCTTCTATTGACTTTATTATGAAGTTTAATTATTTTGGACTTTTATTTTTTAGTGTCACTTTTTATTTATTTTAGCTGAATTATAAAACAACAAATATAACAAATCCTTTTGTAATCATTATTATAATTATATTCTATACCAAATATCATTAAAGCTTAGAAAAGATAAGTGTGTAACCATTGCCAAATAGTAAGAAATACCGAAATATACAACTTCTAATTTATACATACTATAAGTAAATATGTTGAACTTTTATATTTAATTTTTATTTGAATTTAAAAGATAAATTAAAAGGATTAATATCATATTTGATCCTTATACTATTGAAAGTTATTTAGTGTGATACTCGTACTTTTAAAATGTGTGTTTTGATGTCTACATTTTCAATTAGTGTATTATTGTAGTCCATTCTCCTAACATTGTTAACTAAAGATGATGACGTCAACTACTATCAATAGTACAGTGACAAGGAACATTTAATGTAAGTGTGGCATCCACATGGTATAAAATAAAAAAGTTTGAAAAATAAAAAATATTAAATTTTTTTTTTAAATTTACATTTCTTTTCTAAAATAAAAATGAAAAAAGAATTTTAAAAAAATTTAAAAAGATAAAGTATGACTATACGTGGAGCAAAGTGGTCAACTAGTTGGATTTTTTAATTAAAAAAATTATAGTATAACCAATCACTTAAAATGTAACATAGCATCTTGATCTTATATTTCCATTACCTATTTTCTAAAATTGTGCTATGTATACACTGCTATGTGAGTGTCATTCATATACCATGTTAGATGTTAACCTTTTTTGACTATGGATGAATGTACTTTGACTATCATGAACTCAGGAATTAATGAATCTATAATATTTATAAATTTAATTAATTATGGATAAATGCATTTTTGTCATTTAAATTTTGAATATAGATTCATATTTACTATTATTAATTATGACTTAAATCCAAACTGAATAAATCTAACTATTCAAGAACTTTATCATTAATGAATTGATAATATTCATGAATCCAATTCATTGAGGATGAATGTACTTAGTGCTTAATATAATTTAGTATTAATATGTTTGTTAAATAATATAAATACACATAAATTAAATCAAATCAATAGTATAAACAAGCGTGGAATATGACTTAATGACTATATATTTTGATAGCTATTAGAAATTATATAGATTTGTAAACATTGTGAGGGTACAGGTTCTAAAAGTGATATTATAATCCTATTAATAACCAGATAATGAAGAATCATAAAATGGTCAATCAATCACATTTGAAACTTTTATCTTGAAAGGTAGCCAAGAAGTGGCAGTTTTAGGATTTTTTTTCGAGATATCCATTTATAATGTATGTAAAAATTTACCAACACGGTGTCAAAAGAAAATTTATGGATATGTCTAGATGAAAATTTTCCTTCAAATTTTCTTATTTTTCAATTTTTATGGTGTCCACTACCTCATACTTTGAAACTGCCTCCATAGCAAATAAAGTATTTTCTTTTCAAAACAATCTTTTATTATGATTGTAGATTGTACAAAGAAGCTTTTTCATACATAAACTTAAATAATTCATTCAGATAGAAGGTGACAAGCTTTGATAAAATGATTCTAAAAAATTGCAAACTCGGACTTTTGCTCACCCCTTATAGGTAAGTCAAAATGGTGTAATGAGGCAAATGTGGAAAGGAGGTTTGGTTGGTTCTTAAGTAGAGAAGAAAGAGGGAAATGTAGCATTAGGGAAATCGAAGAAGATAGAAGAGGTGGCCAATGGTTCCTATTATGTTTGGTGGATTGGTGCTAGAGATGGTAACAAGTTGGATCGGGATGGGTTTTTACTTGCCCTGAACCTAACCTGATTTATATCCATAAAATCCAAACCTGACTCGATGATTTTTGTATTATTTTCATACTCGAACCTAACCCGACCCTAAATTAATAAAATATTATTTTTTAAAATATAAAATATTATTTTTTTAATAAAATATAAAATTATATAAATATATAAATATTTAAAAAATTAAATAAATAATTAAAAAATAATTTTTTTAATATATATCAAGTCGGGTTGGGTCGGGTTTGCCAAAACCCAACCCCGATTTTTTCCTACAATTACCTGACTTGACCCAAAACTTGATTAAAAAAAAAATTGACCTTATGAGATTGGGTCATGTCAAAGCATGTCAAAGGCAATTTGGGCTGTCGACCTTAATTGGTGCTTGTTTGAATGAAGAAATAAGAGAAAAAAATAGAGAAAACCAATAGGTAAAGATGAGAAAACAAAATTTTTATCGTTTAATTTTTTTTTTTTGTATTAAGGCTTTGGGGTGTGTATTTACACTATTATATCCTGATCTCCAAGTCAACGGGGTTGACCACTACCCTAGCCAAGTCAACACATACTTGCTCACCATGGTTGACATATGTGCTACTCATCTTGCCAAAGTTACTTTTCTATCAAACCACACAAATGTTCTATTAGTGCACCACCTTGTAATCGAGTACCTATCCACTAACTACCCATGTGCACTAGCTATCAACTATCAACTGCCCACATCATATCACCATGTATGTATTATATATATATAAGATAAAGAGGAGATCCAAGTAAAAAGGATTTGAATCCTTCTTCTCGAAACTTTATTCAATTCTTCTCTGTCCCTAACCTTCTTCCTTCACCTCTACCTCCACATCCACCTTTTTTAGTTGGTTGACTTAAGCATTAAATAATGCCTCAGAGTTCTAACTTTGATGCCACCTAACAGTGCATTTCTTGTTACAAGTCTTACATTCTTTCTAATCACCTTCCAACTAAGCCCCATGTCATCACCACCTAAAATACCTTCATCAATTAACACCATTTGTAGGAAATAATATTCATGTCCTTCTCTCACTCTTATGAAATCACAAACCCAACCATCTTTCTATACTATCTATAGTTGCCTATGATGTTTGTTGTCACTACACCAGCTTTATAGCCTTTACCATTAACAAGTTAATGCTTGTAAACTCTATAAGTGCATAGGTCATTCAAGTAATAAAAGTAGTAAGTGAGTTATCATTCCCTCAAGGATTAGTTTAGGGTTACCTAGGTCTAAGTACCAAAGATAACATCTTAAATTATATTTAGTTCAAACGAATTATATGGCAATGATCTTATATCTACACTAATCTAAGAAAGCAAGGTAAATGCATATAAAGTAAACAAACAAACTATAACAAGTAAACAATGCAAGAATAAAAATAAGGTAATTGAATAATGTAAGCATATGAAAGAAAATCTAAATGCATATAAAGTAAACAAACAAACTATAACAAGTAAACAATGCAAGAATAAAAATAAGGTAATTGAATAATGTAAGCATATGAAAGAAAATCTATCCTAGCAATGTATGAAATAGGTAGCAACTAAATTGAACAAAAATACAAAGGTAAAACATAGCAAATGGACATCAAATGATAAAAATTGAAATGAACATGCAAAGGAAATTGAACTAAAAAAATACATGAACAGGTATGAAATTAACCTAAGATCTAATAGCATCAACGAAGAACATGTAAGGGAACATACAATCAACCTAGATCTATTAAGGAAATGAAATTAATGTATGAAAACAATAGAAACCAAACAAAAAAAAATGAGAATGACAGTGAAAATAAAATTTGAATTTTTAGCAAATGAAAACCAATATCTAGACTTCAATTAAAAGAATAAACTTAAAAAAAAATTAAAGATATAAACTTCGCAAGTAAACTTCAAAATATAAAGAAGAAATCGGCTTAAAATAATTAAAATCAAGCTCAATGAATTAAATTAAAATTAAAATTTAAAATAGAGAAAACAAAGCCAAACAACATTCAAACTAAGACATCAACAAGTAAATGCATCAATTTAAAGGCAAACAAATGTAAATCAACATATAAACTCAAGAAGCAACAAGTAAGAAGAGAGAAAATAGATTAGACCAATGCCTAGCTTGCTAGAAAAGTTTCAAACAACTGCACAATCGTTCATCCTCCTTTTCTGCCAATAACTCTAGTTGATACTTCTAAAATTTATTTCAAAAAATGAGTTTCGAATTTTGTAATGAAAATTTCCAGATTTGTAAATCGGTAAGTGACGAATATATAGTAAAAATTTTAAAGAAAAATAACGAGTAAATTGCAGTGATTAGGTAGGAAAAATGAAAGTAGGTAGTGCGAGAAATTAACCAAACAATAATGAAAATCAATGAGAAATTTAAGAAATTGAAGTAAATTGCATGTAAATCTATAAAGAACATTAAAAGAATTGTAAATTGCATAAAATCTAAATAAGTTGAATAGAAAATGTTTAAGAAAAGTAAAGAAAATTCTCTCTAAGCAGCCTTTAAAAAGAAAAAGAAGTAAGTTACATAGAGAGAAAAAAAATGCAAAGAAAGGGAAAAAAATGTAAAATGCAAGAATTTAAGTTACAAATGCTGCCAAGCCTTCTTTTATTTATAGACAAATCCTAGATCTAGATTTTCCAATGAGCTCTCTCTAAAATGCCTTATAGGATGTCACTTGGAGAAGATATTGCCATCTCATCTAAATTCTTTTAGAAACTCACTTGTGCAACTCTTATCTTCCTCTTCTCTTTAAGTCATCTTCTCTTCATGTTATTCAAGATTTAAGTGCATCTTAAATTAGCTAATGAAAGCCTTAGAATGTCCAAATCAGTAAGCACTTAGAAAGTCCAAATCAACAAGCACCCATTAGCTTTTCTTTATGTTCACACTTGCACCACCAAAACTTATACATATGCAACCGACTCCTACATATTCCAACTCAACCACTGATTTTTCTCTCCAAAATTAAGCTTACTTATAGCTCATAAATTTCCTTAAACCTACCTTTAATTGCTACTTCTTCCTTAAACTTCCATGCAACTTCGCTACAATAGTTAAATAAGTTTAATTAGTATAAAGAAAAAAATAGGCAACCAATGTAAACAAATAAAGCATGACTTAAATGAAATTTAGTTAGCTCAAATGCATATAAACTCAATTTTAAATCAAGCTAGAAAATTCTTAAAATCGGTAAAGGTATCTTTTGAACTTCATAATTGGTTTTTGCCTTTAAATCAACTAAAATCCATTCTTTTTCCTCCCAAACGATAAGAATACATACATAAGGAAATCCATATTTTCTTAAGAATTAGATAAGAATTTCCCATAAAAGACTATGATAGACTATGATAATTATATAAAATTATAGAATTTTCATACCCCCAAACTTAAATCTTTACTTATTCTTAAGCAAAATAAGAATATGCAAGAACAAATACCTGTTTTGCAATGTCCTATTCAATATATGATTCCTTACGGA
Organism: Durio zibethinus; assembly: GCF_002303985.1. The sequence goes on along the minus strand of NW_019167949.1, from coordinate 19,195,334 downwards.
TTGACTAACAAATATAACCAAAAGAAAATCAAAAGTAATGGCTAATATACAAGAGTCATCCTAGAATAAGTTTCATACTAATTAGAGGTCTAATGTAAATCATATCCTTTTCACTTCATCACATACATCTAACGATGAGTATGTAAAACATGGAAATTGGCACAAAGAATCATTAAAAAGAAAACAAGTTTCATATGTTTGCTCTTTTCATCTCTCGCCACTATTGTAAATGAATACACAATCAAAGATCAATTAAGTCTTTTATAACCTTGTAATGTAAAGTTAGGATGAAGGTATGATTAAAAACATTTTAGGCTTAAATACCTTAACTATGCATTACTTTGTTTAGGATCATTCAATAAAAGCTTTCATGGAAAAAGAAGTTAAGAGCTTGTCTAAATAATCACCCCTAAACTTAACTTTTTACATATCGTTTTCTTTTTTTTCTTTGCTTTTCACCACTTTATTCTCATTTTCTTTTTTTTTCTCTTTTTTTTTATTTTTTTTCCAAGCTTTATCGTTCTTCCCAAATGATGCATAGCTCTAAAATGATGCATAAATGTCTTAAAGCACATAGGACAATGGACTAAAGGTAGAAAGCATAAAAACAAGGCTTAGGTTCATAATATGGTTTCATAACAAGAGAGATATTTTTAGATTAGAAAAGGGGTGATTATCGAAGAATTATATCAATATAGGCTTGAAAGGCTCAATCAATCTAAAGATGGCTTATATCATTTTCTTAATCATGTGTTTTCTAGGATTTCACCTTGAGAGGTAATTTAAACAAATTCTAAAACATGATGCACTACCTTAAAGATCAATGCACATAATTCTAAAGTTCACAATATCATAAAATAGATACATGTAACTCAATGTTCCAAATGTCAACATGTGAATGAAAACTAAAAATCAACAAGTTACTCTTTTAAAGATTCATCTTATATTCAACACAACATTTTTTTTTCAAAAACTTTATTCATTCTCAATTTTTACTTATCATTAGATCATGAAAAACTATTCAAAGAAAGAATAATAATGATTCAAGCAAAAACATTTAAGCAAATATCAAGAAAAATTATCAAAATGTCTAGAAAATTTTGAGCAAATTTTTTTATACTTCCAAACTTAAGACATATTGTCCTCAATATGTAAATAGAAAGAATTAAAACACGTAAGAGGGAAAAAGGCACTCTCTTAAAACCATGGAAGCAATATGGCCACCACTTGGAAACCTTTATTTTGCAATATTTATTATACATACAAAACAAAGAAAATTCTTAAGAAACAATGAAAACAAGTAAACATTAGAAAATCAAAGAACAAACATTAAATCATAAAGGAAAAAACATGAAATTTTAAATACATGGGTTGCCTTCCAAGAAGAGCTTATTTAAAGTCAACAGTTTGACTTTCATTCATGTTAAGTAATCACACCATAATTTATTCCCACATCTACCCACTTAATCTTCTTCCTTATAACACCAAATGTGTAATAATAAGCTTTAATTAACTTCAATGCTCAATGGTTGATTTATATCCCACATCTATGAATATTCTAAGTAATTATAATATGGATTCATAGAGGTGGTCATTGGCTTCAATACCAATGAGATAGGTACCACAATGAAGAATATAAATTTTGTCTTTAAAATGAAAAATTCCTACATGAATGGTATAAATTGAGTGAGTATAGAGTATGGCATCAAAAAGTCCTTTATTTCATCCTTATATTTTTCATTACACTCAATACGGGTTGTACCTAAAGGTGAATTCGAACAACTCTTTTCACTATTTTTGAACAATAGGGTTTTAAACACATACATTTCCAACTCATCATAAAAGGGATTTTTAAAGAACAAAGGAAATGGCATGGTTATACTACGAGGTTCATAATCTATTTGATAAGGACTATTACTATGACCTTTTTTAAATTCCATGTAAGGAATTGAATCATCCTCTATGAAATATTTGTCACCCAACTTTTCCTCTATGGATGGTATTTCTTGAGAAAACTTAAAGAATGAGGTGTTTAAACCTTCAGGAATAGGACCATGAAATGAAAAAGCTACTGGACAAGAAAGTTCTTTATTAATGAGTTCCTCCTTATCCTTAAGGTTAATATTGGATTCAAGAAGGAATGTGTCTAAGGGCTTAAATGATTTTTTTAGTAAGCTTGCTTTATCAATATACTTATCTATTTTATCCATTTTCAAATAATTAGGTAATTGATCATCTAACAACTAAGGAATTGGCATAGTTACAACATGATGCTCAACTTATTTTTCATTGCTATCATCTATCTCAACTTTCTTAAATGATCCATTATCAACAAATTCCCTAACCATAGCATGATCCTCAACTTTCACTCTCTCTTTTTCCACATCTTTAACCAATTTTTGCAAATTCATCACAATAGGTTCCTTGATATCATCATCACCAAACCACACCATACTTCTTTTCCTCTAGTTATCCCTTAATGTGCATTCCTCCTTATCTACCCCCTTTGGATTTGGCTCTATATTGCTAAAAATGTGTTTAAAGTGTTTGATGTGTTTTATATGTGTACTTGTGTGACAAGATTTACTTGAACTATTTTTTATATTTTAGACATGCTAAACATGTTAAATATGTGTAAGACATAAAGAGTACCATGTCAAAATTTTTTTCAACACAATTAAATACAAAACACTTTTCTAAAACCCATATATGATTTTTTTTCTTATTATTTTCATATCGTGTCATTATGTTGTATTTAAAATTTTTAGGTGTAATTGCTTAGTTATATCGATCCTTTTACATATTAATGAATCTTATTAAGTTTCATATATATATATATATAATTTTTTTCATTGTTCAAAATTATGAAGTTTTGGTTTTTTGGTGTCCTTGCTAGAAGCTATTAAAATGACAATGGATTGGATTGGATTAGATTTGATTTGGTTCAGTTATTTCAATTAATAAATAGTATTAGAGATTTTCAAAACCCGATCCAAATCCAAACCTACCTCCCTAAGAAACTAAATTGATCTAAACTAAATTTTTTCGATTTAGTTTGGTCCAATTTAGTTCATAGATTTTTGAAAATGAATTGTTTTTAATTTTTTCTATTATTTTCACATTGTTTTAATTATGATTAAATAGATTTAGATATAGAATAGTTATTTTATTTTATAAAAAAATAAAAATATAAAAATTAATAAAAATACATAATTTGATTCAGTTCGAATATTTTTAGTTTTTTCATTTTCTAATTCAAAAATAGAATCGAACTGAATTAAAACACAAAATATACAAACATAAACCAAGTCGAATAAAAAAAAAAATTGAACCGATTCAAAAACTACAATTTCAAATTGATTTTCAACATTTTTTTATTTTTTTACCCTTAAAAACTAGTTAATATTTTGTAATATAGTGTTGTTACTTTTGTATGGATTTAAAATTATGAACCATGCACCTTAAATTACTTCTATATAAGTGAATACTATAGACAACCATTAAATAAAAAAGTATACAAGTTCTAAAGAGAATACGTTTTCACTAATTGTACATAAAAAACTTATTAATGAAAATTTGAAATGTAATCGATTTGATGTATAATTCTTTGCCTCAAATAAGTAAGCTTGTATTAAGTCATTTTACATGTAGGCTATCTTTTTAGTTATCTACATGGTTATGAATTGGTATTGAAAGGTTAAGCTAAATCTTGCAAGTACATTGTCCACCATATAAGATATTTAATGGTTGGGCTTCTTTTTCGTAATTATGTATAAAAGGCCAAAATATATGTACATATAAAGAAAAAAGTATGTACAAAAATCTTAAGACATATGTACCAATAAACATCAATAAATAGTTTTCATGAATTAATAGATTAGATTCAATCATTACAAATGTGCAAAGAATCACCCTCTAGTTAAATACAAAAAATTATCTCATAATAAATCCATCCTTGAAGCTAGATTTTTCTTTCTCAATGCTATTTAATTTAATCTAGATTTTGCAAGACAAGAGAAAAACCTACACCTTGAATCTTCATTCTCATTTATTTATAAAAAAATCAAATATAAAAGAAAGAGCAAAATGTGTTTGTAGTCCAAAACCTTTGATTTGAATTTCATTTTGATCCCTAATCTTTAAATTGTTTTATAATAGTTCCAAACCTTTTTTAAAAAGTGTCAATATGGTTTTTCTACATAAAAAAAAAGAAAAAGAAGGAATTACAAATCAAGGTAATAGATTTAAAATTATTGCTCTTTATAATCATACCAAAAGGTATTTATTAGAAAGAAAATAAAACATAAATTTTTTTAGAAAGAAATGAAAGTATAATTTTTTCCTTGGATTAAAAAGTTCAACTTAAAATCAAAAGTAAAATTGTTTTTTAGTTTCCTTCCTAATTATTATAAAAAATTTATTTTTTTGTAATAAATTTATTTTAGTATGATAGCAAAAAGTAATAATTTTGGATCCATTATCCAAATTTTATTTCCCTTCTTTATTTTATTTTATAATTTTTTTCTCTAATATTCACAAATTTTAATAAAAATATAAAATTAAATCTTATTAAAAATAAATCAAGAAATTTTTTAAAAAAATAAAGAAATGAAACATACTAAAAAAATTTAAATATATTTCTTAGAAAAAAGAAAATTTATACGGTTTTTAAAAGGAAATGAAAGTATCATTTTTCCTTTTGATTTTAAAAATTCAACTTAAAATCATAGGCAAAAATGGTATCTTATTTTTCTTCATAATAATTATAATAATTTATTTTTTAATAAGCATAATTTGTTACGATAACAAAGAATAATAATTTCGGATCCACTAGCCAGATTCTATTTTTTATTTCATTTATTAAATTTATTTATATAATATTTATAATTTTTGATAAAAATATAAAATTAAATCCAATAAAAAATGAAATTATTTTTTTAAAAAAGAAAGAAATGAAATATATCTAAATAATTTCAACTCTTGGGTGGTGATATTTATTTTAAAAAAATATATATAAAAAACTTGTATATACTAAGTGACTTAATTTAATAAAGTTTACATTCTAGTTATAATTTTAAATTTAAACAGCAAGAGAATTATGCTTCTTTGCTAAGTGATTTTGAATGAATTACTTCTATTAAAATATTTCCTCAAAAGATTTATTAAAATATTTCCTCAAAAGATTATAGTAGTAAATAAGTTTGTTGTGTTAGGTTAGCATAATTCTCATGAGTTTCAAATTATACTAGTAATAATTTACAAAAAATATTTCTAAAATTATTAATTATTAATTACTTTTGTTTAATTAAGTATTAAAACATTACATGGGCATGTTTCATTTCTTTTTTTTTTTAAATTTAGTTTTATTCATAACATGATTGAATTTTATATTTTTGATCAAAATTTATAAATATAAGAGAAATAAAATTTGACAAAATAAGAACAAAGAAAAGGAATAAAATCATGACAGACCGAAAATTATTACTTTTTTTATCATACTTAAAATAGGGGCAAAATGATAGTTCTATTTCATTCTTAAAAGTTTTAAAAGATTTATTTATTTTCTAATAAATATGTTTTAATATAATGGCAAAGAGTAATAATTATGGATCTATTGCCTTAAGTTGTAATTCTCATTTATTTTTATGCAAAATTTGATTAGAGGATCGTATTAACACCATTTTAAAAAGTTAGGGATCAAAGTGAAAGCTAAATAAAAGGTTTGGGACTACAAATACACTTTACCAATAATAAAATATTTGCTATACATATTAAAATTACAAAATAAATAAATAAATAATGTTCACATAAACAAAACAAGCTCCTTATGCTTGTTAATGCATAATCGCATTACAATAAGTTAGTTTCTTTAAAAGATGCAACTATTGAAGTTATATGAAAAGGCTGTAATATTTTTACAACCCTAGACTCAAGCCAAAATAGCAAATATCCTTAAAATAATGCTCAAAGAATTTGTTAAGGACATTTTATGGTCTAAAAGGGCAAAATGGACTTTTCTGGTAAGAGAGTGATTCATCATTTAATTAGGGGCATTTTGATTTTTAAGATCGAGCTAATAAGGTAGATTGACCTAATTTTTTAAAGTCCACATTAACTTAGCCATCACAATGTTCCACTTGACTGCATGTGAACATGCAAACTTGTCATTCACCTATTGGATAATGGCTTACCATGTCAGGTTGGGTTGGCCTCATTAGCCCTAAACCTGATTTTCAGAGCATAGGTCACCTAAATCAAGAAACTTCCTAATCAATTATAAATATCCTTTTTCATCCAAAGTATGGCAATTAATTCACAATTTTCTCTTTTTAAGTCTATCTTTCTTTTTCAAGTACTAGCTTGAGCATCAAAGCATAAATGCCAAAGACATCTTTGATCTTTGTTCTTAACCAATTTTTTATCATAATTTCAGGTTCTTGTCATCTTTAATTAGCTCGGCACTAAAATATTTGGTGCATTAGATAGGGACCATTTTATTCATCTATGCTTATAATGCCTCATAGTTCAAGAGTCACAGAAAATGAAGATAACCTTGCTACTAGCTGAGACTAATACTCAACTAAACCAACCTAACCCAGATTGACCTATGCAAACTATACCCACAATGAAACCATTTAAAGCTCTAACCCAGCAATTACAATCCCTCAAATAGCTTATCTATAACATAACTCCTTCTCAAACCTTTAGGGAACTATTAACCATAGCTCAATGGACCCTTAAACATAAAACCTATTAGTTAATAATGTTAGTGAGGTTGAATCTTTGGCTCTAAAAAAGGAAAAAACCCTAAAAAGCTATTATTTGACCAAAACCAAGATGTAAACCACCCAAAGTTCCTAGTCACTATATTAATGAGGATGAGGGCATCAACAATGCTCAAAGACTAACATGCTAAGCCTCTTTACTTGTGAAGTAAGTATTTTCATAAGTTGAAATATGAAAATATTTAGGGATACCATGTAGGTGCTTGTTAGAGAACAAGTTCATTGAACATGACCTATTATAAGAGTTCTATTTGGTATTTCACTCATGTGTTTATGAAAAATACTCTCATATGTTAGCAGTGTAAATAATCATTTGACTTATAATACCAAGTTACCTTGTATATGAATTACATACATTGATTACATCTATATGGGTCAAGGCACTTGATGCCTAAAAAATGTGTTTTTAGGTATTGTATTAAGTAAATAGAGGTGGATGAATGATATAGAGAGGATTCATCACCCTAAGTGATATGAGGGGACATATCTCATGTGTTCATGGCTAATATTAACCATAAGTTCTTAGCCAAGGCCGATATGACTTACAAAGGGTTAATATAGGAACTACATGACTAATATGTAAAGATAAGATTGTAGACACTACATTATGCATTCTTTTTTTTTTTTGAGATATATGATAAAAAGATCGAATTACACTAAGATGCTATATACTAAAAGGTTAGTCAAACCATCTTGACTTTTCTAACATATGGGTGGTCATGATGTATTACTAGATACTACTTATGATCTATAAATATAAGAAGTATTCTTGATTTAATTATCTTATATTTATTACAACATGTTTAGAGCCTAATAGGTTACACACAATAAGATGACGTGATGAATTAAAATGATATTGGTATTATGAAATTGAGAATTTCACATTAAAGACTTAAATAAAATGTTTAATTAAGTGAAAGGATAAAAGTGTAATTTTGTAATGCAAGACACTTAACCTATCTTTGTATAACACATGTTTAGTTGCCCCTCATTAGAAGACAAGTAATAATTTACAATTAAAAAAACATAAAAAAGAGGGATTAGGTTTGAGACAAGATAATTCATAGATTTTGGCTGTATCTTCCTCTTCTTTATGGTGGAAAGAGTTTTCATGCTTGGGTTGTGTTCTTAATCTTGCTAATTGCTAATTGTGATAGTCACAATCAAAGGATAGGATTTTGAATCTTTAAATACGGGCATAGTATTTGGCCAAACACAATCACTACCTCTTGAAGGTTTCAATTTGTTATTTGTGTGGATTATTGTTAGAGGATAAATGTTTTAATTGCTTTGGTTTGCTAAAAAAAGGCCTTACTGTATAAGAGTAATAGTTGAGATGTTGAACTATCAAATTTTTTATGATCCTATGCTTGAGGTATGAACAAATCTCATGGTTGCTTAACTTGTATACATACCATTTGAATGTTTTTAACAAATTGATCTTGTAATTGGAATTTGTTCTTCTATGTTTTATTTCACTGAATTTATCAATTATTGATGTATGTTTGTGTGATAAGCATATGTCAAATCCAACACATATAGCTTAGGTATGCCTTTAGATTCAAGTTTAAGGCTTAAAATAATGGAACCGAGTATGAAAGCCTAATGGTCAAGCTGAAACTAGTTGTTGTTCTAAATGTCAAAAAGCTTATCAAGTATAGTGATTTGCTATTGGTGGTCAAACAAGTGAATAGGGAATTCAAGGCCAAACAAGAAGGTATGAAAAAATACTTATAAAAATTCAAAACGTTCTTACTAGTGTTCTAGAAAGTTGAAGTGAGGAAGTTTAACAAATACTTTGGCCGATGCATTGCCTAAGTTAGCAACTGGATCTACAATGAAGGGCTTGGATGATGTTTTAGTAGACAAATTACTTGAAAAAAAGCATAAATGAAAAACATGTCAACTAGGTCAAGGAAGAGAAAGATTCATGGATGACGTCAATGAAAGTTTATCTTACATTAAGAAAATTACCCAAAGATAAGAACAAAGCTAAGGCATTAGTAAGAAAGGTACCTCGATATACCTTTATTAGAGAAAAGTTGTATAAGATGTTGTTTAGTTTGCCATATCTTAGGCATGTAGATGAAGAAAAGGTCAACTATATCCTTAGGGAAATTCATGAAGAAATTTGTCGAAGTCACCTTAGCCCTCAACCTTTAACATGTAAAGTACTAAGGTAAGGATATTACTAGCTGACCATTAGGAAATATGCCATGAACTAGTCAAAATATAAATGTCAATGGTTTGCTCATATTCAACATCTACCCTTAGCTGAGCTAATTCTTATAATAAGCCTCTAGCCTTTTATGTAATGAGAGATAGATGTGCCTAGACCGTTCACTATGGCTTTGAGGTAGGGGAAGTTTGTGCTCTTAGAGGTAGACTACTTCACTAAATGGTTAAGGCTAAAGAGTTGGCTACCATAACAGAACCCAAGATGAAAATTTTGTTTAGAAAAATTGTCATCTATGGGTTCAGACTATCTTGATCATTGATAAGAGACAATGAGAAATAGTTTGATAACTAAAAGTTTAAAAAATGGTGTTCCAACCTTTAATATACTGAAAAGTTCTTTGGGGTACAATAGGCACTCAAAACCACCACCAAAATCCCTTTAAAAGATACCCTTTTAATATAGCCTTTGGAACTAAAGTTGTGGTCCGTGTAAAGATTAGCTTGTTGAGCTTTAATGTGGAACTAAATACCGAATAAAAAAACTGAATAAGCCTTAAAATCTAACTTGGACTTGGCCAAGGAACAAAGAGTCAAAGCCCTAGCTAAGATAGCTATATATCAACAAAAAGTTTCAAACTATTACAATAAGAGGGTTCGACCGATAAAACATATGTAAAAGAGACCTAGTCCTTAGAAAGGTTGAAGCCTAAAAAATATTGGATTTTTGGTTACATGGATCACCAATATCATATCATACATCATATTATCAAGTATTATAGCGGAATAAAACATACAAGAACCAAAAGATAACCATAAGATCATATTTGTGTTTATGCATACAATTCAAGTATTTGATAACAAGGACCTATATAGAATCATACCTAAACTTAAGATATCATAATCAAGAGTTAAACATCCCTTGGTTTTGTTTGAGAAATGAAAAGCAATAAAAACTCAAGCCATCAAAATGTTTGTCTTCCAATGGTAATCTATATAGCAACAATTGCCAAAACCTTTACAAATAGGGATTCTAAACCAATGTTAGTCAGTGTTTTCAATAAAAATTGATCCTATCTTAGATATTTACCTCAAGGTTATAAGATGGAAGAGAAAAAAATAGTTTTCTTACACAACAAGAGAAGTCATCACTTTTTTAAAGCATACCCTAGTTTACTTGAACCTACTATGGCTATGGGACTTATTTTTTTACAATTCTCAATTGCAATAGACTCTTCTAAAGTGTCTTAGGGTGTAAGGCTAGGGCTTGGAAGAGATCTATTTATAATTTCTCTTTAATTCCCACTTTGGCACTTAAAGATGTAAGTTTTATAACTTTTATAATTTATTCCTTGTAAGGTTATTTCCTCTACTTTGGTTTATTTCAATTAAGTGCAAGTTAATTGATCAATCACATATTAATTTGACAATGTCACCTTATGTGTGTTCCCCATTAAGCTTCAAATATTTTGGTAATGAATATAATAATTGAACAAGAATGATCAACATATATTCAAAAACCATAAGATGCATTTAGCAATGCATCATTACCACCAAAATATTCGAAAGTCAATGAAGCCTCAACTTAATCTTTTAGTTTTCAGTCTATTAATGTAATTTGGTCCTTCTACCATATTATCAAAAAGGCTATAAGCATGGTGCAATGTCTACTTATAAAAGTTCTCATTTTAGTTATTGTATCTTCTAGTCAATACATATGACTTTAACATGAAACTATTTCATCTAAATTCATCATCGTGCTTCGATTGAAGAATTTTAATTCACTAAAGCTAAAAAGCAAATGAGCTATGTCCCCTTATATCACCTAAGGTGATGGATCCTTTCTTTACCACTCATCCACCTTCATATGCTTCAAACCATACCCCAAAACACCTTCTTTAGGCATTAGGTGCCTTAACCTATAGAGTTAAAGCCAAAGATAATGATTTACATATAAGATGACTTGGTATTTTAAGTTTAAGGACTAGTTACACAACTAACACATGAGAACATTTCTATAAACACTTAAGTGAGATACCAAATAAAATTCTCATAACGAGCCATATTTGGTGAACTTGTTTCCTAACAATCACCCATATGTTATCCCACATGTTATCCTTAAGTATCTCTATACTTTAACTTATGAGATCGATTACTTACTTCAAAAGTAAGGAGATTTAACATGTATCGGTCTCTGAGCATTATTGATGCCTTGTCTCAATAATACATTAACTAGGAACAATTTAGGTACATGACTTTGATGTAGAAGAATCTCATAATTGTAACTCTTTACAATTCCTTTGCAAGGCCATTATGTTGTATGGGCTTCATCTAATTAGTACCTTGATAACTTTTTATCCTTATGCTTATTGATGAAGGAAAACCTTTGAATCACTAAACATAATGATTAGTGCAACTTAGATGTATGTCTTTTTGCCAACCGATTGGCTATATATCATATACACTAAAATTCTCTCATTTGCACTTAGCCAATCACTAATATATCCAATACCAAACTCTTTTGCTTAGAAATTATGCCTCTACTAAGGCAACTTTAGTGCAACCTAAGGGATTATGTTTGGTTACACTTTTGATAATCTTATTATTGATCACAATACTTATTTAAATCATAATGAGATCTTGATTCATTATGGCTCTATTGTTACTTTAACAATCATAAAATACTTTTCATGCTCAATGGCTAATGATCCAAATATGTATCCTTTCGTAGCCTTAAAACAAAAGGTTTGTATTTGACCATGAATATAAACATGTAATCCAATCCCTTTGAAATCATTCCAATCCAATTGCATATTCAGCATGGCTTAATTGTCACTTTCCTTATTAAACTTATTTATCATGCACTTGTTGTGATCCATTTCAACTTTTATAGTCATTGGCCTAATTTTAAGTTCTATGCATCCCCTATGCTTCCACTTCTAGTCTATGCATTTCATATACATCTACTTGTGTGAGTTAGTGATACTACCTACTTGGTTTCTATATGCACAAATGATATCTTAAATCTTTTAATAAATTCAACTTATTTGAATTCTTCAATCAAAAGTTAGATATCAAATTGTCTCACATTGTTTTATTTAGTAGACTCATTACATTTTAGTAATGCATCTTGATGCATCATACTAAATCTTTAATCTTTGTGCATTTATGCATGTTATGGATTAAGATTTCAAATACATATACTTTATCCTTTAAAGTATTACCAAGTATCCTACTATTTTCAATATCCAAGTGAACCATTCACTTTGTTAGAAACTTTATCTAAAATTTCTTTTGAATGTTCAAAATGTGATCTTTAAAACTTGCTATCAAATCCAATGTAGATACTCATTTTACCATTACCATTTGAAATCATTTTGTTCAAAGTGGTATTGTGGTTTTTACCATTGGGATCTTTTTCTTGATGAATCTATGATAATTACATATCCTTAGTTACAAGCTCTTGATCTTTATCAAAAGGCTTAACTAACTATGTATTTCATAATCTCATTATGAAATCTTAGTTTATGTTTGTGTCAATGCATTGTCATTTCTATTGAATAAGATTTCCTTTGATTCATAATCAAAACAAGTATCTATATACTAGATCCTTATTCAATTAACTATGCATACAACTTTATAAACATATTATCATAGTTAACACATCAAAACTGATTATGATTGATAATTTCAACCAAGTTCATATTTATTTTATTTATAATTTAAAGGATAAAATTTAAGCTAAGCTTCTAATAACATCCTAAACCCTAAACCTTAAACATAATAATTTATATCAAGTATAAATGCCAAACATATGTTCAAAACATATCTAAAAACCATTCGGCTATAAACTGAAAATAATATCCTTAAAATCATCTAAATGCCACACAAGCCTAAGCAAACACCCAATATTTCAACCAAATCAAATAAATGTTTAAAGAATAAATCTAGAAATAAAAAATAAAGTTCCATATCTTACCGTTATACTCTTGCTCAATATCTTCACTACTTTTTTGTATTGGTCCTCGAAATATGTGATACATAAATGAGAACCAATCAAAGAAAAAGGTATCCTATACCATTTTAGTAAAACATGATCTCATAATCATACCTAAAAGTGTTTTTAAGCTTCTTACCCTTCATAGTCTCAAGATAATCCTTTCAATTGCACCCTCAATGGCTCAGTTTCCCTCAATGATGGCATGTTCTTTTCTTATACTTCTTCATCCCTCTATTCAACATTTTGGAAGAAGATCTCTTATCTTTCATTTCCTTTTTAAGGGTTTTTTTTTTCTTATTCTTGCCTTTTGTAGAAATAACAAGATGGATCGATGTCTTTTCCTTGCCTACGATCTTTTTGATTGAGTAAGCATGTTCAATAACCCTGACAAGGTTGTTTCAATATGATTCATGTTGAAGTTCAATATGATTCATGTTGAAGTTCAACATGAACTATGAATAGCTCTCATAAAAGGAAGAAAGTACTAAGTCAATATTTAGATCATGATCCATAGTCCAACCAAGTTCCTCAAGCTGAGTGATATATTTTATCATCTTAAGCACATAAAGCCTCCCAGGGTTACCTTTAAACATCTTTGATCGAAACAATTCCCTAGAGATATCGAACCTCTTAATGCAATTTTCCATGTTGAACAATTTGTGAAGATTTAAGAGTGTATTTTGAAACTTGGGAGACATGCTCACCAACATCACACATGTGATTTGTGTGAAATCATCCATATGAACTCTATAAGCCTTTCTTGCCTCATCAATGGCATCGGTATTAGGTGCCTTAAGAATTGGATCATTAAGGATGCATGCTTTCTTTTCTTGTGTAAGTACATTTTTAATATTGTGAAACCAATCAATAAAGTTTGGGTTAGTGAGCTTATTAGCATAAAGTATGCTGCGCAATGATAGATTGCTAGTCTTCATGATTTATATCCTATATAAACCAAAACACATATCACCATTAAGACAAGGTTTTAAATCTTAAATGATTATTCTCACTATTTTATCAAAATAATGGCCCTCACCTAACATTTAAATCTCTTAGTTAGTTAGGACCCCTTTCATCCCATCATAACCTTGAATGACTCAACAACCTATGGTGAAAGTACTTAGGTAGGTAACATAGCTTACCAATTGTATATTTATATAACTCTTGGATCAATTAGGGATAACTCTTTGTCTAAATGCATTATATGCATTTAGCCTAACCATTGCCTCTAATATCATGCCGTCAAATTTCATGCATCTAAACAACATGACACTAGTTGAGTAAAACCCACTTTCATAACTCAAACATATTGGTGTAAAAGTTTGGCCTTGAGTGACTCAACAAGCCTCCAACTAAAAGAACTATGGTTATCTTGTTTGTAGGTGGAATGCAACTTTATCATGTGAAACATGTGACTTAATATGTGAATTAGGGATTTTGATTTTAAGTCATACTTTTAGGTCTTATTCAATGTCATGTCATGTATAGCATTTGTCACAATCATATACCATATATAAGCATTGAAAATAAATCTATTACATGCCAACCACTAGGATGATTTTAGACTTTTATCGAATTCTAATTCTCTTGAGCCATAAAAAGATTGGGTGTGCATTAATGAGGCCACAAGTCCTCCTTGTGCAATCTCCTTGCTTTGCTCCTTTAGTGCCTCATAGATTTTCATCTTGGACTTGTAAGAATTTTGATTTTAACCCTAATTCTATAAAGTATATAACATTTACATAGCTTTATAAGAAACCTCAACTTACATTCAAAGAGAGTAAAATGAGAAAATAATTTTACAACCCGAGAAAAAAATAGATAAAGCAAGATTTGCAGACCCTATTTAAAAAAATATACCAAACATTTACATAGCATCCATACATTTAACCATACATCCATTCCATAATCACACTAAAGTTTAAGTCCATAGTTATCCTTATGTATCCATACTCATATTATGAGTAATAAAATTTCATGCATGATTTCACTTGTTGGTCTTGTATGGTTTTTGAATTAGAACATACTTTATGTCTCAATTTAAAACATTTAACAATCCATCTTAATTATACTTGTCAATGTTGATGAAAACTATTTTCAAAACATTAAAAACACAAACCTAATCCAAATTAGGGTTTTCGACACTTTTCAAAATTTTCAATTTAGTCTCGCAAAATTAAGATTTTCTCATTTTAGATCAACCATGTAAAATTCATGAAAATTCAACTAACATTCTAACATTTAGAATTTTAATTTCCATCATAAACCATTTTAGTAAGTTGCCATTTTAGAAAAATTACCATTTTAGAAATCATTTTCAATTTGAAAACTATTTTCATTTTGAAAAATGCAACTTTCCATTTATGTACTAGTTTCCTAGTTTGCATATGAATCATATTCATAACTTGGTCTTGACTTAGAGAAGCCATCCCTAAAATTTAGGTATTGTGCAATTTCAAATTTGGAAACCTATTTCACAATATGAATGTAACTAGAACTCTTTATGGCAAGTCAATTTAAGTTCCTAACATTTAACTTATTTCACAAATGTTTGTGGGTTTTTTAGTGCCATCATAACTCCTACTCCAAGTCAATTTCGTAATTCTACTTCAATTCAAATTTGGTTCCATTCCTTACATGCTTGGCCGAATCTTGCAAAAATAATGCTTGCATTGATCTTGCATGAAAATGAATAGAAATCCAACTCCAAGTAGAAAAACCTAAAGATCAAGAAAAACCACATTAAAAGCACCAAATTCAATCAAATTTTAAATTTTTTAAACCAAATTGAACTTGAAAATCACTATATATTTAAGTGTTATCACACCTCCACACTTAAATCTTTGCTTGTCGTCAAGTAAAAGCTCTTAAATCTACATGACTAAAAAATAATATACATGTTCACCAAGTCAAAAATTACATAAATTCTCAATCATGTACTATAGCATAGTTCTAAGATAATTACAAACATAGATTCACAATAAACTCATTCAAAAAGTAAGCTTTCAACCTCATACAATCTTCATGAATATGAAATTTCTCCATCTCCAATCCATACATATAATTTAGGCAAAAAGAATGCAAAATACATTATCAAGAGTTAGAATATACTTCATATGTTTATTTTCCCCTTCTCATTCCACTAATGTTAGGTTTACATATTTGACTCAAGATCAAAAGGTCTTTGAGGCCTATAATGTAAGGCTTGGGTCAAGGTAGGAAAAAGAAAAATAAACCTTTTACAATTCTAACTTCTTGGACTAAAGATCGAATTTTTTAACTTTCAAGAATTTGAGGCATCACTTTATTTTTTGGCAATATTTTTCTTCCAAGGCATTTTTGACTTGAGCCATTTTGGCTTTTATTTTTGCTTTTACCATATCATTTTCTTTTTGCTTTCCTTGTGGCTCATTTCCTTCCAAATACATAGATACGTCTAAATTGCATGCAAGCACATTAGGTTAAGGTAAAACGATACAAAGGGATAATATCAAAGAAAAATGCTTCGGCTTTTTATTGTGGCTAAATAATAACAAAAAAAAAGAAATATTTAAAGGCTCAAAATAAAGGTACTAGGGATGTTTTATTAAAAGTGAGCTTGAAAATGCTCAAACTTTCTAAAAAAATGTCTGGATCATCTCTTGAATCAAGTACAATCTAGAATTTCACCTTAAGAGTTGAGTAGGTAAATTCTAAATTCATATTCTTACTCCTAATCTTTATGCAACTTATTATATCACAATCTTTCCACCAAAATCAATGTATCTCTTAGATCAAGAATAAAAACATACACACAAAAATCATACTATAGAGAAAACATCCCTATGAACTTATTTCATGATTCACTACATTTATACCTATCTAAATATCATACATACGTCATTCTTGAAAAATCCATACAAAATCAACTAAGCTTGCATAATAAATAATTTAGCATGCCAATTTGGTTTGAACATTAAGCAAAAATAGGTATAAGATTTTTAAAACAAGTTAGTTAAAAAAAAGCATCATTTTTACCTTACAATTACTCAAAACCACACGTTTAAGTACAAGGAAAAAGAAATACTCTCCCAAATCTGCTTTAAAATCCAATCTCCTTGTATTTTTCATGAATCATTTACTTTGTGTCCATTCCATCCCTACCAAAACTCAAAAACAAAAGCAAATCAAAGCATACCTATCCTAAGAAAAAAAATTAAAAAAAATGCATAAACCATTAATGTAAAACTTAGGTTGCCTCTTAAGTAGTGCTAGTTTTGGTCAACCTTAACCATTCATAAAATCTAAAATCACCTTATCCTTTCATAAGAGAGTTTTCCTTGTTGCATCATTCTTTATGGAATCACATAAACTGAGCTAGATTTAGAAGCTGTACAAACTCTCCTTGTATGGATAATATATGCTAGACTTTGATTCAATATGGGCACCTTCGATTTTGGCCTGAAGGTTTAATTTTTAGAATTGCAAAGGCTAGGACTTAAGGTTTTCACTTAGTAAACTTGCGACACTAGGTCAGAAGGTTTAAAAATTAGGCTTAACTCTTTAGGCTTATCCTTTTCCCTAACTCTTGTTATTACTTGAGCAGCCTCTTCATCTCTACCATATCCACCAATTCTAAACTACATTTTGTTGTCCTTAAAGCTTAGAGTGAGATCATAATTATAAACATCAATCAATGCCTGGATGTTAAAAGGAAAGGTCTACCTAATAGTAAAGGGATTTCATTATCCTTCATATCTAAGACAACAAAATCCATAAGAAAAGTATATTTACTGACTTTTGTCAACACGTTCTGCAACGTTCATCACGACTTCTTGGTAGATTTATTAGCGAATTTTATGGTAAAAGTTGAAGGCTTTAATACACTATATCATAGTTTCAATAAAACATTCACAAGCATTATATTTATAATTGATCTAATATCATAAAAAGCTTAATCAAAATTTAAATGATTAATTTTACAAGAAATAGCGAAACTCCTTAGATTTTTTTGCTTTTTAGAAAAAAAATGTTGAAGTGCAGGATTACATCTTCAACAAAGGTGGAATTCTCTAACTCTTTGAATAGCACTTTTGGTATGGGCCTAAGTGTTGGTAGTGCTACTTCAAAGGTTTATCTTTGAGTAAACATTCTTGGAGTCATTCTCAACATTTTTCTTTTATGATTTTCTTCTTGTTCCTCTACTGCAAGTTGAATACTCTCTAATAATGCTCTTTTTATTTGCATTAGCATCTCTTTTTCTTCAACTAAACCATTAATGAATTTCTCAAGATCCTCTTTTTGGACATACTCCTCAAGATCTTTCTTCATGTTAAAATTTTCACCTTCTTTTTCATACGGTTCAATGTCTCAGGGGCTTTCATTGCCATTTGATCAAAACTTTCCAAAATTTTTCTACCATACCTCAATAGCTCTTTTTCATCCAATATATCATCTCTCTCAACAAAGTCTACCTTAAGCTACTTAACAAAGCTATGAAGGTTAACAACCACAAGCCCATCCATAATATCATCTTCAAACTCATACATACCATCTTTATGATAGGAAAATACAGCATCACATGTTTTTTTGCCTTGTTTCTTAGGTTTTGACTTAGCATTACTGGGCAAGGTTCCTAAAAGTTAGTTGGTTATAGCTAGTGCAAGTTAACCTATTTGGTTTTCAAGATTCTTAATTGATGTAGCTTAGGTTTAAATGGTTGTATTGTTTCTTGCATCAATCAAGTCAAAATCTCATTGAAACTGGTTTTTTTTTTTCATATGATGGGCTATAGGGTTATGGGTTAGGGCAAAACTTGTTATATTAGGTGGTGGGTTGGTGGCTGGGTTGGTTCCAAGAAACATTAAGGTGGTTTCACCAACTTGGGTTATAAGTGTTGCTGTATAGGTTATAGGTGGGCTTAGATTATTAGGCATACTAGACCATCTTTATTCTAAACTAGCATTTGTCACTAGCATGAGGTCAATCACATAGTTCATAAGATACAAAAAGATTATGTATGGCATTGACAGTTTAGGATAGGGTTGCTAATGTTTCAATTTTCTTAGTTAAAGTTGTCAACTGTGAATTAATGAAAGGCATTTAATTTATAAACACCAACAGACTTCTTGTATACTTTAGTAGCCATCTCTTTTATCAACTCATGGGCCTCCTCAACAATCTTACTCATTATGGCTCCTCTAACAGTTGAATTCAAGGTAGTTCTCATAGATGGAGTAAGACCATTATAGAATATCTAAATCTGTAGCCATTGGGGAAGACCATGATGTGAGCACTTTTTTAATAGATCCTTGAATCTTTCTTAAGCATCATAGATATTCTCACTATCCACTTTCATAAAGGTGGTTATTTCATTCTTCAACTTGGCAGACTTGGCAAGTGGAAATAATTTCATAAGTAACTTTTACTCTAAATCTTCCCAAGTTATGATTGATCTAGATGGTAGTGATGATAACCAACTCTTTACCTTATCTCTCAAAGAAAAAGGAAAAATTCTTAGTCTTATTGCATTATCTAAAACATTGTTATACTTAAAGGTATCACATAATTCAAGAAAATTAAACAAGTGAAGGTCAGGATCATTGAAGGTTTGCAACATGAAAGGTTTAAACTTAGGGTTTGGGGTTTAGGGTTTTAAGATTTATGGTTTAGGGTTTTAAAGTTTTAAGGTTTAGGGTTTAGGAGTTGTTCCATCCTTTTTACTCTGAAAGATTAAGTTCAACATTGATAGGAAACTTATGTGTATAACTTATGAAGAAGATCTGCTTATGTCTCAACAAATGACCATGCCATCCGTAGAAACAATAGAAGAAGCACTTGAGTGTTCTCATAGATTTTTAAGCTTGCTAATGCCAACTATGTTGGTAAAATTTTGAAATTATATTCCCTGTGCTTATTTACAACTACAAGAATGGTCATCAAGTAAGTTTTAAAAAAAGGTTGGCTTTTAGGACTAGGCTTGAATAGAATTTGCAAGGGATTAGAAAGCCACCAACCATAGCTGATAACAAGGAGAGATTTGGCTTGGGGTATCAACCAACCAAAATAGATAGAAAGAAAATTCTAGACGAGAAGAAAGAAAAATGGACCATGAGTTTTAGGTGATATGAACCCGAATTTGAATAAATGGTCATCCCCTACCTTTATAATTTATTTTCATCAAGAAGATGCTTATATCCAAAGTTGCCTAAGGTTTATAATGGAGAATTTATGCTGAATGAAGCTTTTTTGAACTATTAATTCATATGATAGACAATGGAATGATAGAGAGTCAAGATGAAGATCTGCATACACATCCATGTTTTTCAAGATTTAAAATGAAAAATTTGAAGGTCATAAAGCTGGCCACTATCCTTGAATCTGAAACAATGTAATGAATTAATCCCTTAATTGTTTATGCCTAACAGTATTAGGGAAATCTTTCATGTATGAGCTGTTTTATTTTATTCATTTTAATAAAAGATTAGTAAGATGCATTTTCATTAATTTCTTGGATTCCATATCCCATTTTCTTTGTGTGCCAATACTTATAGCAAATATTCTTCCATTTTATTTATTTTTGGGTCCCCAAATAATAATATAAAAATAATCATGATGATAATCCTGGTTATAATTTTGAAAATCCAATTAATGTTGATGAAATTAATAAAGAAAACTCGAATTATTATACTTTGCCTCATGATTTGTTAAGATTTTTGGAATAAGAAAAAAAACCAATTGAGCCTCATGAAAAAGTTATGGAATTATTAAATTTGGTAGATGATGAAAATAAGAAAGAACTCAAATTTGGCACATCATTTCCATCAACTAATAAGCAAAGGCTAGAGGATCTGCTTTGAGAGCTCGTTGATGTGTTTGTTTAGTCTTACAAGATATGCCAAGAGTTAGCATTGAAATTGTAAAGCATAATTTACCTTTAAAGCTAGAGTGTAGACTAATGCAATATAAGTTAAGACGAATGAAACTTGAGATGCTATTGAAGATCAAAGAATATGTGAAGAAGTAGTTTGATGTAGGTTTCTTGAATGTGGCTAAGTATCCAAAGTGGGTAGCAAATATAGTCCCAGTTCCCAAAAAAGATAAAAAGGTTTGAATATGTCTTTACTATTGTGATCTAAAAATGCAAGCCCAAAAGATAACTTTCATTTGCCTTATATAGACACTTTAACGGATAATACAGCTAGACATTTCGTGTTTTCCTATATGGATAGATTCTCTAAATACAATCAAATAAAAAAGGCCCAATAGGATATGGAAAAGACCACCTTTGTAACAATCTGGGGCACATTTTGCTATAAAGTCATGCCATTTGGGTTGAAAAATATTAAAACCACCTATCTTCAAATATTAAAACCATCTATTAAAGGACAATGGTAACTCTTTTTTGTGATATTATTCATAGAGAGAAAGAGGTATATATCGATGAGATGATCACTAAATCTCATGAAGGAAAAGACCATATTGTCTATCACAAAGCTGTTTGAAAGATTGAGAAAGTTTTATCTCAAGCTAAATCTTGCAAAGTGTACTTTCGATACTAAATTTGGAAAGTTCTTAGCTTCATGGTAAGTGAAAAGAGAATCAAAATGGATCTAAATAATATACACGTTATCCAATACTTGGCTTCTCTGCGCACACCAAAATATGTGTGTGGTTTTCTAGGGAGATGGAATTATATCTCTCATTTCATTTCTCACCATACTTTCAAACGTGATCCCATTTTCAAGCTTCTTTAAAAACACAATTTTGGTGAATGGAATAAGAAATGTTGAGGAGCCATTTGATAAAGTCAAGAAATACTTATCTAATTTGCTTGTGGTAATGCTTCATGTTCTAGGAAGACCACTAATTTTGTACTTGATAGTACATAAAAATTCAATTGCATGTGTGTTCAGATAATAAAATGAAACAAATAAAAAAGAAAAATCCATTTACTACCTAAGCAAAAAGTTTATTGATTATAAGTCTAAATATTCATTATTAGGAAAAATGTGTTACGCATTGACTTAGACAACTCAGAGACTCAAGTAATACATGTTTTGCCATACTAACTAGCTGATAGCAAAATTGGAGGATTCCAAAACGGCAAGTGACACTTTCTGAATACAATATCACATACATTAGTTAAAAAGCAATTAAGGGAAATGCCATAGCCAAATTCCTTACAAATCATGTCATTGAGAATTATGAGCGATAGACTAAATTTTTCATATGAAGATTTAATGGTTATTTGTCAAGTTGGTGAAGAGAAACCCATTAACAAATATTGGAAGATGTACTTTGATAGAGCTTCAAATGCTTTGGGGCAAAAAATTAGGGCAATCTTAATATCTCATGATGGACACAATTACCTCATTACAACTAGATTGAATTTCAGTTGCACAAATAATGTTACTTAATATGAAGTTTGTGTCATGAGTTTACAAGTTACAATTGAAAGAAAAATCAAAGTGTTAGAAATTTATAAAGATTTAGCCCTAGCCATTTATCAATTACAAGAAGGGTGGGAAATAAGGGACTTTAATGACTGTAAAATTTATAGTTTTTTATTGGTCACTTTAGCCTTAAAATTTTGAAAATTTTCATGAATTTTGTTCCATAATTTGTTAAAATCTTGATTTTAGGTTTGTATGAAGACTTTAGATAACTTTGACATAAATGGTAAAATCTATACAATTCATGCAAAAGTGGTAAAAATGAAGCCATACATGAAGCCATACATGAACCATACACTCCATGCAAAGTTGGTCAATGAAATTTGACCAAGACATAAAGAGTCTACCAAATCCCATGTGACATTGCATGCAAAAAGTAGCAACTTTGGCAACCCAAGATGCAGGCAAACCAAGAGCCCATTGGTATAAGACATCATGTTTGACCAAAGTAAGAATTTGTATACATGAGGATTCTTTTAAATTCAAAAAAGTCATAAGTCAAGTGAAAGAATCAAGGGGATTTTGTATTTGAATTCAAACTAGTCGACTTTTCCATGATCTCCATTTAAAATTCAAATTGTTGTTAACTTGGAAAGGACATCTAAGCATGGGTGGCACAAATAGACCAACCCAAAAGTCCCATTTGGCCACACAAGCTCCACATCATCCAAGAAGCTTCCCACATTTGACCAAACATCTTTTAAATTTCAAGATTACATTTTAAATTTAAATGTGTTTAAGCTCAAGTGAAACTATCCATATTAATCCACCTAGGCTAAGTTGTGTACTATAAATAGGCCACTCTAGTCACCTATAATTCATCCATTATTCATTCCATTTCTATTCTTTCTCTTTAGTTTTTGGTTTTCAAGAGTTTTTTTGTAATTTCTTTTATTTTCAGCTAGGGTGACAAACTAGCCTACATTCTTGTAATTTCTTTCAATCTATTGAGTGAGGATGACAAACTAGCCATAGTTTTTATTTTCAAAGCTTTCTTTTAATACAAGTTCTGTTTACATTCAAAAGCTTTCCTTTATTTATTTTGTATGCAATCCTTTTACATTTTAAGCACTTTTATTTACTTTCAAAGTTCATTAAGCTTTCGGTTTACTCTTTACTTGGACCTTGTTCTTATATTTGGCCAAACTCAACTTTCTTTCAACACATTCGATTTATCTTGTTTCATTTACATTTCCTTGTTAAATTGCTTTTACTTTTCTTTACATTTAGCCAACCTCATTGCTAACAAGTTTCCATCTTGTCTAGCTTTACATTAGGCCATTACACTTTTGCCTTTCTTTTAATACAAGTTTTAACATTTTTAGATCTTTTAAATATAAAGTTAGGAAGAACCATTTTGGTAACTAGTCTCACACCAAACACATAATCCTTAAGGGAATGATAACTCTACTCACACACTTTATTACTTAATAGTGACTTATGCAATTATAGGTACAAAAAGTAGCAATCAGACTCTAAACTATCAAGCATATCTTGAAGCTGCTTAAGTAATTTAAGATGATCCAATTTGAGCATTGGTTTAGAGAGGAGAACCAAATCGTCGATGCTCTAGCTATTATGGTTGTAATATTCAAGATAGATGTAAATGCTATATTCAACCAATCAGGTTAAACATGAACGACTCATCAACACACTATTCAAGTGTTGAAGAAGAAATTGATGAAAACTCATGGTATCATGATATCTTGAAATATATTAAAAGTTAGCAATATCCAGAGTATGTAATAAAAAATGACAAAATGGTTATTAAAAGGCTAGCTATGGGATTTGGTCATTAGAAGGCTAGCTATGGGATTCTTTCTTGATAAAGACATTCTCTATAAAAAGAGTAAAGTTCATGTGCTTTTGAGATATACAGACGTAGTTGAAAAAAAAAAGATTTTCAAATAAATGCGTGATAAGATTTGTAGAGCTGAAATAAACAATCATATAATGGCTAGGCAAATCATAAGGGCTAGCTATTATTGGCTTATGCTAGAAAGTGACTACATTGATTATGCTAAGAAATGTCATAAATGCCAATCAATAAAAGTAAGATTCATACCCTTCAACTGTAATGCATGTTTTAACACTCCTTAACACTTTTTATATAGGACATGGATGTTATTAGGCCCATTTCTTCGAAGGCTTCAAATGGACATAGTTTCATTTTTATGACAATTGATTATTTCACGAAATGGGTTAAGAGTACATCATATGCTAGTATGACTCAATCTATGGTATGGAAGTTTATATATGTGGGGAATAATATGTAGATAAGGACTTTCAAAAAGGATAATCTTTGATAATGCTAAGAACTTGAACTACAAAATGATTGTGAGGTTTGTACTCAATTCAAGATCAAACATCACAATTTAGCACAATATTGTCCAAAGATGAATGGGACAGTAAGGGTTGTGAACAAGAACATCAAGAGAATTTTAAAGAAGATGACTAATACTTATAAGGATTGGTATGAGAAGTTGCCTTTTGCTTTACTAACTCTTAGAACGTTAGGCTGCACTTCTACTAGAGCTTTCCATTTTCATTAGTGTATGGTATATAAGTTGTATTACCAATTAAAGTAGAAATTCACTTTTTCGGAGCCATAATGGAGGTCGAATTGGAAAATGATGAGTGGGTTTAAAATCATTATGAAAATTAAACTTCATTGAAAAAAAGAAGCTTATGGCATTATGCCATGGTCAATTATATAAAAAAAGAATGATAAAGGCACATGACAAGAAAGTTTGCCTTTGCCACTTCCAGCAGGAGAGTTGGTGTTAAAAAAGATTCTTCCAAATCAACATAATAATTGAGAAAAATGGACATAAAATAGGAAAGATCTATATATTGTGAAGAAAACTTTTTCAGGTAAAGTATTAATCTTTGTAGAAATAGATGGAAACGATTTCCCTAATCTGATAAACTCTAATACTGTAAAGAACTATTATGCTTGAAAAAGAAAAAATGAAAAAAAAATAAAAACTTAAATAAAAAACCTAAAAAGGGTGATTTGAGTTAAATGGGGTATACCTTAATTAAAAACTTAAGAAGGCGGCTTAGGTATAAAAAAGGAACAACATTAGCTAAAGATTTCATAGCATATCGGCAAGTGTGGTTTAATGAATTTTCGAATGATTAAGGACAGCATTTGGTTAAGATTTTGAGAAAGAACCCAAGATTAAGTTGTCATGATTATTTGATTATTTATTTGGGTACTTTTGTCCCATCTAAACTCCCATCCTTATAATTTATTAGATTCCTATTATTCTCTTGACAGATTTGTTTTTCTTTCAAATAAGAACCATTCCTCTATTTGTTCCATTTTCTAACTTGTTCTTATTACTATCCCTTAATAAATAAAAGAATGTTTGATTGCATTTTATTTTTTGTGAAATTAAAAAGATGATAAATAAATGATTACTAGCATGAAACATTCTTGCATTACTTTACAAAAAAAGAAAATGATGAGGGCAAATGGAAAATGAGATAAAAGTAATAACACCTAGAAAGGATATTGAGACTTAAGATTTAAGAATGAAAAAGAAATATGTTGAGAATATAAATGATTTTCACCCTTGATCAAAGTTCAGAGGCTAGTTTAAAGGTTTTGATTGTTTAGACAATTCAGAATGCAACAAATAAAAACTAAAAAGTATAAAGGTGAAAATGAATCTTGAGAACCTTTTTACCACAAATAGGAATGGATAACACTAATTTTTTGTTGACATTTGCATTACATACATTGCATTTAAAATATCTAATGCATGCATTTAAGAAAGATTAAATTACAATTTCTAAGTTGGACTTGGCCAAGAGTTAAAGATTTTCATCCTCAAATAAGAGATTGCGTATAAAAGACTCCAATCTTTGATTGAAAATGTATAGTGATAAGACTTCGATCCTTGATTGAGGAGAGATTTTAGTGGTAAGATTTCAATTTTGAAAGAGAAAATATTCTTAGGTAATCTTGAAGGAGAAAATATTTTTGGGTAAGAGAATCAACTATGGTAGGGAAAAACCTTAAAATTTTCAAAGTTACGTGCCTTCGTGTTAATGAAGCCTTAAAATTTTCAAAGTTGTGTGCTTTCATTTTAAAGGAACCTTAAAATTTTTGAAGTTGTGTTTTTTAACTTTAAAGGAGCCTTAATTTCTTTCAATGTTGTGTGCCTTCATTTTGAATGAGCTTTAAATCTGTCAAAGTTGTGTGACTTCATTTTGGAGGAGTAGTTATAAAAAAATTTCAATCTCTTCATCAAATTGTTCAATTTAATGGTTGTTTACGCATTTACACAATTTTTATTTCACATAAAATGCACAAAGAGTGATAGCTATGGACACTCCATTTAGTCCAAGGTCTTTCAAACTCTAAATTTTATTTCGGACCTGATGGGTTTGCTAAGTTTAGTAGAAACCCATTTGAATTTAAGTTATTATTTGACTTGGGTTGTAATTGATTTAGGTTTGAATTTACTAAATGGGTTAAGGTGAGATTAGGTACATTTTCGTACTATCATTTGTTTCTATTTATTTATATTTAATTAGATTATTTGTTTGTTTATATATTTATTTTATCTTTTGAATTAAAAATGAAAGAAATAAAAAATGAAAACTAAAATTTGGTTTTTCATTTTTACATTACTTATTTACTTTTCTAATCCATTTATCTTTCATTTTATTTTTTATTATTGAATGATAACCAAAAGGAAAAGTGCAGAATCAAAGAGATAATGATGGAAGCGAAATCTAGAGTAAGTCAAATAATTTTATCAGATTAATCTTTTTATAGGATAATAATCCTAAAAAAATCATGGATAATGCTAAAGAAAATATTAAAGATCAATCCTTTGTCATTTTAAATTCTATCTCACACTAGGATTTACTGGCTATCTAAAGAACACAATCACACAAAAACATGGGAGGAGGCAAAAAAAATAGTCCTATAGAAATTCTTGGCAGTAGGAAAGTTTGTTTTGGGTTAGGCTATTGGTTTTCCAATTGTTCTTGATCTGGGTTGTTAACTCGGCTTGTTCTTGATTTGGGTTGCTTGGGAAATTAGTTCGGCAACTAGATTCAAGAGATTACTATCTCTTGAAAAAACGATATATCAAAGAATTATATAATTTTCTATAAAAATTTTGAACTTTCTTATGAAATTTGTAGTTTTCAAAAAAGATTCTAATAGTTTTTAAAGTTTTCAATAGCCTTTGGAATTTTCAGCATAGTCCTTGAATTTCTTGACACCAATTCCTAGAATCTAGAGAAATTTACAGATTTCGACACTAAAACTCTAGAGAGAAGGTAGAGGATATATAGGTTGAAGAGAGAAAGAAGAAAGAAATCTTAACAAAAAATAAAGCTAACTTTTATATCACCTAGAAATGACATCGCTCTTGATTAAAAAAATTTCAAGACTCGCATGTTGACCTGTTCTACCTACACTTCAACCCGATTTCAACCCAACTCATACCGCATGTTTTTTTTTTTCGTTTTCTTTATTATTTATTTTAAATGTTATGTTTGTTTCTTATTATAGTTGTTGTGTTATTTTATTTTATTTTTTTTCATGCTTTATTTGTTTAAATTTGTTAAATTAAAAAAGTTATTCCAAATTATAAAAATGTTAAAATAAATTCTAATAAAATATTGAAAATAAATAACAATTATTCCAAAGACAAAATTCTTACAAATTACAAAAGATTAATTTTCTAAGAAATTTATAGGTGAGAGACTTTTCTAAATTTGATTCAAATTGAGGAAAAATTTGGAAAAAAATTTCAACAACTATAATTAGTTTTTATTTTCAAAGTAAAAGAAATAATAAACTTTATAAAATTTTGGGAATGAATCACAATTCTCCAATAATAAAATTCTTAAAAATTTCAACTAGTTAATTTTCTAAAAAACTTTTAGGTGAAGAATTTCTCTGAATTTAACTCGAATGGCAGAATAATTTAAATGAAGTTTCAACAAAAGTAATTGTATCATTTCAAATCAACACAAAAATATAACTTATAATTTTTTAAAAAAGTATATGGCAATTATCCAAGGATGAAATTTTAGGAAAATCACAAATGGTTGATTTTCAAAGAGATTTTTAGGAGAAAAATCATTTCTAAATTCAACGCAAATGGTGGAAAAGTTTAGATAAGATTACAACAAAAATAATTGGCATTTATTTTCATTCTAAAAATTATGAAGTAAATAATGTATAAAACCCTATGATGAAATTTTTAAAAATTATGAATGGATAAATTTTTTTAAGAAATTTCTAAGTGAGAAAAATATTTCTAGATTTGGTCCAAATAGTGAAAATTTTAGATATATTTTCAATAAAATAAAT
This sequence comes from Durio zibethinus, assembly GCF_002303985.1. The sequence goes on along the minus strand of NW_019167949.1, from coordinate 19,166,594 downwards.
AACATAAAAATTAGAAATAAAACTTATAAACTAAAGAACAAGTCCAATGATGAAATTCTTAATAATCGCAAATGAATGATTTTCTAATAAATTTTTAGGTAAGAAAATATTCCTAAATTTGATCCTAATTGTAGGATACTTAGATATATTTTTGATAAAGCAAAACTTAATAAAAAAAATGATTAAGTTGCTTTCCAATGATGGAGCTTCTCCTAGAAAACAAATAAGAGTTTTTAATACTCTTGAAGTGAAAAAATATTTTTAGGAATTTTACCAAATTGATGGAGAAATCTTAGAAGATATTCCTAATATTTAAAGATTAAAACAAATAAAATATACTATTAAAACTAGGATCCTTAGGATAATTTGAAATTAATTGGTGTCATATTTTTGGACGAACATGTGGGGGTGCTATAACCTTCTTCATAAATAATTAAATTCTTGAACTTAGTTCTAAAATGTATATCATAATCTACTTTTTTAAGAGCCTTATTCAAGCTTAGGATATCTATAAAATGATAAATCCATTAGATGACTATTCATGCCTAAATAGAAAAGATTGGTGGTGACTCATATGTTTATGTCTAACGATAAATTTACAAACTTATACATTATGACACTTGCTGATGAGGTTGTAAGACTAACTATAAGCTCAACTAGAAGGTTCAATTGCAAAAGCTTCTTAGTTAAAATGTGTATGGTTTTTGTTCAAAATACTTAAAAGACTTTGAAACTTGATTCCATCCCCCAATTAGAAATTATGATGTCCACAATGAACAATAAGGAGACTTAAGCTTATTTCCATGCTTAGGGAAACCATTAGGAAAGGAATACGAATTGAGCTAGATGAAAAAATATGGGTAAAAGCTCATTGTTATGTGTTATTTCAATGTGAAGCAATTCATGAATTTTAGCTATAGGTCCTCTAGGAAAGTCTTGTCTTTCTCTTATAAAGTATTTTAATTAAATTGTAGTTATCTTGATTGGGTTCTATATAGAGAATTTAAGAAAAGTGTAAAAGGGCAACAAAGGCATAGTCAAGTTCATCCAATTGAAATAAGTGATATGATGAATTCTACATTTAACAAATGGTTTCATGATCAGGTTAGTAATTTTCTAATTTATTATGTCGTTTTTTCTCTCTTTTTTTTTTAGTAATTAAGGTCAAAATAATAAGTTTTATACACTTCAATTTTAAATTAGGTTGCAAAAATAAATCCTTTAGAAACTATAAAAGACATTAGGTATCTTTCTTAAGGTTTTAATTAGGTGGCAACAAGATATAAGGGTTATATTATCAACGGGATTTGGTTTCATACCAAATGTCATGAGAAGGATAGAAAAACTAAAAATAGTGGAGTAGTTGTGATTGCAAAAACCACTCATTAGCCAAATGCTCAAAGTGGAGATCATGTTGTCATGAAAGATACCTATTATAAAGCATTAACGAATATAATAAAACTTAATTAGTTTGATAGATTTAAGGTTGTATTGTTTCGATGTGATTGAGTTAGCCTTATTGAAGGCAAAAGCATTAAAAAAAGATCAATATGGATTTATCCTTGTGAATTTCTCAAATTTAATTCAAATGAGAAAAGATATAAAAAATGAACCTTTTTTGTTTGCATCCTAAGCAAAACAAATATTTTATGTATAAGATCCTTGGCATGAGAATTGGAAAATTGTATTAAATGCCATACAAAGAGATTTGTATGATATGGGTGTGGAATCAAATAAGGAAAAAGGTTGAATTTACTATGATCTTGTTTTCTTATAACTAAGAGATTTCTTCAATAATGATATAGATAAATCTTGAATTTGTTTTGTGTTAGTACTTAATGTTTTTGTTTTCGTTTTCTTTTTATATATATAATGTTATGTTGTTTAACCTATTTTTTCTCTTTTGTATAGGTTTACTTAGCTCGTTAAAAGACCAAATTGAGAACACAATAACTCTGCCTTTCGTTGAATCATCTTGTAATATTTATTTTCTATTTTTCTTTTCCACTTTATCTCTATATTTGTATTCCTTCTAACCTATTTTTTTTTCTCTTTTATGCAAGTTTTCTTAGCTGTTAGAAGATATATTGAGTTCAAAACAACTTTGCATTAGTGTTTCTTCTTGTAATATCTATTTTATGTTTTTTCTTTTCAATTTATCTCCATTTTTGAATTTTTTAAACTTTTTTTTCTTTGTTGTGTAGGTTTACTTCATTAGTCATCATGGTAAAGACTGGAAGCATGCACAATTGTGTAATTGTGACTGAACAATCTCAAGAAGAACAACCCCAAGAGAATGCTTCACAACAACATCAACCTAAATAAGATGTTCCTAATTCTCTCAACAAAGTAATCTATAACTTATGTTTTCTATAGGTTTATTAAATTTTTTATGTTTAACTTTCTTGAAAACTTTTCTCTTTTTAATTATTATCGAAAAGATCCTACTAAAAAGTATAGCACTTGTGGTCATAACAAGATGGTTGATGTATGGAATCTTCCTTCCAAATAGAAAATTAAAGTACAGTTTAACAATAAAAGTCAACCCATTGGATGTGAAGCCAACTTCCTATCATCTTGTGTCATGATGCTAGCAATAAATTACTATTTACTCCCTTTGAATTACATGACTTAAAAGGAAGGTGCCTTGAATGTACAAGATGGACACCTTAAACCGTATAAAGGTTTTTTTGTTTCTTATTCAAAGTATTAATTTGTTTATAAAGAGCTTCTTTGTTTTGATTAGATATTTCAATAATTTTTGCTTGTCTATAGGAACAAATTTTTTTTCTTAAACATCGCATCGGTTGGTTATTCAAGTCACTAGGAAAGAAATTGAACGATTATAAGGACAAGCTAAAAGTTAAATGCTTCCACATTAATAATGAAGATGACTTATTGCCAAACGAACCTCTGAATGCCTTGAGAGATTAATAGGCAGCTCTTATGGCATATTGGCTTTCATCTGAATGAAAGGCTAGATTTACATAACAGATAGTCAAAACTAATTGTGTTTGAATTTCATTAGTAATTGTTTCTTTGTTTGTTCATGATTGTGGATTCTTGCTGAATTGAATAGTGATCAATAAGCCAAACAAGTTATGCTTCACACTACAAGCTCAACAAGATTTGTTACTCTTGCAGACGATAAGGTATTTTTTAATTCAATCTCAAAATTATCCCAAGAATAACTAATACTAGTCCTCATTGCAAACCTTCATTTCCTGAGATAATTAGTTCAAAGCATATAGGTTAATACTGTTGTTAAGAGTTGACCATCGTTATGCTCACCACCATCATGTATTTTTTATTTTTGTTAAGTAAGCAACTTTAATGTCTGACAACTAGTTTTGAAATTTGAGAATTCAAGGGTATTCTTGATATTGCAGCATTACTACATGCTTTGCTACTTTGTTAGAAGCTACATGGAGTGTATATTGCTCTTCAGCAATGCACTTGTATTGCTCACTTTCTATGATGTTGGTTCTTTTGTGTTTAACTATGCCAATCTGCACTTGTATGTGTTGTTAGTCATAAGACAAGTTTTGGTACTTCATAAATGCATTGCTTGGTACGTATACTTCCAAACAGTATTTGTGAGTCCTTTTGCATGCTATGTGTCATGAGCCACCCTTGTATAGGGCCATGACTGGGACTTAGGTTGCCATGAGCCACCCATGTATAGGGCCATGGCCGGGTAAATCCCTTGTGCTAGGAAAAGTGTCCCCATTTCAAACATTGTAACGGTTACTAGTAGCATAGCTCTAAAAGCTCTAAGACTCTTTAGGGGGGGTGAGCCGACAGCGTAGTGTTGGGCTGTCTCACCGGGTGCTATGCGAGCTTAGGCCACCCACCAAGGGCTGCCCCCTGGCCTTGGTGATGGTGGAAGATCTCGATGTATGATTCCCGTTTATAATAAAATTCACCTCGATTGAATGCCCGATTGTTGCCTCAATGTGTTTCTTTCTTTCTCGATGTGAATGTGCCTTGTTGTGTGTGTATGCTTGAGATTGACCTCGATATATTGTGCCTTATTGTGAATGCTTGAGGCTAACCATGGTTTATGGTTATTTGTTCAGATATCAATCTATTGAAGGCTGACTTGGGTGGAAGCGTCCATTCAAGTGCCGCACGGGCTAGTGCTTGTTGAGAGAAAGCTTAGTCCGTGACACATGGTATCAGAGCACAGTTGAGAAGTGCTAGAAAATAGATGAGATGGCCATAAGTGGTGGACCTGATCATCAATAGAGAATTGAAGAACTTGAGGCCGCGGTGGCCATAATGAAAACTCACATGGCGACTAAAGATCGAGTGAGAGAGATCGAGACAACCTAGCGAGAGTTATCCGATACTCTCCATAATGTGAGCGAGGAGGCTAGAGATGCCTTGAATATTCTCCAAAAAGAGTTTGAAGAGCTCAGAACACAGGTGAGCATCTTACAACTGACTGTGGCCAAGTCGGGTTCGAGCTCGATGGATAGGGGGAGAAGGCCTAAGGTGCCGGAGCCTCGATGTTATGAAGGGGCAAGGGATGCCAAGGAACTTAAAAATTTCTTGTTTGACAAGGAGCAGTACTTTCAGGTGGTGCACACGGATTCAGAAGAAGACAAGGTAACAATGGCATCAATGTACCTTGCAAAGGATGCCAAGCTTTAGTGGCGTTCCAAGTTTATCAATAATGAGTGCCCGATTAAAACTTGGACGGACCTGAAGCAGGAATTGAAAAACTAGTTTTTCCCTGAGAATGTGGAGTATATGGCTCGAAGGAGACTCCGAGAGTTGGTGCAAATAGGGACAGTGCGAGAGTTTGTGAGGAGCTTTTCTACCCTGATGTTGGATATTCGAGACATGTCCAAGAAGGACAAGATGTTCTATTTTCTTGAGGGCCTCAAGCCTTGGGCCAGAGCAGAACTACAAAGACAAAAAGTGCAAGTCGTGGCCACGACCATGGCTGCAGCTGAACATCTCCAAGACTATAATGATAGCTCCTTAAAACGAAAAAATCTTTCATCAGCTGGCAGTAGCTTCAACTTTGGGAGTGGGGGAAAGATGACTAGATTGGACCGTCCCTTCAGTGGGGGATCAGATAGGAGGTCTTTCGATCGAGATAGCACCCAGCCCAAAACAAACAATGCAGTGACTTCAGGCCTAGGCATAGCTTGCTTTTTTTGTAAGGGGCCGCATCGGGTGGTCGAATGCCCGCACAGAGGAGTCCTTAACGCTTTAAAGACCTTATTTCAAGAGTCTGCAAAAGTGTCAGAGAGCGTTGAAGAGATCGAAGAGGAACCAGCCAGGATGGGCTCAATAAGGTTCCTCAATGCCCTTCACACCCAACTGAACACTATAAGGAAAGAGCAAAGTAGGGGCTTAATGTATGTGAATCTAATGATCAATGAGAAGGCCACCAAGGCCATGGTGGATACAGGTGCAACCGATACTTTCATCACACCAGAAAAAGTGAAAAAGTGTGGCCTCCAGGTTAACAAAGACTGTGGACGAATAAAGGCGGTCAATTCACCAGCCTTTGCGATCAGTGGAAGCTCCAAAGGTGTGACAACTAAATTGAGGCCATGAGAAGGGAAGGTAGACTTCACAGTCTCCCCTATGGATGACTTTGATGTCGTTCTCGGATTGGACTTCATGACGTTGGCTCAGGTGATCCTTATCCCCGCTGCTAGCTGCTTCTTGTTTTTAGGGGAACACTCATGTGTGGTGCCAGCCAATATCTTGCCAAAGAGTGGGAAGAAAATGATTTCGACTTTGCAATTCAAGAAAGGGGTAAAGAGAGGGGAACCCTTTTTTGTGGCCATACCGATCTACAAAAAAGGGTCGTAAGTAGAACCAATACTCGATGGCGTGAAGAGAGTGTTGGAAGAATTCGAAGAGGTGATGCCAGAGATGTTGCCCAAGGTTCTAGCCCCTCGACGAGCAGTGGACCATGAAATTGAGCTCCTCTCAGGAGCAAAACCCCCTGTTAGAGCTCCCTATCGCATGGCCCCGCCAGAGTTGGTCGAGTTGAGAAAACAGTTAGATGAGCTTTTACAAGTTGGGTTCATCCGACCATCAAAGGCTCCTTTCAGAGCACCAGTGCTATTCCAGAAGAAGCATGATGGGAGTTTACGCTTATGTGTTGACTACAGGGCCCTGAACAAAGTCACCGTAAGAAAAAAATATCCAATCCTGCTTATAGCAGACTTGTTTGATCAATTGAGCCAGGCCAAGTACTTCTTCAAACTGGACCTGAGATCTGGATACCATCAGGTCAGAATCGTTGAAGGAGATGAGCCAAAGACCACTTATGTAACACGGTATGGCGCATTTGAATTTCTTGTTATGCCCTTTGGACTGACCAATGCTCCTGCCACATTTTGTACATTGATGAATCAGGTGTTCCATGACTACCTTGACAAATTTGTAGTCATTTATTTAGACGATATAGTGGTGTACAGCTCCACCTTGGAAGAACATCAAGAACATCTACGTCGGGTATTTAAAAGGTTGCAGGACCACCGGTTATATGTAAAAAGAGAGAAATACGTGTTTGCTCAGACCCAAATCCACTTCCTCGGTCACATTATCGAACGTGACCACATTCGAATGGACATGGAAAAGGTTAGGGCCATCAAGGAGTGGACAACACCGAAGAATGTTAGTGAACTCTGCTCATTTTTGGGACTAGCCAACTATTATAGAAGGTTTGTGGAAGGGTACTCTCACAAGACCACGGCCCTCATAGAGTTATTGAAGAAGGAGCATAAATGGTGTTGGACCAACGAGTGCCAAGAGGCCTTTGAGAGATTGAAAGATGCTATTATGAAGGATCCCATCTTAGCTCTCTCCGATATTGAAAAACCTTTTGAAGTTCAGACGGATGCATCTAATTTTGCTATTGGAGGTGTGCTTTTACAACAACATCACCCGATAGCATTTGAAAGTAGGAAGCTAAGCGAAACGGAGAGGAAATATACGGCCCAGAAAAAAGAGCTCCTGACGGTGGTTCATTGCTTGAGGGCTTGACGACATTACTTATTGGGTTCACACTTTGTCGTGAAGACGGACAATGCAGCCGTTAGTCACTTTCTCACCCAACTAAGGCTTACGGTGAAACAAGCTAGGTGACAAGAATTTTTAGCGGAGTTTGACTTTCACTTTGAGCATACCGCTGGAAAGACCAATCAAGTGACGGATGCATTGAGCAGGTGACCAGAGTTGGCGGCCCTCAGAAGAATGGCCCCAATGGCAGCTAGCAGAGCCACTACGGACATTCATAAGTTGATTGGAGATCATCTAGGGAAGGACCCGCAAGCTTGTGCCATCTTGAAGCTAGTGGAAGAAGGGAAGTCCAAATACTTCTAGCAAGAAAATGAGGTCTTATGGACCAAGGGGCCTCGAGTGTTTGTGCCGAGAGCAGGAGGGCTGAGACAGATGCTGATGAGGCAATGCCATGACACCCCATGGGCGGGACACCCAGGCTGGCAACGCACTTTAACGTTACTAAAATAAGGATACTATTGGCCCCACATGCGACAAGATGTGATGGACTACATGAAGACTTGCCTCATTTGCCAACAAGATAAAGTCGAAAAGAGAAAACCTGCAGGCATGCTGGAACCATTACCGGTACCCACCAAACCGTGGGAAAGCATCTCCCTCGATTTCATTTCGAGCCTACCCAAGGTTAGGGATCTTGGAACTATCTTGGTGGTAATTGACCGGTTCTCCAAGTATGCCAGATTCATCCCCGCTCATAAGTATTGTACAGCAGAAGACACAGCTCAACTATTGTTCAAACATGTGGTCAAATATTGGGGCCTCCCTCAAAACATCGTCAGCGATAGAGATCCGAGATTCACGGGGTCCTTTTGGAGGGAACTTTTCAAGATTTTGGGGTCCCAACTCAACATCTCTTCGAGCTACCATCCTCAGACCGATGGCCGAACGAAACATTTCAATGGATTGTTGAAGGAATATTTGAGGCATTTTGTCCAAGCCAACCAAAAGGACTGGCCTTCATTGTTGGACGTTGCTCAACTCTGCTTTAATTCCAATAAAAGCTTTTTCACTAACAAGAGCCCATTTGAGGTGGTCACCGGACAACTACCAAGGCTACCCCACACTTTCTTGGAACAATATAGAGGAAAAAATCTGAGAGCTTTCAACTTCAGCAATGAGTGGAAACAAAACACAGAGATTGCACAAGCTTACCTGGAGAAGGCATCAAAGCGGATGAAGAAATAGGCAGACAAGAATCACAAAGCTTAGCAATTCCAAGTTGGTGATTTGGTTCTGGTCTGACTAGTTCCAGAACAAACTAGGTTCTTAAGAAAGAGAGATCGTAGACTGGTGCGTAAATATGAAGGTCCAGTAAGGGTCATTTCCAAGGTGGGGAACGCTTCTTACAAAATTGACCCACCGAAGTGGATGAAGGTGCACCCAGTATTTCATGTAAGCAACCTGAAGCCTTTCCATGCAGATCCTACAGATATTAGCCGAAAGGAGCCAACCAAAGCCGTCATCACCATGAAGCCACCCTCAGAACGTCGAGTCGAAGAGATCTTAGCCGACAGGGAAACCAAGATATCTCGAAGACTAGTTCGAGAATACTTAGTGAAGTGGAAGGGCTTAGGACTAGAAGAAACCAGCTGGGAGAGAGAACACGACCTCCAGAGATTTCAAAGGAAGATTGAAGAATTTCAAGCCAGCAAGTCGACGAGGACGTCGATAGAATAGGTGGGGGAGGATGTCATGAGCCACCTTGTATAGGGCCATGACCGGGACTTAGGTTGCCATGAGCCACCCATGTATAGGGCCATGGCCAGGTAGATCCCTTATGCTAGGAAAAGTGTCCCCATTTCAAACATTGTAACGGTTACTGGTAGCATAGCTCTAAAAGCTCTAAGGCTCTTTAGGGGGGGTGAGCCGGCAGCGTAGTGTTGGGCTATCTCACCAGGTGCTATGCGAGCTTAGGCCACCCACCAAAGGCTGCCCCCTGGCCCTGGTGATGGTGGGAGGTCCTAATGTATGATTCCGTTTATAATAAAATTCACCCCGATTGAATGCCCGATTGTTGCCTCAATGTGTTTCTTTCTTTCTCGATGTGAATGTGCCTTGTTGTGTGTGTATGCTTGAGATTGACCTCGATATATTGTGCCTTATTGTGAATGCTTGAAGCTAACCATGGTTTATGGTTATTTGTTCAGATATCGATCTATTGAAGGCTGACTTGGGTGGAAGCGTCCATTCAAGTGCCGCACGGGCTAGTGCTTGTTGAGAGAAAGCTTAGTCCGTGACACTATGGCAGTGTTACTTGAGTTGTTCAATTGGTTATCCAAGATGATGTACTTCCTTTCACGTACCATAGATCATACTGAAAATCTTCCTCTGCTCTAGTAGTATCATTTTTGTGGTAATAGTGATGAAATAAAAAAAAATTGATTTCTATATGGATAGTACCCTCCTTTTGCTTTATTTTTATTTATAATTATTAGGAAGGGAAATTGCTACTTTTGATAACGATATTTTGTGGTAATAGAAACAAAATCGTGGGGTGGAGCCAAATAGAATAAAGCTACTTGTGATGACTCATCAACATAAAAATGGAAGCTTTGTGGATAATATTGTTGCACAAACTACTGTAAGTGCTTATTTGACTACAAAATTGCATTTACTATCTTATTATTATGAAATTTGAACTTGAAATTGATATATCCATTGCTACCTTGATTTTTGGTTGAATATTTTATAGAAGTTAAAGGAATTGGTATCTCAACATTCTACCAACTTGGAGCAATCATAAGCAACAACTTGAGTGGATGAATTTTTTGTTGAAGTTATGGGGAAAGAATATCCTGGTCGTGTACGAGGCTTGGGATTAGGCCCTACACCCATTGAAATTCGGGGTTTGTCTTCTTGCCATTTCCAAGCCATGGATGAGGTTGATAATAGTAGAGATGAAGAGGCACTCAAGCTACAATCAAGGATGCTATGATAGATAAGGTTGCTACTTTGGAAGAAAAGGCAACTAAAGTATCAGAGTTGGAAGAAAAAGTGTCCAAAGTGAGCGAACTTAAGATCACCATAGCTTCATTTAAAAGGGTAAACACTGAGTTAAATTTGCAACTACCATGTAATGGAGATTTCCGCATGTGCCAAGCATAGACATCAAGTCAATTTCTATACCAATGGGTAGCAGATAAGTAACAACAATAAGTAGTATTATTAATTGGTAAATAATAATTATTTGCTTTATTCTACTGGTAGAGTAGAGAAAAGGAATTGAAAATTCAAAGTTGTGAAGCAATCATAACATTTCTTAAACCTAGTTGATATTACCAATAATTTTTTACTAATATAGTCCAGGAGTATTATTTGCTCACCATAAGAAATCCTTGTAATGGAACTTTGGGCTAGCATAGAATTGTAAGAGCCTAGTTCAAAAGGTTGTATAGTCTTTGCTGGTGCTCTTGAGGTTAAAGAATACGTAAGTTGGTTATAGGAAGTCAAGCAAAGGAGCTCTTTTTTGGTTAAACGATAGAAAAGTGGAGTACTACTTATCAATTGAAATAAATCTAGAAATTGTATTATATTGTAGGTTTCAAATGCATTGAGTTCATTCATATCATTATGTGCAAAATAAATAAATGAATAAAGAAAGAAACTGAGGAAATATGAAAGTGTTGAGGATGATGTTATTGCATTAAACTTGTTAATAATTGATATTTTGATAACTTTTTGATAATTTGATAGTTTTGAGAATCAATTCCTTAGTTCTCTTAAAAAAAAAAGTAGGATGTTGTGATTTTTTTATTTACATTGCCATTTGTCATCGGATTGGTAATGATGCTGTAAGGAAGATTATTGATTTTGCTATACTTTTCTCATAGTAACGGTAGAAAATGGGGGAAAATGGAAATAGTTTTCGTTCTGATCCAATTACTCTATAGAATATAGTAACAATAGAAGGTTTTATTCAATTTCTCTATTGAAACTCTTGTGGTCCTTGTTACAAATCACATTGCTTCTTCTTTTTCTCTGTGCTCATTCTCTCGATAACTAAATTACATTGCGTGGCAACCTCCCCATGTGGTTTTGTGAAGTAGCTAAATTATGTTGCCTTGACAAATCCAGTATATGAAAACATATATACTTGTAGAGTCCGACTCATTACTTGCTGTGAACAAGATTATGGGGCTTTCACATTATAAAGATCCTCTATATGATTTGTGGCTGTCAAATGTAGCTGAACATGAATTGGCAGTATAGCTTTTACAATGAATTGGCAGTATATATGTAAAAGCGGGTTAAAATGTCGGGAAAAATCATGTTGGTAAGTAAATATGCAATTCCAACACCACACCAGTGATTTAATCATTGAAAAGTTTTTATAAGCATTTACCTAGACAGCAATCAAACAACTGTCGGCAATGGTAATAATGGCCTTTTGTTGATCTTTTACCATCAGTTATAAATGCAAGCAAAAATTATTTTTTTTGTTTACAGTGAGCCTAAAAATAATTCAAAATTTAAATTTATTAAATATTATTTTTTAAAATAATTATATAAATTAATTGAGATAAATTTCATATTTAGAATTTACCCATATTAATATATCAATCAATAAGTATCAAAGTTATTATTCTTTTCATACGCTAAGACGATAACCCAATTGGAAAATGAAGTACTTGGATTAAATTGAAGTCTATGATAGATTTTTCCAAAAATCCTCCATGAAACTTGTTAAAAAAACAACTAATTTAAAATTTTAAAGATTCAATCATTTTAAAAATAATTAAACATCTGAAAAACCTTTTAAAACCGAAAAATTGAACCATGTACAACAACAGAGGTGACGGCTTAAAATACTAAAATCAAAAGCTATTTGAGTCCTAATTTGACATCTATAACATTTTGAAATCATAAAAAGAGAAGTCTTTTGTAGAAGAATAAGTCAGACACAAAAGCACAAGAGTTGTTGCCTTCAAATCAGCCTGGTACTTAAATTGCATGCCAAGCTAAAGCCAGACTATGGCAGATAATTATGGCAAGTGTTTGTTCATTGCCAAAATCTGTTTCACTTCTACTCTCAGAGACTCAATCCTTCCCAAACAAAATTATAGCAACATTATGCTATTTGAACCATGCCTGCCCCCAAAAGACTTTTAAGTTTAAAGCCCTTTAGTTCTTTTTTTTCTTTTTTTATGGAAAAAAAAAAAAAAAAAAAAAAACAACCACACACCTTTATCTCTCTACAACAAGTCCTCATGATAAAGATGAAGTCCAAGCCCAAACCGTGCACAAGCTCGCCGAAATGCCATAGCCTCAGCCTTTTGTACAGGATCTCCATAACCATGATCATCAACTGAAGCAGTCCCTGTTGACTCTCGATACATCTTGCGCAATGATACAAGAAAACAAACTCAAGTCATCAGCTACTCTAGTCAGAAATAATTAGCCATAGCTGAAAGAATAGAGAAGAAAAATCCATCAATCGACAATCAAATGCGGCATAAACTACATCTTAACAACTTTTCAATACTTGACTTCAAAGAACTCCTGTGCATGTTTCATAAATCTACTGAGTTTGTTCTATTCTACATAATAGCATATCCATAAATAGAGGAATTCAATGGAAATATGTTAACAGTCACCATGCAGATGTATAATATTCGTATAAACTAGAATAATCTATAGATAAATTTACCTTGAGATTTATATTCTTTTCTTAAAAACTTGTTACTGAAATCTGTTAGCATATTGGAAATAATGAATTCTAATGAAGCATCAAATTCATCAAGTCAAAAGTTTATTTACTGCTCCCAAATTTTAAGGATTCTGAAGTCTTAAACCCAGTCCGCTGCAAAATTTTCCCATCTACATAATAATGTTCAAGCTAAGAATATAAATGGACTGTTTGCAAAGAGCATCTTACAGATAAAACCATCCAAAGAAAGAAACTTTTGTTTATGGGTTTGTCGAATTCAAACCATTCTTGTAAAGTGCAAATGAATAAGGGTAGAATAAAATGACTAAATATGACCCCATGAAATGTCGTAAGTCATTTAAAAATTATAGCACAATGAATTGTCAGTCTAAGAGGTTTAACTTCCAGAAGTTTATTCCATATTAAACATGCCTTAAATCTTCTTGTTCAAAAAAGAATTAAGGCCTGTCAAAAAAGAGAAAATCTTCTTAACATGTCAACAAGAGCCAACTGTTTCTCCAAACGACAGACGAAACCTGTAGACCACACTAACCAACTTGAAACCAGGCATGCATGAAGTTATTAGTCCACCATTAACCTAAACCTTTTTGGTAAGAGAGCTCAGCTCGCTATTGGAATCACAAATTCATCTTTTTTCCACTCATTGAAGAGAAAAAATCCTCATACCTCTTTCCTTTATCTACTGAATCATCATTTGACTATAAGGAAAAGCAAACATGCTCATTTATAAGTCCATTATTTGGATAAGAATATCATTTAAATTCTGACATAGGATCTTTCAGTAATTGACTTGGTAGTCCCTTTTCAACTAAACAATTCATTAGCTTACAATGGAAAAGTTAGTACGGATTAAAAAGGGGAACTTTGAAGTAATTATACTAGCAACAGTATCAAATTTTTTTTACATTTGATTGTTACTTTTCCACTTGCTTTATGCTTCCAGAAGAAAAAAAATAAGTCTTTGAATGCAAAAACAAACAATGTCTTTATAGAATTACAAATGAGATGCTTTTCTAAACAATAAAATGGATAATTCTACTACAATATAGACTGCTGATATTACTATTACTGTTACATCTTTTAATTATTTGTCAATTTCTAATCAATTATGAATTTTCATTTTTCCTTTTTCGTTTGCTTTATAGAAACATTTTAATTAGCAAAAAAGCAAGTAGTAAACAACAATCAAACAGTGCCTTTTAGTTACTTTGTGTTGGGAAACCTTGAGTCTTTTGTTCCATTTATCCATATCCTCCATCATTGAGACAATGGCTAGATATCTGGAAAAGAAAAGTGATTCTAAGCATGACTCTTGTAGTTTCCAAAAATAACAGACCCACCACAAGCACACCAATACCCTTTAAAACCCTGTCATCTATTTCTTCAATTATTTTGACTTCAGTCCAAACTTCAAACTTTAGTTTAACTAAAATGACCAAGCCCTAAAAGGAGAAAGCAAAAGAGAAACAAGGCCAAAAATGTATCAAAGAAAGAGGGAAAAATGAAATATTGATAAAAAGAATAGTAAGCATCCAGTTGAAGGATAAATTAATCAACAATATTATTGATGAAGCTCCATCACTATGGTCATTAAGAAACTAAATATTAGGACAAGCAACTATTGCCAGCTTATCCATAAGACTAACCACAAAACCAATTAAACCATGTTAGCTGAATTCAACAAAAACTGTACTTAATCAGAAGTAGACAAGGTGTAAAGCATTTGTAAAGCAACTTAATAGCAAGATTAATGAAGCATGCATGCCAACCATAAAAAATAAGTTCATTGCATATATGGCATAGTGTGAATCATAAAATGGAACAGATACCTCAGCATCCGTCCCATAGAGTGTTACACGATAGACAACCGATACAAACTTTCCATCAGCAGAATATGTAATATTGTGAACCTCACCAGACCATTCTGCACAATAGGTGGACAACAAAGGCTTTTAGTTTTAAAATATTGGAAAGCCAACAAAAGTGAAAAACACAATACCTTCAGCCAGAATATTTCCATCTTTAACATACCTGGGGCATGTAGGTTCATAATCCGGTTCACAATATGCCTGCCAAGAGCAAGAATCAATTATAAGAAACTGCGTAAAAGACAACCATTGTTACTGAAATGCCACAGGGAGACCAAATTGGTAATGGCAAGAGAAAACTGAAGACAAAGCCAACTCATGAAGACTGACAGTGATAAGGAAAAGGAAGGAAAAGGTTTTGATGCAAATTTTCTCAGACTAAAGTTAGAAGATTTCATGATATTAAACAAGAGGTGTGATACAGAAAGAAAAATCATGTCCACTTGCATTCTATGCGTCCAAAATTAAAGCACATAGAAAGCCATACGCCACAGCACAGATATGCACGAAATATATGCATTAAATTATGCTTATTGATTACAGTTTTATTATTGTGTTAGAGGTTTGCCTCTAATTACAACTTGTAACTGAAATAACAAAGAGTATATGTGGAATAATGAAATTTGAGGAGTTTTCATTTGAAATCAACAGTTTGCTCTGTCAATAAGTGAACAAATAATTGCTTCAACATGGAAATTCATTGGTAATGGAATTTTGCTGTAAAGTTCCTTATCATTCGATTTCAAAGCCCAAACTCCAAGCACTTTCGAAACTGCCAATGCTGTCCATTTCACTTACATCAGCAGAAGAATAAATCCCTTCAAAAATTTGAGCTAACTTGCAAGTAAAGCCGTTCATCTTTTTAGGCTTTTCAATTATGTTTCTTTTTAAACAACAGATAAATCAGAAGCTGCTTTATTAGCAGTGGGGGATTGACCGGCATAAAACCACTGGATGTTACACATCCTAAAACAAGACAAAATTTTAGTAAATAAAGAGAGAAAAATGAGAAGACCAGGGGATATATTTGATATTGAAGCCATCTTCCACACGACTTTTTTATTGAGTTCTTTGAGAATGTCGGAGAGCGGTCTGCTGATTACTGCTGTGGGTATGGCATCGTCGTCCGACTTTGTTGAGTAGGATACGAGCCGTAAGAGAGAAGACAAAGATTTTCTTAAAAGAGAACAACTCAAGGGTGAGGTTGCCAGGGTTTTAATCGCCATTGAAGAAGCCATTTTCCTTTCCCTCAAAGTCCACTATCCCAGAGGCAGAGCACAGCAAGTCTAAAACCCTGTTTTGTTGTTTCAAATGAGGTTTTTCCAAGTTTCCAAATTTTACGGACAGACGAAAGAGGAATAGCCTTGTCTAGGTTGGATCCTAGATTATCGGCCGAATTACGTCCGGCCGAGTACATAGAGAATTTCACATTTAAACTTTGATATGAAATTTATTGTTTGAAATTTAATTCTTGATTGAATTTTAATTTGTAAATTTAAATTTTATTTGAGATAAAAATTAAATTTATTTATCAAATAAAACGTAAGCTCGAATTAATATTTGACTTTAAATTTGATTATTTATGTTTAAATTTAAATTCATATTGATATATATATATAAATAAAATAATAATTTTTATTAAATATTAAAAATATATATTAAAATATAAAAATTCAATCAGTCTCCTAAACTATTTGAATTGAGTATTATGGCACTCAAATTCGACTCCCTCAATAAGTTAAACTTTTCAAACTCGAACTCGATTCAATAATAATTAAATTAAATTCAAATTTTGTTTGAATCAATCATAAATAATTTATGAGTACTGATATATTAGTTTTATCGTTAAAGTCAATGTAATTATAAGATATCATTTTTGGGCTTTTTTCTCATATTTTTATTATACTATGGAGTTTTTTTTTCTTAAAATAAGGTAATTAAAAATATTTATTTCAAATTTAGAATGTTTTGTACAAAAGTACTTTTATTTTTATTTCTCAAAATAAGATAATTTTAACTTTAAACTTCTTTCCTAACCTTTGTTTTCTTCTTCCAATTTGTTTTTTCTTTTCTTAGTTGACTTATTTGCTTAGTCATAAATGTAATCCAAATGTTAGATTGATTTTATGGTTTAATTTATGTACTAAAAAAAAAAGACTTGGATTTTTCTTTACATAGCTGAGATGAGCGAAGATTTGTTTTGATACATGCTTCCCAAATAAGACTAATAATCCTTTTTTTTTTTGTTTACTACCTTACCATGAAAATAGGATTCTTATGATTTAAAAAGAATACTCGTGCTAATTGCATGATGGCACTAAATTTTACATTGTTTTATAAGCCATTTTAAAACTTAAATTCCTACTTTTACATTAATTTTACCCTAATTATAAGCTTTTAATGTGCTTAAACTCTTATTTTGCAGGAAAATATGGAAGACAATAAAAGTTGGCTAAAAAATGTATAATTTAGCCAAATTTGTGGAATTATGAGCCCTTGAAAAAAACATGCAAGTTAGTAAGCTTGACAAAAGGTGGCAAAGCTCGAAATCTATGCAAGAGTGTATACTTGTAGGTTCGACCAAAGTTGAGGTTAATTTAGTAATTTCTTGAGGACATAAGACTATGGTACTTACAATGTTGCTCAATGCTTAAGATTACACTCTTGAAAAACATGGCAATCCATCTACATGGCACATAATGTCATTAAAATATGTGTATGTGTGTGCATGAAATGGTGGCAAGCTAGGAGGAATTCAAAAGCCATGCATGAAATGAGGAAATCATGTATAGGTAACGAAAGCATTCGGCCAAGACCTCAAGCTTACTTTAAAGGTCGATTTTAAAAGCTCTATATTCTCTAGCAAAGTTAGTTCATACGTGAAAGGAAGAAGGAAAATTTTTCTTCTAGTGAAAAGCCAATTTAAATTGAAAAGATGGCATTGACAACAAAGCAAAATCAACACACATGGACCAATCAAAGACAAGTTTTTGGCCACTCAAACATCTACTTAAGCTATCTCTCTCCTAGTTAGCATTTACGATTTACCAAAACTAGGAAACTTTTGAAATTTGAAAAAAGTTTCGACTAACATGGAAATGCTAGGTTCATCCCCCTTTTTCACCCCACTCCCACCCCACTCTCACTATAAATAAAGGTGCCTAGCACACTTAAAGAGCATCCCACACCTCTACACTTTTGTAAACCTTAGCATTCTCCTTTAGTGTTTCTTTAAACTTTTGGTCTTTTTTAAGTAACTTTCAACCAAAATTCTCTTTTAAGTTTCTTTATAATTTTAGCTAAACTAGCAAGTTCTTTTAAGAATTATTTTTTTTACAATTTAAATTTAGTTTACTTCAATTCAAGTTTCTTTTCCAAGTTCTTAAATTATTTTTCACTCTTTTATTCTTCCAAGATAGTTCAATTCAGTTTCTACCAATTTTGTTTAACTTCCAAACTAGTTTGTTACCATTCCTCAAGTTCATTTTGGCCTTGCTATTTTTTATCTTTAAGTCTACTTTTATTGATCTAAATTAAAGCTTTGTTTGGTTTCATATTCCCTATTTTCATGTTCTTTACATTTGGTTATTACTAGTGTTCTTGTTATGTTCATATCATTCCATTAATCTTATCATGCATTTTTTGTTCGAGGATTATTTAACTATTTTAAGCTTTTAATCATGTGCATTTGAATCATAATACTTTGGTTATGTTTGTCATTCCTTTAGAATCCATGTTTAGGTTCATAATTGCATTCGGCTAGTATCTTGCTCATTTGATTCTAACTATGTCATTTCGTTTATGTTAGTTTATACTAAGGTTAAGTTCAATACATTAGTAGATTAGGTCCTCAAATTTAATTGCTTTCTTGTTAAGTATGATTTCATGCTTACTTAATGGCTGTGCCACCCACTATTATGCTATTTAGTTAAGTTATTAAATTCAAGTTGTTTTATGTTATCTCATGTTCATACGTTTAGGTTATGATTAGTTATGCTTCTGCTTGCTTTTTGATTTTATGTTTTAAGATCATGCTAGTTTGAATTTAAATTTTACTCTTTTTTCATCTTCCAAAATCTCAAATTAAGCTTTCTCTTAATATAAAGTTAAAAAGGTACAATTTTGGTAATTGGCATTTTTCCCCCTAATTACATCTTCTTGATTAGAAAATGAAAGAATTGAGGATCGTAAAACTAGATCAGGGTTTGATTTAGACTACTTGCTTTAGGATTTTTAAAATATAGATTGTTTCTTAATGCAAAAAATTTTAAAGAATTAACTCTGCGGTTTGCAGATCTTTCTTTTGAAATATCTACCAATAGCCATCTAGTAGGTATTGAAAGATCTTTAAGATACATCTATCTAGGATTCTCGTAGGAATGATCTCACGAAAACGATCTCTATTCATCACTTTATTACTTGATCACGATCATTGCACTCGTAGGCATTAAGAAAGTAACAATTAGTGCATTTGCTTCCATATGTTCAAAAAGGTTTGAAAAAAGTTTCTCAAAGGTCTATCAAAGTTTATTGGAGCCTTCAGCTTGCAATTGCTAACATTGGAAAATAAATAAGCTAAGGATTGCAATTTTATTTTATCAATTGATACAACCCCCTTTAACAAAAGTAAAAGGATGGCTCGACAAGCAATGGGCTCTTAAATTCTTTAAGCTAACCTTAGATTTATTTTCTTGTGTTTTTTCTTTAAATCTATTGTTTTACTCTAATCTATTTTGTTTTTTTTTTTTTGTTACTATTCTACAAGAAAAAAAAAAACCCAAATGAATTCATCGATAAAAGAAAATTTATGTAAATATGTTTAATTTAAAGTTGAAGTTTCAAATCAATTACACATAAATGAAAAAATAACTGAGTTTTTTTTCAACCAAAGAATGTGTCTTGGGACTCCACAAGATAAAAGGAACAAAGGACAAGAGTTATTTATTTTAGTGCTTTTGGAAGCCTTACGTAAGTTATAATGTGCACAAAGCCAAATATCAACTATGCTGTGAGCATGATAAGCAGATATCAATCCAATCAAAGTTAATTCCACTGAAAAGTCATGAAAAGAATATTAAAGTATCATAAAAGCACTGTGGATTATTTGTTATGCTGTAAAGGAAGTGATTTGCATTTAATTGGCTATATGAATGCCAATTTGAAAGGAGATTTATATGAAAGAAAATCTACCTCTGACTATGTTTTATTACTTAATATTAGGCTCTATCTTTGATCAGTAAAAAAAAGACTTGAATAGCACTATCCATAATGAAAGCTAAATTTGTAGTATTTTCAATGATATTGCAAGAAGTTGTTTGGCTTAAGAAATTTTTGAATCATTTAAGAATTGAGATAAATAAGTCCAACTTAATATTAGTGAATTGTGATAGTTAAGCAGCAATTGCATTTAGAAATCATATTGCCAATTTCATGTGCACATTTATTATGATTTTCTGTTATAAAATTAACCATGCAAAGCACAAGCATAAAAACTTAGTCAAGAAAAAAATAAAAATAATATTTATTAAAATTTCAATTTTAAATTTTAGAAACTAAATAAGAATCTAAATAATATTTTCTAAAATATATATATGTATATGTATATTATAGAAATGTGAATATTCATTATATATCTCTAACTTTTCTTCTTGGTTTGAAGTGTTTTTTTATTGAACGGTAAGGGATTTTGGAGTTTTGTCCAATACATTTTCCTTTTGGGACAGTCTAAGTAGACTTATTTATGTCAAATATAGAGAATTCATAAAAAAAATAATCTTCTCATAACATCCTAAAAATTATTTATCTTTAATTATTATAATATTTTTATAATAATATATAGTATAATTTTTTTTCCATTGGGGGCTGTAGTAACACATGGGTATAAAGAATTTGTTAGTGTTAGACTTAATAATTAATGTATTTATATCATATTTTATGTTTAAATACAGACATTACATAAATAAACACGAATACTATTTGAATAACAAACATGTCAAAATCCTAAATACAAATATTATATATTTATTATTTGTGTTATACGTGACACAACATAACTAAATGTTTAAAATTAAATGGTTTAAATTTTATATCACATGAAACGATTACACATGATTAACACAATTAATAGGATTAACAATACTATTACCCTATTAAAAAAATCATTTTTTTAAAAGTTAGCCTATTTAAACTGAAAATTAGTTTTCATTAATAATATAATTTTATAATAAAAATAAAAATAAAATTATAACTCCATTATTCAAATTTAAATGAATAGTTATAATTTATAAAGCAAATATAACAAAATAACATAAGGAGGGAATAACTTACAATAGTATAAAATTAAAGGGTTTTACACCTTTTTTTTTTAACTATTGATTTTAATAGATATAAAAAATGAGAGAGAAAAGCGAAAAAAAAAATTTAATCTCATTTCTTAAATTTATTAAAATTAATGGTTAAAAAAAATATGTAAAATATTTTTGTGTAAATTCATCCATTCCCAAATAACAATGTCCACAGTCCATAACATATGTTTAAAATTAAATATATTTAAAATACTTTACATCTACAATTCAACACAACCATAATAAAAGGATCATAAATCCATATCCTTTTCCATCAACATTAAACACAAAAAATTTTAACACAGTAAAAGCATTAAAATGTGATGATTGAATCCCTTGCCGCATGTCATGATCATGATTATATTGAATAAGTATTAATTATCATAATTAAAGGTTTAAAATAGTTTTTACATGCTTAAACCAAATAAAAATGGGCATAAAAACGCGTTATACGGTTACTCATTTAATACAGTTTAATTAAATATGTTATATACATTTTACATGTGTTATATGTTTTAAACAAAATTTTAAAATATGAAGATTATCATATTAAAATTTGTATCAACATATTTAAATATAAAAAATATTTTTACTTAATCCATATTTATTTTTTATATTATTTTAATGTCATATTACATTGTATTATATTTAAAATTATTAAATCTGAGACTAAAGACTCGGCTCCTCCAAAGCATTTTTATTTGAAGAAAGGCATTGTTAAAAAGCAATTAAGGAGGAAGGCAACTAAATGTTCTGAAAGGAAAAGAAAAAAAAAAACACAAGACATGACGAGGCAAAGGCTTCCAAAGCTGTTGAGTGTCATGTCCGCCAGTAATATATGGAGCCTGACCTGCTAAAGAAATTGCCACATGCAGTTTTGATTTTAAAATCAGTTGATAAATGCCTCAGGCAGCTAATCATTTGGTTTGAATTCAAACCATAAGAACCGCCTGTCCTCTTTGCTTTCCCTGTAATTCAAACTATAATGAATAAAATCTTGCCCACAATCATATAGGTGTTCAATTCAGCAATTTATATTTATTACAACACAAACGAAGGCCGTAATATAGAAGACAAGGCTAATTTGTACAAGGAAAAGGAAAGAGCAAATTAAATCAGTTGATAAGAGTCATTTGTTGGATGTTGATTGGATAAGAATCCAAAAGAGGCCCATAGAAAGCCCGACGTGCTAGAATGGCATTAACGGCTTGTGTAGGATGGAAAGCATCCCAAAACACGTATTGATTTCTGTTTGGGCATGGATATGCAAATGGCAGACATGTTATTTGCCCTTGGTTCCTCCCTATTCCACAACATCCTTTATCAACAACGTTGAACCCTGCAACATTTGTTTACTTTCAAATTTCAATACATATTATATTTAATCCATAAACTAGATTTTCTGTTTTGTTACCAAAAGCGGTAGGATTGTTTAGGATGTCACCCACAGCACCATAAGTATTGCCATATGCAACGACAGCACCAGGACGCATATTTAGTTGGTCTACCATTGATTTTGCCCCTTGGTTGAAAGTTCCCAGCATTTCATTAACAT
This sequence comes from Durio zibethinus, assembly GCF_002303985.1. The sequence goes on along the minus strand of NW_019167949.1, from coordinate 19,144,106 downwards.
TATCTACGCATCTTCCCGGCGCCGCTTGTCCGCTTGCTCTTTGGTTAGGGATGCAACCAATGGGTCCAATTCCAGCTATAAAGAATTTCCTTAGTCCTAAACTGTATAGTGCCTGCAACAATTATGCCATAAACTTATATAATTTAATTTGCACTAACAAATTAGTTTAGGACTCTCCAAAATGTGAGAATAGTTTTTACCAAAAGTTGTCGGGCATAGCGGTTGAGAAGAAGGTTGCCAAATTCTGAAGGAGTGTAAGTGTAGTTAGAAGAGTAGATGGAAGGCATGAGATAATTGTTGATGTAATCATTGCTCCCAAACACCAAAATTGCTATGGATTTGGCCAGGAAATTCGTCAAATTTCTCCCTATCATTGTTCGTAGTTGATCCAATGTGCTTTCAAAATTCAATACTTGCTGACTTAGGCTGTACCGTTCACCCTGCATGAATCCATCACCATTGTGATTTTCATCCTATAGAAAGTTAAGCAAAATACATACATAATGTTGGCCGCTCTCATCAAGGATGCCTGCGGCTGCTGAAGCATAATTCACTCCTCCAAGTAATTTGACTCCCACGGAGTTGGGATCAGCAAAGGGCGGAGGATATGGAACACCCAGCATCTCTCCTGCTTGGACAAAATAATTTATATCATAGTGGGTCAGCACAAAGGCTTTTTTTGGTATGAATGATAAAGATGAAACGTTTTATGCTATGCCTGATAGAAAAGGGAGAAAGATGAATAATTTTGTAGTTCATCGATTAAATTAAAACTTTTTTCCCCTCTTCTTTTCTACTTTATAGCCAAACTATTCCAATAATGTAAAAAACTTACCAATAATGTCAACAAAGGTTTTTCCATTAGAAAATCTTCCGGTAGGCTGCATATTGAAATCAATACCGTAAGGAAAATAGTTAGATTTGGCAATTGAGCTAAGGAAATTGTTGTTGCCAACATCAACCAATGAGTCTCCAAACACAAAGAGTGCAGGAACTCGTTCAGAACCTGTAACTCCATTTGAGTGGTGAAGAATCATAATAGCAAATGCAATAAACCAGAGACTACCCATAATTTAATACAGAAGAGAATAATGAAAGTTGTATTTCCAGGTAGCTTTTGTAACCAAACAAGTGAGTTTGAGCAACATAACGGTGAAGAAGAATATAAAAAGGGGATTATATCCGTTTTGAAACGGAAACGGGGTGTAACATGCGTAAGACTCCATAAAAATTTGCTTTTTTCTATATACCTTTTCCCTTGATTTTGGGTGCTCTTTTCAATGTCCGTTTTTGGGTTATTTTTTCAACTTTTACTTATTTTACGTTTGTTTTTCCTTACAAGTGAGAAAGGAGGCATGAAGGATAAAGACAAAAGAAGGTTACAGATTTTTCCTTTATAAGGAAAAAAAAAAAAGACAAGCCTTCATTATTAGAGAAGGCAAAAAAACTCGAAATCGATGAGTTTTGATCCGATTCGATCTTTTCGGTTTAATTTTTTGAAAATCGGGTATCGGGTTGGGTCGGGTCAAGTGGTATAAAAAATTCGGGTCGAGTCGGGTCTGGATCGAATTTTAGGCAAACTCGACTTGATATATATATATAAATTATTTTTTAAATTTTTTTATTTAATTTTATAATTATTTATATATTTTTATATATATTTAATTTTATATTTATATTAAAAATAATATTTTATATTTAAAAAATAATATTTTATTAATTTCAGATCGAATTTGGGTATAAAAATAATAAAAAATTTATCAGGTCGGTTGAGTTTGGATTTTGTATATTTAAAGTCGATCGAGTTCGGATTTTGTATATTTAAAGTCAAGTCGGGTTTGAGACGAGCAAAAATTGATCCCGACCCGACCCGTTGTCATCACTATTTATAGTTGAGTTTTCATCTTAAAACCATAGAAATGAGTTTGGATGCCATTATGAATCAAAACAGGGGGTGGCACATGTCAACAAATTTATGAGCTTGTCTTATGATAGTAACAAAAGATAGATTTTACAAGGAAATAACTATATTCAAGCAGTGGTTTATAAGTTATGACCCTATTTATTCTGCAATTTTCTTTATTTGTGCATCTCATGCAACAGTTTTGAAAATCAGTACTAAGCACTTCCCACAGGTAAAATGTCCATTTCAAATTTCATATGTGCAGACTTTGAAACCTCATATTTTTTGCCAGTTTTAGACTAAAAAAATATTAAAGAAATATTAAAATGGTTATTTAACTATACACTTTCTATTGTTTGGCATTTAAAGAAATAAAATTATTATATTGATACCTAAACTTTCAATTCATTTTCACGTTATTTTCTCGGATTAACGTTCTTATCAACTTTACTGATGTAGTATGAATATAAAAAAAAAAAATTGATACGTGTCACAATCAGCACTACATCATCAATGTTATGTATTATTAAAAAAATTATAAAAAATTTTTCAAACTTTCAAAAAATATATATTTTTTGAATTTTTTATTTTTATTAAAATTTTTAGGTTTTTTTTGAGAAATTTTTGAAATTTTAAAATTTTTTATAAATTTCAAAAAATTTCAAAAATCTGTTAGAATTTTTTCATAATTTTTTAAATTTGTTTGAATTGTTTTGAAAATTTTTTGAAGTTTTTAAATTTTTTTGAAAATTTTCAAAATTATTTAGAATTTTAAAAAAGTTTTGGAATTTTTTTAAAAAAAGTTTTGGAATTTTTTTAAAAAAAATTTTAGAATTTTTTAGAATTTTTAATATTTTTTTTAAAATTTTCTTTTTTATGTTGACCTATGATTGATTGATTGGACTTTTTTTTACACATGTCAATATCTTATTAGATATTAATAGTATGTCAAAAAAATTGACTAATAACGTTAATCGTAAGTATTAACATGATAATGAAATGAAAGCTTAGACATCAATGCGTCAATTTTACATTTTTAAGTACCAAATTAATAGAAAATATATAATGTGGGAGTCATTTTAATATTTAACCTTTTAAATAAACACAATACGTTGACTTTATTAAAAAATTATTTATTAGAATTTTATAGTTTCAACATAAACAATATTTTTAAGATTAAAAACATAATTTTTGTTAAAATTATGTTTTCAAAATTCTAGCAAGCACAACATTTTAAAAATTAAAAACATGATTTTTGTTGAAAATATATTATTAAAAAATTATTTTTCAAAATTCTATATATAAATAATTTTAGTAATTTCTAATTTTTTATTCATTTCACAAAAATATTTGATCATAAATCATTTACATCCTAAATAAATAAATAATTTAACATGTTAAATAAATAAGTAATTTAAATATAATTATATGTTACATGATATTTTTATATTTTCATAATTATCAACCATTATTTATGTGTAATTAAGGATAATATGAAAAAAAATTTCATTAAATAATCTTACCTTACTTCAACCAAACATAATATTTTACATTTCTATAAGGTTAACAAATAGTAGGAATCATCAATTTTCCCAATCCATAAATTTTTCTAAAATCATTTTCTCTTTCAAAATCTTAAAATTCACAAATTAAACATTCATTCGAGAAAAGGAGAAGAGAAATACAAAATTTTTCAGCTGCCCAAAATGCAGCATTTTGGGTCGAATTGGAAAAATCAAACAATGAATAAATAAATAAATAAATAAAAGGGAAGAGAAATGGGTCGGCACTTGTGACTTGACCCAGAATGGTGAGAGCCGACCCGTGTTTTAGACATGGATCAGGTTCAATTTTCTTTTCATCCAACCGGGCCTAGACTTGAGTTGACTAGGTTCAATTGTTAGCGTAGATCAAACTTAAATTGCATCTTAAATTCTTGGTATTTTATTTATTTTCTTTGTTTCTTTATATTTTTTTATTTAATTTTCTTTTATTCATTTATTTACTTTCTCATGCATATTATTTAATAAGTTCGTAAGTTTAATTTACTTTGAACAATTAAAACTTTATTAAAATCATGTAATTTTAAATCAATTTTCAAATAAATAAAATCCATTCAATTATAAAATTTTAAGAGATTTGCAAACACTACAAAAAAATGTGTTTTAGCGAGAATTTTAACATGGGTCAAGTGTTGGCCCTCAATAATTTTTTTTTCTATTGAAGGTCATTCATAACTTTCATTGAAAGTAATTTTAGTCAGCAATGTATTTTTATCCTCACTAAAAGTCATTTTGTTGAGAGAATCATAAATTATTTTTATTAATTTAATATTTTTTTGTGAGAATCTAAAGTTAACCTTCATAAATTTGTTTCATAAGTGTCAAATATAAATAGATTTAGTGAGGGTCACTTCAAATCTTAGTAAATAAATTTTGTTAATTTTATATATTTTTAAAAATTAAATAATTTAAATATATTTTTTTGTAAATTTTGTGAAATTCATTGTAATCTCATAAAAATATATTTTTTCAATAGTAATCAAAATAAAAAAGTATATATTTAAAAAAATATTTAGTACAAAAAATTCTAAAGAAGTAGTAAATAACAAATTATTATTATGATTTATGATTTTATTGAAAGTTAATATTCAAAGGCGATTATATATATATATATATATGTATGTATGTGTAGTAATTATTCATAATTTTAGTAAGAGTGAATATTCAAAGGTGACCCTTGTTACATCTTTTTTACTGTGAATACAAAAAATTGAATATAACAAATTATTTTATTTAAAAAGAAGGCAAAGAAAAATTATCAAAATTTTCTATTGGGAAAGAAAAAAATTCTTTCATTCAACCAAGAATTAAGGTTTCTTCCTTGTCCCCAATTTAGCATTGCACTGACTCTACCTTTGTCACCACCACTAGTGCTATCGCATATAATGCCACTATCCCTCTCTCTTCTAAATAAGCCTAGTAATCACTAAGCTCTCGGTTTAGATCAGCTTCTTTGTCTAGCTCTTACTTTTGCTTTCGATCTAGATCCTTATCTTCTTCCACTCTTTTTTGTAACGCTAGCTCTCAAAGTTGCAACCTTCTTTAATGTTGAGCGTCACCTTTTTACTTTTTTCTTCATATTTTTATACTCTAGAAATTGTTCATAAGGATTAATAAATTCTTAAGTTTTGAAAATTTTCATGAAAAAAGATATATTTTGTTAATAGCAAAAAGAAACCAAAGAATTCAATTTTAAATTGATTACGTACTATTTGGTTACTTTTTTAGGTTTCAATATAAAAACAAATTTGAGAATACAAAGCAGTGATTTTACTTTTGTATAGAACAATTATGTTAGAATCATGTTATGTTTTAGTTATTTGTGCATTTTTAATCAATTAATTTTGGTTTCTATCATTTGCTTTTGATTATTTTCTATTTCTTAGGAAGCGTGAGCAAATAAAACAAGTAATAAAGTAATAACAAAAGGGATCCCTATTTAGAATCTTAGGGATATCAAAATTTCCTTCATGTGTTGATAATTTTGAAGTTAGTACATGTTATTAGCTAATGATAGCATATTAAAATATAGTATTTTTATTTGCTAAAATTGGTACTAAATTTTTATTTTTTGATGGATTTTGGTATTTTTAATGTTATTTTCATGATTTTAAGCTTTAAGGCTTATGGACTTCATTTTCATGCAATCTATACATGAAGGTGCATATTCGCCCATGCAATACAAAAGAATAGTCGAACCCTATTGGTCCAATTCCATCCATCCATGCAACCATACAGTAAAGCAAAGGAATTTGAAGAATTTGAATCGTACAAAGACTATTCCATCACCATCACATTTCGCCATTTCAATTGCAAGAAGGGATAAGACACATTTGATTGAGTTTTGCCAGCATTGGGACTCTATTCATTTGGCCAAATAAGGTTTTATCCAAAAATGACTCTTTTTGCTTAGCCTAGAAGAATTTCAAGCTACTATAGACTCTATCATATTTAGCCAAATGAGCTAAAACATAATTAAAGAAGTTCAAGCTCACAAGGACACTAGAGATATTCAGCCAAAGCTATTTGCGATCAACTATGACTTTTTGTTCAATCATTCAAAAGAGTTATACATGGAGAAAGACTTTAGCCATTTAAAATGCAAATGGTTGGATCAAGCTCAACTACTTCATTTTATAATCTTACCTTAGCTAGACATATGATGGAGATTGAATCAAGATGGTCTTCAAGACTTTAAGATGGATCACACAGCCAATATTTTTTCTCCAAGACTCTATTCAGCCAAGGCAACTCAAGCTTAAGGAGATCACTTTTGGCCAAACTCCAAGAAGATTAAAATATTCCTCATTTATTAGCATTTGATTTAAAATCAAACTTTGTAATCTTATCCCTCACTTGATCGAAACCCCATCTAAAAATAAGAAGGCCATTCACCTTATTCAAGCATCCTCCTTAACTCGTAACTTCTCACTTTTTTTTTTTTTTAGTTCTTTTCTTTAGTTTTTCTTTAGTTTTAGTTATTGGCTTAGGTGACAGATTTGCCAATAACAAAATATTGTTTCTTTGATTCTTTTTTTTTTTAAATCAAGAAGTGTTTATTTTTAAGATCTCTTTTTCTTCAAAGTAATATTACTTTTTTACTTTTGATTTCAAATCTTGTTTTCCATTTTTTTATTTTCGATAATAACTCTTTCTTACTCTCTAAGTTTTTAATACTCAATAGTTTAAGTTTTCTTTTATGTAATTTTTTATTACAACTCTTTCTTTTATACACATTAGTATCCAGCCAACCTTTAAGTTCCTATTGTTTTCAAATTTTCAATCATTTATTTTCTTAGATCTAGTTTTGGCTATCATTTTTAGCTTGCCAAGTGATAGTTTGTGAAGTTAAGATCTAAACCTACATTGTCTTTTAATCTTTTATTTTTTTATTTTTACAATCAACCCTGAAGTTTCACTTGTTTAGATAAAAGAGTTTAAGATTTCAACTTTGGTCTTGAGAATTATCAAATAATTACAATATATAATTCTTTATGAGATAACACTAGAATTCATCTATTCTATTACTTGATTTATGCACTTGTAGGCTATACAAAAAGCAACAATCAAGTTTTTGGCATCGTTACTTAGATTTTAATGTTGTTTTCAATATCAATAAGGATTTTTTTTTGCCTTTTGTAATCTAAAATTGTTTTTACTTGCTTTAATGTGTTTTCTTTTCTTTTTTTGTTATGTCAAACTTCTATTACAATGAGGCTAAAACTTTTGAGGACTATGAAAAGCTATCTTTTGAGTATTCCCAAATCCAACCATCATGATACACTATTCAAAGATATGAAAAAAACCCCATTTCAACAATAACCTCACAATTAGTCTTTTTGATTGAAAAGTAAAGGCTTTGGAAAAAAAGTGTAATCTTAGATATGTTCATTCAATCCAAAGCCAATTTTATAATTGTCATGGGTATGGAGGAAAATACTATAGTGGTAGGTGTCAAAAAAACCAATTCAATTTTTATTCAAATACCTACTCTCAAGATTATAAGGATTATCCTAGTTATGCATAGAGAAGTAGTCAAGAGCAATCATCCATATATACCCCAACCTACACTATAAACCTTCATTTCAACAATATTCTCCTCAAACATACAATCCAACTCAAGAAAATAAGTCAAACCTAGATATGTTAACTTAATTGATGCAATCCAATAATGCAATAATCTAAAATGAAGCTACATTTGTAAAAAATCTTGAAAACCATATAGGTCAACTAGTTTTAACAATAACCAATCGCCCTGTAAGTACCTTGCTTAGTAATACCAAGTTTAACCTAAAAAAACAAGGCAAGAAGACATGTAATAGTATGTACTCATATTGGGAAGAAGAAACTTTTTTTTTTTTTTTATGATGATAATGAAGAAGCTTTAATTGATAAACTTCTACAATGAACCTACTTAGTTTTGTAAAAGTAGCTAATGAGAAAAAAATTTAGGAGAAAGATCCAAAAGGGGATGATAATGAATATATGCATTTTATAAGAGAAAAGAAAGAGCTTTCTTAGTTGCAAAAGCACTTTTGGCAAGTATAGAACCTAAGGTGGAAGACAATTGTGAAGACATAGAGGAAAAGTATGAGATTGAAGAATATGTTGAAAAACAAGATGATAAAGTGCCTATTGTAATCAATCTGCCAACATTTTTTAGTGTGATGGATGAAGAGATGGTAGAAGTGGAGGATCATTTTGATAAAATGAAAGTAAAGGAAGTTTGATTGGCTTTAGGATTTGACATTCTTAAGGATCTAGCAATAGTCCCTTTGAAAGTGAATCTAAGCTTTACAATCCACCTTTACCAATTCCCCAAAACTATGAAGATCATGATTTGGAATTGAATAAGGTGGAAAAACCAATTGATATGGGTTGTTTGGTTGATGAATTGTTCAAACCTTTAAAAATACCCTTCATTAAGCCTAAAACAAGGATGAAAACACATCACCCACTCTGATGAAACCAACCGTAGAGAAACTTTTTATATTCAAAACCAACCTTGTAGTTTTCATGATTGTATCTCTCTGTGGTACTAAAGCCAATGTCCACTTACCATAGTCCACCGAAAATGAAAATGTTATTAGAGGTTAGAGATCTAGCTACAATAATTGAGCGACACTACTAGTTAAAGTTTATTGATGAAGATATGGTAAGGAGAAAAATCATTAAAAGGATAAATATTAATATTAAGTGTAGGGTAGTTACGTAACCCCATTAAAAAGGTATGGTCAAGCTTGACCAAAACTAACTTTGCTTGGGAGACAACCCAAGTTCTACCTTAATAGTTTTTCTTTTGTTTTCATTAGGATATGTATGTTTTGATGTTTTTGTTTTGAGTTTGTTTTGATAAAAATAAAGTGAAGCAAGGAAATATCTCATGCAAGTGAATATTTAGCCTTAAACAAAATTTTCAAGAGTATTTCTTTTTCCCATACTTTATGTTTTAATATCTTGTTCAACTAAAGTGTAAAGAGGGAGAGAATAATGCTTTTTTAACTTTTTCAAAATTTTAACCCATTTTTGCTTTCAAACCAAATTAACCTACTAGATTTCATTATGATGCACACTTAGTTAATTTTGCATAAATTTTCAAATATTGACTTGAGTATGATATGAAGTTAATTATGAGTATGGTAAAACTTGAAAGGAATTCTTAAGCAAGTTTCTATGTTTTTATTCTCTTTCGATGAAATGCTAAGATTTTTATAAAAATTTTGTGAGATGTGAATTTGCATGAAATTTGAAGATTTGAATAAGTATTTTAGAATTCACTTACTTAACCCTCGAGGCAAAATCCTAAATTGTATTTAACTCAAAAGATGATTTAGGCATTCTTTAGATCATTTGAGTTTTTCAAGCCTACCTTTTAATGATGCATCCCTAGTACCTATATTTTAAGCATGTTATATTATTCCCTTTTCTTTGTTTATTTTAGCCATATAATAAGCCAAGAGCTTTTTCTTTTGATTATTATCCCTTCTTTGTTTTTATCTAACCCAATCATACTTATTTATGTATTATGGACTTCTTTATGTATTTGGGAAAAAGAAGGGCATAAAGAATGAAAAGAAAAAGAAAATGGCAAATACAAGGCAATGCCCAATAAAGCCAAAAATGGCTAAAAAAGAAAAAAAGCTGTGAATAAAAGAATAAATTAATGCCTTAAGTATTCAAAGTTTAAAAAAGCTATCAATTGTTCAAATCAAAGTCCATGAAATTTCAAAGAAAGTAAGCTAAAGGTTTTTAAGCCTAAATTTCCTTTTTCTTACCTTGACCTAAGCTTTACATTATAAGCTAAAAATACCTTTTGATCTTAAGTCAAGTATGTAAGTCTAACATTAATGAAGAGGAAAAAAGAAAGTGATCATATGAAGTCTATTATATCTTTAAGTTGAAATGTAATAAGATGTTTTCCATTCTTTTTACTTGAGTTGTATGCATAAATTAAAGATTGAGTAAATTTATATGTGTAAAGATCATATGATATTCAAAGCTTATTTTTTAATGAACTTCTTGCAACTTTATGTTAATATTTAGCTTTGCATTATGTGATAGTATATGAAAGGAATTTATATAATTTTTGACTTTGTGAGTATGTATGATGATTTTTAGTTCTATTAATTTGAGAATTTTACTTTAGGACAAGCAAAGATTCTAGTGTGAGGGTATGATAGCACCTTAAAATATAGTATTTTTACATGCTAAAATTAGTGCTAAATTTTAAAATTTTGATGAATTTTGGTATTTTTAATGTTATTTTCATGATTTTAGGGTTTAAGGCTTGTAAACTTGATTTTCATGCAATCTATGCATCAAGGTGCATATTCAACCATACAATGCAAAAGAATAGTGTAAACACCCATTTTGTTTTTTATTATTATCATTATTTTTTTCTTTTCATTTTTCTTTTTTGATATCTTTTTTGACTGACGTCAATAGCCACCCTAATAACCTGTCAGTCGTTGGGAGTCGCCCTAAGTCGACCTAATTTTAGATAGCCATAGTTTAACAAAATCTTTAAAAAATCTGGGATTTTGACCTTCATTTGGCTCTATAAATAGAGCTACAAAATGCATAACAAAAAACTTATCCAAACTAGATCTAAAAAAAAAACCTTTCAGTCAAAAAAAACCCTAAAACCTAAAACAAAAAAACACAAACACAAACCAAAAAATTACAGTCCATGGAACATGAGCCTACAATGCCAAACAAAGACCACAAAGTTCAAAAAATAAAATTCTTTGGCCTAAACTTTCAGCCTCGATCTAGACCATTCAAAGTATTCTCTCACAAAAAAAAGGTCAGATCAAGACTTATGAGGCCAGGAAGAATTTTTTGTGAGTTTTTAAAGTTTTTTAATGACTGACAATGACAATTGGTGGCAAAGGGACAACGACGGGCACGATGGCACGTTGCTGGATTCTAAGAACAGAGGCAGTCAATTAAGGTTAGAGAGAGAAAATCTAAAAGAAATAGAGATAAAGAGAGAGAAAAAAGAAAATGAAATAAAAAAATTAGGTTTTTATAGTGCTACCAAAAAAAAAAAAAAGGTAAAATGACGTTGTTTAGCGAAAAAAATGAAAAAAAAAAGTTGCAAAATGATGTCATTTAGGACCCAAAGGATCTATGCGTGGACCTAGATCCAACTCGAGGTCTATGCACCTGACTTGGCTTGCTGTTGACTTTGACTACCAGACGAACCAATCTTGAATTGCTCCAAACTGGATTGGACTATTGTCGTTGACTTTTGTGTTGACTCTGACATTGACCGACGCTAACTCGCCATTGATCGACGAAAAATTAGGTTTTTTATTTTTTAAAAATTTTATTATTTATTCCATTTATTCTATTTTTATCTAACTTTTAGTATTTTAATTTATAATTTAGGATATGTAAAAATAAATATAATAATGATAAAAAACAAAATACTAATAATAAATGAATAATGAAAAATAAATTAAATTAAAAAAATAAAATTACAGGTAGTAATTTTATTAAAAATATTTACACAAAGAAATTTTTTAAAATATTCTAAAAGTGTTAGAAATATTTTAGAATTTTTCAAGCATAATAAAAAAACCATAAAAAAAACCATTATTAGAAATGAAATCGTAAGTGGAGTTTTTTTTTTTTCGTACAAAGAAAATTTCTAAAATACTTCAAAAGTATTGAAAATATTTTAGAATTTTTTAGAATAATAATAATAAAAATAATAATATTCACTTCGAATAAATAAAAAAATACAAAAAATAATAACAACAATAGTAATAAAATCATAAGTGGTGATTCTTAAAAAAGTTTTTTTTTTTTTGAAATTTTGTCAAAAGTGTTGATAAGATTTTTGAAAATCTTTTTAATAAAAATTAATAAAATATAAAATACTTAAATTGTGAAAATAAATAAAACAATAAAAGTCACAAGTGGTGACTTTATCAAAATATCGTAGGCAAGGTATTTTTCTCAAAATATTCTAAAACTGATAGAAATATTTTGAGAGTTTAACTAATAAAATTTTTATTTTAATAATAAAATAAACATTATAAAGTAGATTAAAATTTTTGTCGGTAATAAAATTGAAAGGGAATTACAAGTGGTGATTTTCCTTTAAATTTTTAGAATCATATCAAAAGTGTTGGTATAAGAAAATTATAATTTACTTTAAAATATATTAAAATAAATCCGATGACGGAGTCTCTTTAATGAAATAAGTGATTTCTTTGAATACTCTTGAATATGAGAAAATTTCTTTATTACTAACACGGATATATATAAATAGAAATGACTAATATGAATATATACAAAAATATGCCTAAAATAATAAATAATTATAAACTATCCATCATTTACAACTTAATAAACCTGACATATTAATAATATAAAAAATACTTTCATATTAAAAAGAATAAAAAAAATTTGATACCCATTTAATATGTATTTAATATATATATATTTAAATTGTAATATATATTGCATAACTATATTAGTTTTTAGTATCAAATTCAAAATGATAAACTACAAAAGTTTAAAGAATAAAATAATAATGTGTAGGACTAATATTAATATTGTATTTATATTATTTATATAAAAATAATTTTATAATAATTATTAAATGAGTATCATAATTAAATATTAAAAATAATTTTTATATGGTATTAAATAGCTAATTAAGTACTAGTTTTAAACTCGTACGGTGCCCAAAAATATATTCATATATTAACAAATCTTATATAAATATAAAATTTTTAAATGATAATAAAAATGATGAAGTTTATGAACAATTCAAAACTAAGAGTGTAAGTAAATAGAGCTTTCGATGAACCATTCATGAACATATTTAATTTTTGTTTGTTTATACTTGTTTATTAAGCTTAACAAACGATCTTGAACACCACTTGTATGTTCATTTATTAAATGATCTAAACACAAACAGCTGTCTATTCGTTCATTTGCATTCACGAATAAGCTCATTTGAGGTTCGTTTAAAACTCATTCGTTTATTATTCATTTATTGTTCGTTTGTTTGATAATAATAATAATAACAATATTACATATTTACCCTTTACCTAATATTCTTATTACCCTAACCCTTAGTCCCTTACCCATTTTTAACTTTTTTTTCTCAGCTGCGTACATTTTTTTTTATCTTTTCAAAACTCCATATCATAATTTCCTCGTCACCGACTCATTGCCGACCTTTCTTTTCCTTACTCATCATCACCACCGTCGATCATTCCTTTATCTCACTTGCTATTGCCATCATTATTCCTTTTCTCTTATTCCCTATTGATCCTTCCTTGCCTCATCTTAAATCATTACTCTTGCCTCTTCCTTATTAGGTAAAGTTTTTAATTCAAGTTTTCTATTCATGTCCACTTTCTAATATATGGTTGACCTGAGAAATTGGCTACCAAGAGTTTCTTTTTTTACATTTTTTTCAAATAATAATTACTTAAATTGGTATATATTTGGGTTGTGTGATTTTTGTAGAAATTATCTTATATCTTTTTATACTATTAATCTTATTCGTATTTAGGATCATTGTTCCCTTGGCTTTTGCTTTTACATCTGAAAAATTATATGTTTTATATTACACATGCATTTATATGTATATGTGTATATGTATGCCTGTAAACAAAAATGTACATTTTTATTTGTATAGAACTACAAATCGGTAAGGATATTTGTTTTTGTCGAAACATTTCTTTCTGTTTATATATTCATGTCTAAAATTGATGCTCGATTATCTTAGAAAACTGACAAGGGAAGGGAGAGAGGTGGAAGTAAAGAGTAAAAACTTAACAACTATCAAGATGAATGACAAAAAATTAAATAATACTAAGCTAGTTGAGAATTTGCTCACAAATGTTTTCTCTTGGCCAATAATGGTTGCCTCTTGTTCTGAAAGGTTGAGCTCATTATGGTTTTGGTTATGTATTTGAAGAAATGATTAGAATCTATAGATGCATCATGCATGATGACCAAAAGAAGCATGTCAAGTAACATAGAGTTTTATAAATACAATCTTGGCCTTTGGTTTCCATCTAGGATTAGTAATGGATATTGTTTTTGTTAGAGTTTCACGCCTTAATCTTTAATAAGAATTTGACACAATAGATGTCCTACCTAGGAAAAAATAAGAAGTATGGTCACATATTTTGAGTTTTGATAGATAAGCAATATAAAACCATTGATACTTACAGCAATGTTGTGTTGCCTAGTTTATTAACTACCCCTCCTACGCAAGTCCACTAAAATGAAAGAGTGAACAAAATATATGCCCATGACATAGGAATTTGACACAATAGATGTCTTACCTAGGAAAAGACAAGAAGTGTGGTCACATATTCTGAGTTTTGATGGGTAGGCAATATAGGACCACTGATACTTACGACAATGTTATGTTACCTGGTTTATTAACTACCCCTCATGCACAAGTCCATTAGAATGAAAGAGTGAACAAAACATATGCCAATAACATAACTTGTGCTGAAATTTAATTTCAATTAGAATAAAGGCAGCTAGAATTTTTTTTGGCAATGATGGAGCTAGGATTAGAATCTAGATCTTGGTGTAAGAGGTTTTGATACCATGTCAAGAACTACTAAACTAAAAGCTTGAGTTACTACATGTGGTTCTAGTAAGAAGTTTTACTCACTAATGAAAACAACAGCTAAGGGACAAGTATGGAGGTATATTTTGAGCTAAATAAATACATTGCATATAAGATTATGCTCAAGGCTTTTGCTTAGTAGCAAATAAGAATATTTGGTATTGGTGTGTAGTTGGTGGGTAATTTATTGGCACTAAATCTACGAAGCCCTAGCTCTTAGCTATTGTATTTGTCAATTAAGAAAATATGTTCTCAATTTCTATCTTTCTCTTTCTCATGAAAGAATTGGTAAATATTTGATGCTAATAGATATTATGCGCCTTAATATTTACCAATGATTTTCACCTTTGAGCTTTTATAGTTATTTGTTAACATGATTTGTAACCATTGTGGATGATCACTCAAGTGAGATTTCTTACATATTCAGTGTTCTTAAATCTTTCTTAGAATATATACCCAAATATATTAATTGTACTTGATCTGTACAGTGCACTTTCCAAAGGCCAAAGCCTTAAGGTTGTTCAGCCTTCATCTCACTTTAGTTTACTTATTTAGTTCTTTCAATGTGTTTTTCTTAGATTTAATAGTTGACTTGTATTTCAACATGTTTTCTAAAAGAATATAACCTTTACCTCCATTATTGGTTTTGAAATACTCTGCTTCAATGTGCTCTAGTGACTATGTACTTGAACTTGATGTGATTTAAACAAGATGGTTTAGATTCAAGAAATATATAGGCAATGGTTTCAGGGGTTCTCTTTCAATATTTTTTGCTATTAAAGGGAACAAGGAAAATGCATGGTAGTGTAAAGAAAGAAGAAAATTCACATAGTATAGGTTTATAAATTTACCTAATATAGGTTTATAATTATACTTTGCATAGCACAATTTGAGTCCTTAGACAATTAAGGATCTAAGCATATATTTGATGATTGTATACTAATTTTGTAAGTTTTGGGGATTGGATGGATGGATTAATATCATAAGATTACTTACTTGTGTATACTAGTATATCAAATTTTAGTCAATTTGGGTGTGATTGTAGTATTTCATCAAATTGCTTCTTCTGTTTGAATATTTATTTTTCAACATTGTATTTTCATCAAGTATATTTGGAATGATCAACTCTAACTACTGGTACTAAAAAATGGTTAAAGGGTATTCATCAATGATCAAACCCAACAAATTATATATTTTATCCCACAATCCCATTATCTTAGCATTCATTCTTACATGACCAGTTCCAATGGAATGACACTTTTAGTTTAGGGTATATTTAATAAAATCTCATTAAATTTTACCCCTTTTGTCTCATAAATCTCACTCCATTTCTTAACAACCAAAGAACTTTTTTGCAGATAGAATAAAACATTTTTTTATAATTTTGGATGTTTAAATTCTGTTTCTTTTATTAGTAAAGTTCATTTTGGTTGTGGTGAACAAAATATATATTCATTTTAAACTTGCCCATACATACAATTACCACATATTGTAATATTTTAAATCAATCCCTTTTGTACTAAGTAATTTTATGCAATAAAAGTTCTTGTCAGCTGAGGGATCGCACTTTCAAAAGCTGACTTCAACATATACAAATGTGAAATTAATTCCTATTTCAAGTTTGAATATAAACCAAACATATACAAATGTGATTTTGCTTTCTATAGAATGTTAACAATATGATTTTGTTGTTAGGTTAAAAGCTCTAACGCCAGTAGTCCATTGTTCTCTCTTTAGTGTGCACTTTCCATCTCTGCTCCATCATTAATGGTATGTTGTCATGTTTAGAGTACTTTTTTTTTTTCATTTTTCCTTTTATAAAAAACTTTAGCAATGTCCAGATCCACATCTGTTTTATCTCTTGTCTCTTTATTGACTCTTTTTAGCATTCTCTCTAAAAAAATGATCTCTAAAGAAGCCATAAAGAGTTCGAGGGAGACACCATCATATTTAGCAACTATTATTTTATGGTATTTTCTATTTGTCTATCTTTATTATGGGGTATTTTGTTATCAATGCTTTATTTATCATAAATTTTAACTTTTTAAGAACAAATTAGCACATACAAAAAGAGTTTTTAAAATAAAACTACCTTTTACATGTTTATTTATATATAAAAGTAAAATTGCTAACTAATAATACATGTTTGTATCTATATTTTTAAAAGACTATTTGATTCTTTTGAAACTTTTCTTATGTATTTTTTTACTCATTAATAATGATATAACTATGAACTTTCAATAAAAAAAAAAAAACATTTGAGTAGTACAAACCAAGAAATGATGCAAAATGAAAATTAGAGAAAAAATTGAAGTAGAGTTGAGTAGTGTTAAAAAATATAAAATTAGTGAAAAGTGATTAAAGATGCATTATGCTTAACCTAGAGCTACTTATTCAAAAAGTGTATTGTAGGTTAATTAATAAGATAATTTTTAATTATGAAAGTTAATATTGAAATAATAAAAAGTGTGAGCAAATAATGGTCTAACAATGGTAAGTTGATTGATATTGAAATATTTTATTCTACCATTAGCATTTAGAGATCCCTTAATTTAGAACAATAAAACAAATTAAATTTATTGTATTTAATAATGACAATAAATAAAATAAATTTTAATTAAATCAACGTGTATTAATATCTAGATTTATAAATTATAAAACGTTATAAATGAAATCAAATGAAATCTAAGTGCATTAATGTTTTATCAAATGAAATCAAATGTACATTAATATTTTACCAAATGAAGTCAAATGAAATCATATTTAATGAAATATAAATCTGTTAATCAAATATAAATTAATTAAATATTTTATTTCATTAATTTAATTATGGAGAATTAATTTGATATATTTGCTTTCTATATTTAGACATAAAATATATAAATTACTCAAATGGATATTATATTTAATCAAATATAAATATATCAAATAATTGATTAGAGAATAAATTATTTTATAATTGTAATTGTAGTATTTATTAATTTATTAATTATATATTGATTGATTTAATTTGTCAAATTAATTTTTTTTAAATTTTAATACTTTTAATATGAATTGAATTAAAAGTGATTTAAAGTTAATAATAAAAACATAAATATAGTCAATAAGATAATTTTAAATTATAAAAGCAAATATTGAAATAATAAAAATTGTGAGTGAATAATGGTTTAACAATAGCAAGTTAATTTATTTTGAAATATTTTATTTTGCCATTAACATTTAGAGATGTCTTAATTTAGAATAATAAAACAAATTAAATTTATTATATGTAATAATGGCAATAAAACAAATTAAATTTTAATTAAATCAATGTGCATTAATATCAAATAATAAAATTATAAAACATTACAAATGAAAACAAATGAAATTAGCGTGTATTAATATTTTATCAAATGAAATAAAATGAAATCATAGTTAATGAAATATCAATGTATCAATCAAATATAAATTAATAAAATATTTAATTCCATTAATTTAATTATGGAAAATTAATTTGATATATTTGCTTTATATATTTACACATGAAATACATCATGAAATACATCAATTACTCAATTGAATACTATATTTAATCAAATATAAATCTATCAAATAATTAAATAGAGAATCAACTATTTTATAATTGTAATTATAGTATTTATTAATTTATTAATTATATATTGATTGATTTAATTTGTCAAATTAATAAATTTTTAAAATTTTAATACTTTTAATATAAATTAAATTGAGATTAATTTAAAATCAATAATAAAAACATAAATATAACCAACTTAGTTTTTTGAATTATATTTACTTTATATATTTACACATGAAATACATCAATTACTAGATATTATATTTAATCAAATATAAATATATCAAATATTTGAGTAAAGAATTAACTATGTTATAATTGTAATTATAGTATTTATTAATTTATTAATTATATATTGATTGATTTAATTTGTCAAATTAAGAAATTTTTAAAATTTTAATACTTTTAATATGAATTGAATTGAAAGTGATTTACGGATTATAATAAAAACATTAATATAATCAATTTAGTTTTTAAAATTATTTTAAAATTAAAAATGTATTAAATAAAATAAAATACATTTATTAGATGTTAACATTTCTAAAATGGCCCTAGATGGACTAGGCCCTGGTGTAAGCAAACCAAGCCTAAGTGTGGGCACACTAGGCCGCAACAGACTCAACAAAGCACCAGGCCTAAGCAGACCCAATAGATAGAACTTTCTAGAAGGATGTGGAGACTCACAAGGATAGTATAGTTCCTTGCACAATTTGAACTCTTGATGTATATCTCATGTAATCTCTTTGTAATCTTGGACTCTATAATAGCCATTGAATTAAGTCAATCCTAGCCATTGATTCTTGGGGGCTTCAACTATAAATAGATGGCCTCCCCCCCTTCATTTGATGTACAGAAACACTTGAGTGAATACAAGTTACAGCATTTCAAAGCATCTCTTGCTTTCTAGCATTTTCTAGCTTTAAAGTGCCTTTCAATGTTTTTTCTTGAGTGCTCACTATTTGAGAGTATTTTCAGGCTGACTTATGCATATAATGAGGGAGTCCAACCTAAGGCCACACAAGGCATTGGAATAAGTCCTTGTGACAGTTCCAATCATTTTTAAATCAATCATCAACAAAAAAAATAAAAAAAAACTAATATCATAGTTAAAAAAAATATAAAATATAACTATAAAAGAAAATAACCTTTGAATAGTACATACAAGAAATGATGCAAAATGAAAATTAGAGAGAAAATTGAAGTAGAGTTGAGTAGTGATCAAAAGATATAAAATTAGTGAAAAGTGGTTAAAGATGCATTATGCTTAATCTAGAGCTACTTATATAAAAAGTGTGTTGTATATAAATTAATAAAATATTTTATTTCATTAATTTAATTATGAAGAATTAATTTGATATATTTGCTTTATATATTTACACACGAAATATATCATGAAATATATCAATTACTCAAATAGATACTATATTTAATCAAATATAAAATGTATCAAATAATTAATTAAAAAATTAGCTATTTTATAATTATAATTGTAGTATTTGTTAATTTATTAATTATTTATTGATCGACTTAATTTGTCAAATTAAAAAATTTTAAACTTTTAATACTTTTAATATGAATTGAATTGAGAGTGATTTAAAAGCAATAATAAAAACATAAATATAATCAATTTAGTTCTTTGAATTATATTTGCTTTATATATTTACACATGAAATACATTAATTATTTGATACTATATTTAATCGAATATAAATGTATCAAATAATTGATTAGAGAATCAACTATTTTATAATTGTAATTATAGTATTTATTAATTTATTAATTATATATTGATTGATTTAATTTATCAAATCAAGAAAATTTAAAATTTTAATACTTTTAATATGAATTGAATTGAAAGTGATTTAAAGTTAATAATAAAAGCATAAATATAATCAATTTAGTTTTTTGAATTATTTTTAAATTAAAAATATATTAAATAAAATAAAATTTATTTATTAGATGTCATGTGACGATTTTTAAGATTATCCACATATCAACATTTTAAGTCGTTCACATAGGATTTTTTTGCATTTTTGCCAAAAATTTTGGCTTTTATATATTTATATAAGATTATAATTAAAAGATTAAAAATTAAAATAATCTTTATACATTTATATTAAATTAAATTAAATATAAAAAATGTATTAAACACGTTAAATATGTACTCGTATAACAAAATTAAATTAAATGTGTTTTTTGTGTCATGTCACTTATTAAACGTGTGTTCATGTGACACGTTTTATCTAAACGTATTTTTCATATTTTACACATATTTAGATGCATCAACACGTATAAGATATAAATTATATCATGTTAAAATTCGTGTCGACATGAATAAATACGAAATAAGTTTTTTTAAAATATATATGATTTTTTATGTTTTATTTTTGTGTCTTATCACAGTGTCACATTTGAAATTGCCAACCCTGTCCTTCATTTGTTTTATTTTTTCAACTTTGTTCATTTTTAATTTTGTTTTAATTTTATTTTTTATTTAAAAATTTTCAAAATGATTTTTTTAAAGATAAAATTATTAATTATTAATATTAACTAAAAAACTATTATTTAAAATAAAAATAATTTAATAATTCTTTAATAATTTATCAAATTTATAAATATTTAGTAATTTAAAATTTTTATTGTATAGATTTTAATATAATATTTTTAATAATTATTTTTTCTCACCATCACCGTCACCTTTATATTTATATCCAAACAGTTATCTTCACTGCTAATTTTACTCTCATAACCAATTTCAATTTCATTATTATTTTTAATCCCACTAAAATTAATTTCATTCTTTGTCAAAATAAAGACAATTACCTAAGGTATTTTATAAATTATATTATAAATGATATTAAAAAAGAGAGCCTCGTAAAAAGTGAAGAAACTTAATAAAACGAGTTGCTGGTTGCAAACTTAAAAGTCTGGATAATATCAATAAGTGGTTGATTCAATCGATTAAGTTCGTTCTTTTCGACGAAAAAATTTTGGATTTGAGTCTTGTCGATGATCACTTGTTGAAGTTATTTCGAATGCATGATCTGTAATCACTTATTTTAAATTATAAAATACGATATATCTTATCTTGATATAAAAAATTAAATAATTTATTTAAATTTATTTTTTACAAAAAAAAAAAAATAATAGGGATAACGGAAGTAGTGTCAAAGCGCCAATGAAACAGTGACTGACTGCCCCCTACCATTGCCCATATTTTTCAAAAGCAATGAGGTAAAATGTGTTTTCCACGTTTTTTTATTTTGGTATTTTACCCAAAAGTTAAAAAAACATTCAGAAACGGAGTTGAAATGGAAATTCATTTGAAAACGCGAAAGAAAAGGAGAGAGAAAAAGTTGCTTCTTTCAACATTGTACCTTTCCTCTCTTTTTCAAATCTCCGATTCTTGCAGCTGCAGTTGCAGAGATCTAGACTAAAGGCGTCTTGATTTTGCTTTGATCCGTCGTCATCGATTGGCCTACTTTCTACTCTGATTGATTTTGACTTCTTAAAAGAACAGATCTTGGATTCAAGAAATGGAGGCGATCGAGGAGTTGTCACAGCTTTCAGAGTCGATGAGGCAAGCGGCGGCGTTGCTAGCCGACGAAGATGTTGATGAAAACTCAACTTCCAGGAGATCTTCTACTTTCCTCAACGTTGTTGTTCTCGGCAACGTGGTAAGTTCAATTTTAAGTATTTTTTTTTTCTAAATTTGGATTTTCTTTTTGATTCATCTGTTTTCACTTCATTAGTCTGCTTACAGTAAATTGGTTGACCCTATTCTATATTTGTAGATTGGATTGAGTTTTTACTTGTATGTTTTAGTTTTTTTGTTCATGGCATACTGACAGAGCAGATCCTTCAATCTGGGGTTTTTGTGGGTTTTTATTTGTATGGGATTGGATAGTTTACTGATTACTAATTACTAGGTTTGCTGGGAAATCTGAGGAATATAGAAAAAACCTTCACCGGCTCATCCTTTTCTCGTAAGTTCATAAAAGTTTTGAGCAAGAAAAAACCATCATTGCTTTATTAAAGGAGCTTGCATGGCATACTTGGTTTTTTTGAAATTCATTTTGGGAGTAATGATTTTGCTAACTGAGCCACTGAGTACTCTTGGAATTTGAATTACACTATTCTCATTCTAAACATGTTTGCTATTAATACGCATCATATTAGGAATTTAAATGTAAAATTGTGGTATCACTTTTCTTTCAATTTATTTTCATATTGATATGTTGGCGCTGATTTTTTTCTTCCAATACTTTCTTGTACTTGAAAAATTGGTTAGGGGTCTGGGAAATCTGCAGTTTTAAACAGTTTAATCGGACATCCTATTCTGGTAAGTTGGCTTGCTCAATTTTCTGTTTTTCTTTTCTTAAGATGTCTGTTTTATTACTGGTTGAACTGAACAAAAGCTCTTATTTTGTTCCTAAGTCTTTCTTTTCTTTCTTACCCAGCCAACTGGTGAAAATGGTGCTACCAGGGCTCCTATTAGCATTGATTTACAGAAGGATGGTTCTTTAAGCAGCAAATCAATTATTCTGCAAATCGACAACAGATCTCAACAAGTTTCTGCAAGTTAGTATATATGTTTAAGGCTCATAATTTTACAATTACATACATGTATAAACTTGTAAGTATTTTCTTTTTGAGTTTTGATGATATGATTGTGGGTCATATCAGAAACATCCTCTGATGATTCTCATGATATCACTAACCTTCCCTGGGACTTTAGAATTGCTGCTGAAGAGGTTGAATTCTGAAGAAAAATCATCTTGGAAGGGTTTGTTGATGAATGAGATGTGTTAGGAAGATGTTTCTGATAAGCATCCCAATCTAGTATCATTTTGCAATAGGTAAAGAGGCTAGAACATGAATCTAGAGCTGCAGTAAACCTTAAACCCAGTTGATTGCACCATTTAACAGTTTCAGAGTTTGCTAGGACGGAATGCACATAGTTAACTTGTTTCGAACCTTTACTCGAGGTATTGCTTGACTTTTGTTGTTGTTCTTTAGGTGCACTGCGGCATTCTTTACAAGATAGAT
Source organism: Durio zibethinus (assembly GCF_002303985.1). The sequence continues at coordinate 19,120,902 of NW_019167949.1, read as the reverse complement.
TAAGTAAGGGTTCCTCCGGCAAGAACCGAGATGAAATATATCTTAAGCTGCAGACAAGTACAGGTTGGTGTTTTATGTTAGATACGGTTTTTAAACTTTACCCGTTTGTTTGCAGTAAGATAAGTTTCAAAAGTTGGTCTTGTTTATGGATTGATTATTTCGATTTTAAAGATAGCTCAAAAGTTTTATGCTGGTGTAATGAAATTCTCTTTTAAATGAATTGAAATTTTTATAGGAATTTCTGGATCATGAGAGGACAGATACATGATAAACTGATTAGATCAAATTATTTATAATGTCTATGTATAATAATGTTCTTCATGCATTGGACATACTTTGGAAATGTAAACATTCTTAACAAATTGAGGTAATTTATTTATAAGTGAAAAACCATCCTGTAAATTATCCTGACTTTCAATTGGCTAAAATCTCACACCAAATTTTGAGTTTAGCTCTCTTAAGTCAAAAAACTTTAAAAAGTTTTGGCAAAAAACTGAGTTTATCATAGAGATGCAGAATTGTGTGCTGTAATGGAGTTTAACTCTATGAAGCTTCAATTCTTTTCCACTAGAGGGCCGTTGAATGGTGACTACTTGAAGACTAATTTTCATGTTGCTTCTTTGAATTTCCATTTAGTTAGTCCATTTGATTCCATGCTACCTGTGCATATACTGGACTACTTTTATTCTTTGCCACTGTGCCTTACTTTTAATCTGACTTGATTTTTTTTCTCAGCACCTCCCCTGAAATTAATTGACTTACCTGGACTGGATCAGCGGATTATGGATGAATCAATGGTAAGTATTGGTTAATGATTGAAGAGCTCTATTTCATTTAAAGGTTTATATAGCTCGGTCTTTATTGTATTTTAGTTTTGGTCGATACTGGTCTTTGTTCTTGTGATAGGTGTTCTTTTATTCTCAGTTTATAGGTATTTGGTGGAAGTTGTTGTGGTATGGTAAATGAAACGGTATTTAATAATTATTTTTGTGATGGCTTTGCATAGGTTAGTGATTATGCTGAGCGCAATGATGCAATTTTATTAGTTATTATTCCTGCGGCCCAAACACCTGACATTGCTTCTTTACGAGCACTACGCCTTGCCAAAGAGTATGATGCAGAAGGTAAAGGAGTATTATCCTTATAGTTTTTATTATTTATTTATTTATTTATCTTGGATAAAGGCTGAATTAGTTTATTGAGTAAACAAATTTTCCTCTGCTCTTCTCCTTCATTTGTGTTCCCTCTACCTTTTTTCTTTCCTGCAATTTTCTTTAGCGATCCAATGGTAAACTTATCTTGTTAATGATAGGTACCAGAACCATTGGCGTGATAAGTAAAATAGATCAAGTTGCCTCTGACCAAAAAGCTCTTGCTGCTGTTCAAGCTCTCCTGTTAAATCAGGGACCTCCAAAAACTGTTGATATCCCATGGGTTGCTTTAATTGGTCAATCGGTTTCAATAGCTTCTGCGCAGTCTGGATCAGAAAACTCTTTGGAAACAGCATGGAAGGCAGAGAGTGAAAGCCTCAAATCCATACTGACTGGAGCTCCTCAGAGCAAGCTAGGCAGAATAGCTTTGGTTGATGCTCTTGCGCAGCAGATTCGCAAGCGCATGAAAGTCAGGCTTCCTAACCTCCTTTCTGGGTAAACATTCTTTGATTGCTTTATTATTTTTTGATTTCAAGCATCTGTATGGCCCTTTTGCCACAGAAATGCTGTAAATGCCTGTTTTTCTGTCTTATTAGTTTTCACTCTCTAATAAGCATGCGTCGAGAGCTTAGTTAATTATTCTTTATGGAAATTTATTAATTAAATCTTCCTTTCTCTAGTTGATTTGGTCCTGCAAATTACCTCTACATTTGACATGTATATTTTGAGGGTTACTTCTAACTAAAGTTCCAAATAGTGGGGTCAAAAAACTTATTTAGACCCTAAGTTTGTAATTGATGGATATATGGAGGAATGCAGAAAAATAGAATTCAACTTCAAAAATGGATTGTCTTAAAACTTTAAGTCTTTCATCATAATCTCCAGAATATTATTAAAAAAATATGAAGTTACAATGCTAGAGCTTTTAGGTATGTAAGTCATACTATTTGATATTACACAAGAAAACATACCCTGTATTACAAAGTTAGACTTGTACTTAAATATTTTACAATGGTTAGCATCATTTGCTGGTCATATATTAGAATATTTAGGACATATTTTCCTTTTACATGTTTTTCTTGGGATATGTCATCAATATATGATGCATATACATATCACAATATTGTCAATGTTGTTGTGATATAATGGATATTTAGCTTACTTAATCTATTTGTAAAAATCTTCAATATTTTGGAGTATCTTCCATAAAATGCAAAACAAATATGAGAACAAGATTCCATGTGGACGTCCATGGATATAGGGCATGATGCATACTCCTATCAAGTAAGATAACTGAATCAATGCGCCATGATGATGATTCCTCAAAGAGGGTAGCTTAGTGAAGATGCATATCATCAGTTTTTTCTCTTCCAAGTATGGAGGTGTTTTTCATCTCTAGTTACTCTATTTTCTTACCGCTCATTCTCAATACAGGTTGCAGGGGAAGTCCCAAATTGTTCAGGATGAGTTGGTAAGGCTTGGTGAGCAGATGGTCCAGAGTGCTGAGGGTACAAGGGCTATCGCGTTGGAACTTTGTCGTGAATTTGAGGATAAGTTTCTCCAACACATTACAACTGGTGAGGTGAGTGATTAACTTATTGAAAATAAGTGGTTAAAAACGATAACCACAAAAAGAAAAATGCCATGGTATGGGTTCTGTCATATCTCTGCTGGGAATGTGGAGAGCTTCTTTGACACTTTTTCTGAAGAAATATGAAGGATCCCAATAATTCCTGTTCATTATGGTAGACCTGTACATAATAGGGATGAATTAGCCCCCTCCATTGTTCAATGACCAAGAATCTCCTTAAGTCAATTGAGAAGTTTGAACACCATTGATAAAAGAGTACTTGAAGTTAGCCAGCTATGCTTAGGATAGCTTCCACAACTGTTCTACTTTTTCCTTTATTGAGTAGTGAGTTGAAGGGTGTAGAGAATGGTTGGCTAGATGTTAATACATTTATAATTCATATATATTTGTTTTCATGGACCTTGCATGTAAATACTTTTATTTTTTATTTATTTTTAAATTAATAATTATGTAGAAATACAAATGTTTAATATGATTGATATTTAGAAATATAATAAATAGAGAATTCCGAGCCTAGTAAATAATTTTCCAATAGAAGTGATTCAATGGAATTAGAATTCTTATCTGGACATTAGTTAAATCTTATTACTATCAATTTATCATTGTAATTGAGAATTAAACTAAAAAATTATTTAAAATGACAATTTATCAATAAAATGAAGAGATATGTCGTTTTCTGTCAATCAAAAGTTCTATCAACATTCATACTTTTATATATGTTAGTATTTGTCATCATATATTGTGCCATACTCTACCTTATCATCATCATATATTGTGGGGCAAGGAAATTGTGCTTCTGGGTGCCAATGTGTAATTGGTTAACACATGTCCATTTACAGGCGCATTTTTGGAGCTGGTGTGCCCTGTGCTTGCTTTTCTTCGTTTTGTCTTTTTTTGTCTGCACATCCAACAACAAATCCATGAAGTTTCTTGTTTAAAAAATACCAACTACAAAAAGGATCTTTCTTGCAGGGCACTGGCTGGAAAATTGTTGCCAGTTTCGAAGGCAGTTTTCCCAATAGGATCAAGCAGCTTCCAATAGACAGACATTTTGACATCAATAATGTCAAACGGGTATGTTTTCTTATTGTCTTCCTGGAAATTCTTTAGTTATTCAGTATCTTCTGTTGCTTTTCAAGATTTTGTAATGTTTTATGACTTTCTAAGTATATTTTGCCAGATTGTATTAGAAGCTGATGGTTACCAGCCATATTTGATATCCCCTGAAAAGGGTTTGAGATCTTTAATAAAAGGGGTCTTGGAGCTGGCCAAAGAACCAGCACGTCTTTGTGTTGATGAGGTAAGTCTAATGTTAGTGTTCTTCCTTTTATACATGCATTTTGCCTTGAATTCGAAAATTTTGGCTGTTTTCAATGCTTTATGTATTATATAAAAGGCTTCTACCAATTTTCCTTTGTCATGGATGATGTATATTAAATGCTTAGTTTTAGGAGTAAGCTTAGAATCTTTTGATGGTGTCTGACCTGTGTTGTACTCTTTCTAAATGGTAAAATGTTTTATGTTAGTGCATTAGTGTGCAGTCTTACTGCATGCTCTTCAGTTCTAGAATTGCTCTATGTTTTTTTGTGGATTCAATTCTCTTCATTAGTTATAGTTATTTGACTATGGCCCACCTGAATATGTTTTATAAATTATTTTAGTGACTATAACTTCCAGAATTGCCAGTATAGCTCATTTATTGGCAGACTTATGCTTTACTGTGTCATTTTCTACATTGATAACTGTGTGGGCTCTGTTCTGTACCAAACAGGTACACCGTGTCCTGATAGACATAGTTTCTGCTGCTGCAAATGCTACACCTGGTTTGGCAAGGTACCCTCCATTCAAGAGAGAGGTATTATATCCTAAAATTGTGTGCTTTCTGTTATATCTTTTTGTCATACCATACTTTATATAATTTCAACTGTATTTTGTTTGGAATCATTTTGCCCCCTTTCCCCCTTGTAAGGCTTAACTATCCTTTTTTTTTTTTGTAGGTTGTGGCCATTGCAAGTGCTGCACTGGATGGGTTTAAAAATGAAGCCAAAAAAATGGTGGTTGCACTTGTTGATATGGAGCGAGCTTTTGTACCCCCTCAGCACTTTATTCGTTTGGTGCAAAGGAGGTATCCCCAAAATGTTTTAACATGTCTATATTTCTGCTTCATTGTTAGACTTTTTTATATATTTTATTCAATTAAAAGTCTCTATGTAGGACAGCCATCTCTCTCTCTCTCACACACACACACACACACAAAGATGGAAGGACATACATGCACACATCTGTCTCATGTGGTTTGAGTGTGTTGCACATCCTTTTCTTGTGCTGAAGGCTAGAAAGAATGTGCTGTTTTAATTTGTAATTACTTCCCTTTATTTATCCTTCCTTTCTACTCTCCACTTATGTCTACTATCTAACTGATTAATTCTATTAAGAATAGAATGCAAAACCCATTCTGTGATATCTAAACCTGACAATAAGAATATTACACCCATCCGATTTCGATTGAAAAATGAAAAAAAGTGGTAGAGACAAATGGTTTTCTTTGCAATAATCCATGTATCTTTAGAGCACCAGATTTGGACAATGATTTTCTAACTGAAATACTTTCAATCATTTACCTCCAGCATTTTTATGATGCCAATTGTTTTTTTAATATTTACTTTAGGATGGAAAGACAGCGTCGAGAGGAGGAGCTGAAGAATCGATCCTCAAAGAAAGGGCATGAGGCAGAGCAGGCGGTACTGAATAGGGTAGGTTCTTTTCTTGGATGCAACTGTTTTTGGAGATTAGAGCAGATGTACATGTCCAGCTATGTTAGTTTGACTTCTCATTTTTTCTTAAGTACCCTTGTCTAGCACATATCTGATGGATATGTGTATGGAGTTTTCGACACCCTCTAAGTTATAAGCAGAAACTTAGAAACAATTAAACATACCTTATCTGACATCCATTCCCTGGACCAAGCAACATAGCTGTTAGTTTACTTCACTTTCATGCATTGAATTGTTCATGTTATCCTAGATTTATATTCTTTGCTTAGTATTGTTTTTGTATTCTTCTATATTTTTCTTAGGCATCTAGTCCTCAACCAAGTGGCCAGCAAACCGGCGGAAGTCTAAAGACAATGAAGGAGAAATCCAGTCAAACTGATAAAGAACTGCCGGAGGGATCTGCTTTGAAGACTGCAGGTGCTGATAGAGAAATAACGGCAGGTCTGTTTATAAACTTCACATACATTATGTTACTTTTGCAAACAGAATAGAACAAACCAGAGGAGAAAGAGAAGATAACTTCTTATTAATTAACATAAGAATTACAAGGATTTAAATAGACTAATATTTAAATTTTAAAATTTAAACTTCATATCTACCTAATAACCTAATCACCTAAAAATCCAAATCTGTTAATATTTAACAGTTTAGATTTTATAACAAGATCCTGATATTTCTACACTCCCCCTCAAGTTGGTGCATAGATGTTAATCAAGCCCAACTTGTTGACTAGTGCTTCAAAACCAGGTCTAGACAAACTCTTGGTTAGAATGTCTGCTGTTTGTTGTTCTGCGGTGACAAATGGCATGCAGATTACTCCACTTTCTAACTTCTCCTTAATGAAATGCCTGTCAATCTCAACATGTTTTGTACGATCATGCTGAACTGGATTATTAGCTATGCTGATTGCTGCTTTATTATCACAAAACATTTTCATAGGAGGTTCTGATTTTAGCTTCAGTTCTTCAAGAACTCTCTTTAGCCACATCATCTTACATACTTCATTAGCCATAGCCCGAAATTCTGCCTCTGCACTACTGCATGCAACAGCATTCTGCTTCTTACTCCTCCAAGTGACAAGATTACCCCAAAGAAATGCACAATAACCAGAAGTTGATCTTCTATCAGTGATTGAACCTGCCCAATCTGCATCTGTGAAAACTTCCACACTTCTCAAATGGTTTTTCTTGAACAATAATCCTTTCCCAGGTGTATTCTTAAGATATCTCAAAATCCTGTATATTGCCTCAAGATGTTCTTTATATGGTAAGTGCATAAACTGGCTTACAACATTGACTGCGAATGCAATGTCTGGCTTTGTATGGGAAAGATAGATTAGTTTTCCTACAAGGTGTTGGTATCTTCCTTTTTCAATTGGCACTCTTTGGGTCATTCTTCCAAGCTTTTGGTTTGGGTCCATTGGTGTATCACTTGGCCTGCAACCACTCATTCCAGTCTCTTTTAGCAAGTCTAAGATGTACCTCCTTTGTGATACAACAATTCCCTGTTTTGATCTAGCAACTTCCATTCCCAGAAAATACCATAGTGGTCCCAAATCTTTAATGTCAAATTTTGCTATAAGGCATCTCTTCAATCTAGCTAACTCAGTATCATCACTTCCTGTAAGGATTATGTCATCTACATAGACAATCAAAATTGCAATCTTCCCACCAATAGTATGCTTCATGAACATAGTATGATCTGTTTGTCCTTGACTATAGCCTTGATTCTTGACTGACCTTGTAAATCGCTTGAACCATGCCCTTAGAGACTGTTTTAAACCATATAAGGACTTTTTTAACTTGCATACTTTAGACCCAAAACTGTCTTCAAATCCTAGTGGAGCATCCATAAAGATCTTTTCTTCTAAGTTACCATTAAGAAACGTATTCTTAACATCTAATTGATGTAATGACCATTCCAAGTTTATAGCCACGGACAAAAGCACACGCACTATATTTAATTTTGCAATTGGAGCAAACGTTTCTTGGTAGTCTCTCCCATATGTCTGTGTAAAACCTTTAGCTACCAACCTTGCCTTGTAACGCTCCAAAGTCCCGTCTGATTTGAATTTTATAGTGAACACCCATTTACATCCCACAGTCATCTTCCTTTTTGGCAAGCTAACCTTTTCCCATGTGTCATTCTTCTCCAGAGCCTTCATCTCCTTAAAGATAACCTCCCTTCATTCAGGAACAATTAGAGCCTCCTATATATTCTTAGGAACATCCACACGAGACAACTGTGAGGTAAAAGCATAGAAGGAGGGTGATAAATTTTTATATGACACATACTTGGAAATTGGATGCTTAGTACATGTTCTAACGCCTTTCCTAAGAGCAATCGGAATATCTACAGAATTAAGAATGTCAATTTTTGAAGGATTCGATTCATAAGAGGTACCTGGACTTGAAGAAACTGTGTTATTTGGATTTGGCCTCGTATCAAATTTTTGGCTTTGTAAGGTTGTGATGTCATCTTTCTTTTGAATCTGTTTTTTCCTTGAGTAGACAATAAGCTCAGAACCTTCTTCTTTATTTCTTGAGTTATTCTCTGTTCTAGTTTCTATTTCGCTTAAAGGTAGTGAAGTAGGCTGCTCCACTTCCAAATTTGAAACTCCAAAAACTAAACTCATTAAAATATCTGGTTGTAGTACAAAATCTGTGTTTTTACCTTCAAGTTTAAACAATGAGTCTTCACAACTATAGTTATTCTCCCTTTGAAGAGGAGTGTCAAAAAAGCTTTGAGATTAAAAAAAAATGACATCCATAATTATAAAAAGCTTTTTTGTTTGAGGATGAAACCAGCGATACCCTTTTTGTGTTGAAGAGCATCCAAGAAAAAGACATTTTATAGATCATGGGTCCAATTTATTGTGGTTATGATCATGCACATGCACGAAAGCAACATATCCAAACACTTTAAGAGATAAATCAAATACTAAACGTGACATTGGAAAATGTTTTTTAAACATATTTAATAATGTTTGAAAGTTCAATACTCTTGATGGCATTCTGTTAATCAGGTAAGTAGCAGTAAGAATAGCTTCCTCCCATAAGTATTTAGGTACTTTAGTTGTAAACATTAAAGACCTAGCTACTTCCAAGAGATGTTTATTTTTTCTTTTTGCTACTCCATTCTGTTGTGGACTGTTAATACAAGAGCTTTGATGAATAATCCCCTTTTCCAGAAAATATCTTCCAAGAATCTAATTAAAGCATTCTTTCCCGTTATCACTTTGAAACAGTTGAATTTTTTCTTGAAATTGTGTTTCAACCATATTATAAAAATTTTTGAAAACATGTTCAACATCTGATTTTTCTGAGTAGATAAACCCAAGAAATCCTTGTATGATCATCAATTAATGTTAGAAACCATCTTTTCCCAGAAATTGTTGGTGTTCTACAAGGACCCCACACATCACTGCGAACAAGAGCAAATGGTTTAGAGGACTTATAAGGCTGAATAGGAAATGATGCACGATGATGCTTAGCAATTTGACAAATATCACATTGAAAAAAAGATGGATTTTTATTCTTAAATAAATCTGGAAACAAGGACTTCAAATAGTGAAAGTTATGATGGCCTAACCTAAGATGCCACAATATTACGTCATTGTTACTAGAGACAGAGATTGGCCCAAGATTAGTTGTTTGAGCTTGTCCACACATGGTACTTCCATATTCAAAATAATAGAGTCCACCACTTTCCTTAGCATTGCCAATCATTCTCTCCGAGTTCAATTCTTGAAATTCACAGCGAGTTGAGAAGAATTTAGCACAATATTTTAAATCACGAGTTAATTTGCTGATAGATAGCAAATTACAAGAGAGGTTTGGAACATAGAGGACATTATGAAGAATAAGAGATTTTGAAATGGCTATTGATCCTTTTCCAGCAATTGCTGAAAGGGAACCATTAGCAGTTTTAATATTTTGATTTCCTGCACATGGGCTATAAGAAGAAAACAATTTAGAACAACCTGTCATATGGTCTGTTGCACCAGAATTGATGATCCATGGACAGCTAGTAATGGAGGACGCATTAAAAGCAACAGCTTGAAATGATTGCCTTTTCGAGCTAAAGAACAAGAGGAAGACACATTGTTTGAGAATTGTGTGGATTGCAATAGTTTATACAATTGGTCTAATTGTTCCTTACTGAAAGGAGATGTCTCTGAAGCTCCTGCTTGCTCCTCGACACCTATTTGAAATGCTTTTGATTCACGGTTGGACGATCTTGGCTTCCAATTCTGTGGTTTCCCATGTAATTCCCAACATGTATCTCTTGTGTGTCGTGGCTTGTGGCAATGATCACACTAGACTTTCTCACTTTTTTTATTCTGCCATGTCTGTCCAGATTGATTATAAGACTGGGTCTTAGTAGTGAGAGCAGAAGCTTCAGCAGCAAGTTGGTTATTCTCTCCCAACATCACCTTTCATCGGCCTTCTTCTCTTCTTTCTTCAGCATACACTTCACGAAGAGTTGGTAGTGGTTTCCTGCCTAGAATTCAGCCTCTAACCTCATCTAGATTCTTGTTCAGCCCTGCCAAAAAAACGTATACTCTGTCATTTTCCATCCTCTTCATGTAACTTACACTATCATTTGCACACTCCCAATCTTCTTCATAACTCAAATCCAGCTCTTGCCACAATGCTTTCATCTCATTGTAATATTTTGTCACCTTTCAATCACCTTGTTTAGAATGCCATAGTTTAGTCGTCAACTCAAATATTTGAGATGAGTTTTCCAAATCAGAGTATGTCTCTCGAACTGCTTCCCATACTTCTCTCGCAGTTGGCAAAAACAAATAGGTTTTTCCGATTGCTGGCTCCATGGAATTCACAAGCCATGCAATCACTAAAGAATTCTCAGATCTCCATGTCTTCAATGTTGGGTCACTGCTAGCTGGTTTCTTGGCCTCACCTGTCAAGTGGTCGAGCTTTCCCTTGCCATCAATCATAAGCTTCATTGATTGTGCCCATTCTAGATAATTTTTACCATTTAGTTTGTGAACGGTCAATTGGACAGATGGATTTTCAAATCCATTAATATTTATGGCAGAAACACCTTCACTAACAGCAGTTGCAGATGCTGTGCCCTTTTCTCCAGTCATGGCTGTTTTGACCATCACGGTTTTCAAGTGAAATGCCTATGCTCTGATACCATGTAAACAGAATAGAACAAACCAGAGGAGAAAGAGAAGATAACTTCCTATTAATTAACATAAGAATTACAAGGATTTAAATAGACTAAAATTTAAACTTCATATCTACGTAACAACCTAATCACCTAAAAATCCAAATCTGTTAATATTAAACAGTTTAAAACAAGATTTAACTTTGTTATTACTGAAAACTCAAGTTCTTGGTTCTACTGTTTTTAAGCATTTTTCCATGCTGTGCTCTTGAATACTATGGTAATTTATGGAGAATTTGGAGGCAATACCCTATTGCCAGTGGAAAAATAAACATGTTTAGCTTCAGGAGGATTGGAACTGCTTTTATTCCTTTTGATATGTTTGTCATTAGGAAATTCTGTCGCTGAGGCAGTTTGAAGTTGCTTCCGTTCATATTACATGCCAGATGTAACATTTTGATTTTGTTTAGAAGGTTGAAATACACTGTGGAACGGTGTTTTAATTTCTATTTATGCAGGATACTCCCCCTCCCCAACAACCTATGTCATTTCCTCCATCATCTTCTTTCTCTTTGGTTATATGTGAAAGCTAATGGAAATTTTAGTATCTGAAGTATTTTCTATTGAATACAATAATTATTTCCATAGAACTCTTATAGCAATTATAGCTCTTAGTTACATTTGTTACTTATGTTTGAAGTAGTCTATTTCTTTATGTTATCTGTCATCTTGATTAAGATTTCAAAAATTCCTTAGACATTGTATTTTTTTGGTATAAATTATGTTCCTTAAATTTTTGTGGCTAGTTGCCTTCTTAATTTTCCCCACCTCTCCACATTTTTGTAAATTTTTAAATGTGGAGGTCTCTTCAGACTTATATAATTTCTCTTGTAATGCTGCCTTTGACATTTTTTCATCTGCAGGGTTTTTATTAAAGAAAAGTGCAAAAACTAACGGATGGAGTAGACGATGGTTTGTTTTGAATGAGAAGACTGGAAAGGTTTGACACATTTTCCCAATTTGATAACAAAACCCCAGGTTTATTTTGCAAATCAGGATTGCACTGTACCATCCCTCGACATATAAGCCATAATAACAATTTTATTGTAATTTCAGATTTTCATGTGGTGTCATACTCTTAGAATATGTTTAACTTTTGTTGCTTATGGCTTTTCCATTCCATGTGTGTTGGAGTGGTTTAGGCCATAGAATTGTGATACCTTTACTTGATTGCTTTCTTGACTTAAAGCTTACTAGAGCATGGTATTAAAACTGGCTGGATGCTTATAGCTGTACCATTGCCTTATGATTTAGAAAATGAATCATGTTCTTTTTTCAGAAAAAAAAAAAAAAGAAAAAATTGACTCATATTATTCAACCCTTTTGTGTATGCCATCTGTACTTCTAAGAATTGTGTGATGTAGATATCAAAGATATCTTTGCTTCTATAAAAATTTGTAAATGGTAGAATGGATTCTGACCTGTCCTATTTCACAGCTTGGTTACACGAAAAAGCAAGAGGAAAAACATTTTCGAGGTGTTATCGTGTTGGAGGTACAGGAAACATTTTTTCTTCTCCTTTTAGTTGTCAGGTCACAAGTTTTGTTGTGAAGTATTTGTTAAGTGTTTTCATCATTTCAAATTATGTGCTTAAGTAAGTGTTTTTGTGTGTTGTTTTTACATATTTTAGATTATAACTCTGAAGTATAATAAGTGGCTTTTTTTTTTTTTTATGTTTCAATAATAACAGAATTAGAATGTAGATAAAAAAAATGAAACTAAAAGTAACATAAGTGATAGAATGAAATTATAAATTGATAAAATATTGACTTCTTTAGTTTATGATCTCAAAACAAAAATTTGGGTGTCTCAGCATTTAAACATTACTGGATATGGTTTCATTTGAAAGGTTGATATGCATCTTTGGAATGGGTATGGCTCCATCATAAGGTGCATTGTTTAAGTGGTAAGGGGAATCCGAAAAAAACAACCATCAGTTATTTGCTATGAAGCACTGACACATTGGTATCCTTGCGTGCTGTGTCGGATACATGTTCGACACGGCAAAATACATAAATGATCCGTGGGGATATGGCAAAAATAAAAAAAATATAAATATGACATGGTCTGCACTTCTCCGGACATGGATGGGTGAGTTTAGTTTTAAATCTGGATTCCACAATTTTGGAAAAAAATAGAAGGCAAAGGTGTGGCCTGCAGCTCCTCTTCAACCCATCATTATAACCCGAGTCACAGCAAAACCCCAGTCAACCTGTCATTAAAATCAATATTTTGAACTAGCATGTAATCGAGCCAAGTCAATACAATGAGAAGTTTGAGCTTGAGCTTGAGTTTTAACTCATTATTCGAAACTCGGCTTGAGTTCGATCGAGTTTTAGTTTTCGAGTTTGAGCTCGATTCAAGATAAAATTGAGCTACTCAAGTTCACCCTGTTAGGCTCATTTATTACTAAAGATAAAAGCTGTATATTACCAGGAGAAATGTCAAAACAAAACGCATTTTTTAGTTTTTTATTTTGATCGCTGCAACTGTCAAGATTCTTTACAGCTCCCTCTTGAGAAAAAGAAAATGGAAAAGGGAGGAGAGATAAGGGGTAGGGGTGATTTGTTGTAAATGAGAGGTGCTGAGATTCTATTCAGAATCTTTGACTTATATATATTTTAGAATCGAAACCTTGAAAAATTTTATTCCGTGAAAATTAACTGGATGCCTGGCTTGTTGGAAGAGTTATATGAGGTTTTCCAACAATATTCTTTTAGAGATGCAGCTGTGCTTTACAACCATTCTAAATGGTTTCTAACTTAGGGAGATACTAGTGTATTAGGATCAATATCTGCAATGATCTTGCTGGGCTATTCTATTCTTCCATGAATGGTTTTCGATTGTCATCTTTTCTGCCTAAGAGATCTTCCTGTTAAATGTTCCTAATTCTGTCAGTGAGAGTGTGGTTGTTTGTTTTTCTTGACTTTCATTAGCCATATATTAGTACTTAAACTTCATTTGGGCCTTGCCAACTTGTGAATTTGCAACTTTTGTTATACTGCATGCAAGTGACATGTAAGTGACATTTGGGCCAACATGTTAGCAATCAGCTTTTTTTGTTTGCTTTTCTCGACTTTCATTAGCCATATATTAGTACTTAAACTTCATTTGGGCCTTGCCAACTTGTGAATTTACAACTTTTGTTATACTGGTGACATGTAATTTCCCATCTCATTTGTTCATTGTGCAGGAATGCAGCATTGAAGAGGTCTCGGATGAGGAAGAACCTGCCCCCAAAAGTTTGAAGGATAAAAAGGCTAATGGCCCAGATAAGGAATCCAGTCTCGTGTTCAAGATAACTAGCAGAGTTCCTTATAAAACTGTTTTGAAAGGTATATATTCCTCCTCTTTCATCCTGGTAATGAATCATGGTGTTTTTTGCCCGTCTACCTTTTGTCTTTTTGCTTTTTTGTTATCAATAGAATCAGTAATCATAAGATTGTTTTCAACTCCTGTTTCTCTTGCAGCTCACAGTGCTGTTGTCTTAAAGGCTGAGAGTATGGCTGATAAGGTTGAATGGATAAACAAATTATCAAAAATTATTCAACCTTCTAGAGGGCCAATGAAAGGTGCTGATGGTGGTTCTGGAATGCGACAGAGTCTTTCAGATGGTTCTCTTGTAAGTTAATTGATTGTATTTCCACCCTCTTTTTTCTTCTCAATTGGGAAGGGTGTTTTATTCTATCAATGCAAATAATCACTCTTTCTTTTCCTTGGAAGTTTTCTCTTAAAGAATATTCTTTAGGAACATCACACCTTTTTTGCATTTCATCGGTATATCAAATGTTACTTTCAATTCCTCATGTGATTATTTATTTCTCAACTATTTTGATTGTGCTTGTGTCCCCTTACGTGTGCAAATGAAAAGTTTCATAGCAATGTTGTTTTTTAATTCAATTAAACTTTTCTCCTTCATCCTCAACACCCTCTCTTCCCCTTTCCAAATTTCATTTTGAAAATTGTTCCTTGAAATCTCCTCCCTGGTCTTCTGCAGGATACAATGGCCCGAAGACCTGTTGATCCTGAAGAAGAACTTCGATGGATGTCTCAAGAAGTTCGTGGTTATGTTGAAGCCGTAATGAATAGTTTAGCTGCCAATGTCCCCAAAGTAAGCTTAGTTCTTCAAACCCATGCCTTATCTATCCTTGCAGTTGGGTGTATGTAAGAGCATAAATCTGTTTCTGTGATGGTTGAGCAGGCTGTTGTTCTTTGCCAAGTTGAGAAAGCTAAGGAAGACATGCTAAATCAGTTATATAGCTCTGTCAGGTTGAGTACCATTCTATATGTATTTCTTTGTTTCCATGAAACTCTTCCAGGCCTGGCCTTGCAGGCAGCTGTGAAAAGGGTTGTGTTCTATGGCCTGTTGATTTGCATAATTTGCCATGAACTATAATATAGTGTGTTCTTGCATGTTTTTTATACAGAAATTTTTAATGATTATATCATGTTTTGGACTGTGTAGTGCTCAAAGCACGGGAAAAATTGAGGAGCTACTTCAAGAGGATCAAAATGTAAAGCGGAGAAGGGAGCGATACCAAAAGCAGTCCTCACTTCTTTCAAAATTAACGCGCCAACTTAGCATACATGACAATCAAGTGGCTGCTGCTTCTGGTTGGTCTGATGTTGGCGATGTGGCAGGTGTGTAAATGCTCATTTATAAAGGCTGAATTTATATTTTATATTTATTAAGTTTTTAAGTGCCATGCATGCAAGGCTATCCCATATGGAGAGCTTTGCTTTTTGAGAGCACTGGAAAACTTCATTTCTTGATGGATTCTTGTGAGAATACACACTTAACATTTATAGGCTATAATTGAAACTGGTTTTCCATTCTTTTTACTTTGATATTGCTACCTCCTTGGATAATCAGGATGTGCTTACTTTCTATTGAGCCCTCACCTGTCAATCCTACCATCCTACCTAATCTTTTACAGTTTTCTCCTCAAGTCACCTATTTAGATGGAGACTGCCTCCAGGTTGATTGTTATCAAGTTAAATGAAGGGTTCAACTTCTTTTCATGCTTTAGGTTGGTAAAGTCTTTAAACTGTAATTTTAAACAATGAGAAAGGGTAATATGGAAGATGCCTTTTGAAGGTATGCAGCATTGGTTGAGTTAAAGTCTTAAGGCTTTTATAACTGCCAGTGGTAGGTTTGACATATTTGGATCATTCACGGTGCTCTTTCAAATTTTATGACAAATGTAAATCCTAATTTTTCCCTCAGTTTCCTTTTATAATATGTTTCATTTGATTTGGTACCCTTATTGCAATCCCTGAAATGTCTTTCATGCATATAAGCTTGTTATATGAGGCTATTGTTTCATATAGAATCAGCAATATTGAGATGAAAATCTAATCTTTTAATGCATGATCTATCAAACATCCACTCTAATGGTTGTTTATGACAATATAGCTATCAGAACTCTTTACTATCTTCTGGTGTCTGCTAAGAGATCCATTCTGACTTTGGTTTCTACTTTCAACAAAAGCCACCTGCTATTCATAATTGCTGTCCGACAGCATGACAACACTTCATCACTGTTGTCTTTTTAGTCCCCATCACTGAACTTACTGTTTTCGGAGTAATTTCTCTTTCAAATATAGGAAATATATACTTCTTTACTTGCTTTCTTTAACATGGATTAGGACACATGATCTATTCATTCAATAGGGAATTCAGTTAATAGGGCAAAAGCTAACCTAGAGTGCCCTAGTAATTGCAAATATTTAATATTGGTTTAGGTCAGTGGTGGAGCTAGAATTTTCTGGTTAGGGAGAATTTAAACCTAGGCGACAACATCCAAAATTGAGTTTAATTTTTTCTTTTATAAATTAAAATTTGCTACGCATGGTATTATTGTGAGAAAGTTATTAAATTTATATTGTGTAAAATTCATATTACAAAATATACATGCACATGTGAGCTTGCGGACAATGTATATATATTTGTATGCAGAAGTACATAAAATGAAGAGAAAATAGTATATAATTACTTTTATTCAAAATTATGCTCTATTTTAAGAATTATCTATACTCTTTCAATAAACATAGGTCATGTTTGATGCATAGGATGATGGATATGATAATATGATAGTAATTTTATATTATGTTTGGTTTTTATTTAATTGAAAAGAATATGATTATAAGGAAGATTATTGTCTTGGTATGGGATGATTCAATCGTCTTAAAGTAAAGAGGATTATTTTTGATTTATGGGATTAAACTTACATGTTATATTCTGCCCTTAAAATTACATCAATAATTTATATTGTATAAATTTTGAGGAAGGATAATTTTGATTAATAAATAAATTATCCTATCTTAATCTTTACACACATCAAATATAAGATAAGATGATATTATTTAATCTAATCTTATTCATAATATTATTTTATTCTATTATATCATAATTTTGTGTACTAAACATAATCGTATTCTAATTATATTTTTATTTTCATTAGGTTAAGTTAGATACCATATTGAGCAAACAAAATAAGCACAACCAAACAAACTCAATTGTTGGGGTTTCAAATTTGACAATCAATTAATTACAAATTTTTGTTAATATTAAAATAGGTTTTAAATTACATGCAAAGCAAGGGACTTTTACAAAAATTTAGATGACTGCTAAACCAAATAATGACTATATGCGGAGAGTATTAATGAAAATGTTAGTTCATCACAGGTTTTTTTTTTCTCCTGATGAGGTCACCAAATGGTTTTGCTGGTAGGGTATATAAAGATTTGTATAAAATTTTAAATTCGAATTTTGGTGAACATACCCTGTAATAAAAAATAATATACTTAGAACTATGATAATTTTGAAAAGACATATAGTTTGATAATTATAGCTTTCTCTAAATTGTTACTTTAACATTTTAGTTTGTAGTGAATTTAATTTATATGTAATAACTGAAAATTAATAGTTTAGAAACATAAAATTTGTAACCATGAGTTCTCAGGTTTATTTTTCCAACGTATTACAGTTAACAAAACTGTCAATAATACTCTCGTCTTTTTTATATTTTACATTTTAAATATATGAGTGATCATTTTTTACGTAATATTTCAAATTGAGTGGGCCCAAAATAGTTTTCTAGTTGAGGGTTAAACCATAAAGACTATATGGATGTTAAAAAATTTTCAAAATTATGCTCCACCATTAGTTTAGGTGTTTTTGGTAGATCGGAATCAAAAAACTTCGGGGGGTGTGCAGGGTGAGAATCTTCTGCATCTGCCATTGGGTTGAGACATTTGTTAGAAGAGTGAACTAAAGTTGCTAGCTGTTTCAAATACTCGTTCCTTACTTTTAACTAAAACTACATGCTGGTCTTGTCCCTTAATCTGCACCACATCAATCTTGCTTTCTTTATCAGAACACACATCTGTATTTTCTTTCATGAACATGTGATTGTATGTAGTTGTTAATGGACTGAAAGGAACTTAAGTTGGATGTTGGTGAATAACAAGTGATGATCAATATACTTCTAGTATGGCTTAGATTTTGATCTATTGAGTAGGGAAAGACCAGAGTATGTGATTATAACAAGGAAAGAAAACTTGAAGACCATAAGATGTCACGATGGTCTTCTTCACACTCAACTTATGATTGAGATGACATGGAAATTTTGTCCTTCATTCTTTTTGGTGCTACTATGAAGATTGAGGCTGAGGCAGTCATTATATGTGCATCTCTTTCTATATTGGATGATGGTAGAATTATCCATGTACATTTTTTTTTTTACTTGTGGCAAAGTCCATAAACACTGCAAAATTTCTGATGTTGATCAATATTGTCTTGACGTTATATATCATTGGGTTATCTTGTTTGCAGAAAGCAGCCCAAGAATGAGTGCTTCAGCCGTTGATGACTGGAGATCTGCATTTGATGCAGCTGCTAATGGCCCCGTAGACTATAGGAGGTCTGGATCTAATGGTCATAGCCGGCATTATGGTGACCCAGCACAAAATGGTGATGTGAATTCTCGATCAGGCTCCAATAGCCGTCGAACCCCAAATCGTTTGCCAGCACCACAGTCTACTTCCTCTGGTTACAAATATTAGTGGCTGATAGTTTTCAGTCGACAACTCTCATGGAAGCTCACTTCATGATTTGAGCATTTATATTGTCAAATGCTACCTTAGTCATTAGAAGAGGAGACGAGTGTATGTGTATATGGGACTATAGGTGCTCTGTCAGGTTCTACGGCATTCACGTATCAAAACTGTGGATCTATTTTTTCTAGTCAAGTTTTGGCCTTTTTTATTTTAATATAATTTCCCCTCATATTTCATCCTTAATTGTTGCACTCCACGGATGTATTTGATTGTATTGACTATGATCATTGATTACAAGATGCTAAGAAATTGTATTCTGGCATGGACTGTCAGTAGGGTCAACGTGATATAGTATTTTCTTTTTACCTCTTTTTTTTTTTGCTACAACTGTATCGTGGTTTACTCAGCAATTTCAGCCAGCCTTTTCATTGAGTTCCCATTCTTAAAACTTCAATTCCTTCATATATGCTTTTTCATGCCCATGAACATGATCAACCTTTTGGAGCATCAAAAAGGGAGGAATGGGGAAGTATATCCCTTTTAAAACCCTAGCCCATAATGCTTCACGATTATTTGGCAATCTTCATGCCTATTCTGCCAATAAAGCCTTATTAAAAAGATGGAAATCCTCGAAGCTCATTACTCATTTGAATTTTGGCTCCATCGCATGCTTTCCCTTCCAAGATTGTAACTTAGTTTGGACTTTGTAGATACTTGATTTGGGTTATTAATACTTTATTTTTTAAAAATTTTTTAAAGTTGTTAAAATTAAGAATAAGTCAGAAGGGATGATAAAATTGTTTCAATAAAAGTTATTTTACGAAATAGTTATTCATTGAATAACATTCTTTATAGAATAGTTGTTTATGAAATAGCTATTTAAGGAATAACTTTTTTGTAGAACAATACTTATACGGAATAATTGTTATCGGAACAATTTTTTTAAGGAACAAGACTAACACCTTTACCAAAAAATTTTTAAAACATAAGCTGCTTTACTAAGACTTATTCTATAAAAAAATATTTCACTGAATGTTATTTTAACGAAATAAAAAGTAAAAATAATTCCGAAATAAATAGGTTCTTAAGTTAATTTCATTATTAGGATGTTCTAGAGAGAATGGTTTGATGGATCAGATATGACAATAGTTTTCTCTTAACCTTTTCCTAAAATATGAGTGCTTCTTCCTTTCCTTTAGAATAGATAGTGAACTTTTATATTCACTATACCTATTACCATGGAGCTAATTAAACTTTCATTAAACCATACATTTATATCTTTTGTAATAGTCAATTCTCCTATTACTCACAATTATTCTTATTCAATACTTAAAATATGTAACTCCTAATTTTGAAACCTATAAATAAAAGTTTTCACAATTTATGAGGAACTTTTGGACTTTAGGTAGATTTTTCACAATTTTCTCTCCAACTCTCTCTACAATAATCTCTTTCAAAATCTTTTTCTCAGTCTTATTCTCTTTCCGTCTTAGCCTTGTTTCACCAGCAATCACCACTTGCTACTGCACTCAAAACTTTAAGGTCTGGTCCAATCTTTCTCTCCGTCGCCATTTGGCATAACTTGTTTTACTTGTTTGCAACTCTTCCTCACCTTAACAAAGAACCCATTTACATTTTGGTGACTTCACTGGGGAGGAGTGATTACATTAAGTAGAATAATTTTTGATCTTGCTTTGCTAAAAAAAAATGAAGGATTTTACTGGAAACCAAAATGTTTAGACCCTTGCCTATATCCAAAAACTAATGAAGATGATTCAAAATTCCCAAGAGATGATGCAAAAGTTGGAGGAGACATCTCCCAACTCACATATTTCAATGCCACAACCTTTCAAGCCTAAACTACTACTGATGAGAATGAAAACACTTCAAATGGAGTTATCTTGAATGGCAATGGACAAAACATTGCAAATATGCCAAATCCTGGTGTTAACAAAAATCTTGTTGTGAACAACACCTCAACTATTGATACCTTTACTATGACTTTTCTTCCAACTATAACTCAAGGCTTTATCACGGAAGAAGATCTTCAGAAGTTGCTTAAGGGGAATAATAGAAGTTCAAACTTTTCTGAATTTAATTTTAAGCTATCTTATCCTACTTGAGTGGCTGTTAAGCTATATCCTAAGGATTATACTAGTCCTAAATTTAAACAATTCAACGGCAAAATTGGAGGAGATGCTCGTGAGCATTTCATGAAGTTTTGTGGAGACTCTTGGAGTAGTTGGATTAGACGATGATTTGAAATTGAAAAAATTTTTTAAGTCTCTTGCTAAAAAGGCATACACCTGGTATGTCAATCTTACACTTGGCTCTATTGAATCTTAAAGTCAGATGTGTAAAATGTTTGGAGAAAAGTTTTTCTCTACCTAAAAAAAGGTTACTTTGATTGACTTGGGAATAGAACATTAAAAGTCATAGAAAGTTCTCATGGAATACATCCAACACTTCAGGGAAAAAGTGTTGGACATTCAAGATTCACATGATGAGATAGAATTGGTAAAAGTATGTATCTAAGGAATGTTTGATGAATATAGAGTGCATTTGGAAAATTTATCTTTCCAACCTTTGCTACTTTGGTTGAAGCTGAAAAAAAAACCAATAATACGGTTCTTAGGCAACAAGAAGTTAGTTGTTTCACTGGAAGGAATGCTTCTACAATGAATGCAATTCAAGAAGGAGCATGAGAAAGAAAGGGACCTCCTCATCCTAATATGTGTATTAGAAGAGATAATAAAAATAGAATACAAGATGATGATACTGGCTCTCCATCATTTTCAGTTCTAATGGACAAAGTGAAAGCACTACTTCAATAATGGATTAAAGATGGAAATGTGAACATAGCTTATGTTTCACAACCACCAATAGCAGAAAAATAGTCCAACCCAAAGTATTGTGACTATCACCGAACGGTTGGTCATCCATTTATTAAATGTAAAAATCTTCATAAAATATTTCATTAAAAGGTGCAAGTAAGAGAAGTGCTTAATGGAAACAATGGAATTCAAAATAATCCATTTCTAACTTATCAAAATCTTCGAGGGCAAGTGAATGCAGTAATTCATGCTAACTATGATGATCATTTTTCTTTTTAGAGAATTTAATATATCAATTATTCAATCAAAATTAATCAAGTCTCAAACACTTTCAAATTTGTTAGCACATTTTCTATCCTAGTAACAAGAAATACGTGTTGGAATAACTCTGATCCCACCAAAAAGAGAAGTTGATTCTTTGAAAAAAAGTATTGAGTTAAACTCTTCTTATTTAAGTAGAAGAGACATCTCTTTGGATGAAAAGGCAAAAAAAGAAAGATGCTCCTAGATTCGGGTTTAAAGTTAAACTCCCTAAAATTAGGTAGACAACCTATCTTTTTATCCTAAACTATGTTGAAAGCTTTCTTCAATTGTACATGAATTGATCTTCAAAATCAAATTGAAATACAAAATTGATATGGTTGCTGTGTTGAATCAACTTATATTGGCTGCAATTTAACATTTCCTACTTTAAATCAGATTAATCTCCTAAGTACTAAGTTAAAAAAAAATTATTTGCTTAATACATAAGGGAGTTTGATCTATTTCTTTATGGATTGAGAATTCACCTCCCTAGTATGAAATTAAGAATCGCTCATTGGGTACAGCTTTATCGCTCATTCTTTGGCCGCTACTCTATTGTTAACACTTGCTATCAAATGAACCTACTTAGTACCAAGTTGAGAATTATCTTCAAATTAAAAAAATAATTATTTTTTGGCCGTAGCTATATCGCTCATTCTTTGGTCGTAATTTTATTGTTTATACTTATTAACAAATGAGCTCCTTTGATACCAAGTTGAGAATTATCTCTTTTTTATAAATTAAAAATACAATTATTGGCCATAGCTTTATTGTTTATTTCTTGGCCTTAATCTCTTAAGTACTATGATGAAAATAATTTCTCTTGATGCTTTGACTGCAACTTTAATGCTTTCTAAAATGATTGAATTAATCTCTTGAACATTAAGTTAAAAGATACTCTCTTTCTAATGTAAAATTGAGAAAAAAATTCTCCTTGGTTGTATTTAAGTAGAAATGAAGAACAATTACTAGCAATGATGAAATAAAGAAAATATGTTAATATAAAAAAAAAGTGTTCAGCCAACATTAAGATAGAAAAGTTTTAAAAAAATGCTGGAGTAAAAAAAACAACAAAAAAAAAATTAATTGACTATTTAGCTCTACAGAGAAGAGTTAGTCTTGTTAAATTGAAAAATAGCTTCCAACTTTTTTCATAACTCAGTCTAACGATATCTTTGTAGCTCTAATTCTTTTTGAAGCAAAATAATATTTCCTGTAATCTCTTTCAATTCTGTTTCTACTTTAGTTTTCTTAGCTCTTACAGAAAGAAAAGCTTTGGCTTTGGACATACATGTGTTAATACACCCAAGTCTAAATTCAACTTTCAAGTTATCATCCATAAATATCAATTGCAATTTTTCTGAAGAAATATCAGATAATGGAGTATTTGCAATCAACAAAACTTTTCCCAAAACATCCAAAGTGCAAGAGTTTAATATTCACTCTGAAAGATACGAGTATTTCAAAATTTACCCTATTTATGATAAATATAGTCTAAATATTTCACATGTGATAAAACAAAAAAACCATGGAAATCCACTATAGCCAAAACACTCTCATAATGTGTTTTAAAAGCATTAGAAGCATTAACAACATATTTGTGTCTTGATACTAGAAAGAAAGAAACATGAAGAGCAATATCAAAAACAACAACGGTCTAAACAAGTTTAGTTTGAACAGTTTGAGCCTCAATATCAACTAAGGTTTCAGAATTATCTACTTAGGCATTTTCAACATCAGCTTCAATTTCATCTTTTTTAACATTATCATCAACGTCAGGAAAGTATGGACCATCAGTCTTATCATCATATTCATCATCACAAGACTCTTCACCATCAATAATAATAAGTCTTTCCTTCTGAATAAGTTTCCCCTTCAAAAGTAGAACATGAAGATGAAATACATATCTTTAAAAAAAAAAGAACAAGAAAAAATAAGAAAAATGATAGGAACTTATTTTATGAGAAGACATATTTCTCTTTTGATTGACATGAAGCATAGGAAATAGCAATACTAGTGGTTTCTTCATCTATTTGATTCTCACATATTTTTTCTTTTTCCTTGAATGAAACATGTATCAAGCGCGAAGATATGTCACTCAGAGTAACATTTAGAATTGAGAAATGTTTCTTAGAATCAAACAATGGTATACAAAAGGTTTTCCAATAAAAAATGCACTCATCTCAATAAGCAAGCCATCCAAAACTACAATAGTTAACTCTATCAAACACTAGTACAACATATCATCTAACCTCTTTATGTTTCTTCTAAATCTCATAAAAAAAAACTCAAAAACACAAGAGGAGAAATCTTTATCCAAAGGCATAAGAGGAGCATGCTGAACCATTTGATCATACCCAAATTGACGTGCAACTTTACGCATTGAATGTACTTCAACAAAACATGAATCTTTGTCAATACCAGTACTAGTACTCTCTATCATAAGAGGCAGCATAATATAATCGATCTAGAAATAGAACTCAATTTCTTGCTTACTTAATGTCTAAGAATAAGGTTGGCTTAGAGTATATGGTAAGAAGTAGGATCCCCATAGCCAATTTTCATTTGCAAGTATAGGTGACAAACAAACTTATTGACTATATCTAACATTTTACGAACATTTATGTTTGTTATCTAATTATGCCATGCCCAAATTTTATAATTATTTTTGAAGAGAAAGCCAAATGAAGAAGTTGAAGGTGGAAGATGCAAATTAGGTATTAGAGTACAAACACTAACTCTTTCCCATAAGCACATTTGAATGAAAGAAATATTGATATATGTCAGAATCTTATATCGATCAACTGATGTTATATTTTGGAAAGATATAAATCCAATTGCCTATAAAAAAATCCCAAATAGAAAGGAGCTAATGAGAAACACATACCTTTAGCAATTTAAATAGTTATAGGAATGAGAACTAGATGAATTCCATCATTCAAACATCCTGAAAATAAATGTCAAGCTAACCACGTCATCAATAGTGCTTCTAATTCATACTTAGAATTAAAAAATTCGAGAGAGTTACTTTCACCTTCTTTTGGTTTAAACTTATAAAAAAAGAGTCTAAACCAACTAAAGAATCAAAATGCCTTTGATTTTTCCTTTTAACACTTGAATAAAGCATAAAAGAAGCTGTGAATTTTTTCTTCCTCTTTAAACAGTTCAATAATACAAATATTGTGCCTTATAAGACAAGAAAGTTCATGAAAAACGCATACATCTTCAAAAGTAAAAGTGAACTCTCCCCATGCAATGATCATAGTATGAGAAAAAATACACAATTTAGCAAAAATAACACACCATACATCCATTCTACCTTCTCTACGAAAATGAAGTTTGAAGGTGACTCGTATAGCATTAAGTACCCCTATTGAAAATAAAGCTTTCGCATAAGCAGGCTTTTCAATTACCTTGTTTACCTAATCTTCCCAACCTTGAACATGTGAATTTGAACCAAACCTAGTAACAAAAAGTGGGAATTTTCCTCACTCATACTTGAACTTCAGAATAGAGAAGCCTAAAATATAAATTCTATAAGTTGCTTCAAAACCAATACTTTCCCAATAATAGCCAACATGAGGACTTTGATAAGAAGAAATCTTTCTCTCACATAGTTGTTCCCAAAAAAGATCTCTCTTCTTTTCTAATGATTTTATTTGATCAACCTTTAGAAATAAAAAGAAGTACTCAACTCTTTTCAATGTGAAGACATACTTTTTTTTTTCAAGATATGCTTTTGTAATAGAATCTTTTGGAATATTATTTTTTTCCTCCCAAGAGCTTGAGCAATGTGGAAATGCTGGCCATAATTGACTCTTGGCATTGAGATTGAAGAATACCTACAAGAAATCGACAACAAAATTCATATAAGTTTCTCTTAGATACACACACAATAATTTTATTTATTTATTCTAAAAAATAAAAAATCAAATACCCTAAGAAAAAGAGTCAAATAATGAAAGAAAAGAAATTTGTTAGAAGTCTTAAACAAAGATCAACTTGTTAAAAAATTATTCATATAGACAGTTAATACATCATATAAAGCATACTCATTGGACTAATCAATTCTTTTTCTTTTCTATGACAATTTACATATATCACATAAAACAATATAAACAAAAAAAAAATGAAATATAAAATCTCATCCTAGCAATATATTAATAAATACTATTTTTTTACTTCTTCTACGTTTTTGAACAAACAATAGTATAAGAACTTTAAAGTTTACTATTAAAACTATTCTTTATTATAAAATGATTATTCATCAAAACTATTATAAAACTATCCATCAATTTTTTTATTATACACATAGAAGTTTTGATGGCATACATATATAAGAATATCACAAACATTTTTTTTATTCAATTGATTTGATGAAACCAGTGCGTTTGCATGACTTCCATAGCTCAACTATTTGCTTGGAATAGGAAAGCTAGAGATTAGCCACAATGTAAAAAAAAAAAATTTGAATAAACAAATGAAGATAGAACAAAAAGTTTTTTTTTTTTTTAAAAACATACTTGTTCAAAATATCAAAAATTTTTTTAAGAGAAACTAGACTTTCACTTTGAATTGAAAATTTTCTTAATATAATTTTTATATTTATAGGATCAAAGGAATCAATTTCTTTAATAACAAATATTTATTTTCCTTATTCAAAAAGATTTTTTAATAAAATCTCAAAATCTTCAACTTTTATTTTTTCAATTTCATTAAATTTTATTCTTAAAAGATTTTAATACTCTTAATATCTTATATAAGATTCTACTATATTACAATTAATTTATTCATTAATTTGACTAAGAAAAACACTACTAAAAGGTATGATTTAATCTTTAAAAGAATTTTGAGTTGATTCTAACACATAATAGGGTGAAAAACATCAATCTACTAATTTTAACAATTTTTTTTAAGAAGATGAGGGAGTTGCTTTGGCAGTAGCCATCTTCCAATCAATGAGTTTTTGATACGAGTCTGCTTGTCAAAGTTGTATAAACCCATAGTCTCACTTTTTAAGCATCTATCAAATGTTTCAACAAACAATTTTTCACGTTAAAGTTGTCTAAGTTGTTCATGTCTTGATGTTAAAGTTGCACCCCATTACATATAAACAATTATTTTAAAAATAGCATACAAACTGACTATGACTCATTGAAATATTACATCATTGTTAGGCATTGAATTTATGCATATTCTTGTGTAAAGGAAATAGTCCCATTAATTGATTCATTGAATTTAATATATATATATATATATATATGTATGTATTCCTTTTTATTATTCCATTTAATTATTTCACTATTTTTTAGAGAACATCTTATTATTTATTCTTTTTAATAATTTTTTTTTATTTTTTAGGGAAACATTCTCTTACTTATTCCTTTTAATAATTTTTTTTTAATTTTTAGGGAAACATGACCATTACCTATTCCTTTTAATTTTTTCAATTTTTTAGAGAAACATTCTCATTACTTGTTCACCTATTTTTTAGGGAAACATTTTAATTACTTGTTCTACTATTTTTAAGGGAAACATTTTTATTATTTATTCTTCTTTTTTTTTAAAAAAAAAAAAAAACACTTATACTACTTGTTCTCTTATTTTTTTCTTAGAAAACACTTTCATTACTTGTTCTATGTAGTTAAAAGCTTTAACAATTTTTAAAATTTAATCATTCTATGCATGAAACATTCTTTGATTTACATTAAACAATTTTCATGCAGGGGTCGAAGAATTTGTAAATATATAGTAAAAAATATAAATATATATATTTTTATTTTCATATATGTATTTTACTTTTACTATTTCATTGTACTAGAGCATGAAAACTTCTTATACTAAGAATTCTTATGCAAGAGGTAAAATGTATATATTTAATTTTGGTTACTAATATTTTATTCTTTTAAATTTCTCAAAAGTTATTAAAATTGATGATATGTCAAAATATGTGATAAGACTATGCAGTAAAGGTTTGACAAGATTATTTCAATAAAGGTTATTTATGGAACAAGTGATAAGACTTTCTCAGTAAAGGTTATTTTACGAAACATTTATTCATGAAACAATTCTTTTTATAGAATAGTTATTTACGAAATAAATATTCAAAGAACAACTCTTTCGTGGAATAACACCTTCACAGAATAGCTATTCTTGGAACAACTTCCTCAAGGAACAAGACCAACACTTTTACCAAAAAACTCTTAAAACATAAGTTACTTTACTAAGACTTATTCTACAAAGGATGTTTCATTGAATGTTACCTTAACGAAAAAAAAAAGCAAGCATAATCTCAGAATATAGCAGGGTTCTTAGGTTAATTTCACTATTAGGATGTTTTAGAGAGCTTGGCTTGTTAGATTAGATATGGAGATAGTTAAAAGGTTTTCTCTTAACCTTTTCCTGAAATATGATTGCTTCTTATTTTCCTTTAGAATAAATAGTGAACTTTTATATTTATTGTACCTATTACCAAGAAGCTAATTAAACTCTCATTAAACAATACATTTATACCTTTTGTAATAGTCAATTTTTCCATTACTCACCATTATTCCTATTTAATTTTTAAAATATGTAACTTCTATTCTTAAAACCTATAAATAAAAGTTTTCACAATTTATGAGGGACTTTTGAACTTTGGGCAGATTGCTTATAACTTTCTCTCAAACTTTCTTTGCAATTTTCTCTTCTAAAATTTTTCTTTTAGTCTTATTCTCTTTTCAATTCAGCATTGTTTCACTACTTACCACCACCTACCATTGCACTTAATACTTTAAGATCTGTTCTAGTCTTTCTCTCTGTCGCTTTTCAGCATATCTCATTTTACTTGTTTGTAACGTTTCCTTACCTCAACAAAGAATCCATTTATAGACTTTTGTCAAAAACAAAAGCCCAAAGCTTATTTTTTGATTGAATGCCTTGTAGCATTCTTAAATTTATGAAAAATAGCTAGAATAGTATCACAATTTTGCTAGTTAGGTATGGTAAACATAATGCAACAATCATCTATAATAAAAGGTGATTCAAAATAAAATATGTTGTATTAATTCTAAGGCCATAAAAATCTCCATATTCCTTAACCTTGTCAATCAAACTAGACGGGACATTTCCAATAAAGATAAAAAAGTAAGGAGAGAATAGGTTTCTTTGAGCTAAACCCCTTTAGGGAAAGAAAACTACCTATCTTAAGGGCAAATGAGAATAGTGCAGCAGTGACAGAATGACCTAAAACCCATCTTGCAAGCAGCTTATCTAAAAACTCACATTTAACCATATCATAAACCTTACTACTATTTGAAATGAGATTTTCAATCTCTTGTCGTGGATTGTGAAACTTCTTCATACTCTACTCCTTAAGCGTTTTTCTTGTGAAAAGCAATTTGCTCTACATTTGGAACATACATATGAGATCAATGAAATTCTATGTTCCAAGCCACTTCAATTTTATAATAAAATTTAAATTTGCTCTTCATTCTTGGTCCAATAATCATTTTGATTCAAATTTAAAGTCTCTTATATTTCTTTTTCTAACTTTCTTTTAAGGTTAAAACCTTATGACAATGATATGAAGCCAAAGTTACTTTCACAGAACCTTGGGCGAAAGGGAAGCACTCATTCCATTCCACTGTGTGCAACACTTTATCTAGTTGTTCGAGAAAATGATTGTCCCCTATTCTATTATTAGACCAAGTAAAGCCAACACTCTGCAAAGGCATTCCCATTAAACCATAACCATCTAGAAAATTATCGTAATAGTCAACAACTCTAACCATTGGTCTACCTCATCTTTTTCATCCTACAATTTAATAGCATTAAAATCATTGTATATTACCATAAATAGCCTATGAACTATTTCACTTTTTTAATAAGGTATCTAAACTAAATTTTTTTTTTTAAATTGATACCTAAACTTTATTTTTGTTTATTAAGTTGCCTTATCCCTTAATATTGTTAAAATAAATACTAATGTGACAGTTAATGCTACTATGAATGATGCATGACGATTATGTGGCTATGATGTGTTATCACATGTCATATTTAAAAAAAATAAAAATGAAAAAATAAAATCATTTTTGAAAAATTTTAAAATTTTTATTTCTTTTTTTTTAATAAAAATAAAAGATTAAATTTTAATTAACATTTTCTAATTGAATTTAAATTCCTAAATTGTTTTGGATTCCTAATTGACTTAGAATTAGTAATCATAGTTTAAATAGGACTAGACTACAAATCATAGTAGGACTATGACTTCTCGATACATGCAATTTGATTTGGATTTTATTTAATTGATAATTTTAAATTATTTAGGATTTGTGTAAACAAATTAAATTAATAATCCTAAAAGTTTTAGGACAACTAATTGAAACAAAATGCTAATCATATCAAACTAGGTGAAATATTCAACCATGTACTCCTAACTTATCTTGGACTTAAATAAAGTGTTATTTTAAGACCAAATAAGGTATAACATCACATAATTGAGTTAACATATGATATTAATTTTGGTGGCATGTAAAAGCATTAACTTGAATTAAAGAAGTTTTGTTATTCATAAAGTTGTTATAAATGTATGTTCCGATGTCTTAAGTTAGTGATAAATGATTAAAATACTTTCTGGTGCTTATAAAATTGGGTTTGCATACCTTTCCTTATCTTTCATTTATCGGAGTTGTAATATTCTTTTCTCATCTTACTTTATTTTAATGTAATTAAGTTTTTTTTTATAAAAGATGTAATAGTTATATAGGTGTAGACACCTCATTTAATCTAGAGTTTTAATTTGAATTAAATTTCTATTTTATTTTTTATTTTATTAAATTTTTTATTTTGGTTGTTTAAAAAAGAAAGAATTTGAAATTAAAAAAATAAGGAGTTGGGATTGAAAAAGAATTGAAATCCTTAAAGGTGTGTTTTATTTGAATTTTTGAGATTGAAATCGAGTAAAAAAAAAAGTTATGGTACTTGCTTTCAAATTTGGACTTGTATTGAAGCTAAGAGTAAATGTCTATTTCAAGGATCTAAATCAAATACCAGGGGGACAAAAAGAAGGAAAGGAGGAAAAGTAAAAAATTTTTTATGGTGTGCTTTTAATCTTAGAGAATTTTTGGAATTGAGTTCTTGTTAGATTTTAGGTTTCAATTTGGAGAAAGGTGAGATTAGTTAGATTTGGAGAAAGAAAAATCAAAATCTACTTTGAATTTTTAGTTAAATTTTCCAATAACTTCGGTAAATCTGACCTATTTGAATTGTTTTTTTTATTCTTATTTTACTTTTTATTTCTATTTTATATTTATTTATTTTATATATTATTTTCTTTGTTTTTTTAATTATTTATTTCAATTATTTATGTCAATTTTTTCCTATTGTACTTGTTATTTACTTGCCTTAACATTTGTTTGCTTATTTAATTTGTAAAAATTAATTTGTAAAATATATAATAATTTAGGAATAAATAAAAATCCAATCAAGGATGAAATTCTATTAAAGTTATTGACATGTAATTTTCTTGAAAATTTCTAGGTGGGATAACTTTTTTTCTAAATTCGATCAATGTGTTGAAACATTTAGAAATTGGTCTTAATTTATGAATTTTTATTTATTTCTAATTTGCTAAAATCAAATTTGAACCAAATTATGATTTCCTTACATGATTAATTATTATTTATGATTACATATATTAGATTTTGTATTTGATTATTGTATGTTATTATTATGAATTTGACCATGCATATCATCATGTACTAATAATTAATTATTTTTCATAAAATATTTAATAAATCTAACGAGAGAGCCTTTTCAAGGAAATAGACGTGTTAATTAAATACTTTTGAGGTGAAAAATATTTTTAGAGGGTCGACCAAGGTGTTGGAGAAAACCTAAAAATAGTTTCAATATTTAAATATTAAAATAATTAAAAATAATAAAATAAAAAGAAAATGTTAGGATCATATTAATTAAGGTAAAAAAGATAATCTAAGATTAACTGGTGCC
This sequence comes from Durio zibethinus, assembly GCF_002303985.1. The sequence goes on along the minus strand of NW_019167949.1, from coordinate 19,088,999 downwards.
AATTTGTGAGCATTGTAATGTTGCTATATCCTTTTTTACATGTAACTAAACTCTTGAACCCAATTCTTTTAAGTAGACTAAAACCTATTATTTTAAGAGATCTTTAGTCAAATTTAGGAGAACCTTAGAAATGATAGATTCACTTAGATGGCCAATCATACCTAGTTAAAAATGATTAGTGGCAACTCCATGTGTTATGTCTAATGATTGAGTTCTGGGACATACACGTTATGATAGTTTGGCAACTTCACTAGTTTATGTATTTATTTTTGTTTACTAAAATGTTTGTTTTTGTATTATCCCTTAGTGAATTATTTGACAAGGCATGAAATCTGAAATTTTTGAATAAAATGTGTAAAAGAGTTGTATGTTCCTTTGCACACACCACATATGCATTTTCATGCATAAGTTCTTTACCCAAGCTTTGTCCTTTTTTAGGAGGGTGCGAGTACCTATACTCTTATTAGGTGAAATAACCTTTGCATGAGCTAGCAAAATACTTTCACTTATATTGAACTCTTTTCGTTGAAGATTATTATAGATAAGGATTAGGGTGCCTTACTAATCTATAATGGAGATGATGTAAAGAACAATTTGAGAACTCTTAGTTTATTAAAATATCCTAATCCAACATATAGAAAAACCATAGAAAGCCAACTATAGGTTAGAGCGATGTTCACCCATTGTTAGAATGTAACCCAAGTTAAGACACATGAAGAAACTTTGGTTGTTTCATTTATATGAATTTTGTGATAAAGTTGAAAAAGAGTTTGGGTTAATTTAGTCTTTCATGGGTTGTTATGTGGCAAACATTAACACAATCATATATTTATTCATCCATCCATGCATTATTGAATTTTTATGTATCTAGCATCTCGTGCATACATTCATCCATTTATGCATAATTAAATTGTTATTCTAACCTAGACAGTTATTTGTTTATATAATGTATCATTATGGGGCAAACATTAACTTATGCATCAATTCATGCAGTTATTTCTTCATTCATGCATTATTGAATTGTTGTAAATCACATCCAATACATGCATTCATCTATTCATTCTCTCATATAGAAGAATCATTCTTGATATCTAGTAATACGTCATTCTATGGTATAAAAGTTCAATGATAGCTCAATTGTCAGAGAATCCTAAGCAGCCTACCTGTCACCATTACAACACTGTTCTCAAGCAAATCTTATGCAGCAAGAATAGACTAGTCCGATTGAAATGGCTAAGAAGGCCCAAATAGAAATCAAGGGAGAGTTAAAAATGATTATAAAAATACTTAATAAGATGAATAAAGGAAAGGCTATAGAGGAAATTTTCGCTTTGTCAAATTGCCTATCCCAAGATGTTCTGGACCTTTCATACCCTCTTAGGTATGGCTCATACTAGGCCCAAACATCTTAAGGGGCACAAGTATAACAACTTCCCTTTTTCTAAGGCATATCTATATGCATACTTTAGAATGCCATCTACAGTTCCCTAAGGAATATTTCAAGCTTATACCAATCCTACCTTTGGTCAAAAAGCATTTGATCATGTTCAAATTCTTGATCTTAATGATCCCAAGGAACATAAAAAATTGAAGATAAGTACTTCTAAGGTAGTGGAGGATTCTTCCACTTAAAAGATGAATCTATTAGAAGAAGGACTAGGGCTGTTAAAGAGATGGACTTCTATGGGTCCATAGATGTGTCTGAATTGTGTTTAGTGCCTAATGTGGTGGTTCTACACAAGTTTAAAGTCATTGAGTTTGAGAAGTATGATGGGGCTAAATGCCTTGTGACTTATGTCGCAATGTATTGTCAAAAATGGTTGTCCATACTCATGATAAGAAGCTTATGATTCATGTGTTTCAAGATAGTTTAATACGCTCTATCATCGGATGGTATGTTTAGTTTAATAAAACTTGCATATGCTTATGGAAGGAATTAGCTAGGGCATTCATCACCCAGCATAAACATATTTATCTTTAAAATGTAAAAACAAAAATAAAAAAGCAATAAAAAAGTTTTAAAAAAGTAAAAAAGAGTTTAAAAATAAAATTGGAGGTGCGCAAATAGCACTCGAGTTAAATTTGTCCACAGCAAAATTTATTTAATGGGTGAATTTAGAAAAAGAAAAAAAAGAAAAAAATTTGATAAAGTGGGTTCCATCTAAAAATTTTAAATCTTTAAAAAAATTTTATAAATTTTAAAAAAAATTTTGTAAATTTTTTTCTTAAAAATTGATAAAACTTTTTTTTATTTGGTAAAAACTTTAAAAATTTAAATATGCAAAAAAAGCCCATAAGAAACAAAAAAAAGGGGGGGGGGGGAGAATGCCACATGGCACATTTAGTTGATATGATATTCAAAGTCTGTTAGATATGATTTTAGCATAAAATCAAACTCAATACAAAATAATTATAATTTTATACACTATTTAATGCCCATATCATAATTTATGATAATTATAATTCATTTGAATAAGCGACAAAAACAGTGAGATTAAAATTGATACCGAGATATATGTTTGAATATAGTTACTTGAGTGGTTATGCAATAAGTGCAATCAAAAAAGAAAATAACTAATAATTAAAGATAAATATAAACAAATCTTCTGCTCTTAAGAAAAGCAGCATAGAAGGAGCAAATGATTGACATCAACGGCAACTTAATTATTGTTATCACGAGTCAAGCCGTTGTTCCTGATCCATGTCATAATCATCACAAACCGTTGAAAACATCAACTCAAAATTTTCAATTCAAAAGCATTTTAAATCTATCATGTCCCTAATACTTATAACGGAGCTTTGATATTTAAGAGTCTATCTGCTACAAGCAACCGGAAATCAAGCATCTCGATTTTAAAATTTGCGACGATTGCGTAGTTCCTGATATGGTTTAAAACCTTTTTGCCAGTTTGAGAATTGCTCTTTCATCGTCTTCAATGCTCTTAATTCCTGTGAACTAAGGGTTATGGCAGGAGCATTGAACTCTAACTTGATGGGACACAAATCATCGAAAAGCTCCAGCCCAGCACCATCTGTTGGACCACTACAACTACCTTGTCCCTCATCCTTCACTTTGGAAATCAATTTATGGAATTTCTTGTCTGTATAAACACTGTTTCCCTGTAGTTGTTCCTTGGCAGAGGGCTCACCTTCAACTCCAACTGGATCTGGATGGTATACAAGGAAACGTTTTGATTTTTGAGAGTCAACCCCCTTCTCATTTCTGTCATCATCCGACACCACTTTCAAGACTTCATTGCATCGACGGCGTCGTTCCACCTCTGATGAAAATGCACACGTTGCTTGTGCATTGGGACGGCCATTTCGAAACTCATTAAGAGTGAGTAGAACAGGAAGAGGAAGCAGAGGACCGACAATGGAATCATTAGCCTGCACTACTTTACTGCTGCTGCTATGGCTTGAAGGATCCCTTAAGAGAAAAGGAGGCAACTGAGGAATGTCTGGAACAGCTAAAAATTCCGAAGGCGACTCATTGTCATCACTAGGCACACGGTAGCTAGAGAAGGCCAGCTGTAAAAGTTCCATGGGTAAGGTTGCCCACATTTGTTTCAAACCAATTTCATATATGCTTGTTGGCACGCTAATGTCATCTAGACCAATGACAGGGGAATTCTTGAATCGTGCAAAGCCACATGCCTTCAACTTTTTGCACAAAATTTCATGAGAGTTTATGCTAAGAATTTCCTTTTCCAAATGACCCTTTGATGGCATCTTCATCTTGGAATATATGATTTCTGCCAGCTTGCCATTCAAATACCCCTTAAGATAGTCAAGTTTCAAAAATTTGAATTTTTTATGAAATTTGTATTCTGCATCACAAAAAGAGTATAGTAAGTCACCACCAAAATTTAGCCATGATTCTTTTGATTGTGTGTGGGCTACATCTGATTTCTTCACCGAATCCCATGAGGCACAGTACCGCTGAGCTTCAATCTTTCCGGAAGACATTAGCCTCACGAGAGTAAACCCACCAAATTCATCTGATTCAGACATCAGCTCACGAAATTCCCTATTCAAAATTCCAAAGCCCACTACAATTTCTTTCTTCTGTCGCCAATCGACCCCTTCGGGAAGAGCATCCTTTAAAGCTTCTTGTTTAACAAGACAGCTTCCGCAGGGACAATCCCTGCTAGACAATAAGAGATCCGAAGGAAGATCCCATGCTATAAAGGGTTTGCAAAACTTGGAAATTCCCTTACCAACAACAGATCCTTCACTGGCTGATGAAGAAGGACCATAGCAAAAAACGTTGAACTCGCAATTCCAAAATGATCCAAGTAATATGCAAAAACCCGATGCGGTTGCCCACCCATACCTATCATCCCTTGCTTGTGATCTCAGTTCGGATAATTGATATACATCAACGTAGCATGGACTATCAAGAGTATGGGCCCAGTGCAGTAGTGGCATCATTGGCTTGCGAACATCACACAGAAGTAATGAGCTTCGAGAAGCCAAAACAAATTGGAATCCATCCGAGCCTGCTCTAGAAAGCGCTAGAAACCGTTCCTTCTCTATCTCACTAGCAGAATGACCAAGGCTCAGATTAAACATCTGAATCTTAGCCAGACAAGTTACTTCACACTTATTATAAGGCCTGAAATCAGCTAGAAAGACAGCATCAGATCGTGCAACAATCAAAATCAACGGATGCCAACTGAACTCACAGCCCAACCATTCACATTTTTTGCCTGAACCGGTTGAAAAATCATGATCCCATGAAACTCTCAATTTTTCCCTATTAAGATTAGACTCTGAGATATCAAACAAGAACAATGCACCATTTTCTAACAAAACCACACTTTGCTCATACAAATGTGGACTCCAACAACAGCCTATAATGGACTTCTTGAACAACTTAGAACCCAAATAGTGCAAAACAGGAACTTTGCTAGACTCAACAATTTTAACACAATACCAATGAACGGAATACATAGTGTAAGCCATCAATTGACCAACGACAGTAGGATCCGATTCGTCGCCATCCGGGTTCACCAAAATCCTCCGTATCCTGTGACCATTCAAGTGGTTGCCACCAAGTAAAACGTCACCACCATCATTACCAAGAACCTTAAGTTCATTGTCTTGAATGTGAATAACCAAAAAGCCGATATGGTCATGGTTGAGGCCAGTTGAGAAGAAGAGCAGATAAAGTTTTTGATCAGGACAAGGCAGGAAGCAGAGGCGATTATGAGACAAAAAAGAAGAGATGGAATGGGGGTGGTCATCAACAAAGTCATCGCAGAGGAAGGATGAAATAGAGGAAGAAATGCAGTAAGGGATAGAAGCAGAAGTGGAGAGAAAGTGAGGGAGGCTGGAAACAGGGGGAGGAGGAGGAGGGAGAGGAGGGAACAAAGAGGGAGAAGAGAAGAGGGTTTTAGGAAGGGTTTTAGGTTTTGGGTTGAAGATAAGAGGACCAAACGAAGAAGAAGAAGAAGAGAGAAGGGGTGAGTTGAAGGAATGACGGATAGGTAATAGAGCTTTCCATTCCTCTGAGAGTTCCATTCCTCAGAAGCAAATGAAGAATTGAAAATGGCTGTTGCATTTGCATAGGCATTTGAAGGGCTTATCGTGGCTTTTGATATTTCCATGCACAATGAATTTGCTTTGCTGTATTAGTTTGCCTTTTCCAGTTCCCAAGCAAATTGAAATTTACGAAAGTTGGCTGGCTTTCTTTAATGTTTTCATGCAAATTTAATTTTTTTTTGGGCTTATAAATCATTTATATATTAGTATTTTTTTGCAATTTCTTTTACCGAAAAAGGGATACGCTTTTTTTTTTTTTTTCAAGCATATGCATTAATGTTATAGCAAAATTTTGATTTGTTTCAAGATTGATCCTGCCGCTAACAATCAAATAAAAATTGAAAATGGAGGTTCATTAATAAGTCATATTTATCAACTTCTTTTCACTTTCCAGATAATAATAACAAATTAAAAGCTTCGAGAAGATCATGACCAACTTCCAACACTTCTATTTAAATTCTAAAATTATTTTGCTATTTCAAATGTACGACATTCAGCCATTAGATATTTTTTAGTTTACTAGCTTTAGTGAAACATGCATTGGGGTGAATGTGTCGGGATGTGAGCCTCACAGAGTGAGTGGGCATATCTTACGTTAATAAACCAATTGCCTTGGACAGTTTTTCCTTTGAATGAAAAATTGTCACGAGCAATTTATAAAAATAAAAAAAAAATAACACCTACCCTTTGATGCTTGAACAAGAAAGCCATTTGGCTTTTTAACAAACATTCGTCCATTAACATAAAAAATAGAAAGAATAAAGAGAAAAAGTTTGTTAAAGAAAAAGGAAAAGGAAAGAGAGTAGGGTAGGCGTTTCAACCAATTTAAGTAAAAAAAATTATTGTATTCGGTGTGAAGGACTTATGTTGTGAAATTAAATAATTTTTATATTATGATTTTGTTCAATGACTAATAATTCAAGTCGAATTTTCGCTTCTGCTTTTATTTAACAAGTAAGTATTTATTATTATATTTGCATATATTTTGAATATGAATTTATGTTACATTTATATCAAAGTCAGGTTGGCTTGTTTTTTAGTTCGTTTGTATGTTCTTAATAACCGAAACATGATATGTTCTTGCATGATTGTGAATATCCATAAGAGTCGGCACTTTTTTTTTGTGTTTTTGATATAATTAATATTGTTATGATAGTTCTTGGAAATGCCATTGATGTTTTTATGTTGGATCATTTGTTTTTCGATATTAAGCAAAAAAAAAAAAATGTCCTTGTTAACTTTGGGATGTCAGATTACACAAAAATGATTTGGATGAGTCTTAATCATTTTTTATACTTGTGTTAACTCATAAATTCATGATTTTTTGTCATATGTTGTTGCAAAATATCATTATTATTATTGTAAGGATTCCCATCGTTCTGAGGATACTGGCATAATTCTTGAGAGTTATAAGGCTGATAGTGGAATTAAGGCAATATTGAATGAATCCAAATAATGATATTGAGAGGCATATCATCAAGGTCAATGGCGTGATCCAAGAATTGATTTGGTGTGATAGCATCAAACATTAGGAATGACCAGATTAAATATGAAATGCTAATTGATACATTTTTTACTTCTAGACAAAAAAAATCTTATTTGAGATATCTAGACATATTTGGGAAGTGATCCTAAGTATGAAACATTAATTAAGGGTTCTGTGAAGGAATATGTAAGAATGGGAGCAAAGCGGAGTGTGACCCTTTTAGTTTGCCTAAGTCTTTGTAATGGGAAACATAAAATTCCTAGACCTCCATGGATGGATAATAAGAATGCAAAATTATCAAAGAAATTTTTAAAATCTATCCCTGTTATTGGACAAGTCATTCGAAATGATTAAGAACATGTTTTATTAACATTTAGTATGTATATATTTTTTTTATTATGAACATGTTTATGAATTTGAATTATGTTTTGGTAAGACTTGCTTGCTTGAAATCAATATATATATGTTATTGATTATATGTTGGTAATCTTATGGTTAGTGATATGTTGGTAACCTTAAGGTTAATAGGAGTTCTAAGATAATTGATTTGTTTTATCTTAGAATGATTGATTTTGCATAATAAAATAAATTAGTGATAATCAAACACATTTCAAAAATGGAAATTGATTGTGAACATAATGATTTTTTTGTTTTATTTTTATGTGAATGATTATCGCTGTTTTATTTCTGACATTGTGGCAAATTAGAAATGTGCAATGCTAGATATTAATTAGTACGTATGTCTTTTGAATGTAGAATTATACTTTGAAATGGCTTATGCTTTTAAGAATATTGTTGTTGAATTAAATAAGGATGAAAAGCTGAATGGGGATAACTATGAGATCTGAAGTATGAAAATCCAATATGCACTTAAAGAACAAAAAGTTTTTGATTTTCTAAACAATGTTTTTGATGAGCCTGAGAAAGGAAATACGTCCCAACACAAGATGGATTGAAAAGTTTATAAGGCCTAGTAAAAGAAAAACTTTACTGCACATATCACATTGCTTAACAATATGGAGAATGATATTATGCATGAGTTCCAGTCACATGGAATAGCTAAAAAGGATGTGAAGTGCCTTGAAAGCAAAATTTGGTGCAACTTCAGTTACCAAACTGAGACAGCTCACTATCAAATTTAACACATACAAGAACTGACCTAATCATAATATTAGGTAGCATGTGAGAAAGATGTCAAACATGATAAATAAGTTAAAAGAGGCTAGCTACACTCTGACAGATGAACAATACGTTCAAGCTATTATTCGTTCTTTGCCAAATAGCTGAGAACATATGAAAGTGTAACTTACTCATAATGAGAGTATGAGGACTCCTAATGATGTTTCTCATCATCTTCAACTGGAAGAAGATTGTATAGAAGCATTTAAGCCTAGTGTTGATACATATATGGCATCATTTAGTTCAAAAGAAGCTTTGGACTTCAATGTAGGTTACATGGTGGGAACAAGGAGAAAACTCCTAAAAGGCCAAATAGTGGCTAAATCGACAAGGGATAAGATCCTAAGGCTCATCCTAAAAGAACGAAGTGAGAGTTAAGTACTTTAACTATGGCAAAAGCATTTTTACATAATGCTAAAAGTATTATGTTTGTTTCTAGTGCTAGTATGATGACTAAATCACATTCTTTGTAGATTATAGACTTAGGGGCCATAAACCATGTAGCACAAGATAGAAATGTGTTTGTAGATTTTTGTTGGATTTCATGTGAAACAAAATGGATCTATGTAGGAAACAATTCATGGATTGAAGTATAGGGAATTGGCACCTGTAAGTTATGCATGCATGGCGAGAAAACTTTTATCCTACATGATGTATGTTTTGCTCTTAATATTCAATGAAATTTGGTTTTTGTCACTGTTCTTCTTAGTTTATTATTTGTTTTTATGGAAAAATACTTATTTATAGTTGATTGTAATATTGTAATCTGCATATTTATATTTGTATCTCTAAAATTAAGTATTTGTGTCCTTAGAATTAAGGACAAAAAATTAAGATAGATAATCACTCAATTATAGTATTAGTTTTAGAAAGATTTAGCTTTTTAGTTTACCTACTAGTTAGTTATATATAAACTTAATGTGCTTGTATAATTTTTTATGAGTAGTTTTTCAATATACATTTAGTTTTACTCTTAGTTTTCTATATAATTTTATTTTTTAGTTTTTTCACATGTATCAAAGCTTTAGGCTCTTCTTGGGAAGAAAATTTTGTCAACCTTCATTGTTAAATTCTATTTTAGGTATTCATAGCCAAATCTTGTTAAATCTTTTAGTATTATTTTTTCCTTCTTTGACCTTCATTGCCTAGAATCATCTCTATTTAAACATTTACTATCAAGACTCATTTCAGTTTTGAAAAAGATGATCGTGCCATAGATTGTAGAATTTGTCACTATTACCCGATTTAAAGAAGTGATAATTGGTAAAACCATCAAAGTACTATAAAAGTCTCGGGAACAAAAAAAGTTAGATAGAAAAGAGATTCAGAAATTAAGAAGCCTATCAAAAACTCTTGAAAAGCCTATTGGGGTATGTTTATTGGGTAAAGTCTCTAGTTCAAGTAAAGCTTCTGGTTTTCATGGATTAAATATCTCGGTTAAGCCTATTACGAGTTCTTAGGTATTGACTCAAGAGCCACAAACCATATGACACATTTCTCATAGAAGTTTAGTACATATACCTTATGTTATAGTAATAAGAAAATTATTGTTGTAGGATATATGTACTAAACTTCTTATGATCCAAATCAATTTGGAGTGAAAATCAAAAGATTTAGGTATGATAATGCAAGAGACAATTTCAATTAGAGTTTATCTACATTTTTCTAATAGGAAGAGATTATCCATGAGTGATCTTGTGTTAATACTTCATAGTAAAATGGAATGGCAAAGAGAAAAAATAGTCATTTACTAGCCACAACCTGAGCTTTTTTTTTTCAAGCAAATATACCCAAATCCTACTGGGGGAAAGCATTTCTCATTCCACACATATTAGAAATAGGTTACCTTTAAGGATTTTGGGATTTAAAACTCTTATGGAACTACTATCACAATTCTATCCTAACTTTAATACCATAAACAACCTCACACCTAGGATATTTGGTTGTACATCATTTGTTCATGTTCATAATCATAATAAGAGGAAGTTGGATCATAAAGCAATTAAGTACATTTTTATAGGGTATTCATTAACTCATAAAGGGTATAAGTGCTATCATCCTCCTACCAAAAAATTATGTGTTTGTAGATGTTATTTTTGAAAAAAATAAACCATTTTTTTCTCAACCTTATCTTTAAGGGGAGACTTCATTCATGAAAAATAATGATAAAGACTTTTTTTTGCTTGATTTATCCTCTTTTTCAACATTTTCACCCATTAATTCTTCTGAGTCCAAGTCAAATATTGAATTTGAGTCTGAACCCATTATAAACATAAAAGATGTGACAAAAGATAGAATTACAAGTGTACTCAATAAGGAAAGTTTTAGATCCTGAACAAGTGCAAGTTTTAAAACCTGATCCTAACAAAGATAAGGTAACTACAGTCTTTGACTCTATTTTTCAAAATGATCATGAATCTCCTGAAACTATGATTAGTGATTATGATTTACCTATTGCCATTAGAAAATGAACTAGAGAATGTACTAAGCATCCACCATACCTAATCTCTAATTTTGTGTCATTTGAAAAATTCTCACAATCTCACAAAAATGTTCTTATGAGCCTAAACACTATTTCTATTTCAACTACATTATTCGAGGCATTATCTAATGAGAAATGGAGACAAATCATGAAAATAGACATGAAAGCCTTAGAGAAAAATAAGACTTGGGAATTGGTAGAGTTGTTTAAAAGAAAAAATCTAGTTGGGTGTAAATGGGTTTTCACTATAAAATACAAGGCAAATGGTACCATTGAAAGGTATAAAGCCAGGTTGGTGGCTAAGGGCTACACTCAAATTTATGAAGTGGATTATTAGGAAACTTTTGCTCCAATTGACAAGATGAATACAGTTAAAATTTTTTTATCATTGGCTATAAATTACAATTGGCACTTTCAACAATTTGATATAAATAATGCTTTTCTATATGATGATTTGGAAGAAGAAATATAGATGAAGGTTTCATCAGGATTTGGAGGTCATCTAGAAGTAAACAAAGTATGCAAGTTAAAAAAGGCTTTATATGGCCTTAAACAGTCTCTTAGAGCTTGGTTTGGGAGATTTGCCAAAGTGATGCTAGCAGTAGGATGTAAGCAGAGTCAAGGAGACCACACATTGTTTATAAAGCATTCTGATTCAGGTTGAGTCACAGTTCTATTAGTATATGTTAATGATATAATTGTAACCAAAGATTATGAAAAAGAGAGAGAATATCTAAAACAATGTTTTGTTAGAGAATTTGAGATAAAAAAGCTAGGGAGATTAAAATATTTCTTAAAAATTGAAGCATCTCACTCATCGTATGATATTTTCATCTTACAACAAAAATATGTGCTAGATCTTTTGAAAGAAATTAGAAAGCTCACATGTAAGAGATTAGTTGGAAGACTCATTTATTTTTCACATACTAGACTTGATATAGCATATATTGTTAGTGTGATAAGTCAATTATGCATAGTTCTAAAAAAGTGCACCTACAGGCTATCTACCATGTATTGCACAATTTGAAGGCCAATCTTAAAAGAAGTATCTTATTCAAAAGAAATTTGGGGTTGGTTCTAAAGGCATATATAGATGTAGATTATGCAGGTTTAGTAACTTATAAAAGATCCACCTCAAGCTACTGCACTTTCCTAGGTGGTAATCTTGTGACTTGAAAGAGTAAAAAATAGAATATGGTGACAAGATCAAGTGCTAAAATAGAGTTCAAAGCATTGGCTCAAGGAATTTGTGGACTACTATGGTTAAAGATTATCATAGAAAACTTAAAGATCAAGTCGGATGGTCCAATGAGACTTTACTGTGATAACAAGTCTACAAAAAGTATTGCACACAATCCTGTGTAATATGACAAAATAAAATATTAAAGTATACTAACTTTTCATAAATAAGAAATAAGGTAGTGGGTTGATTTGTACACTATACATATTAACCAAGGGTTAACTTGTAGATGTGTTGACTAAAGGTCTCGATAGTGCAACATTTTAAGAAATTATTTTCAAGCTGGGAATGAAAAACACTTATTCACCAGCTTGAGGTGGAGTGTGAAAAAATGCTTATTTACAATTGGTTGTAATATTGTAATCTTATATTTATATTTGTATATCTAGAATTAAGTAATTGTATCCTTAAAATTAAGGACAAAAAATTAAGATAGACAATCCCTCAATTATAGGATTAGTTTTTGAAAGATTTAGTTTCCTAATTTACTCACTAGTTAGTTATATATAAACCTAAAGTATTTGCATAATTCTTTATAAGCAGTTTTTCAATATACATTCAGTTTTACTCTTAGTTTTCTATACAATTTTATTTTTTAGTTTTTTCATAGTTTTGAATTTCAACAATACTAGTTTAAGTTTGTATTTGGATACAACTTATTATGGATTTAAATATTTATCAAATGGTTTTATTATGTTAAGTGTTGTTCTATACAATAATCTAAGCTTTTCCCTTATGATTGATTCTGATACGAATATTGATGTGAATATTTGGCATGCTAGACTTGGTCATATATGTCAACAAAGAATGGATAGATTAGCAAAACAGGTATTACTAGGCTTTATTGAGAAAGTTAATTTACCATTATGTTAAAGTTGTCTAACAGAGAAAATGATAAAAAAACCCATTTAGTAAAGGAACTAAAGCTGAAGTTCCATTATAATTAATATATTCTGACATTTGTGGTTCGATGAATATTAGGTCATGAAAAAAAGGTCAGTATTTCATCACATTTATCAATAATTTTACATGCTTCTAGTTTGTTTATTTGATTTCTCACAAGTTTGAAGCATTAGAGTGCTTTAAAAAGTATATAAACTCGATAAAGAATCAATTAGATAGAAATGTTTAGGCATTAAGAATGGACAGAGGACATGAGTATTTGTCCAATCAGTTTAGACAATTATGTGATGAAAAAGGTATTGATAGGCAGTTGACCATTCCTAAGACTCTATAACAAAATAATGTTGTAGAAAGAAGAAATAAGACTCTTCTAAAAATGGTGAGGTCTATGATGGCCCAAAAAAATTTACCAATCACCTTTGGAGTGATACGGTGTTAATTGTTGCCTATATACTCAATAGAGACCTTCTAAATTGGTTACATCCACTCATTTTGAATTATGAACTAGGAGAAAACCTGATCTCAGGAATTTGAGACCTTGAGGTTGTGCTACCTATGCATATGAGATTGTTCATCCACATGGCAAGCTAGGTCTTTGAGGTAAAAAGAGTATACTTGTAAGATACTCTGAGTATTCAAAGGGATACATGTTCATAGGTAAATAGTCAAGTGGAAGTGTAACTAAATTTGAATCTTGGGATGCCACATTTTTTAAAAGTAAATTTTTAAAGGGAGATGAGATAGATTAAGAAATGTCTCTTTATGAGATTGAGGAAGCAAATGATTTGTTAGTTCTAAATCAATTAATGTATGTTCTTAATCAAGAACCAACAGTATCTCATCCAAATGGAGCATGATTAAAGATGATGAATTTGGTGAATTAGTTTTCCAAGAATTACAAGTCAAGTGAAGTAATTATGAAAATATTATTCGATATCATTTTGACATAGAAGGGGAAGCATTTTTTATTTCCCTACAAGATGAAGAAGAGCCATAAAATGTTAAAAAAGCTCTATTATATTTCACCAAAAAAAAGTGGATGAAAGTAATGGAAGGGGAAATGGAGTCTATGAGATCAAACCATGTTTGGGAGTTGGTTAATCTTTCTAAAGGACACAAAATGATTGGGAACAAATGGGTTCTCAAAATTAAGAGTAAGTCAGATGGGATAATTGAAAGATATAAAGCCCGTTTAGTAGTGAAAGGGTATACTCAACAAAAGGGAATTGACTATGAAGAAACATTCTCTCCTGTTGTGAGATCTATTTTGATACGCTTAATTCTAGCCATTGTAGCCAGTTTAAATTTGGAGTTACATTAAATGGATGTGAAAATTGCTTTTCTAAATAGAAGACTAGAAGAAAAAATCTATATAGAACAACTTATAGGTTTCATTGACAAAGGTCAAGAATACTAAGTGTGCAAGCTGGTGAAATCGATTTATAGCCTTAAACAATCTTCAGATAGTGGTATATTAGATTTCATCAAGTGATAATTTCATATGATTTGTCATGATTGATAAAGACTATTACGTGTATGTCAAAAGAGACAAAGGTAAATTTATGATATTATCATTTTATGTAGATGACATACTATTGGCTGGCAATGATAAGGAGTATATTAATAAGGTAAAACTTAGTTGTCCCCAAATTTTAAAATGAAGGACATGGACAAAACAATTTGCATACTTGGTATAAAAATTGTGAGAGATTATTCCAAGAAGTTGTTAGCTTTTCCACAAAAGTAATACATTAAGAAAGTTCTAGAATGATTCAACATGCAAGACTACAAACTGATAGATACTCCTATGGCAAAAAATGAAGGTCTTAGCCAAAAAATGTATCTTAAGATTCCACAACAAAAAGATCAAATGGTAAGAGTTCCTCACTTTAGTGCTGTTGGAAGTCTTATATATGACATAATGTGCATAAAACCAGACATCTACTATGCCTTGGGCATGGTAAGTAGATATCAATCCAATCTAAGTCAACCTTATTAGAAAAGGCACTGTGGATTATTCGTTGTGCCATCAAGGAAATGATGTACATTTGGTCAGCTATACAAATGTCGATTAGGCAAGAGATTTAGATGAAAAAAAATCTACTTTTGGCTATATTTTCTTGTTGAATAGTGAGGTTATTTCATGTAGTAAGATATAGTCTTGTATAGTACTATCCATAAAGAAAATTGAATTTGTAACATTTTCATTGATAGCACAAGAGGCTCTTTGGCTTAAGAGATTTTTGAACCATTTGAGATTGGAAAAGGATGACTCCAACTTCGTATTAGTGAATTACGATAGTCAAGCTATAATAATATTTACAAAAGATCCTAAATATCATTCTAAGACTAAACATATAGATACTAAGTATAATTATATGAGAGACATAATTGCATAAAAGAAAGTTAACATGTAGTATAATTCTATACATAAGATGATTGCAGATCCATTTACTAAGCCCATATTTGGAGATCTATTTAATAGCCACATGAGATCTCTAAAATTGAGTAAATGTTGAAGCACATATATTGATTGAATAGTTTTATATGAATAATGTATGATATTTTCCCATTTGAGTTGACTTATATTGAATACAATTAATGCCACTAAAGTTTAATACTTTGTTTTGAGATGCATGCACACATGTATAGGTATAGGTATATATATGATATGATTCTAAAAGCAAGTCGACAAATGATTGGCCTTCTCACACAAGCAGCCTCCTTAATGGTTTGGCACCATGGATATGAGATAAGTTTTAAGTTATGGATTAAGAGTCCAAGCTTAAAATGGAATTGCCTTGATAAGAGATCAAGATGAGGTTAATAAATATTGAGATTTATGATAGAAAGTGAATAAACCTATAATTCACTTTGTCTGTCTTAACATGCCAAGTAGAAGTGCTGTTGATTAAATGAAATCAAGTACAGTCATGACTCAAATTAGATACTGGGACTATTTGAACTATCATTTATACAATATTGATATGTAAATAAGGAAAAACATACGTTCCCTAGGAAAAGAAAAGGAATACCGTAGCATGTGTTTCATACCACATTTACATTGTTCAACCAACATAGGTAATAGAAGAATAGAACTCTGCTTCTTGTTGTATGTGACCCTTGAGATCAAATGATCCCATTTTTGTTATCCTCAAAGACCTTTGACTATTGCTTAAAGTTCTAGTTCAATATTAGCTATCTTGGATTGTTGCCAGTGGTTATGGATGATTTGATCTAATAGGACATATCTAGATAAGAGTTGAATTGAAATGAAAATATTCTAGAAGAAATGATGATCATTCTGGTTTCAAATTTAATTATATTCACAAGTTGATGAATTATGTTTGAAATGTTAACATAATTGTAAATTCACAAGTATATCATGCAATATGATAAAAGAGAGATTGTGAGAAACTTGAACTGTGATAAAATGGGTCTACGGTGCTGCATACTTACTTTACTTGTACTTGAGTGTTACTATACCTAACAGTTGTATAAGTGATTGGATTTGATTATAAGCTGCTATATGCACTTAACGTTGTATAGCAATTAAGCTCTTGAAGTATACTGGTCATATGACTTATTTCCTTGTATGAATCCGATGCAAATAGTAGAGAAAACATTTTCGAGATCATGAGAGTTTGGCACCCATTTATCTGTGAGTGGGAGATGTTAGGATGAGAGCCACACAAAATGAGTGGGCATATCCCACGTTAATAAACCCACTACCTTGATCAATTTTTTTTTTGAATGAAAAACTACCATGAGAAGTTTACAAAAGGAAAAAAAAAACCACCTATCTCTTAATGCTTGAACAAGAAAACCATTCAACTTTTAACAAACATTTGGCCATTAACATAAAAAAATAGAGAAAATAAAGAAAAAAACTCTCAAAGAAAAAGGAAAATGAGAGAGAGTAGGGCAAGCATTTCAATAACTTTCAGTGAAGAAATTCTTGCATCGATGTAAAGGACTTACATTGTGGGCTTGAATAATTTTTGTATTGTGATCTTGTTTAATGACCAGTAATTCAAGTAGGGTTTTCACTTCAACTTAATAAGTAAGTGTATATAATTATGTTCGTATATATTTTGTATGTGAATTTATGTTACAGAATGATATGTCAAAATTTTAATATAATGAAATAGGTTTAATATTTTTTCATAGTAATAAAATTTAAGTAATAATCAAAATACTAATTGAAAAGCTAAATTGGAGTTCTAAAAGCAATTAAATATAACAAAACGTTTAAAGTGAAATTTCGAAAGAAATAAATATCTTTTCCTATTAAAATTAATAAATATATAATATGTCTTTATTTTGACATTTTTTACTTATTATTAATATAAAAATAGTTGTTTATTAAGTAATATCATTATTAAATGCTTATGCTTATATAGAATATGAAATAGAGCTCTTGGACTTTGAGAAAATATATAAATTGTTACCTAAATAAATAAAATGTACAATTTAAACTTGTAAATTATGTATCACATTAACCCTAACTCTAATCCAGCTAATCATATCAACTTATATATGTATGTTTGACAAATATTGTCAAGTTATGTGTTTACCATATATACTATTAACATTTTTTATTTCAATATAAATTCAAAAATTATATATCTTTTACATGAATCATAAAAATTGTTTAGGATTGGTCAATTAGTGCATGTCACATGACATTCACATGATATCCATAAGAAGCTTTTAGAAAATATTTGTTATTTTTATTTAACAAATAACATGTATCTAACAAAATTATATTGGTTAGTTACTATATAGATGAGTTAAGTTAATAGTACTAAAATTTAGATTAAAATGATATATATATATATAATTGAAAGTTTAGGATGCAAATTATATATTTTAATTTTTTTAGGTATCAATTTGTGATTTTTCTCAAAGTTAAGGTATTAAAAGTGTAATTAACTCTATCATAATTAAAAATATAAATTAATTTTATATTATGATTATATTAAATTAAAATAAAAGATAAAAAATATTAAACCTGTTTAGCATGTTAAACATGTCAAACATGTTTAACATGTTAAACATATGAAACGTGTATATGTTTGACATGATTTAATTAAACATTATTAGCTCAAGTATAGATAATAGTCCAAAAAGGACAAATTTGATTGTTTCCAAATTCTTTCTGAAAAATAAATTTTCAAATGAACATAAAATGAGAAATTGAAAATATAAAAAATATATAAAATTAAAGTATAGATAAACAATAAAGAAAATAAAAAAAAGTAAAGATAGAGAAATCAAAGAAAAGAATTTATAGAGTTTCAGTCTTTCTTCAAAGACATTTACGTAATTTCCCTTAGCTATCTTAGCCAAGTAGAATCCTCTAATGCAAATTTTCTTAGAAATTACAATCCTTATCTTTTAAGATTAAGATAGTAATCTTTACCTTTTGTAAGATTCTAGCTAATCCTTACTACAAAGCTATCAAAAGGATACCTCACTTCTTACTCACAATTCCTTTTAAATGCCAAATGATTTTGTAGATAAAATGAAACCTTTAATAGGCGGGTATTTGCTAGGTTTAAGTACAAAGAATGAGAAATGAAGAACAAATATAATTTGGATACAAAAATGAGAAGAATTAAAGCTTTAGTCTTTTGAATGCTTTTGAATTGTTTAGAAAATGAAAATAAGACTTTTTTATGCTTGTTCTCTTACTTCACAAATGTGTTTGAATGGCCATTTTATAGGTGAAATGAGGTTATAAATGATGGTAAAGATTAAAGGAAAAAAGAGTTGTTAGTTTTTTAAAAGATTAACCACCGTAAGGTACCAGAGGTGAAAGATAGATCTGATCAATTACGGGATTGACCGAGTCATTAATTTCTTTCAAATTTTGATCATTGTAGGCTAGGGAATCAATCTATTTTAGTAGGGAATTGATTGGGTTATGCTGTTTTTCAATTCGGGTTAATTTTGGATAAATAATGTAGTCAATTACCTTAAATTATTGTTTTGCACTCTATTTATTAATTAGATAATATTTTGAGTTATACAACTCCAAATCAAAATCCATTTGTAGATTTAGATACTAAACTTAAGGGCTTTTTTATTAATATAAAATTAAAGATATGATTTAATGTATAAAATTATAATAAATTTTCAAAACTATCCATTGTGTAGTTGTTAGACAACTTGCATAGTCTCTAGTAAAAATTCAAAATTTTTTTCTAAAAATTTAGATTTAGATTTTGTTTGATCTATTAAAATTAGAATCGAAAAGCTTTCCAACCATGTATAATTTAGTTATTAAAATTTAATAAATTAATACATAAAAATAAAACAAAATCAATATTGAAAAACGTTATTCTTATAAATAATCTTTCTCAAGTTAATCTAAGATGAATAAGTTCATTTAAAAAAAAAAACAATCGCACTTATATTTAAGGTTAAATAAATAATTTTTAAAGAAAGTTTTGGTTTGAGAAATACAAAAATATAAAGAAAGGTTTACTTAAACTTTGAGAAATATTTTACAAATAATTGTCAAACTTGGACATTTTTGTTTTTGATACAAATATTAAGACCAAGCTTCTAAAACATTTTTCCAACATATTTTTCAAATCAAATATCTGTCATGTCTTAAAACCGAGAAGCAACATGGCTATATTACCTTGAATTAAAGATCTCAAAGTAATACAAAGTCTTTTTTCTTAATCATTCTAAAATCCTTCAATAAAATAATATGTTCAAGTAAAATTCATATTTTTAATTCAACTAATGATAATTCTCCATATACCTAAATGTAAACTAATAAAATACAAAACCGCTACATACGATCTCACAAGCTAATAATGTCTTTAATGCTCAACTAATCTTTCCAATTTGATATTTTAGTTTCTTGCAAACTAAATAAACTTATCACTTCCTTATCTGTAAAAAAAAAGTAAAAAAAGAATGAGCAAACATAGCTCAGTAAGTATAGGCTCACACATCTTTTGGGATCAAGTATTGCTTTCATACATGCATATAGCTCATTCATAAATATCATGTAAATTACTCTTCCAAAACATTTAAGTAAGCATTCAAAGGATTGATATTATATCAAAACATATCATTTCATCAATTATAAATCATAAATCATGGTCAAATACATACTTCATAACTCATAAATCATCATCATTATTATTTTATTCTTAGCTACAGTCACTACTATAACCCATGACAATGACTGTATCGATAATTTAATTCTTATGATCATTTTAACTATTATAACTCGTTAGTTAAAGCCTTATGCTATATATGGATCATCTCATAATTCCTTGTAGATTAATTATGATAACTTTTGTAATCCATGTCATATGCTATTGTCAAATATCTTTAAGTCAAAATTAAATATTTATTCATAATAGACTCATAATACAAATTTGTTTGTTTAGTTGAAAAATAAACTCAATAAACTTTTCAAAAATATATGGCTCAATCAGGAATTTTTTGTATAAAATTTAAAATAATTTTTATAATTCATCTATGATACTACTGTCATTTAAGGTAATTTTCAATTTATTTATTTAAGTAATTAAATATTTAATTTAATTAATTAAAATATTTTATCAAATTTTTGGTGTCTATAACTCACAGAGCTTAAGTTTTGACCCGTGACAAGAGTCTTGAATCTCACTTTGAACATAATAGGAGGGTTACTAGGGTATAAAAGAGTTCGCACCACCTCTTCCTTGTGAGGCACCTTGTGTAGGATAAAATCGTGAGGCCAAGGGGGCCATAGTAGACAATTCCTCACAAGGGTGTGAATTGTGGTAGGTAGGCTGATCTGGGATACGGATGAGTGGATGCCCGGGTCTCAAAGCCATGCGGGTCGAAGTTTAAGTATCGACTCGTGACAAGAATGTCACAAACTTAAAGAGGAGTCCTGAATCCCACATCGAATATAAAAGAAAGGTCACTGAGGTATATAAGGGTTCACAACACCTCTTCCTTATGAGGCACCTTTTGTAGGATAAAATCGTGAGGCCAGAGAGGGCCAGAGCTGACAATACCTCACAAAGGTGTGAATCAAGTGAGGTAGGCTGATCTGGGACGTCAAATGAGTGGATGCTCAATCCCGAAGCTGTACGGGTTTGGAGCTTAAGTCTCGACCCATGACAGTTGGTATCAGAGCCAATGCTAAATCGTTCGATCTATGCCAAGCGCCTCAAGAGAGGTAGGCAAAGTGGCCAGCCTCCGTGACGAGAGCGTCATGAGTTTGGGTAAGAGAGAATGTCATAGACTTAAGAAAGAGTCCTGAATCCCACATCGAACATAATAGGAGGGTCACTGGGCTATAAAAGGGTTCATACCACCTCTTCCTTGTGAGGTACCTTTTGTAGGATAAAATCGTGAGGCTAGGGGGGCCAGAGCGAACAATACCTCACAAGGGTGTGAACCATGGTAGGTAGATTGATCTGAGACATTGGATGAGTGGATGCCCAGGTCTCGAAGTCGTGCGGGTCAGAGCTTAAGTCTCGACCCATGACAAGTGGTATTAGAGCCAGCCCTAAACCATTCGATCCATGCGAAGCGCCTTGAAGGAGGTAGACAGGGTGGCCAGCCTTCATGACGAGAACATCATGAGGTTGGGTGGGAGAGAATGTCACGGACCTTAAAAAGAATCCTGAATCCCACATCGAATACAAAAGGAAGGTCACTAGGGTATAAAAGGGTTAACACCATCTCTTCCTTGAAAGGTGTCTTTTGTAAGATAAAATCATGAGGCTAAGGGGCTAGAGCGAATAATATCGCATAAAAGGTGTGAATCATGATAGTTAGACTGATATGAGATATCGAACGAGTGGATGTCTGGGTCTCGGAGTCGTGCGAGTTTGAAGCTTATCGTCACGGCCTATAAAAGGTACCTCACAAGAAATAGATAGTGTGAACCCTTATATACCTTAATAACCTTTCTTTTATGTTCGATGTGAGATTCAGGACTCCTTCTTAGGTCTATGATATTCTTCCCCACCCAATCTCGTGATGCCCTCGTCACAAAGGCTGACCACCTCGCCTACCTCTCTCGAGATGTTTGACATAGGTCAAACGATTTAGGGCTGGCTTTGATACCATTTGTCATGGATCAAGACTTAAGCTCTGAAACCCATGTGACTTCGAGACCTGAGCATCTACTCATCTGGCATCCCAGATAAGCCTACCAGCCACGATTCACACCCTTGTGAGGTATTATCTGCTTTGGCCCCCTGGCCTCACGATTTTATCCTATAAAAGGTGCCTCTCAAAAAAGAAGTAGTGTGAACACTTTTATACCCCAGTGACCTTCCTATCATGTTTGATGTGAGATTCAAGACTCTTCCTTAGATCCGTAATACAAGCACTTACTTTTATGTGTTGTGCAAATAAAAGTTTATGACTATTAATAAAAGCGATCCCTTTTCTATATTGAAGGGATAACTCGACAATTATAAAAAAAAAAATTAAGGATAATTGTTGGAAAAAAGCTTTCTGCAGAAGCTTCTCCACAATACATTAAAGCTTTTCCCTTGAATTTCATCCTTTATGGCCTCCAATGGTGCTTTTATTATAAATCTTTTTTTTTATTTTCTTTTCTTCCATTTTATAGTAATTAGTGTTGATTCTTTCTCTTTTTTTTTTTCTTTTTAATTTTTGTTTTTAATTTTGAAAGGAACAAGGTGTTAGGGATGCGACGGAGAACATTTTGGAAAAGATCAAATGGCAACTGGCCTTTAGCTCTGGTAGTAATTTGCTCTAAGGTCCATTTTTCAAGCATCAGAGACCATATGAGCCCTTAAATTTACTATGCTAATTCTAGCTAAATTTTTTATTTTGTTATCAATTATTGCTTTCATCAATTTGTAATTTTTTTCATAAATTTTCAAGAAATATGGTGATTTAATATATGTGCTGTACATTGGTTTAGCAGTTAAAGAAATGGAATGAACGGTGGGTGATATTAGATCCCATAATAGATATCAATCCAATCCAAGTCAACCTCATTAGAAAAGTTGTTAAAAGGATATTGAGATATGTAAAAGGTACTGTGGATTATTCGTTGTGCCATTAAGGAAGTGATCTACATTTGGTCAACTATACAGATGTTGATTGGGCAAGAGATTTAGATGAAAAAAAATCTACTTTTGGCTATATTTTCTTGTTGAATAGTGGGGTTATTTTATGTAGTAAGAAGCAGTCTTGTATAGTACTATCCATAAAGAAAACTAAATTTGTAACATTTTCATTGATAGTACAATAGGCTATTTGGCTTAAGAGATTTTTGAACCATTTGAGATTGGAAAAGGATGACTCCAACTCAGTATTGGTGAATTGCGATAGTCAAGCTACAATCATATTTACAAAAGATCCTAAATATCATTCTAAGACCAAACATATAAATACCAAGTATAATTATGTGAGAGACATAGTTGCACAAAAAAAAGTCAACATGTAGTATAATTCTATACATAAGATGATTGCAGATCCATTTACTAAGCCCGTATCTGGAGATCTATTTAATAGCCACATGAGTCTCTAAGATTAAGTGAATGTTGAAGCACATATATTGATTGAATAGTTTTATATGAACAATGTATGATATTTTTCCATTTGAGTTGACTTATATTGAATACAATTAATGCCACTAAAGTTTAGTACTTTGTTTTGAGATGCATGTACACATATATATGTATAGGTACATATATGATATGATTCTAAAAGTAAGTCAGACAAATGATTGGTCTTCTCACACAAGCAGTCTCTTCAATGGTTTGGTACCATGGATATGAGTTAGCTTTAAGTTATGGATTAAGAGTCCAAGCTTAAAATGGAATTGCCTTGATAAAAGATCAAGATAAGGTTACTCAATATTGAGATTTGTGATTGAAAGTGAATAAACCTATAATTCACTTTATCTGTCTTAATATGCCAAGTAGAAGTCCTATTGATTAAATGAAATCAAGTACAATCATGACTCAAATTAGATACTGGGAGTATCTGAATTATCACTTGCACAATATTGATATGTAAATAAGGAAAGACATATGTTCCCTAGAAAAAGGAAAGTAATACTGTAGCATGTTTTTCATACCACATTTGCATTGTTTGACCAACATAGGTAATAGAAGAATAGAACTCTGCTTCTTATTGTGTGCGACCCTTGAGATCAAAGGATCTCATTTTTGTTATCCTCAAGGACCTTCGACTATTTTTTAAAGTTCTAGTTCAATATTAGCTATCTTGGATTACTGCCAGTGGTTATGGATGATTCGATCTAATAGGACATATCTAGATAACAGTTGAATTGAAATGGAAATATTCTAGAAGAAGGGATGATCATTCTGGTGTCATATTTAATTGTATTCACAAGTTGATGAATTATGTTTGAAATGTTAAACGTAATTGTGAATTCACAAGTATATCATGCAATATGATAAAAGAGAGATCGTGAGAAACTTGAAATGTGACTAAATGGGTCTACAGTGCTACATACTTATTTTACTTATACTTGAGTATTACTATACCTAACAGTTGTATAAGTGATTGGATTTGATTATGAGCTGCTATATGCACTTAACAGTCGTATAGCAATTAAGCTCTTAAAGTATATTGGTCATATGACTTATTTCCTTATATGAATCCGATGCAAAGAATAGAGAAAATATTTTCGAGATCATGAGAGTTTGGCACCCATTTATTTGTGAGTAGGAGATGTTAGGATGTGAACCACACAAAAATAAGTGGGCATATCCCACGTTAATAAAGCCACTACCTTGAGCAGTTTTTTTTTTTGAATGAAAAACTACCATGAGTAGTTTACAAAAGGAAAAAAAAAAAACCCACCCATCTCTTAATGCTTGAACAAGAAAGCCATTTGACTTTTAACAAACATTTGGCCATTAACATAAAAAATAGAGAGAATAGAGAAAAAAAGACTTTTAAAGAAAAAGGAAAATGAGAGAGAGTAGGGCAAGCATTTCAATAACTTTCAGTGAAGAAATTCTTGCATCGGTGTAAAGGACTTACATTGTGGAATTGAATTATTTTTATATTGTGATCTTGTCCAATGACCAGTAATTCAAGTAGGGTTTTCGCTTTTACTTAATAAGTAAGTGTATATAATTATGTTCGTATATATTTTGTATGTGAATTTATGTTACAGAATGATATGTCAAAATTTTAATATAATGAAATAGGTTTAATATTTTTTCATAGTAATAAAATTTAAGTAATAATCAAAATACTAATTGAAAAGCTAAATTGGAGTTCTAAAAGCAATTAAATATAACAAAATATTTAAAGTGAAATTTCAAAAGAAATAAATATCTTTTCCTATTAAAATTGATAAATATATAATATGTCTTTATTTTGACATTTTTTACTTATTATTAATATAAAAATAATTGTTTATTAAGTAATATCATTATTAAATGCTTATGGTTATATAGAATATGAAATAGAGCTTTTGAACTTTGAGAAAATATATAAATTGTTACCTAAATAAATAAAATGTACAATTTAAAATTTAATAAATTAATACATAAAAATAAAGCAAAATCATTATTGAAAAACGTTATTCTTACAAATAATCTTTCTCAAGTTAATCTAAAATGAACAAGTTCATTTAAAAAAAAAACAATTGCACTTATATTTAAGGTTAAATAAATAATTTTTAAAGCACGTTATGGTTTGAGAAATATAAAAATATAAAGAAAGGTTTATTTAAACTTTGAGAAATATTTTACAAATAATTGTCAAACTTGGACATTTTTATTTTTGATACAAATATTAAGACCAAGCTTCTAAAACATTTTTCCAACATATTTTTCAAATCAAATATCTGTCACGTCTTAAGACCGAGAAGCAACATGGCCATATTACCTTGAATTAAATATCTCAAAGTAATACAAAGTCTTTTTTCTTAATCATTCTAAAATCCTTCAATAAAATAATATGTTCAAGTAAAATTCATATTTTTAATTCAACTAATGATAATTCTTCATATACCTAAATGTAAACTAATAAAAATACAAACCGCTTCATACGATCTCACAAGCTAATAATGTCTTCAATGCTCAACTAATCTTTCCAATTTGATCTTTTAGTTTCTCGTAAACTAAATAAACTTATCACTTACTTATCTATAAAAAAAAAAAGTAAAAAAGGATTGAGTAAACATAGCTCAGTAAGTATAGGCTCACACATCTTTTGGGATCAAGTATTGTTTTCATACATACATATAGCTCATTCAGAAATATCATTTAATTACTCTTCCAAAACTTTTAAGTAAGCATTCAAAGGATTGATATCATATCAAAACATATCATTTCATCAATTATAAATCATAAATCATGGTCAAATACATACTTCATAAATTGTAAATCATCTTCATTATTATTTTATCCTTAGCTACAGTCACTATTATAACCCATGACAATGACCGTATCGATAATTTAATTCTCATGATCATTTTTAACTACTATAACCCGTTAGTTAAAGCCTTATGCTAACTCCTACAACCCATTAACCAGGGTCATAAAACTAGATTTGGTGTCGATTATCCTACTTCTTAAAGATTCATTATAACTATCACAAAATTGTTCTTTAAGTATAAATTAGTTTCTCATTTTATTTATAAGTATGATCCATCATTTACATAGTAAAATACAAAATAATCATATGTTTGATCCTATTTTCATATATCGAAATAAAGAAATAAAACATTTACTTATTTAGAAATATACATAGGTTTAGAAACAAGTAAAGTGTATTAAATTTTACTTACCTTCTTTTAATTTCATCACTTAGTTTTTCCTTAAAATAATTAACGACCTATTCAAGGCTTTTTAACATGTAAAAAATTAATCAATATTTTTTGAGACAATTTATATGAAAACAACTCATTTATACAAAAGTTAACTCAATTAACTAATACTGACAGTTTGCATTAAATAATCATATCTCAGGATATACTATTCAAAATTGAAATCTTTTTCATGCGTTAAAAACTAGACTTGATAAACTTTTAAACCATATATGGATCATCTCATAATTCCTTGTAGATTAATTATGATAACTTTTGCAATCCATGTCATATGCTACTATCAAATATCTTTTAGTCAAAATTAAATATTTATTCATAGTAGACTCATAATACAAATTTGTTTATTTAGTTGAAAAATAAACTCAATAAACTTTTCAAAAATATATGGTTCAATCAGGAATTTTTTGTATAAAATTTAAAATAATTTTTGTAATTCATCTCTTATACTACTGTCATTTAAGATAATTTTCAATTAATTTATTTAAGTAATTAAATATTTAATTTAATTAATTAAAATATTTTTATCAAATTTTTGGTGTCTATAACTTCCTCCTTGTCTGCCAAAATCTCACCGACTAAAGCGATGGTATATTAGATAACTTTCTATTATTATATAATACTTTGCTATGTCATTAGATTGCGAGTAAGAGATGAAATAAGAGGGAAAATAAACAAAAGCAACTTGTAAGGGCCGACTCCTGATGAAATATCATCACATGCATTTGCAGCCATATTCTCAGGAGCTTCGATTACATATTGATTGATAAATCATCATCATAATTGGAATCCCTCAGTTCTTAGTCTTTTTCATTAATTATAAAATAAATAAAATAATGATCTATTTTCACTTACCAACCGTTTCAACAACAATCTTGTATAGATTTCTCTGCCCACTTTTCTCATAATTTCAAACCAACATTCATCCTTTCTTCCGCTAAAGCCATTTTCACATGCATTTATAACAAACCCAAACAGAAATACCTATAAATAACCAATAAACTTAATATGAATTCCTCAAAAATACATGCATCCAGGAAATAAAAAGGTGGCTGACCTTAGGCGTCTGACCTCTGTTTGTGGGTTACTGCTTCTTTTACTCCATGTTTGTGAATCCAAAACCTGAACCCTTAGGTTTCATTCGAACTAAAGGCACCCAGTTTTTCCAAAATGGTTCCACATTACTCTTCAATGGCTTCAACTCCTATTGGATGATGAACGTGGCATCACAGCCAAGTGAAAGACGAAAGATACAAAATAACCAATGTCTTTCTTGAGGCTACAGCTGCCGGTCTTAGCGTCTGCCGAACGTGGGCTTTCAGTGATGGTGGTGACAACGCTCTGCAGATTTCTCCTGGTGTTTACAATGAAGGAGTCTTTCAGGTTTCTTTTATCTCCAAATCTCCATTTTCCCGTTTGCCTAATGTATATGCAAGAATACTCTCACACATTTCTACAATGGTGTTTATTTCTGATTCAACTAATCTTAGAATATTGTTGTATTTATTCTTTCCCTACTCTTTTTGTTCACTCTTCCTTAATAAAGGGTTAAGCACAACTAAATTTTTATGAAAAATTTGAACCTGGAACGAACCCACCATTAAATACAAGCCAAATCATGATATATAGGTTACTCTTTTAAAAAATTTCCATAGGGAAAATACATATATGAAAAGAGAATCTATCGTGCCAGTCCCGTGATCTATGGTTTTCCATGGCAGTTCCGTTGCTTAATGACATAGAAGTTAGCCCAATTATGGCAAAGACTAACTGTTCCGAGCAATTCCAGGCTCTTGATTTCGTGATTTCAGAGGCAAGACAGCATGGAATCCGCTTAATTTTGAGTTTGAGCAACAACTAGCAAGATTTAAGGGGAAGAAGACAGTATGTGAACTGGGCTAGAGCTGCAGGAATACGTATATCCATGGTGAATAATGATGATGATTTTGACGGCAATGCAGTTGTGAATGGATACTACAAGAACCATGTGCAGGTATAGAGTGAAAACTCGATTAACCAAAAACTAAAGTACATAGCTCCTTGTTACCAGAGTAATGCTGAAATTAACTCCACTGCTTTATGAGAAGTCTATGTTTGTGTTGCAGAAAGTGCTAACAAGGATCACGTTAATCAAAAGGATCCCACATAAAGATGACCAAACAATTATGGCATGGGAACAAATAAATGAACCACGCAGCCAAGTTGATTACTCTGGTAAAACCATAAATAGTGTAAGTTGCGAGTAGTCCATAAAACTTGAGGGAACATATATATGTGCCCTGCCAGAACAGATATTAATGTGTCTTTCAATATGGATTTTGCTTCTTTCTCTGACTAAACTACACTTGCTGATATGACAGGAATGGGTTCAAGAGATGGCAACATATCTAAAATCCATTGACAACAAGCACTTGGCATGGAAGGTTTCTATATGGAGAGTCAATGCCAAGTAGAAAACAATTCAATCCTGGTTACCAAGTTGGCACAGATTTTATTAGCAAAAATTTTATAAAGAATGATATTGAAGAAGCCTTTGATTTTTAAGCGACTTTGGAAAATCAAAGAAAGATGCAGGATCTTGAATACGGTATACTTGAACATAAACAATTTAGCATTGGGGGCGGCTTGGTTTGGCAAATATTAGCACAAAGGCATGGAGTCATATAATATGATGGATACGAGATTGTTTTATCTCAAGACAGATGGTCAGGCAATGTTCCTTATCAACATTCTAAGAAGATGGCCATGCTTGCTAAGAAGCTCTTATCCAATTATCTATTACATTATATAATAACTGTCCCCAAATAGATTTTGGGTTGACAGTTCAGCAATGTAATACAATATGATTAGGGGAAATTTTGGGATGGATGTTGTTTTTAAGTTTGGGTATCTGTTTCATACAATATGATTAGGGGAAATTTTGGGATGGATGTTGTTTTTGAGTTTGGGTATCTGTTTCTTTTTTCTTTTCACTTCTCTTTCTTTTAGGCTTTCAGCGTTTTTCCTCTTTTCTTTGTTTAGTTCGTCCTGGGTGAGTTTCTTTTTTTTTTTTTTCTCATGTTGATTTCTTCATTTTTTTTTTGTGGATGAAGAAATTAAATACAGTTTAACCCATAATTCAAGTTATTTTTACGATGTTTCTTGTGCGTATTGGTATTGTTTGATTTATTGTTTCTATTTTTCATGTATTGTATAGATTATTATTTTTGTGATTTTTAGGTTTTGTTTTTGTGTTTAGGTTTTCTTTTTTTTTTTTTCCTTTTGTTAAGCCATGTTTTTTTATTATGAGTTAGTAATTGAAAGTAGTTATATGTTGGAAGGTTTTTGAAATTGGCTTTTAAATGCATTTTTAGTGCTGAAGATCGCATCAAAGACCAACAATCCCCTTTTGCCTTTTCTTCCACTTCCAAAACTTTAGGTCCATCTATCCACTTTCATCTTTCAGTTTCAAACACCCATTTACTTGCCTTTAGGTTTGGTTTTAATTAAATTTTATTTCTTTGAATCATTTGGACTATAGGTTTCACTTTTATTTATTTGCTTTAAGTTTATTCTTTTATGATTCTATGCAAGCTTGTGGTGTTGGTATGGAAGCTTTTAATATCTACTTTAGGGCTTTAAAAAAATGGTGATGAACCCACCAAAGGTTTCATGTTGAAGACTGTAATTGCAAGTGTTTGATTATTGAATGACATTTGCCATCAGTATAAGTTAGAGCAAGAGCAACAGAAAGGGTTTAACTGGTGCAGCGATTGTTAAATAGTAGAAACAGAGTGAATCGAATTCGGTATTGCTCTCGGAGAACTACAAGTTACCCCTTGTGTGGATTGACTTGGAAATTATTGGTAACTAATTTAGTCACTATAACAGTGATTATGTGATATAAAAAAGGTATGCATTTCGTTTCATGTTTGTTTATATTTGTTGCTATACAGATTTGAATATTGAGAATATTCTGAATTTTGAAATTTCTAAATTTTCAAAGCTCTCGGTTTGGGAAAGCTATATTAATTCTGAGAAATTTTCAGTTGACTCTAAGTAAAAAAAGCTTTACTAAGATTTAATGTCCGAATACTAGCTGAGAAGTGCCCAAACAAATTACCTTAAAATTGCAGCAAGTAGACTTTTAATATAACCAAAAAAATCTTGAAAAGACAAAATTTGTCTTGCCATTATGTGTTTGGCAAATGAAATTAATTTCATCTCTAGATTTTCCATAATGGTCTCTTTAATGTCAAAATTTTCATGATCATTTTTCCAAACGAAAGCAGATATGGATAGCAATGTAGTTCTTCAATTTAGTTTATCTCATTAAACATGCCTTGTGATGGTTATCACATAATCTTATTTAATTTATGCTGTATACTTTTGATTTATATGTGGAAATGAGATATTTTATTCTTTTGGGTTGTTTAAAGTCTTACATATATTTGTAATAGAGCATTTCTATATTTTCTAATACTTTTGAGTTATGTTCAGTGAGAGTTGATAATATTTTAGATCTAATTCAGAATATATTTTTTTCCAAGGTCCTGATCTGGTTATCCATTAATCAAAGAGTGTTTAGATAGAATATTTTCTTTACATAATAAAAAACGCAAAAGAAAATAACTTCATAGCTTACCCTCGTCATTGGGATCTACAAAAGGATTTGCAACTTTTGCTTGGTTGTTAGCTGAGCTACAAAATGCATGTGGCAATCCAGATTGTGGTGGAGAACTCGTGCTGCTCTATCTTGATTGTCCATTTAAGTTGTGAGTTCTTATCTAATGGTTCAAGTACATCTCCAAGCTAGAAGAAGTTTGTCATATACTCTTCCTGCCCTTCAAAAATCTTCCCCTAGTAAAGAATAGGCCGAAAAGAAATTAAAATTTAACGTTGGAAACATTTAGTAGCTTGAAGGTGTTGTAGTAACTTGAAATTAGTGGTATCAGAGTAAATGATATCTTAACTACTATAAGTACCCGTCTTTTCACTTTTCAAGATATCTCTACAATGATACTTTTCTGTTCACCTGCCCTTTTACATCTTAAGGTCGAGCAACAAGTGGTAAAACAGGAAATAAAGAGCATATTATCAAGCATAAAATACTTTTAATTCCCCAGTAACCAGTATATCATCAATGTCCCAAGGCATTGAGATAAACCATTAGATATGCTTTTCAAGAGTCTTTATTTACCTACAATAACTAACATGATCAAGTGTCATGCCTTGGGTGGGCGCGTCAGGCATATCAGGCGCACCAACAGGCGAGCCAGAGGTTGAGGCCTATAGATCGGCGCGCTAGCGGGTATTTGCGTGCAAGGCCTAAAAGACGAGGCTAGAACGCCCGCCCAGCTTGCAGGCCAGCTCGTGAGGCCAAGACCTGGCATGCAGGCTGCTCGTAACACATCCAGAAGGGCCCAAGGTGCTGGACATGTAAGAGAAGCTTCTGAAAGCTTGTAGGATCAGCAGGAGCCTCCTGGTAGATTTGGTTGACCCTAGAAATCAGGAGTTAGAATCCTGATTGATTGTAATTTGTGTAATCCCATGATTTTAGCCTTTATTCTAGGGATATTGCCATTAAGTGTAGCTGGAGCCTCAACTATAAATAGAAGGCTGCTCCACCCTCATTTGTACACCATCAAACACTTCTGTTTCAATGAATACACAGCATATTCTAGCATTCTGCCTTGTTATCCTGTTTCTCTTTAACTTGCGTAATTAGCCTTTCCCATTGTTCTAGTGCCCACACACTTGTGTTTTAGGCTGACTTAGGCGTAAAGGAGGAGATTCCAAGCCTAAGGCCGCACGGATTCTGAGTCTAAGGTCAGAGCCCGTGACAGTTGGTATCAGAGCAAGTTCGATTCTACGTGTTTGTGTTGTGCAGGTTAGATCGTGATTGAGGAGATGGCATCCCAAAGCGACGTTGCTAACCAACAACCAGAGGCCTAGGAGCAGGGACGTGGAAGATGTAGGAAAGCCAGTTTTAGAGATATATGGTCTACCATGGACGGTAGGCTAGCCAAGGTGGAGGTGACCATGGGCGACATGGGGGAGAAGCTTGGGGAAGTGGAGACTCACATTGCATTGCTAGACTCCATGGGGGAGGAGATCCAAGGTGAGCTGCAAGCTGCTCTCAACAAAGGCATGGACGTGATCACCCAAAAGAATGAGGCTTTGAAGGCTGAAATGCTGACCTTACGCGATGGCATGGAGGCCATGCGTCAGCGGATGGAAGAGCTTGCTAGTGAGCTCGTTACTTACAAGATTGCCATTTGGAATGGCATGTTTGTTGGAGTGTCCAAGTCCAGAATGGATGTCCCCAAGCCTAAGGAGTTCAAGGGGAGTAGGGTGGCCAAGAAAGTAGACAACTACCTATGAGGTATGGAGCAGTACTTTCAGGCCATGGGCATGCAAGACAAGGCGATAAAGGTAAGCACTGCTGCTATGTATCTCACTGATATAGTCTTATTGTGTTGAAGGCGTAGGTGTGATGATGTCAGGCGTAAGAGCGCTAAGATTGGAACCTACAGAATTCTAAAAAAAGTTCAAAGAGCAATTTTACCCAGAGTATACTGATGATGAGGCACGGGCAAAGTTACGCAGGCTGAGCCAGCAAGGGGACATAAGGGAGTACTTATGTCTAGAAATTCTCTAAACTGATGCTACAGATCTTAGATCTAGATGAGAAAGATACCTTATTTACTTTCATGGATGGGCTGAAACCGTGGGTGAAGCATGAGCTACAACGGAGGGGAGTTTATGACTTGGCTAAAGCCATGACTACTATTGAGACCTTGATAGAGTTCAAGCCTTTGAACAAGTTTTAGTCTTCCAAGCCCAAGGGTAAGGGTAAGAAAAAGGATCGAAAAAAATAGTCTAAAAAAAAAGACCGTGACCGGGAGTCCAAGGATGGAGACTGAGACCGTTGAACCGAGAATGGTGAGAGGAAGCCACCAGTAGGCAAGTGGAAAACAAAAGAGGATCGAGAACCACTAGTATGCTACCTATGTGGAGGGAGCCACATAGCGCGCAATTGCCCGTAGAAGGGCAAGTTGGTTGCTATAAACAAGGAGTCTAACGAGGAGCCAGAGTCAGGGCCAGCAAAGCTTGGGTCGTTGGTGCTCAATGCTATCCAGAGTAAGGGGAGTCGCA
This sequence comes from Durio zibethinus, assembly GCF_002303985.1. The sequence goes on along the minus strand of NW_019167949.1, from coordinate 19,055,203 downwards.
AGCCAAAGGGCTTGATGGTTGCACATCTGATAGTTGCGGGTCAAAAGGTGAGCGCACTGATGGACACAGATGCCTCACATCTTTTCATTTTAGGTGATGAAGCCCGAAAGCTCAGACTAAAGGTGTAAAAAGGGATCGGTACCATTAAAATGGTGAACTCCAAGGAGGTTCCAGCCATTGGAGTAGCACAGGGAGTGGAGTTACAGCTTGAAGACTGAAAAGGCAAAGAGACCATAGAGGTAATACCCCTTGACGATTATGAGTTTATGATTAGGTTGGATTTTCTTGTTCGGATTAATGCCCTCATTGTGCCTTTTATCGATTGTGTTTACATCTTGGATGCATGGTGCTAATGCCTAGTGCCATTGAGGAGAGGGTCTGGAGTTGGGTCACGGGTGGTGTTAGCAATCCAATTTGCCAAGGCAGTAAGCAAGGAAGAAGACACCTTCTTGGCAACCCTGAAATATGATGAGCCAAAAGATAAGGAGACCGAGTCACCCTTGGAGGTACTAAAGGTGCTGAAGACCTTTAGTGATGTGATGCCCGTAAAGCTGCCTAGCCAGCTACCACCTAAGAAAGAGGTAGACCACAAGATCGAGCTGGTGTCCGAGGCCAAGCCACCAGCTAGAGCCCCTTATCGAATGTCCCCACCAGAGTTGGAAGAGTTGAGGAAGCAGCTCAAAGAGTTAGTTAATGCTGGCTTTATCAGGCCATCGAAGGCATCATATGGTGCACCAGTTTTATTTCAGCACAAGCATGATGGGTCGTTGCGGTTGTGCATAGACTATCGAGCTTTGAACAAGCCACTAAGAACAAGTACCCTATCCCACTCATTGCGAACTTGTTCGACCAACTTGAGAGTGCAAGGTGGTTCACCAAGTTGGATTTGAGGTCGGGCTACTATCAAGTGAGGATCACAGAGGGAGATGAGCCAAAGACAGCATGTGTCACTCGGTATGGTTCGTATGAGTTCTTGGTGATGCCTTTCGGACTCACGAACACCCCAGCAACATTCTGCACCCTTATGAACAAGGTACTTTAGTCGTTCCTTGATCGATTTGTTGTGGTTTATTTGGATGACATTGTAAACCACCTGAGACATGTGTCCAAGGTGTTGCGGGTGCACAAGCTGTTTGTCAAGAGGGAGAAGTACTCATTCGCCCAGCAGGAGATCCCGTTCCTTGGCCACATAGTGGGAGGTGGCAGGATACGCATGGATGAAGGTAAGGTGCACGCCATCCAGGAGTGGCAACCGCTAGCCAAGGTTACTGAGTTGAGATCATTCCTTGGGTTGGTTAACTACTACATGTGCTTCATCAAAGGTCACTCAGCAATATCCATGCCATTGACTGACTTGCTCAAGAAAGGGAGAGCATGAGAGTGGAGCGCAGGGTGCCAGGAAGCCTTTGACAGGTTAAAGCAGGTTGTGACCGAGGAGCTAGTCTTGGCCTTGCCAGACCATGCCAAGCCATATGAGGTGCATACGGATGCATCAGACTTTGCCATAGGGGGCGTGTTGATGCATGAGGGACATCTAATCGCGTTCGAGAGCAGAAAGCTGAACGAGATTGAGTGTAAGTACACGATCTAAGAAAAAGAGATGACTGCAGTGGTGCACTACTTGTGCACTTGGCGCCATTACCTATTAGGGTCGAGGTTTGTGGTTAGGATGGACAATGTAGCAACTAGCTACTTCCAAACGCAGAAGAAGTTGTCCCTCAAGCAGGCGAGATGGTAAGATTTTCTTATAGAATTTGACTTTCAGATGGAGTACAAATCGGGGTGGGTGAACCTAATGGCAGACACCCTGAGCAGAAAGGCTAACCTTACTGTCATTAGCCAACCAGAGGGGTCACTGGTACCGCGCATCAATGAGGGACTTGCGTATGATCCTACAGCCAAAGCTCTTATGGAGTACGCCCAGTAAGGTAAGACTAGGCGATTTTGGATGCAGGATGGTTTATTGTACACCAAGGGTAATAGACTGTTTGTGTCACAGCACGGAAAGCTCCGTAAGAAAGTTTTACAAGAATGCCATGATTCAAGGTGGGCTGGACACCTAGGAGTGAGCTGTACCTTAGCGTTGATCGAGGACCGGTACTACTGGTCGCACATGAGGGACGATGTGAAGGCCTATATGAAGACTTATCTTGTGTGCCAACAGGACAAGGTGGAGCTCAAGAAACCAGGCCATTTTTTAGAGCCATTGCCAGTGCCAGAACGACAATGGAAGAGTGTTTCTCTGGACTTTATAGTCGGTCTACCCAAAGCAAAGGGGTTTGGAAGCATCATGGTAGTGGTGGACAGGTTTTTCAAGTATGGAATCTTCATTCCAGCAACTAAGGAGTGCCCAACCGAAGAGGTAGCTTGATTGTTCCTGAAAAACATGGTTAAGTACTGGGAAGTGCCGATGACCATTGTTAGTGATGGGATGGGCATTTTACGGGCAGGTTTTGGATTGAGTTGTTCAAGCTATTGGGGTCAGACTTGAACTTTTCCACTAGCATGCATCTATAGACCGATGGGCAGACAGAACGTGTGAATGGACTATTAGAGGTTTACCTCAGCTATTATGTAAGTGCCACACAAAGGGACTGGCCAAAGCTGCTAGATGTTGCGTAATTTTCCTACAACTTGTAAAAGAACGAGGCAACGAACTAGAGCCCATTTGAGGTTGTGACAGGGCAACAATCACTAACACCCGATTCAATTGCTGCAGGTTATACAAGGCCGAATCCAGCAGCATACAAGTTTACCAAGGTATGACAGGAGCAAACTGACTTGGTCAGAGTTTGTCTACACAAGACGGCCAAGAGGTCGAAGAAGTGGGCAGACCAGAATAGGCGGGACGTACAGTTCCAGATTGGAGACTTGGTGTTGGTGAAGCTACATCCCATTGTGCACCACAAGGGGCTGCACAAAGGCCTAGTCCAGAGGTATGAAGGACCTTTTCGAGTAGTCAAGAGGGTAGGCAAGGTTGCCTACAAGCTGAATATGCCACCCAAGTTGAGGGTACACCTGGTGTTCCATGTGAGCATGCTCAAGCCATTCCATGAGGATAAGGGAGATCCAGGACGGGCAAAGTCAACGCGTGCGCCATTAAAAGTAAGGGCCTCATATGAGAAGGAGGTCCACAGCATCATAGCTGATCGGGAGATGAGATGGAAGAACTATCAACTAAGACAAGAGTACTTGGTGCACTGGAAGGGACTTCCAAACAGTGAGGTGAGCTGGGAACCAATAGAGGACTTATGGCAGTTCGAGTACTAGATCAGGTAGTACCATGCAGAAGACGCAATGAGGGCGTTGTGCAATCAGGTGGGCGAGAATGTCACGTCCTAGGCAGGCGCGCCAGGCACATCAGGCGCACTAGTAGGCGAGCCAGAGGTTGAAGCTTGCAGACCAGGCGCGTTGGTGGGTATTTGCACGCAAGGCCTAGGAGACAAGGCCAGAACGCCTACCCAGCTTGCAGGCCAGCCCATGAGGCCAAGCCTGGCATGCAAGTTGCTCGCACCACATTCAGAAGGGCCCAAGGTGCTGGACACGCAAGGGAAGCTTCTGGAAACTTGCAGGATCAGCAAGAGCCTCCTGACAGATTTAGTTGACCATAGAAATTAGGAGTTAGAATCCTGATTGATTATAATCTGCATAATCTCATGATTTTAGCCTTTAATCTATGGATATTGCCATTAAGTGTAGCTGGAGCCTCAACTATAAATAGAGGGCTACTCCACCCTCATTTGTACACCATCAAACACTTCTGTTTCAGTTAATACACAGCATATTCCAGCATTTTACCTTGTTATCTTATTTTTTTTAACTTACGTAATTAACCCTTCTCATTATTCTAGTACCGTACGCTTGTGTTTTAAGTTGACTTAGGCATAAAAAAAAGAGATTCTAAACCTAAGATCACACGAATTTTGAATCTAAGGTTGAAACCCGTGACACGAGCACTTGCTTTTATCTGTTGTGGAAATAAAAATTTATGACTATTAATAAAAGCGATCCCCCTAAGGGACAGCTCAACAATGTAAAAGAAAAAAATTAAGGATAATTGTTGGAAAAAAGCTTTCTGCAGAAGCTTCTCCACAAAACATTAAAGCTTTTCCCTCGAATTTCATCCTTTATGGCCTCCAATGGTGCTTCTACTGTAAATCTTCTTTTTCTTTTCTTTTCTTCCATTTTATAGTAATTGGTGTTGATTCTTTCTCTTTTTTTTTTTTTCCTTTTAATTTTTGTATTTAATTTTGAAAGGAACAAGGTGTTAGGGATGTGATGGAGAACATTTTGGAAAAGATCAAATGGCAACTGGCCTTTGGCTCTGGTAGTAATTTGCTCCAAGGTCCACTTTTCAAGCATCAGAGACCATATGAACCCTTAAATTTACTGTGCTAATTCTAGTTAAATTTTCGATTTTGTTATCAATTATTGCTTTCATCAATTTGTAATTTTTTTCATAAATTTTCAAGAAATTTGGTGATTTAATATATGTACTGTACATTGGTTTAGCAGTTAAAGAAATGGAATGAACGGTGGGTGATATTAGATCCTATAATAGGGCAAATGGAGTATATCCCCCTTCTTTTTCTTTTATACGTTTTTCAGAGTTTTGATTTTCTTTTTTTTGTTTTCTTCACCCAGGTGAGTTTATTCTTTTCTTTTCATGAAAGGATTTTGTTTTCTTCACCCAGGTGTGTTATCTCTTGAAAGGATTTTGTGTTTAGAAACACTTGCTTGTTTATTCTAATTTTTTCTTTTGCATGCTATGGTTGGCTATACTTTATGTTGGCTATACTGAATCTATTGGTGTAATATGGGTTGAATTTGACCATTTAGGAAATGGAGGTTATCTTACATCTAAAACTGCATCAAAAAGTGCTCAGATTGTGAAGGTTCAGTCTATTGGAGTCCTTGCTATCTCAGCGGATGAATTGAAGGAAATCATAGATAACTTTCGTACAAATTCTTTGATTGGAGACGATTCATATGGTAGAGTCTACTATGGAGTTTTTAAAAGTGGCAGGCAACAGCAATCAAAAAGTTAAATGCCAGCAAGCAACCTAATGATGAGTTTTTAGTCCAGGTTCAGTTGACAGCTATAATTCATTGCATTTACTGCATCTCAATATTAATTTTAGAGTTTAAGATTTGTATCCATTGATGCATGGATTTTCAGGTTTCCATGTTATCAAGGTTGAACCATGAAAACTTTGTTCAATTACTTGGTTACTATGTTGAAGGGAGCTCCTGTATACTTTGCCTACAAGTTTGTGTCTAATGGATGATATTCTCCGTGGTATGTGTGATGATGCTTCATTCATTGCTCCGGTTATACAAAGCTGAAAACTATTGACGAGTGTAACGATGCTTGAAGTAAGGACCTCTTAGTGATGCTATTATAAAATTGAATTATAAAGTTTCTTTCTCTATTGGAAACAAAATCTCTAGCTTGTAATATTTACATGTCGTGATGTTAATATTGCAAGATTATTATTATTATTTTAATGCAGGGAGAAAAAGTGTTAAGGGAGCTCAGCTAGGCCCTGATCTAACATGGGCACAAAGAGTAAATGATTAACAATTTTTATTAGTAAATTTATTATCACATGAAATTGTTATATATTGGCAGATTCATTGTGTAAAATAACATAACAGATTCTTTGGCCTTGACATGCGCGTTTCAACTTTGGTAGGTTTATGTTATGGGTTTTCTTTTGCTTATAGGACCTTTATATACTTGAATTTGAGCTGTGGACCTAATACAAAATAACTATCTTGCTTATCATTATGGTTATTCTTTTCCCGTAGTGTCTAGCTGCAATGTCTTTGAAGCTAGGTCAATGGCACTGTTGGAACAGTAGTTGGAGGTATGTATACCAACAATGATGTTATTGCTACTGTGATCCTTGGTACTGGATCAAATGCAGCTTATGTGGAATGTGCGCACAGGCAATACCAAAATGGTATGGTCTACTACCCAAATCAGGAGAGATGGTCAGCTGTTCTTTAATTGCTATTAGTAACCTTTTATATAGCTTGGAGACTGTTTCTTTTCTTTCTTGGTGTCACAATTAAAATCAATGATGGTATCTATGTAGGTTTAAAATAGAACTGTTTAATTAAAATAGTATGAATACTAAAGTTGCTGTTGATAATGACTGAAGGTTATCAATATGGAGTGGGGTAAGAAAACATATCTGCGAGTAATATTTTAATTTTATATATCAGAGTTATGCTATTCAGCAAATCATTTTCTGTCAGAAACTGGAATTTGCTGGTAGTATCATTGATCTGATTTAAATATTAAAAAAAAAAAAAAAAGGAATATTCCTGATGTCATTTGATACTATCTTCAATAGTTGCTTGAAAATATGACATCAATTACATTGTCATAATGAGCATGCTATTGTTCGTAGTCTAATTTTACTAAGTGAGATTTATTATTATTTTAAATGTTTTCACATTCTTACAAATTAAGTTAATTAAATGTTAAAAATAGACCGGGAACAAAACCCTTCAGCAAATGACAATTTAGACACCTTCAAAACCAAAATTAAGGTCTTAAATGAATCAAATATTTCAACTTCCTTTGTTAATTATTTCCCAACCAAATCACTGAAATGCTTCAACTATTGCAATATGCAGCTGCAGATATATTAAAAAAATTCAAGAAACAACACTAATTACAACAAAATTTTATAGCATAAAAAACACGTACCCTGCTACAAAGCTATAATATAACCCACAATGGCCGGATGAATAAATTTACTTTCAGGGTCAACAGCTTTTAGCAGAATCTGGCAAAGCTCTGTACAACGTGGGATGGCAGTGTTAGAAACCATATTAAAAAAATCTCATCTTGTGTTGCTCTAATAAGTGCAATCCCCACCTATCGAAGTAAATCCAAAAGAGGAGGTTGTTCATATGTTCGTTTAGCATGAATTGCTCGAGGCTGAATTTGTTCCCCTCCCTCGGCCTTTTCCTCTACCCACAGCAGCTGAGGGTGGTGCTGCAAGTTTTGGAGCAGTCTGCTCATTCTTGCTGGGACCTAATATAGAAGGTCTGCTGCTTTATGATTATTGTATGATGAACTCATCGAAGCTGAAATCCCCTGGTTCTGTTTCACGAATCCAATAGAGTTCTGGAGACTCCTACTGTTCAAAATACTTGCATTCGAAGTTGAACTCCCATGATTAGGTCTTAGTAGCTCCCCAGAGTTTCGGTTGCTGAAGGCCCAACTATTGCTCTTGTCTGTTCGGTAGTTCATGTTGCTTGGGGTATTTGAGATAGAACAGGAACTTTAATTGTTCGTGGCTGGTCCCATTGTGCTATTGTTGAAGGTCCCAGGATCATTTGAGGCACTAGGCCGTGGAGACCAGTTTGCAAAAGGATCTAAATCATCAAAATTTGAAGATGGTGATGTGCCAGCATTCATTTGCTACTCGCCATTGCCTGACTCTGAATTAACACCTGAAGATGCACGAGGAGGCCATTCAATGTCAACCGGATGGCAAGAAACACGTCTGCTGGCTAGATACGGTAGATATCAAGGAAGACTGTGATTGTCCGGGTGCTGATTGAATTGATTTATCACCTAAAATAGAGAGAAGGGATAAGTTGTTTTTTGGAGGCTGGCGGAAAGTAGAATTGGCACTGGCACTCGCATTGGCAGCTCCTCTGGTAGTAGGACCCCAATCCTCATCCCATGCTGGGCTGTTTTGCGCTGAAGCCACAGTTTCAGTTGCTTTGCACAAAGTTCGAGACTGAAGCCCATTGAAAGTAGTAGCAGGTTTTACCTCTGGGACTCCAGAATCAGTTAAAGTAAACCCCCGGTTTTCTTCTATCTTTCTGAGTTAAAATAAAATTAGGAATCACAATATCTTCATAAGAAAGTGGTAAAATAACAATAGTATTAGTACTGACTATTATTGTTCAGTGAGTGTAAGAGAAGAAGAAAAAAAAATCATTTTTTGCCATGAAATTACACAGGTATATAGAGAAATAGGTTCTGAGGGAATTCAACAAGCACAACAATAGCTATACCTGAGAATATCCTTGACAAAGAGCATATATTTGGCAAACCGCTGAACATTCAAATGTTGGGCTGTAAGAAGAGGAGTGAGTAGAGGGTGAACATGCTCTGTGGTGAATTCGACTCCGTACCGAACAAGATGAATGGACAAGACGGATAATGAGATGCAACTCACCAGGAGTTCCCAACATAGCAATGAAAAACAACTTAAGCAACACAGCTAAAACATGAACACGAGGCAGAATGGCTTCTTTCACAAGCTGAAGAGCATAAAAAAAATTTGAAACATAAACTTAGTACCTTAATGTACGGAATATCATCAGGAATATAATAATAAAAAAAAAAACTCAAAAATATAGATGAAACATTCAAGATGTTTAATATCATATTGTAAATTCAAATTTCACATTGTACAAATTCTTATTTTAATATATTAAAATAAACAATTAAAAACGTTACAATACGCTAAAAACAGCTTAAAGATTTTCAAATAAAATTCATTGTAAAACAGAACAACTTGTCCCACAAGTTATAAAGCATAAAATAATAATTTTAAGTAACTTGTTAGTACCTTCATCATAATGAAATACCAACAAGAATGTAATAGCAAAAAGGAAGTACTAAAATCATGTTTCTCTTTGCAAAGAGTGTTTTGAATTGTGACTCTGCAATCATCGGCAAAATCATTGGCTGCATAACCAAATTCCTTAGTTCTGCACAAAGAGGAGAAGTACCTGCATTTAGAAAATCTTATTCACTTGATCTGCTTGTCTGCCAAATGCAATAGTTAATATAACCGAACCACCAATATCAACTGATTGAGCTTGGTGATCCAGAAATAGCAACAAATAAAAAAGGAGATAGATGACACTTAGAAGATCTTGAAGAATATCAAATGCATCACAGCATGAGAGAAAAATAAGCTGGGAGGGAAGGAGAATGCACATGTGAAAATCACTTTACAAAATCAACAACAGCCCTTTCGAATATTTATTCGTTTAGTTTCCCAAATATCCATAAAGCCAGACCCATGTTCAATAACTACAACAGTACTTAAAATTCAAATTTGTATTACACGCTAAGCAAAATTAGGAACGCAGCACTCAGAGGCAAAATAAAATCGCAAACCTTATATCGCAACACACGGGAGTCGAAGTCTTTCCACATATCAGATAACACTTTTAAAAACTCGGACTTCTGCATGTTATCTCTTTCCTGCAAGGAACAAAATTGTCACCCAGGAATTTAGCATTTTCATAGCACTTATTTCAAGCAAGTTGCTTCTAGATGACTGCATTTAATGAGCACGTGTTAGACAAACGAGAAGTCAAATGCATACAAGCATGTTGTCGAGGAAGCGAAGAGCACGCAACCTAGTATCATCCTGGAAAAATGGAGAACCTGCAAATACATTACATAAAATTCAAAATCAATAAATTAATCCAAATAGTAGAGTTAAAATGCCAATTCAATAACTATGTGGAACTAACGGGATACTTCATGTCGTTTGCTTTAATTTAACAACGCATCATCCAAATTAAACATGTCTACTGAGTGTCAATAATAAAAATATTAATATTAATACTTTTCAATCAAATATTAATATGTACATAACTTTTTTATTTCAAAACAGTTTTGAATTTAAAAATTTAAATATTAAAAACCCATTAAGATCAAATATCTAAGTTTCAAAGTCCCTAGGGAATTCATAATATTTTTCACAGGCCCAAAAACAATGTTGTTATTATCCAGCTGAGGGCAGGGGCCAGGCCCTATATTGATCAAGAACTCAACATTCCTATAATTAGAATCTAGCTTAACCTCATTATCATCGTTCGCTGACAAACAAAGCGAAACAATACCAGCCATTGAAAGTCTAAGCAAGATGGCCTGAGGGTCAACAGTCTCAGTGTTCCAAGGCAGGTCCTAGGCAGGAACAAGATGGACGTCGCCCTACTCTTAGCTGTGGCCTTGGCATCTAGCTTTCAAGAACTGTCCTGGGAATGTTTTGTGGATGAGAGTGTTTTTGTAGGAGGAAGAGGTTCACATGAGCTTGAAAGTGGAGACTGTCCAGATTTGGGAAAAAAAACCTTCATCCCGTGTCCAGGCTGTGTCCAGCCATGTCATCTGCCGTGTCGGAGGTGTGTCCCGACGTGTCCAAATTTTTTTTTTTTTTAATTTTTGGCGCGTACCTCCGTGTTGGAGGCATGTTCCTATCGAACATGTATCGGACACCATTATGCAAGGGTACACGGTTTGTCCGTGCTTCACAGCATCCAATTCAAAACAGAGACACTGTCTTTTGAATGGAAGTTTATATTTTACAATAAACAGCAATTTTGATGCATGCTTAATTGCTTTTCGCAGCAACTCCATGATCACTGAACATACAGTACAACTCATAATAGAGAGATGAGTTGAACCCCAAAATACTCTTAAAATGGTTTAACTCTAAACAAACTTGCATAGGGAAACAAGCTCTCCAATTTGAAAATCTTTTCTTTTTCTCTTTCTTTTGACCTATAAAAAATTGACAAGGTCTACAACGCTCCCATTATTACCAGTAAAATCCAGTGTTGATGGCCTGATAGATTCATTTGCAGAAGGCATCCTCTGTAAGTCATGGATTAATTCTAGTGGGGTAGAGGAGAAGGCTTCATTGGCTAAGTATGTCAATGTATTCATATACTGCAGGAAAGAAACACAGCAATCAACCACTAGTACTATAAAATAGATTAGGAAATAGTGTAAAGAAGTGAAGCTAAAATATTTTAATAAGCTAACTTTATTATTATTAGGGATAGCCGGTGCCTGAAAAGTTTTCGATTGATTAAACTTTTTAGGGTTCATTTTTTTTTTTAATTGAGTTTTGGGTCGGGTTGAAGTCATATTTTAGAAAAATTCATTTTAATTTGATCCGATATATATATATATATATATAATTAATTTTTTAATTTTATATTTTTTTAAACTTATATTTATATTAAAAAAATAATATTTTATATTTTAAAAATAATATTTTATTAATTTTAGATTTGATCGAATTGATTATAATTTTATATAATATCGGATCAAATTATTTTTAGGTATAAAAAATAAAAAAAAATTATTGAGTCAAATTTGAGTCAAACAAAAATTCGTCCTGATCCGACTTGATGTCATCCCTAATTATTATACACAAAAAATTTAAAAGATAAATCAAGAAAAAACAGCATAATGTAAGTGTTGTATGTGGCAAAGGGATATACCTTCAACATGTTTTATTGAACTTGTTGAATTCCTAGTCTCTAAAACGGTCTTTGACACATACTTCTCTAATTTGCATGAGAGAACAAATGGACAGCAGTAGAAAAGGCTTTTTCATTTTGCCAAATGTATGTTTGAAACATTGGCAACATCACTGCAAAGCCAATCCCTATGGTCAAGTATTGCTAGATGTGTATAAACTGTCTTTATTTGTGTCTTGATTCTTAAGCTTCAATATCTGATTTTATAAGGCCCAAGACTAGCTTTAGGGTTTGCCTAAAGTTGGTATAAGGGTTCTTTTGGGGGATTGGATCTGTTGCCACCATCAAGAAAGTGGGGAAAACAAATATCCTAAGTGAGTAACTAGCAATAAAAGACTGACTGTACGTGGGTTTTGGGAAGAGCATTACCATTGTAATTTTGAATCTTAGATAGTTAATTCCTTCTTTGTTGTGCTCATGGACATAGAAGTAGGTACATAAACCATTTATATGGTTGGTGTTCTCGTTTACCATTTTGTGATTGTTTGTTGCCTTACTTCGATTAGTCTAATTTCTAAGTTTGGTTAATTTGATCGCCTTCCATTGCAACTAAGTGATTTGGAAAAGGGTGTTAATCACAACAAACAAGTATTAAGAGCAATTTTCTTAGAAATTCATTGATCTCGTTCTTATTCATGGCTTCTAATATCAAGAAATTCAATGGTAGAAAAAATTTTAGAGCAGATCTTATATAACAAGGGTTATTAAATGCATTGGAACTCAAAGGAGTTGAAAAAAAGGTGATGGAGGAATAGAGGTATACTAATATTGGTGATCGCCATGGGTTAGTAATGCCAGGAAAAAGGTAAGGAAGAAGTGGTGATTGAGGTAAGACTAAATCTAAGTTATGTTCAAAAAGGATTCTGACATGTTTCAAGTGTGGAGAGAAGGTCAAGGTAGGTGGAGCTGTCCTAAACTCAAGGATGATAAGTTGGATGATGAAGCTAATATAGTTACAGTTTGCAGTTCTTGGGAAGATGGTTTAGTTCTTTCTGTTACCACTGACAAAAGGTTTGAGTTCTTGACAAGCTAATATGTCCCTATCACATGTGGTAACAGGGAGTGGTTTGTTCCCTATGAAACCATTAAAAGAAATAGTTTTCTTAGGTGCTGGTTCACCTCTCCGGGTTGTTGGTATGGGAATTGTCGGTTTTGAAATGTATGATCGTAAGCTGAGGGAATTCAAGGTTCATCACATTCATGCAAAATGTTGATGTCCACTAAAAGAATACAACATTCAGAAAATTTCATAATGCGGCTTATCATGATAATAATCCCTGTTTCCTGATGTAGGATTCTTGAAGATAAAGGGAAAGATAACCTGAAGGTTGAATTGACATAATCATCTATGTTAAAAGGTATCATGCAGCATTTTTTTTAATGTGAATTTAGCAAAGCAGTATGGAGAGGAGTATGTTCGTGAGTAGAATCATTTGCTGATTCATGGCTGTCATCTACAGATTTTTGGGAGTTTTACTTGTCTCATGCAAGCAGCCTGGGTGAGCTAGAGCTGTGTATGAATATATCTTAGCTAATATGGCTTAACTGGAATGATAGCTTTCATTATAATGCCTGCAAGTTATCAGCAAGCAGCTTGGTGGAGGAGCTCCAAGCGATGCAGGGAGTGCAGGAAACAAAGGGAAGGGTTGAGTCTGGTGAGCATTGATGGTTTCGTCCTCCTGTAGGTTCGATCAAAGTCAATGTGGTTGCAGCTTATAATTCTGAGAATAGAAGCGCAAAGTTGGGAGCTGTCAAACGAGATTCAGAGGGCATTGTATGGTTTTGTGCTATTACTGAAAATGGCCATCCATGCAGAAATGAAGGGTACTTTATGGTTTAGAGTTGGTGAGGAAACATGGATTTATGTCGTTATGTTTTGAAAGAGATTCAATGCGGGCTATCAAGCAAATTTCTAAAACGAGATCAACCTTTTGGGAATGGGGTGGTATTATTTCAGGCATTTTGGATTTTCCTTTGGAATGTTGTAGTTGTCAATTCTCTCATGTTAGCAAAAGTTCTACTTTCTTTGATCATAATTTAGCTTACATGTGATGTAGGGGAACTAAGGTTTTGGTAGAGATCTATCCCTGCCTCCTTTTGTAATCCTGATTTAGGTTGATCTTAATGAATTTCATTTATATAAAAAGCAAAGCAACAGGCAGCCCAAAATCAGAGAAAAACCCCTTGCCAGAATATAAACAAGATAGGAAAGAGTTTTTCTTGCTTAGAGAAAACAAAAACTGGATCTATTTTATAGGAAATGGCAAAAGGATAAAATTTTAAATTAGTAAGTACCATCTTGACATTGTTGTGGCAGTCGAACAAAGGCTTTCAAGCAATTAAATGGTAGGAGAGGCATCCAAAACTGAAAATGTCAGAACGACATCCAACTGAAGATGCTTTACTACGAACCAATTCAGGTGCAGTGTAATTCGATAACGGCTGAAGAGGCATGCTAGAATCTTCAGTATCATATTCCTGCACAGACCATATCAAATCAGAATATAATACTAACTGCGGATCATTATCACAAACATGGTAAATCCATCCATCATGATGAATGACTTGATAAAAATATCAAAAGGAGCATGCTCATATTTCAGAAGAGAAAATACCACGTAGCCAACAAGTCAAAAAAGAATAAAACACAGAAGAAAGCAAAGCCTAAAAAATACAAAGAAAATTACTTAAGAATAGAAGCATTTATGCCAAAGCCAACAAGGTGGTTCAAGAATGGAGTTGAAATGGCATTCCAAAATGGACAGACAGTAATAAATAAGATAATCATGAAAAACCATATACTGTATCTATGACATATCATATTAGGACATAAAAACAGACATGACATGCATATCGTCATCTCTTAGGATAACCTAATGAACGATGGCATAACATTAAGTAAATTATCAATAGTGAACTAGACTATGTTACTTATACTCGAAGGTGAATGTCAAATGCACACATGTGCCCAACATGGATACATTCAAAATTTTCATGTTTTCCCTATATTTGGATGGTCAAACCTTCATGCCCATGTCCGTCATGTTAGGAAAATGGGGTCCAGTTCCATGTAAGTGGTTTTGGACCAAGTAAAGGCCATGGGCCTTGATCTTTTATTTTACACAGAGCCCTAGCTACTTAATAAAAAAGAGGTGGGGTTGTTTTAGGTGTGTGTCGAAAACCAAGCAGAAAAAGAAGAAAAGCCAGGAAAAGTAGAGAGAAAAAAAGAGAAGGGAGAGTTGGTTGAACGGAAGTGATCCATGGTCCGATTGAGTTAAAACCTTGTCAGGAGGTTTATGATTCAGAGTTCTACATTCTGAACGGTGAAGATCGGGTTTGAAGCTCTCTAGGAACAAATCCAGGGTGTATTTGTTGAGTCACTTATTTGATGAGATTTCTGCAATTGTTTCTCTAGTTGTTGATTAGCTCTAGTTTTAGCTAGAGAAGAACTTTGTATAACTATTATTTGATAGTGAAGATTTTTCTGGTGGCCCGTGATTTTTTCCCTCTACACTGGAGGGTTTTTCACGTAAATCTTGGTGTGCTTTTATTTTTCCTACGTATTTGATTATTGATTTTTGTCTATTGCTTCTGTATTGTTGTGATTATTGCTTCAGGCGCAACAAGTGGTATCAGAGCAAGGGTTATTTTGAGACATCGATACAAAAGCAACCCAGGATAGAAGTAAATTATGTTTGAGATCATGAAGGGTGATACAGGTTTCATGATAAAATTGACAGCATCGAATTATTCAATTTGGAAGCCTATGATGGAGGATCATCTATACTGCAAAGATTTGTATGAGCCAGTATTGGGTGATTCGGCTAAACCAGCAGATATGAAAGATGAAAGCTGGAAGAAGCTAGGTAGAAAGACGCTAGCTACAATCAAAAAATGGGTTGATATCAGCGTGTTCCATCATGTAGCGCAGGAATCAGATGCTCACATTGTTTGGAAAAAATTGGCAGCATTGTATGAGAGAAAAACAGGTATGAATAAAGTTATGCTTGTTAAAAAGCTTGTAACTTTACAGTACTGGGATGGACGATCTGTTACAGAGCACTTGAGTGATTTTCAAGATATATTTAATCGGATGACTGCTATGGAGCTTAAAATGGATGATGAAATGAAGGTATTATTTCTTTTGGGTTCATTGCCAGACAGCTGGAATACTCTAGTTGTGACTGTTCTTAATTCAGCTCCTGATTATAAGGTGACATTGGAGATGGCAAAAGATAGTATACTTAATGAAGAAGCAAGGCGAAAAGATGTAGACCCTGGGAATCAAGCTCTGGTCACAAAGAATAGGGGTAGAAACATCGACAGAGGTCAGGACCCAAAAGGTCGTGGTAAATCTAAACATAGATCCAAGTCTAGAGGTAAAGTGAAGTGTTTCTATTGTGGTAAGGCAGGTCATATAAAATGAAACTGTAAAATCTTGAAGTAAGAGCAAAAAGATGAGAAAAGCAAGAGTTCAGATGATGGCAATATTGCAGCAGTGAATTCAGATAGTGATTCAGTTACTTTGATTTGTACACATGATGATTGTAATCATGTTAGTGATCCCGGCATTGAGTGGATAGTTGACACAGGAGCGGCATATCATTGTGTTCCTAAGAGAGAGTTGTTTACAACTTACAAAGCAAGAGACTTTGGTTGTACCAAAATGGGAAACAAGAGTGTGTCACAGATTGTTGGGATTGGTGATATTGTTGTACAAACTAGTACAGGCTGCATGTTGACTTTGAGGGATATCAGACACATTCCAGATATGAGAATGAACTTGCTTGCTATTAATGTCCTTGATAAGGAGGGATATGAAAACCGACAAAAGAATGGACAGTGGAAGCTTCTCAAAGGATCTATGGTAGTTGTAAGGGGAAAACTATGCTGCACAATGTATAAGACATGGATGCAATTGAACGGTAACCAGGTAAATATCATTGAAAATGATGCTTCAGCAAACTTGTGGCACAGAAGGCTGGCACACATGAATGAAAAAAGGTTACAGGTTTTGGCAAGGCAGTCTCTCATTTCCTTGACCAAAGGTATGTCTCTCGATTCATGTGATTATTGTTTGTTTGGTAAGCATCATAGAGTTTTTTTTTGTAAAAGTTCTCAGAGAAAAGAAAATAGATTGGAATTAATTTATTCTGATGTATGTGGTCCCATTGAGGTTGAGTCATTAGGTGGTAACAGATATTTTGTTACTTTTATTGATGATGCTTCACGTAAGACTTGGGTGTATATGTTGAAATATAAAAGTCAGGTACTGCAGTATTTTCAAAAATTTCATGCCATGGTTGAAAGGATGACATGGTTAACCTTGAAGTGTATTCGAACTGATAATGGTGGAGAATACACATCTAAAGGCTTTGAAGAGTATTGCTCAAAGCATGGGATCAGGCATGAGAGAACAGAACCTGGAACACCGCAGCATAATGGTATAGCTGAAAGAATGAATCGCACCATTGTGAAAAAAGTCAGATGTATGTTGAGGATGGAAAAATTACCAAAGCCATTCTAGGGTGAAACAGTCAACACAACTTGTTATTTACTTAACAGGTCACCATCAGTTTCTTTGGGCTTTGACATTCCAGAAAGAGTGTGGACAGAAAAAGATACTTTATACTCTCATTTGAAAGTTTTTTGGTGTAAAGCATTCATGCATGTGCCGAAAAAGCAGAGATCAAAGCTTGACAGTAAAGTCACACAATGTGTGTTTGTAAGATATGGTGATGAAGAATTTGGTTACAAGGTATGGGATCTAGTAAAGAGAAAGACAGTCAGAAGCAGAGATGTGGTCTTTCATGAAAAAGAAACCATAGCAGACCTTGAGAAAAATGAGAAGACTACACGAGTTACTGTTGAGTGTGATGTTTCAACACCGACAGGGATTTCACAGGAAAGAGCCACAGATGGTGAAAATGAGCAAGAAACATAACTTGGGGATATGAATGAGCCAGCCACAGTTGGTGATGAGCCAGATGCTATTAGTTTTGAGCAGGGGGAGCAATCCTCTCTACTTGAGAGTGTTGAGCAGGGGGAACTACTTTTGGCATCAAGTGATGTAGAGTCTCAGCCCAGGAGATCTACTAGAGAGCACAGACCATCTACCAGGTATCCAAGTTCAGATTTTATTTTAGTTATCAGTGAAGGGGAGCCAGAAAGCTTCCAAAATGTGCAGGCTACTCTGAATAGAGAGCACTGGTTAAAAGTAATGAAAGAAGAGATGGAGTAATTACGAAATAATGGTACTTATGATATTGTTAAACTTTCAACAGGGAAGTGGCCATTAAAGAATAAATGGGTGTTCAAGTTGAAAAAAGATGGTGACAAACTAGTGAGGTACAAAGCTCGATTGGTAGTAAAAGGTTTTTCTCAGAAACCAGGCATCGATTTTGATGAGATTTTTGCTTCAGTTGTAAAAATGAGTTCTATTCGAGTGGTACTGGGATTAGCAGCTAGTTTGAATCTTGAACTTGAGCAACTTGATGTTAAAACTATATTTTTGCATGGTGATTTGCAGGAGGACATTTATATGAATCAGCCTGAGGGTTTTGAAGTGAAAGGGAAAGAGCATTTAGTTTGCAAATTGAAGAAAAGCTTGTATGGCTTGAAACAAGCTCCGCGACAGTGGTACAAGAAGTTTGATTCTTTTATGGTGAGTTATAGCTATAAAAGAACAGCAGCGAATTCTTGTGTGTATGTTAAACAATTTTTTAATGGTAACTTCATTATCCTATTATTATATGTTGATGATATGTTGATTGTAGGACAAGATGCTAGTATGATTTACAGGTTGAAAGAACAATTATCTAAGTCCTTTGATATGAAAGATTTAGGTCCAGCAAAGCAGATTCTTGGTATGGACATTATCCGAGATAGAAGAGTTGGAAAGCTGTGGTTGTCACAGGAAAAGTATGTTGAACAAGTGCTTGGTAGATTCAACATGCAACATGCTAAATCAGTTAGCAGTTCACTTGCCAACCATTTTCATCTAAGTAAGAGATCTTGTCCAGTGTCTAAGGAAGAGCAACTAACTATGTCTAGTATTCCTTATTTTTTTGCAGTCGATTCTTTAATGTATCTTATGGTTTGTACAAGGCCTGACATTGCTCATGTAATTGGTGTAGTGAGCAGATTTCTTTCTAATCCAGGAAAGGTTCACTGGGAAGCAGTGAAATAGATTTTTAGATATTTGAGGGGTACCTCAAAAAAGTGCTTGACTTATAGAGTTTCACAACCAGTTCTAGAAGGGTTTACTGATGCTAACATGGCAGGCGATCTTGATGGTAGGAAATCTACTTCAGGATATTTGTTCACTTTTGCAAGAGAAGCTGTATCTTGGCAATCTAAGTTGTAGAAGTGTGTTGCTTTGTCAACTACAGAGGCTGAGTATATTGCAGCAATCGAAGCATGTAAAGAAATGCTTTGGATGAAACGTTTTCTTCTTGAATTAGGGTTGAATCAGAAAGAGTATATAGTATTTTGTGATAGCCAGAGTGCTTTAGATTTGAGTAAGAATACCATGTACCATGCTAGAACAAAGCACATTGATATTAGATATCATTGGTTACGTTCAGTGATTGAAGAACAGCAGATGTTATTGAAGAAAGTCCATACTGATAAGAATGTAGCAGATATGTTGACTAAGATACTTCCCAGGGAAAAGCTTGAGCTTTGTAGTAACTTGGCCGGAATGAGTTCCCTGGCCAAGGTAAGTTCCAAATGAAACTACTATGGTGATGAATCTCCTCCTAATGGGGCTGGAGGGGAAGATTGTTAGGAAAATGGGGTCTAGTCCCATGTAAGTGGTTTTGGACCAAGTAAAGGCCATGGGCCTTGATCTTTTATTTTACACAGAGCCCTAGCTACTTAATAAAAAAGAGGTTGGATTGTTTTAGGTGTGTGTCGAAAACCAAGCAGAGAAAGAAAAAAAGCCAGGAAAAGTAGAGAGAGAGAAAAAAAGAAGGGAGAGTTGGTTGAATGGAAGTCTATCCGTGGTCCGATTGAGTTAGAACCTTGTCAGGAGGTTTATGATTCAGAGTTTTACATTCTGAACGGTGAAGATCGGGTTTGAAGCTCTCTAGGAACAAATTCAGGGTGTATTTGTTGAGTCACTTATTTGGTGAGATTTCTCCAATTGTTTCTCTAGTTGTTGATTAGCTCTAGTTTTAGCTAGAGAAGAACTTTGTATAACTATTATTTGATAGTGAAGATTTTTCTGGTGGCCCGTGGTTTTTTCCCTCTACACTGGAGGGTTTTCCACGTAAATCTTGATGTGCTTTATTTTTCCTGCGTATTTGATTATTGATTGTTGTCTATTGCTTCTATATTGTTGTGATTATTGCTTCAGGCGCAACACGTCATATGTGTCAAACACAGGTATTTTTTCAAAAATGAAAAGTTGGAGCAACATAGCGAGAGCTAATGGGTTTTTCTTCATACTTGTGTCCCTTACTTCATGTTTTGATTTCAGTCCGGTGGGTCAAATGTAAAGAACTGAACTAATATGAAATACATTCTCATTTTTCTTTGCATAGAAGAAAGAGTATTGTGGCTCGAGCCTATCATTCCTTCCCAAACTCCACCTACCCATAACACTTGAGCTAAGCCCTTGAAGTATCGAATATTTCACTTACAGCATAATGGAAGGCCGTCGCATTAGCCAAATCACTAGCGGCTTATCTGCTGAGATAGCAAAACCAAACCCACCAAGCTTCCAAGCTCCCAAGCTCCACTTGACGTAATCAGCGCATTCCGTAAAGTACAAACTCAGCAGTTAGACACACCTAGGGTTGTAAATGATACATTAGTACTCGCAAGCTACTCGGGTTCAATTCGAAAAAAACTCGAATTCGGTTCGATTATTGTCGAGTTGAGCTCGAGCTCGAATAGCTCGACTTATCGATCGAGTTGAATTTGAGTATTCTTATATCTAACTCGAGTAGCTCGCGAGCTTAATCGAGCTTTTATATTTAAATATATTTTTATTATTTTAATTAATAAAATATTTCGAGTTTGAGTTCGAATTCAAGCATGAATAATCGAACTCTTGTCAAATATACGAATCGAGCTTATTTTTACATATTAATCGAGCTTAATCGAGTAGCTCGAATTCGATCACGAATCGAGCTCGAGCTTGAAAAATAAAACTTGATCGAGCTCGAGCTGAGTATCGAGCCCCGAGTTGTGAGTCAAGCTCGAGCTCGAGCTTCTCACTATTCGGCTTGGCTCGGCTCGTTTACACCCCTAGACACACCTACATAGTAGTTATGTTCCCTACCCACAACGATCTATCATGCGGTCTCAAAAGGCACAAAATAATCTCTTTTCAACAATCGAGAAATAATCAAAAGAAGCAAACAAAAATGTACCAACGATTGTAGGCATAAACCTACTAAAAAGACGAAAACTTTGAAAATCAAAATGAATCATATATAATATTATATTAAAAAAAATATAAATTTGATAAGATTTATTTACGTGAATACTTGAATTGATAACTTATATTATTAACATATAAAATAATTTTAAATAATTCTATTCAATCAATTATTCAATTTTTAAAAATTTTAAGGTTTCACAATTTACATTTATTCAAATCTTTCAAAATATATAAGTTTTATCCTAATTTAAACAAAAAAATATATCTCATACCTCATTTTTACCCATATACATGAAATACAAAATTCAAATAATTTTTAAAAGTTAAATCTCTAAATCTTAGGAATCATAAAAAATCATATAGTGTCTAAATCAATACTTATATAAATTTAAATAAATAAAGTTTGATGTTGAACCACTATTTTTTACCAATTTTTTTGCCTTTTATTTTCTTATGACTTTTTTTTGAAACATTATTTTCCTATGATTTAAAATAAAAGAGAAAAATATTTTATCTCAATTTAAAATTACACACATATTTATATTTAAAATTATACTAACCTCTTTTATCTTAATTAAAATTAAATTTAGATAAACTATATTTTTAAAAATTTAAAATTTTTTAAAAATTAAATAATTATCAAATACATATTTATGATTTCTTCTTACAATCAATATATTCATCTTTATAAAAGATAGAACAATTAGATTTTTGTCACAAAGTTTGACATGATAAAGTTTGAAAATAAAACATGAAAAAGTCTTTCAAAATAAAACATAAAATATCACATGTGTAAATTTTAGTTTTCTTATCAAAATAATATATACTTTTAAGAGTGTGTGTAATTGTAAACAAGAGATTAACTTTCACATTAACATTTGTATGTAATTTATTTTTATAATTCAAAGCTTTCATAATACGTTTTTAAATTCTTCCATAATAATTTATAGGGTTAATAGCATACATGGTCTCTAAACTTTAGGCCATATTGAATATTGGTCCCTAAACTTTAAAAAGTTATAATTGAGTTTTTAAACTTTAAAACGTGTGTTAATGTGATCTCTCAATTTGCTGGACCATCTAAATTTATGGTAAATCCTACGTGACATGACACATAATCTTTCAAAATTTTCTTATGTGGCATATAAATAAGAAAAAGTATGTTCAAAAGCCTAAAACCTAAACCCTTGCTGTTGCAGTTGTAGGTGTTGCTACTCTTGCTTCCTTATTTTTTCTCAACCAGTAATGGGCATTAAGGGTTTAATAAAGCCTCTGAGGTTAGATGCTACTGAGGATTTACAACAAGCCATGGAGGCTAGAAATCAGGAGGACATTTTTTAGTGAATGAAAATGGGTTCAATAGTGATAGAGTGATAGAGGCAATAGAAAAAATTAAAGCAACCAAGAACAAGTCATCATAGTGCCAACTAGAGTTATTTTTTAAGCTAGTTGCTAACACATCTACACCAATTGAATGGAAGGAAATACTAGAGAATATCCCTAAAGAAACTACTTACAAAAAGCTGAAGGTTGGTGGGGTTAAGATAAAAAAGTAGTTGAATGGAGGAGGAGCAACTGCATTGGATCAGTATTTCTTAGAGGAAGAATGCATACTAAAGTTTTGCACATGCCTTTGCCATTTTAAGAGCTTGAGCTAAGAGTTTGA
The DNA here is from genome assembly GCF_002303985.1 of Durio zibethinus. Next base: position 19,032,824 of record NW_019167949.1, on the reverse strand, counting down.
GAGAGATGTTTGCAGTGGTAAATTGATGTAATTTAAACTTTAAAGATTTTGGTTCGTTGTTAAAACAGTGTTATGCAACTTATCTTCTTATTCACATTTGAGAGCTTTTGGTATGGCATAAGCATGGTATAATTTCAATTTTGTAATGAGAAATGGGCTATAAAACCCATCACTTCTACAAAAAAAAATATATATATAGGCAAGTTGACTCATAATTCAAAAGCCTCGATGAATGAGTTATCAAAGCTTCTTAAACAATAAGGAAATCAAATCTATACCCATTTATCCAAATCAGATCATAAAAGAACCTATTAAAAAAAATCCAATTTTTTTCACATTTCACTAAACAAAAATCAAAACCAAATCATTGAAGTGGAAAAAAAAAAGAAAATACTTTTTTTTTCATAGTAACTAGGCATATTCCATGAGCATCCATAAGAACAACTTCACCTTTATCACAGTCAGGATCATACGAGTTAACTCAAAACACTAAAAGGCCTTTACAATTATAAATAAGGAAGCCATCATTGGTGAAAAAAGAGATGTTTTAAGAATAGTGAGAGGCTTATCTTTTTCATAAATATAGCCATCACCCAAGACCAAACATGCTTTCAATTTGTTTCCTTGCAATACAATTAACTCGTATTTCCTTCTTTTTGTTCAAACTTTTTCTCCCTTAGAATCCAAGGCCTTCGATTTAGGAAAAAAAAAGACTTTTCTTTTCACAGTAAAATTTATTCTTTTTTAGTTTTATTTTTGTCTGGTCAAAGTTTGTTTCTTTAGTCTTCAAAGTTTACTACATAATAAAAGTTTGAAAGATTATGTGTCATGCCTCGTAGGATTTGTTGTCAATTTAGATGGTTCAACAGATGAAGAGACCACATTGACACACGTTTTAAAGTTTAGGGACTCAAGTAAAACTTTTTAAAATTTAGGGATCATACGTGCTATTAACACTAATTTATATGTAGATGACTTTTGTAATTTTAAACTACAAATTATAGATGATTAGGAATATTTTTATTTATCTATATATAATCTAAAATTTAGTATGAATTAAAATTTTAAATTATAAAAAATATAATAAAAAATTCCATACATGGCAAGGGTAAAAAAATCTAATATAAGGATAAAACACTTTACATTACAACCCATAAATTGTCACTACTCTATAACAACACATCAAAATAATTATGCATAAAGGGAAACAAGGATTTCCAAGCATTATTAATGGTCACATTAGTAGAAATCAAGAAAATATTTTTATGAAAATTTTTTTTAAAAAAAGTGTGAAAAACTAAAAAAATAAAATTGTTTAGAAAACTCAAAGTAAAATTGAATGTATATTGAAAAATTATTTTTAAGAATTATAGAAGCAATTTAGGTTTATATATAACTAATTAATGGGTAAACTAAGAAACTAAATCTTTCTAAAATTGATCCTATAATTGAGAGATTGTCTATCATAATTTTCTATTTTTAATTCTAAGGATACAAATACTTAATTCTAGGACAAATACTTAATTCTAGGGATTTTAGGGATACAAACATTAATTTTAAAGATATAAATATAAATATACAGATTACAAAATTACAACCAGCTATGAATAATTATTTTCTCACACTCCCCTTCAAGCTAGTAAATAGGTGTTTTCCATTCCTTGTTTGAAAATAATTTACTTAGAAATAATTTCTTGAAATGTTGCACTGTTGAGACCTTTAGTCAAAACATCTACAAGTTAACTCTTGGTTGATACATACAATGTACAAATTAACCTATTGTCTGGTTTTTTCTTTGTAAGGTGCCTATCTTCTTCAATGTGTTTTGTTTTATTATGTTGCATAAGATTGTGTGCAATGCTTATTGCTGACTCATTATCATAGTAGAGTCTCATTGGTCCATCTCACTTGATCTTTAAGCCTTCTAAGATAATCTTTAATCGTAGTAGTTCACAAATTCCTTGAGCAATTACTCTGAACTCTGCTTCAGCACTTGATCTTGCCACTATATTCTATTTTTTACTCTTTCAAGTCAAAAAATTATCATCTAGAAAAGTACAGTACCTGAGGTAAATGTTCTATTAGTTACCAAACCTGTATAATTTGCATTCGTATATGCTCTTAAAACCAGTTTCGCATTTCTTTTGAACAAGATACCTTTCCTAGGATTGATTTTCAAATAGTGTAATACACGATACATAGCTTGTAAATGCACTTCTTTAGGATTACATATAAATTGACTTATCATACTTATAGACACCGAATTTTATCCAGGACATTTTAACATGATTGAACAAAGCCTATTTGAAGCCGTAAAAAAGCCCATTTAATAATCCATAAATTATATCGATATTTAAACCTAATAAATAAAGAAAAGAAACTCATGTGGTTACTGTTAAATTCTTTTGCATGAGATTTACATGAAAGATACATTTTCACATAAATGCATGAGAAGTAAAAATAAATAAAATGGATAAATCCCAAAGTTAATCCTAGTCAAAATTACACAAAACTTGATCAAAATGAATATAATTGGGATTAATCTTCAAAGTTTAAAACCTAATTGGAATCAATGTAGTTTAAACTTAAATTTGGTGATTTTTAAAACACTAAAAATTGTTATTGCACTTGAAAAAGTATAAAATTACCAAAATACCTCTATAATGGTATTTTCATAATTTGACCTTTCTGAGCTCATATTTTTATGAAACTTTTATGATCTTAATTTTATAATATTTCATGATTTTTGGGGCATTTGAAATCATAGTAGTACCCTGAAAATGTGAAATTACCAAAATACAAAGGGTATTTTCATAATTTGACTTTCCTAAGCTTGAATTCTCATGAAACTTTTCAAATCTCAATTTTATAATATTTCATGATTTTTTGTGTTTTAAAATCCTAAAAATGAGTATGAAAACATTGATTTCTAAGACAATGGTCTAAATACTGAAAACTTTAAATTATGGGTAAAATAGTCTTTTCATGTGTTTGGAGGATAAAAGTTCAACTTTTGTAATGAATAATATGGACCATTGGATCATTTATTGATCTTGATCCAATGGTCAAAGGTGGCACCTTGAAATAATAAAAAGACAAGTTTTCACCCTTAGATAATTTCATCTAAGGTCTCTATTTATCAAGAATGAAATTTTTTTTAAGCTGACTCTTAAAGGGGGCTACCAACTGAAAAAATTAGGGGGGGAGTGTTAGAGGGGAGGCCAGAGGAAAGGCTGAAAAGAAAAGAAGAAAAAATGTAAAAAGAGAAGAAATAAACTGCTAAAAAAATTAAAAAAAAAAAAGAAGCCAAATAAAAAAGAAGAATGAGGGGGAGAAAAGAAAAAGAAAAAAAGGTTGAAAGGTTCAAAAGAAAAGAAATAAACAAGTAAAAAAGAGGAAAAAAGCTACTAAAAAAAAATAAGCCAAATAGAGAAAGAAAATGAAAGGGAGAAAAAAAAGGTTAAAAAGGTTGAAAGGGGCTAGAAGACTGGAAAAAAAGAGAGCTAACGTAAAACAAAAAGAGGAAAAGACTGGGAAAGCTGAAAAAGAGCTGGAAGAGCTGAAAAAAAAAAAGAAAAAAGCTATTGGAGAAAAAATGAACATAAAAAAAAAAAAAGGGTGATAGGAGAAAAAGCCAAAACTAGTGGAAAAGAAAGCTCGAAACAAAGAAAACAAAAAAAAAAACCTAAGACAGAAAAGTTGACCAAAATGAAAAAAAGTAATGAATACAAAGAATAAAGAAGAAAGAGTAGGGTCTTTAAGCAAAACAACATAAAAGAAGGAAGGCTTTGCAAAAACAAAAGTTTGCTTCCTACCGTACGTGGATTGTGTGAGTAAAAATTTCACCTTTTTGCATTTGTTGATCATTTCTTGCAAATACGCTATGTATGGATGTCAAACGGTGCATTTTGTTCATGATTGTTGTTCCCTTTTTATGGATTTTTTTTTCTCTTTATCACTTTCATATTGTTTTTTTCTCTGCACATGGCTGGCTAAAATTTAAGACTTCATTGTGTCTTTTATAGTTTCCAATTTACTTTCTCCTACATATAGGCTATCAACAAACATAGAATGTTTTGCATGTAGTTTATTCATGGGAACCAAAAACCATCTTGTATATATGTCATTTGTTTCTTCTCGGGTTCATAGCTTCTTATTTCCTTCATGCTTTTTGACGAGTTCTGTATTATTTTCTTCTTGTTTTTCATGAGGATATACCTTTATGGCTCATTGTCCTTACTTTTTGATTTGGTTTCTAGAAATGTTTTGGTCTCCTTTTATGAATAATAATAATAATAATAATAATAATAATAATAATATTATAATAATAATAATAATAATAAAAGAGTCCCATCATTAAGAGAGCTAAAGCTTTCATCTTACATAGTAGAGAAAGCCTAAAAATTAGACATTATTTCAAGACCCATCACTCATATTTCATAGCCTAGACTTTATAGGTTAATGAATTTTATAGTATATTTATCTTTTATATGTTATATATTATATGTTTATCTCTTTCGTGCCATTAAGTTTAATTCAAGCTTAAATCTTATATATTATGATATTTTTGTTGTTTGAACCTTTATGTTAAATTTAATTCCATGCAATTTATTCATTTTTTACATTGTAAATTATTTTTTATCCAATTTATTTTCCATGCACATTAGTTTCATGCAAAAAAATATAAAATTATAATAATGTTAATAATTAAAAATAAAATTTTCGAATATGGGATTTTAAGAAAGGTTGAGTAAAGATTCTCAAAAAATCTTTATGTAAGAAAATTTTTCTAAAACACTATCAAAGTATTAGGGTATCTAGGAAAATTTTCAATTAAACTTTTATTTACTTTGTTCTATTTGATTTTTTTTAATGATAATTGAAAAATAATTAAAGAAGATTAAAACATAATAAGTGTTATTTTTTTTTGTATACATATTCTACTGTATTGTTTGCATTACATAGTAATTTTTCAATGTAAATGAAATTTTCAATGATGGGACTTCAAGAAGTTTGACTAGTGATTTCTGAGAATTTTCTAATTGAAAAAAATCTTCTAAAAATTACCAAAGTATTGGAATATTTAGAAGTTTTTTTTCAATATAAAAGATTTTCATTTTATCATTATTCTTAATTTGAGTAGCTTTTTTATGAAAATATATTTTTGGAAATGCACACTAGTTTCATGCAAAAAAATATAAAATTATAATAATGTTAATAATTATAAATAAAATTTTTGAATATGGGATTTTAAGGAAGGTCGAGTAAAGATTCTCAAAAAATCTTTATGTAAGAAAATTTTTCTAAAACACTATTAAAGTATTAGGGTATCTAGGAAAATTTTCAATTAAACTTTTATTTCCTTCGTTCTATTTGTTTTTTTTAATGATAATTGAAAAATAATTAAAGAAGATTAAAACATAATAAGTGTTATTTTTTTTTGTATAATATTCTACTATATTGTTTGCATTACATAGTATTTTTTAAATGTAAATGAAATTTTCAATGATGGGACTTCAGGAAGTTCGACTATTGATTTCTGAGAATTTTCTAGTTGAAAAACATCTTCTAAAAATTACTAAAGTATTGGAATATTTAGAAGTTTTTTTTCAATATAAAAGATTTTCATTTTATCATTATTCTTAATTTGAGTAGTTTTTTTATGAAAATATATTTTTGGAAATGAATTTGTTTATAGATAATGATATTATTACATGATTTGGAAGTAAAACTTTTTCAATGATGAGACTCTAGGAAGTCCGAGTAGTGATTCTCAAGAATTTTCTAAGTGAAAAAAATCTACTAAAAATTGCCAAAGTATTGAAATATTTAGAAGTTTCTTTTCAATATGAAAAATTTTCATTTTATAATCTTTTTTTTTAACTTGAACAATTTTTCTTAATAAATAAGATAGTGATTTTTAAGAAATAATATATAATTATATTATTACATGACTTTCAATAATTTCTAAAATCAGACAAAAAGAAACTTCTGATGATGAGATTTTAAAAAAATCTGAGTAGTGATTCTTTAGAAATCTTTAGGTAAGAAAATTTATCTAAAATGTCGCAAATGATTTGTAGCGTATAGATTAATTTTCAATAATGATTTCTCATTTTTTAAAAATAAGTCTTAGAAAATATTATTCATAGATATTATATTTTTCATTTTTCAAAAATAAATGCTGGAAATGAGTATGAACCATTGGGGATAGGAATTTTTAGAATTTCGAGTAGTGATTCTTAAAATTTTCTTAGGTGAGATGGTTCCTTTTATTTTTTCAGCTTACTAAAAATAAAAGATATATTTTTTAAAAAAATCAAGAAAATTAAATTTTAAATACCAAAAATTAAGATCATTTTAGTCTATATTAAAAAATAACATATAATTAATTGGTACCAATTTAAACGAGTATTGTAGGAGTGTTACTCATTTCTCATGCGTAATTGACTCTTGAACCCAAATTGTTTTCGTAAATGTAATCACCATTTTTTTTAGTATTATTACTATTATTATTTTTATTTTTATTTTCTCTTTTTCTTCTTTTTTTTTCTTTCTTTCTTTTTCCTTCTTCTTTTTCCTTTATCTGATTCAGTTTGACTAAAGTATGGGTGCATTAAATGCACCATCACCGAATGTCCACAATCTCAGCGGTCGCCACCACCGGCAGCCACCTAACATGTTAGGTAGCATGGATTTCAATTGAAAATATGGGATTCAAATATCAAAAAATCTGGAATTTGAATCTTAAAAAGCTCTATAAATAGAGCTTCTTACCTGAAGGGAGGGGAATTGAAAAAAAACTTCCAAGAAAATTGCCAAAAAAAAGCATTCTGTAAAAAAAATACCCTATAAAAAAATAAAAAAGGTAAAAAATTCCATAAACACAGTCTCCTAGAATGGGGAACCTAGCACCAACATTAAAAAAAAAATGACACACAAACACAAAAAAAAAAAAATTTGGCTGAAACTTTCAACCCAAATCTACGCCGTTTGGGACAATTTCAGGTGAAACAGAGGCTAGATTTGGGTTCAAGGAGTTAGGGGGCATTTTAGTGTTTTTTGGACTTTTTCGACCATCGACAGCGACTGGCACTACGGCCGACGATTGACTAATCAGCCTAGAGAGAGAGGTTCTGGGAATGAAGGAGAGTTAGAGAGAAAGGGAGAAATGAAAAAATAACAGAAAGAGAAAAATTTTAACTTTTATAGAAATTACCAAAGACCAAAATGACACTATTTCAATAATTCCTAAAACTATGTCGTTTTGAGCCCTGAGGATCCACGTGTCAATCTATGACCCTGACCCGACGACCCGCTTCTCCTTCACCCATTGACTGGTCTAACTGAATCGATCTAGACCGAACAAATCGTTCCCGAACTGCTAAGCCAGACTGAACCGCCATATCGAACCAGACGTTGATCGGACCATTGACCGATCCGGTTCAGGTAAAAAATTATTTTTTTTTGAATTTTTTTAAAAGATTTTTTTATATATTATTTTTGTTATTTTAATTATTATTCTTAATATTTATGCATATTAAAATTTACCAGAATAAATTTTGTTGTTTTATAATAATAATTAATAATTAATAAATAATAAAATATAATAAAAAATTTTTATAATTTTTTTTAAATAAATCTTATAAAATAATAAAAAATGTCAAAAAAAGAAAATTTTATCCTAGATTCAATGGTTCTTCGAGTAATGATATCTATGAAATCTCTAGGTGAGAAAATTTGTTATAAATACTACCAATGTATTAGAGTATTTATAAAAAAATTTTCAATACAATAAAATTTTTCTTTTTGTTAACATTAAATAAAAACTAACTTATTTATTAAAAATAATAGTAATAAAAATAAGGAAAAAAAATTTACTCAATGATGGGATTCTAAAAGTATTCCGAGTAGAGATGCTTTAAGAAATCCCTAGGTAAGAAGAATTGTTTTAAAATATTACCAATGTATTGGAATATTTATGAAAAATCTTCAATATAATAAAAATTTCTTTTTCTTCAAAGTTTAAATTAAAAATAAATATTAAATAAAAAATTAATAAAAATTTTTAAAAAAAGAATAAAATGTGTGCATCAATTTGATAACATTTTACATTGCATGCATGATATAGTTTTTTACGAAAAATAAATTTAAGCCTCCGAAGATGAGATTTTAAAGTATTCCAAGAAGCGATGCCTAAGAAATCTTTAGGTGAGGGATAGTTCTTTTAATGTTACCAACGTACTGAAACATTTTAAGGGTTATTTAAATAAAAAAGTTTTAATTTATTTTTCTTGAATAAAAATAAATAATAAATTAAAAAATTTTAATAAAAAAATCAAGAAAATTATTTTTCAAACACCGAAAATTGGACTATTTTTTATCAAAATAAAAGGATAACATGTAGTTAATTAGTACTGTTTTTAAAGGGGCACTGTGGGGGTGCTAATCCTTCCCACACGTAACTGACTCTTGAACCCAGATTGTTGTGCAGATCCTAAAATTGTCCTTTTAATAAATTTTAATTAATTTTAAGATTTCATTAAAAGGATATGTTTTAATAGGTGGCCAATTGCACCTAGCCAAAAAAGATTGGTGGCGACTCCGTTATTTTTTATTCCGTTTTCAAATTCGTCTGGCGTACACAAAAACGTTACAACAGCTTGGTTACTCCATTAGAGACGCCTTTTATTTTCGAGAGTCAGGCTAAAATTAACTATGTATTATCCTTAATTTTTTTTAAATAGTCCTAATTATTTTTTTTAATTTTTAATGTTTCACTGTCAATAAGAAAAAAGCCTAAAAAAATCAAAAAGAAAAAGCAAAAAATTCACACATGTTTCTTTTATTATGCCTCTTATGCTTTAATATTATTATTATTTTTGTATATATTACTCTCAATAAATTTGGATATATTTGCACACACAATAACAAGATGCATCTCATACATGAGCTCTACACCCAAGCTTCATCTTTTATAGGAAGAAGTAAAGTACCTATGCCCTCGTGAGGTGATAACCTCCGTAATGGCAAGTGAAATACTTTCACTCAAATTAAACTCTTTCCGTTCATAGCCTATAATGGGTGAAGATCGGGGTGCCTTACTAGTCCAATGTGGACGACAGTGAGGAACAATTTGGGAACCTTTAGATACGTGTCAATCTAAACCCAATATGTAATAAACCTAAAAACTAACCTTAGGTAGAACTTTGCCCACCTTCTTGTAGAAAATACCTAAGTTCAAAGCACATAAGAATAAAGGTTGTGTCTAATACAAAACAAAACAAAATTCCCAAAACAAAAAAAAAATGTTTTTTCTCTAATTGCATCCTCACACTAACTCAATTTTATTTTGTTTTCTTTTTCTTTTTTTGCATTAATCATATCATACAATTCTGCATCAAGATATTTACTCTAAGACATATTTCTCTCAAGAAGTTTTCATGGATCCTATAGAACTACAAATTTGCTCATCCTCAATCAGTGTCCTATGTGAGCCGTATAATAAAGTACATGTTTGGTCGAAAGAAGCTTAACAAAAGAATAGAGATTGCTTGTCTATTGGCTATGTGTCTGAGTTACTTGAGAAGGTTCATTTGGATCTTACACAAAATAATTTAGAAGACTTAGCCGTTATCTGGGGTCAATTAAGTGAAGAAAAAAAAAAAGCTTTTGTAAGAAGTACGAGCAAATTACGTCCCTTATTTTGGTAGTGATGGATGAACAATTGATTAGGGCAACTATACAATTTTGGGATCCATCCTATAGATGTTTCACTTTTAATCAAGAAGATTTGATGCCAACTATTGAAGAGTATTCGATTTTGCCTGGAATAGAACTATAATGTCCAGATAAAGTGTTTACTCGAAAGTCGAAATCAGGTTATCACAAAAAGTTGGCCAAGCTTATGTGGCTTAAAGTGGAAACCATTGATTCATTCGCAAAGCTTAAAGATGAACATCTCGACATTCGTTGGGACTTTCTCCAAAATTTTATTCAAGAGCATTTAAATGATGATTAAGGCATGGCTATGTTTGCTCTATCATTGTATGACATGGTAATTTTTTCGAAGACTTTGGGTTACATTGAGATAATTATGGTAGACTTTTTTGAGCAAACTGAAACCCAAGCAATTGATCTTGCACCAGCAATTCTAGTAAAAACCATCCAATCATTGAATTTCTGTCAATGAAATGGAAAAGGATGGTTCATAGGATGTGCAACATTATTAGATGTGTTGGTTAGAAGTCATTTCAAGTATGGGAAGAATGCATTTTCAAAGTCGTATCTATGAAACAAAGCACCAATTGAAGAGTTCTACAAAAGCCAATGGCCAAAATTAAAGACCAAGGAAGAGTGGGTCATTTTCTTGCGAAGGCTTACCGATGATGAAATTGAATGGATGGCACTTTGGATGCCTCGAGTGCCTTTGTTGTATCATGGAAGAAATGAGCCGTGGATGCCGCTATTAGGGCTATGGGGCTTTGTAAGTTATGCTCTATTAATGGTGCTTAGGTAATTTGGTGCAAAGCAATTTGTTCCTGCCAGCATGACTTGGCCCAAGTAGAATTCATTTACGGGGAATCGAATCCACCAAAAACCTCAGAGCAGTTGATTCAAGTATGGAATAAAACACAAAGAATGAGATTAGGGCTTCTCATCGACAAAGTCATTCCTGATTACCAGATTTAGAAAGCAAGGTGACTTAGAGACATAGTACTCTTTCCTGATGATAGCTCACACCAATCGGTTAATCTTTTAACAGAAGCGTAATTATCAAAAATTGAGTTTATTAAGAAAGAATTAGAAAAAAAATAAAAAGAGAAAATTTAAGACTTTGCAAGAAGGTGGGACAATTAAAATATGAAGCAAAAATTCAAGGGAGCAGATTGGAAAAAACCATAAAAGAATGATATGTGGCGAATAATGATTTAAAAATCTACACCAGAAAAATAAGAGGATATGAGTCCAATTCAAGATTGAAAAGGTCACTAAGTTTTACCTTAGTCGACAACGTGAAGTGGATGAGCTTTGAGAAAAAATGAACCAATAGAAGGAAAAAGCTCAAAAAAAGCAAGAGGAGGTCACCAAAATTTTTCAAGAATGCCAGAATTGAAAAGGGTTGTATACTACGGCTTCAGCAAGATTGGTACAATGTCAGAAAGAAAAGGAAAAGTTAAAGGCTATAGTCACAAAAGAGGGAAAAAAGCACCTAAAAGTATTGAATGAGAAAAAATCATTTCACCAAATCATCCAAGGGTTAGAGCTACAACTATAAGACCACAAGAACCATATTTCAACAATAATAGATAAGAGGCAGAGAAAAAAAAAAGATTGTATCTTCATATGTGATTCACAAAGAGTGCTTGCATGATATGGAAAGCAGAAAGTTTAAGAAGGCAATAGTACATAGAGCACGTAACCAGTCAAGTTTGTAAGGCAGTAAAGAAAGCATGGAAGATAGTTGAAAAGATAGAAGTGTTAAGAAGAGAAGTTAATCCTATAAGAGAACATGGACAGTGCCTAGTAAACTTTTTAAACAAGACGAAGGACTATTATGAGCAAATCAAACGCTTCTATGGATATAATTCTAGGATGATAAATTCTATGTAACCAAAGTTGTATAGAATCAATGAAAATTTCTAGTGTTGAAATTTGTCCAAGAGAAAATATTTTATACTTACATTCATGCATCATCTTATTTTCTTCCAAAAAACATAACAAAAAATAAAATTTTTGACACATGGCATTCTGAATTTTTTAAAAAATTTTATGGTAAAAGGTTCAAGAATAACTCGTTCTTCAAAAATTTTGACTCAACTTACTTGCCATTCATACAACACCAGGACTCAAACAAGAATCATGGAGCAAAAACAAGCAAATCGATTTGAGAGAATTGAGAAAGTTCAAAAAGAACTAAGAGGGGATCTTAGTATAATAATGGATATGCTCAGGAAACTTGACAAAGAAAAAATGGTGGAAGAAAATCTCAGCTTTCAAGAGTAATCGTCAGATATGGTAGATCCTGTTTACCCTTCAGGATTTGAGCCACGACTGACCTAACCTTTTCAAGGAACTAGAGTACAAATTTTTACTCTCGATGGATATCTCAATCCTTATCCAGGAATGACATTCAGACCTGTTCTAAGATAGTTTCAAAATTTTTCTAATCTTGTTATGACGAAAATTCCACCGGAGCTAATCTTGGTTCTTGATTTGGATGATCCAAAAAAAAAAAAGAAAAGCTAGGGATAAAGATACTTGAGAAAGTGAAAGACATTAGTGCTCAGGAAAAGATGAAGCTATTAGAAAAAGGCTTAGAGTAATGGAAGGAAAGAATTTTTATGGTTCTACAAATGCAACTGAGCTTTGTTTGGTCCCTGATGTGGTCATTCTACCTAAATTTAAGGTTCTTGAATTTAAAAAATATGACAGCACAAAATGTCCGATGATCTATATCACCATGTACTATCGAAAGATGGTAGCAAATACTCGTGATGAAAAGTTGTTAAAGCACATATTTCAAGATAGCCTTATGGGTTCTATAGCTAGATGATATGTTCAATTAGACATGACTCGTATTCGTTCCTGGTAAGAGCTTACAAAGGCATTCCTTACATAATATCAACATGTTAGGTATCTAGCTCTAGATCGTCTATTTTTACAAGGTATGAAAAAAAAAATAACTGAGAGTTTCAAGGAGTATGCACAAAAATGATAAGATATGGCTACACAAGTCCAACCTCTTTTTACTAAGAAAGAGAAAACTGTCTTATTTGTGAATACTTTGAAAGCACCATATTATGAAAGGTTGATAGGCAATGCAACCAAAAACTTTATAGATATGGTGATATCGGGTGAGATTATCGAAAGTGCCATAAAGAATGGCAAGTTTGATGTAAGAGAAACGAGTGGAGCAAAGAAAGGTGGAGCTCTCAAAAAGAAAGAGAATGAAGCACAAGTGGTAAACTATGTGGCCAACAGTTCAAAGGTTTCATGCTCTACTTTGCACCAATATACCAAACCTATTACCTTTCCATAAACAATGTTACATCCATCCCTCATCCATATCAACCATACCAACCACTACAACAACCAGCTTATCCACCTCAGTTTCAGCCATCTTTTCGGACACCTACTTATTCTTATAACCGTCTTGCTATACCTACAAGACTAAAATGGAGATTTAGTCCTAATAGTGGTCTGAGAACTTCAAGAAATACCCAAGAAAAATCCACTTTTGACCCCATTCCAATGACATACACAGATTTGTATCCTCGACTTGTTGAGAAACATTTACTTGCTCTTATTATTGTTGAACCCTTAAAACCTTTGTTTCCTAAATGGTACAACCCTAATGCGTATTGTGATTATCACTATGGAATCTAGGTCATTCCACTGAGAACTGTACTGCTTTGAAGGGTAAAGTGCAGGGGTTAATCAATGAAGGGGTATTAAACTTTGATACCAACCAATAAGGGACTCCAAATATTAATGGAAATCCTTTATCGAACCATATCAAACCATCAATAAATGCCTTAATTGATTGGTAAAAAAGCCATGTGAAGAACAAAATAGATGAAGTTAAGACTCTGAGAGCTAAGATGTTTGAAATCTTGGTTAAAGCTGACATGTTAAAGTCAATAGAATGTCAAAAGTGCTATGAAGTGATTAACTCAACTAAGAGCTATAATTATCACAGAGGTGCTTTGGGGCATTCTATCAAGAATTATCGTCAATTCATTAAGAGGTGTATAAATTGATAGATATAAGTTGGATAAAGTTTTACAAAGAAAGTAAAGAGTTAGTGAAAGCTAAAGTGTTTCCCATTGATTCAAAAAATAAGTTTGTGCATAGACCGATAACTATCTATTATGATGAGAAGTTGACATTAAAGCTAGAAAAGCCCGTCTCCCGACCAGTGGTGACAATTAAAGTTTCTAGCCTTTTTTCATACCAGAATGACAAAGCAATACCATGAAAGTATGATTGTGATATTGTAGTCAATTCAGATACGACGAACATAATGAACGTAAAAGGTATAACTCGAAGTGGGAGATGTCATACTCCAAAAGCCTTAGAGAAAGTCAAGAAAGAGAAAGAAAAGATAAGAGATGAAGAAAAAAGTCAGAATAATCTTGCTATTATCCCAGATAAAAAATGTCAGAAGTATGTTTCTGAAAACAAAGCATGTGAATTTTTAAAGTTAATAAAACATAGCAAGTATAGCGTGGTAGAACAGTTGAACAAGATGCCAGCTAGAATTTCGTTATTATCATTATTGTTAAGCTCAGAGTCACATCGCAATCTCTACTGAAAGTGCTCAATCAATCATATGTATCTCACAATGCTTCTGTTGAATATGTGGAACAATTTGTTGACAATCTAACAATTTTAAACTATATCCCTTTTAGTGATGAAGAGATTCTTCCTAAAGGTTGAGGAAGTACCAAGTCCCTTCACATTACTGTTAAATGTAAAAGTTATATAATGGCTAAGGTTTTGATTGATAATGGTTCATCGATCAATGTTATGCCTATGACTACTCTGGTGAAACTTTTTGTAGATGGATCTTATATGAAACCTAGTTATATGATAGTTTGAGCTTTCGACGGGACCTAAAAAGAGGTCTTGGGAGATATAGAAATGCCATTACAGATTGGCCCGTGCACTTTCAATGTGAAATTTCAAGTTATGGATATTTTTTCCTCATACAGTTACTTGTTAGGTAAGCCGTGGATTCATATGACGGGTGTAGTTCCATTCTCCTTGTATTAGAAAGTCAAATTCATTGTTGAAGGAAAGCTAATATGTATGGCAAGAGAAGAAGATTTATTGGTAACTCAACCGATAAATACTCTTTATGTGGAATCAGTAGATGAAGTACTAAAATGCTCTTATAGATCCTTCGAGATCGCTAACGTAGCATATGTGGCTGAAGGATCTGTAAGGAATCACAAAGCCACTAGCAGTATATGACAAGAAAGATAGATTCAGCTTAGGATATAAGCTAACAAGAAGGGACAGAATGAAAATGGTGAATGATAAGAAAAATAAGAGAATGGCTAATTTTGAAGGATATGAGCCAGAGTCAAAGCTCATGATAATTCCATACCTCTATGATTCTTTTCGTTCGAGAGGATATATTTACCCAGATCTGCCTATAACCTTAAATGTAAAATTCATAGAAAAATTTTTTGAGCTAACCATTCAAATGGTAGATGATGAAGAAAAAAATAAGTGAGATGAAGAGCTGTTCATGCACCCTTATCCTTCAAATTTTGAGCTAAATAACTGGAGAGTTATAGAGTTGTCTGTTATATTTAAAACTTCTAAAAAGTAATGTATTGTGAAACTTTAAATCCCTAATTACTTTTATGAGCATTGGGTGATCTTATGTGGTGTCTTTATGTTTGTCGTTTTAATAAAAGACTTGAAAATGCATCCATATTTCTTCTATTATTTTTATCTTCATTTTCTTTCCATTTTCTATTTTCATCATTTTCTTGTCATTCCATTTTCGTGTGCCAATTCACTCTTCATCTTACCCTTTGCAAGGTCTCGAATAATGAACACGAAGATAATCATAGCAATAATCTCAATTTTGATTTTAAAAATTTAATTCATGTTGATGAACTTCATAATGAGGAAGATTCGAATAATTACACACTACCTCTTGATTTGTTAAAATTAATAGAACATGAAGATAAGCCAATTAAACCCCACTAAAAAATTATTGAATTAGTGAATTTGGGGAACGATGAAAATAAAAGAGAGGTCAAAGTTGGTGCATCTCTTTTACCAGCTGAAAGATAAAAGCTAGAAGAGCTACTTCGAGAATATGTAGATGTGTTCGTGTGGTCTTACTAGGATATACCAGGACTCAGCACTGATATTGTAAAACACAAATTGTCTTTGAAACTAGAATACAAGCCAGTACAGTAAAAGTTAAGGTGCATGAAGCCGGAGATGCTGCTGAAAATTAAAGAGAAAGTGAAAAAGCAATTTGATGCAAGATTTTTGGAGGTGGTAAAATATCCTGAATGGGTAGCCAACATAGTGCTAGTTCTTAAAAAAGATGAAAAAGTGAGAATGTGTGTCGATTATCTAGACCTGAATAGAGTGAGTCCCAAGGATAACTTTCTTCTGCCTCATATCGATACTCTAGTGGATAATACTGCCAGGCACTCTACATTTTCCTTTATGGAATGCTTTTAGGTTATAATCAGATCAAGATGGCTCGAGATGATATGGAGAAAACTATATTTGTGACCATGTGGGGGACATTTTGTTACAAAGCCATACCTTTTGGGTTGAAAAATATTGGTGCTATATATCAAAGAGCAATGGTAACTCTTTTCCATGACATAATGCATAAAACAATAGAAGTGTATATAGATGATATGACAGCAAAATCACGTGAAAGAGAGGATCATGTAGTCAATCTCAAAAAGCTGTTTGACAAGTTGAAAAAATTTCAGTTGAAGTTGAATCTTGTCAAATGTACATTTGGTGCCAAATCAAGAAAACTATTAGGCTTTTTGATCGGTAAAAGAGGAATCGAAGTTGATCCAAATAAGATACAAGCCATCCAAAACTTATCTCTTCCTCGTACCTTAAAAGAAGTGTAAGGTTTTCTAGGAGATTGAATTATATTGCTCGTTTCATCTCTCAACTCATGTACAAGTGTGATCTTATTTTCAAGCTTTTTAGAAAACATGATCCAGGAGAATGGAATGACGAATGCCAAGAAGCTTTTGATAAGATCAAAGAATACTTGTGAAATTCACCTATGTTGGTGCCGCTAATCCTGAGAAAACCTTTGATTTTGTACTTGACAGTGCATGAAAATTCAATGGGATATATGCTGAGGCAAAAAGATGAAACTAATAAGAAAGAACGAGCAATTTACTACTTGAGTAAGAAATTCACTGATTATGAGTCCAAGTATTCACCATTAAAGAAGACGTGTTGTGCATTAGCTTGGACAACTCGAAGGCTCTAACAATACATGCTTTATCATACTACTTGGCTCATAGCAAAGTTGGATCCTATTAAGTATATCTTCGAGAAGCTTTCACTAATAGGGAGAATAGCACAATGGCAAGTTATGCTTTTAGAATATGATTTTGTTTATGTAACTCAAAAGGCTATTAAAGGAAGTGTAATAACCGAGTTTTTTATCGATAGCACAACCAAAGATTATGAGCCAATGAAACTGGATTTTTCTAATGAAGATGTGATGGCCATTGAAGAAAATAAACTTGTTGAAAAGTCTTAGAGGATGTATTTTGATGGAGTCATTAATGCTTTAGGCCATGGTATTGGGGCAATTTTAATATCGCTCAGTGAACATTATTATCCTATCACAGCAAGGTTGAATTTCAACTGTGCAAACAATGTGGTTGAATATGAGGCCTGTGTTATGAGTCTACAAGCAACGATTGAAAAAAAGATCAAAGTGTTGGATGTGTTTATAGATTCAGCTCTAGTCATCTATCAGTTACGAGGAGAATGGGAAACAAGCGATTCCAAGTTGATATGATACCATAATTACATCTCTGAGTTGGTCAAGTAATTCGAAGAAGTTCAGTTTGAACATTTGCCTAGAGAGGAGAACCAAATTACTGATGCACTAACTACTCTAGCTGCAATGATTAAAATAAATGCGAATATCAAGATCTAACCCATAAAGCTAGATATGAAGGATATACCAGCACATTGCTTAGGCATTGAAAAAGAAGTTGATGGGAAGTCATGGTATCATGACATTATATAATACATTAAAAGCCAGCAATGCCCAGAGCATGCAACAAACAATGATAAGAGCATTATTAGAAGATTGGCTATGAGTTTTTTCTTTGATGGATATGTCTTCTATAACAGGGGGCAAGATCAAGTACTTTTAAGGTGTATCAGTGCAGCTGAAACAAATAAAATTATTGAAAAAGTACATAACGAAATCTGTAAGGCACATAAACGGTTATATGATGGCTAAGCAAATCATGAGAGCTGGCTATTATTGGTTGAGATGGAAGGCAACTGTATTGATTATGCTAGGAGATGCCATAAATGTCAGATTTATGCTGACAAGATTCATGCTCCACCATCAGCATTACACGTTCTGGCTCCTCCATGGCCATTTTTTATATGGGGCATGGATGTCATTGGTCCCATTACTCCAAAAGCTTTGAATGAGCATAGATTCATTTTTGTGATGATTGATTACTTCACCAAGTGGGTGAAAGTTGCATCATATGCTAGTGTAACCCATCTACAGTATGCAAGTTTATAAAAAAGAGATAATATGCAGATATGGGCTTTCAGAGACAATTATTTCTGATAATGCCAAAAACTTGAATAGTAAAATGATGAATGAAGTGTGCACTCAATTCAAGATCCATCATCGTAATTCTGCATCGTATCATCCGAAAATGAATAGGGCAGTGGAGGCTATGAACAAGAATATCAAAGGAATCTTGGAGAAAATGACTGATACTTACAAAGATTGGCATGAGAAGTTACCTTTTGCTTTGCATTCTTATAGACTATTAGTCCAAACATTTACTAGGGCCACCCCATTCTCTTTGGTATATGGAATAGAAGCTGTGCTACTAATTGAAGTGAAAATTCCCTCATTGAAAGTCCTGATAGAGGTTAAGTTAGAGGAAGCAGAATGGGTTTAGAATGTTATGAGTAGTTGAACCTCATTGAAGAGAAAAGACTATCAGCACTTTGTCATGGTCAATTATATGAAAAGAGGATGATGAGAGCACATGATAAGAAAATTCATCCTCGTCACTTTAGGGAAGGAGACTTAGTGCTAAAAAGAATCTTTCCAAATCAACATGACAATCGAAAAAAATGGACACCAAATTAGGAGGGCCCATACTTGGTCAAAAAGGCCTTTTTTAGTGGGGCATTAATTTTGACAGAAATGGATGAAGGTGATTTGCCTACTCTAATAAATTCAGATGCTGTGAAGAAATATTTTTCTTTAAAAAAAAGAAAAAAAAGTCAAAAAATGAAAAATAATGACTCATCTAAGCTGAAAACCTAAAAAGGTAACTTGGATGTACTTACAACATTGGGGCAAGTGTAGTTTGATGAACTCTGAAGAATCAAGAAAGTAATCAGATTTAGTTTTAGAAAAAAAAATATGAGAATATTTTTTTCATGATTATCTTGTGATCATTATTTACGGCACTTTTGTTTCAACTCAAGCACTTTGCCATGCACTTATTATCAGTTTACTAAAATATGCTATCTTTCCTTTGAAAATAATGCCTATCCATTCCTTTATCCTTATATGATATTTTTGTTTACTATACAAATGAATGAAAGAAATGTGTGATTGCATTTTGTTTGTCTTGAACTTAAAATGATGAAAAGAAAAACAAATATCAAATATCTCTGCATTACTTTTTTAGAAGTTGACAAAGGCAAATGAAAAAAAGATGAGAAAAGCATGACAAGACATTGATGTTATAGACTTTTGAAGAAGAAAAGGATTGTTAAAGAAGAACACAATGATCAGATGTTAAGAACAGATTGATCATATGGCAATTGTTGAGAATTCTGATAAAAGAAGTAAAAGCGAGAGACTTTGAGAACCTTTTTACTACAATAAATAATTTTGATTACATTACATGCATTGCATTTAGAGCACTTAGTACATGCATCTATGAGCAGTTATAATAATGACAGAGACTTTCCATTTCCTAATGAAAAATAAGATCTTGATACTTGGATGAAGATAATAATCAAACAAAAGATTTCAAAAGAGAAAAATTTACTTATTTAAATATGAGAACTCAGTTTCGAGAACATAAGAGATTTTTAAAGTTGTTGAGCCTCTACTTAAAAGACCTTTTCCAAGATGAAAATTTTAAAGTTGTTGAGCCTCTACTGAGATGAGCCTTTTTCAAGATGGATTTTTAAAATTGTCGAACCTCTGCTTAGATGAGCCTTTTTAAATTTTTAAAAGTTATTGAGCCTTTGCTCAAAGGAGCATTTTAAATTTTCAAAAATGTTGTTGAATTTTTAAAGCCCTAAAAAAAAAAGATTTTGTGCTTAATGTTTCTTCTCTTCGAACAAAATGGTTGTTTGTTTGTTTTTGCCTTATTCCTAATTCTCAGAAATAGGCAAAGAGGGGTAGCTGTAATACCATTTTGTTTTAGTATTATTATTTTTTTTTCTTTTTTTTTTCCTTTATACGATTCAGTTTGACTAAGGTATAGGTGCATTAAATGCACCATCATCGAAAGTCCATAATCTCAGCAACCGCCACCACTGGCAATCACCTGACACGTTAGGCAGCATAGATTTCAGTTGAAAATATGAGATTCAAATCTTAAAAAATCTAGAATTTGAATCCCAAAAAGCTCTATAAATAGAGCTTCTTACCTAAATGGAAGGGAATCGAAAAAAAACTGTAAAAAAAAAAGGCATTTTGTCAAAAAAATACCCTACAAAAAAAATAAAAAAGGTAAAAAATTCTAGAAATAGAGTCTTCTGGAACGGAGAACTTAGCGCCAGCATAAAAAAAATGACACACAAACATAAAAAAAAATTTTTGGCTAAAACTTTCAAGCTAGATCTGCATCATTTGAGACAATTTCAAGTGAAACGAAGGCTAGATTTAGGTTCAGGGAGTCGAGGGGAGCATTTTCGTATTTTTTGAATTTTTTTGACCACTGGCCGGTAACCACCGACAACGAACTATGACCAGCCAACGGCCTAGAGATAAAGGCTCTGGGAATGGGAGAGAGTTAGAGAGAAAGGAAAAAATGATAGAAAGAGAAAATTTTTTACTTTTATAGAAATTACCAAAGACCAAAATGACGCCGTTTCAATAATGCCCAAAACGACATTATTTTAAGCCTTGAGGATCCGTGTGTTAACTCGTGACCTGACCCAGAGTTCGCGCACTTGACCTGGTGACCCGTTTCTCTTTCACCCTTTGACCGGTCCAGTTGAACCGATCCAGATCGAACCGAACCGTTTTCAAATCGTTAAACTAGATCGAACCGTCAGACCGAATTGGATGTTGACTGAACCGTTGACTGATTCGGTTCAAGTAAAAAAAATATTTTTAATTTTTTTTATATATTATTTTGTTATTTTAATTATTATTTTTAATATTTATGCATGTTAAAATGTTAAAATTTACTAGAAAATTTTTTGTTGTTTTATAATAATAATTAATAAATAATAAAATATAATAAAAAATTTTGATAATTTTTTAAAATAAATCTTATAAAATAATAAAAAATATCAAAAAAAAAATTTTATCCGACGATAAGATTCAAGGGTACTTCGAGTAGTGATGCCTATGAAATCTCTAGGTGAGAAGATTTTTTTTAAATACTACCAGTGTATTGGAGTATTTATAAAAAGTTTTTCAATATAATAAAAAATTTCTTTTATTTAACATTAAATAAAAATTAACTAATTTATTAACAATAATAGTAATAAAAATAAGAAAAAATAAAATTTTACACGATGATGGGATTCTAAAAGTATTATGAGTATAAATGTTTTAAGAAATCTCTAGGTGATAAGATTTTTTTTAAAATATTACCAGTGTATTGGAATATTTATGAAAAATCTTCAATATAGTAAAAATTCCTTTTTCTTCAAAGTTTAAATTAAAAATAAATATTAAATAAAAAATTAATAAAAATTTTTAAAAAAAGAATAAAATGTGTGCATCAACGTGATAATATTTTACATTGCATGTATGATATAGTTTTTTATGAAAATTAAATTTAAGCCTTCGAAAATGAGATTCTAATGTATTCTAAGAAGCGATGCCTAAGAAATCTTTAGGTGAGAGATAGTTCTTTTAACGTTACCAACGTACTGGAATATTTTAAGAGTTATTTCAATAAAAAAGTTTTAATTTATTTTTCTCGAATAAAAATAAATAAAAAATAAATTTAAATTTAATAAAAAAATCAAGAAAATTATTTTTCAAACATCGAAAATAGGACTATTTTTTATCAAAATCAAAGGATAACACATAGTTAATTGGTACCGTTTTTAAACGGATGTTGTGGGGGTGCTAATCCTTCTCTATACGTAACCAACTTTCGAACCCAGATTGTTGCGCAGACCCTAAAATTATCCTTTTAATAAATTTTAATTAATTTTAAGATTTTATTAAAAGGATATGATTTAATAAGCGGCCAATCGCACCTAGCCAAAAAAGATTGGTGATGACTCCGTTATTTGTTATTTCGTTTCTAAATTCATTTGGCGGACACAAAATTGTTACGATAGTAGACCCACAAATTATCTTTTTAATAAATTTTAATTTACTAAGAAAGTAAGTTTTAATAGGTGGCTAATCACACCTAGTAAAAAAAGATTAGTGTGACTCCATTTCTTTTGTTTTTCAAATTCGTTTAGCAGTCTCTAAAACCATTATGATAATACTCATAGCATATGTTATACCAGGTTTAATATGTGAAAGATAAATGATTAGCTTCTCCAAGTTTATGATTAGGATCTATAGGGGTATTTATAGGTTTAGTGTGAGCTTCCTAGTTTCCTTCAAAAGATCTATTACATATCTCTGTTGTGAGATAAAAGTACCATGCCATGAGTGAGCTACTCCAATTTCACGAAAGTGCTTCAATCTCCCTAGCTTTTTTATCTCAAATTCTCTAACCAAACATTATTTTACAGATTTTTTCTCTTTTTCATCATCTCTGATTATAATAATATCATCAATATACAATAATAGAACTATCACTTTCTCTAAATCCACGTGTTTGATAAATAGTGTGTGATCTCTTTAGCTCTGCTTATATCTCATTGCTAGCATCACTTTGGTAAATCTCTCAAACCAGATTTTAAGAGACTGTTTAAAGCTATATAATAAAGCTTTTTTCAACTTGCATACTTTGTTAGCTTTTAAATGACCTCTAAATCTTGGTAAAAACTGCATATATATTTTTTCTTCCAAATTGCTATGTAAAAAAGCATTCTTTACATTAAATTATTGAAGCTGCCAATTGTAATTTGCAGCCAAGGATAACAAAATTCTAACAATATTTATCTTGGCAACTGGAGCAAAAATTTCTTGATAATCTAGAGCAAAAGTTTGAGTGTAGCCTTTAGCTACTAACTTGGCCTTATACCTTTCAACAATACCATTCATTTTGTATTTTATAGTGAAAACCCATTTACACCCAATTGAATTTTTTCCTTTAGGCAATTCTACCAGTTTTCATGTCTTATTTTTCTCTAAGGCCTCTATTTTTCACTAGATAATACCTCAGATAATGTAATTGGAATAGAAATAGTATTTACGCTTACAAACAAGTTTTTGTGGGATGGTGAGAATTTTTTAATCCATTTTTCACTAGATAATACCTCAGATAATGTAATTGGAATAGAAATAGTGTTTACGCTTACAAAAAAGTTTTTGTGGAATGGTGAGAATTTTTTAAATGACACAAAATTAGAGATTGGGTATAGTGGATGCTTAATACATTCTCTGGTTCTTTTTTTAATAGTAATAGGCAAATCATAATTATTAGTTATAATTTTAAGAGATTCATGTTTATTTTGAGATATAGAGTCAAAGATTGTAGTTACCTTATTTCCAGAATTAGGATCAGGTTCTTAGACTTGTATCAGTTTAAAAGCTGAAACTTTTCTTCTTTGGTACATCTATAATTTCTTCAATGAATCAAGAATAATATTATCTTTTCTCACATCTTCTGTGTTTGGAATGAGTTCAAACTTAAATTCAGTGTTTAAATTGGACTCAAAAGAAATAAGTTTAGACTTAAAAGAATTAATGGGTAAGAATGTTAAGAAGGAAACAGTAGGTTTAGACTCAGAAGAATTAATGGGTGAAAATGTTGAAAAAGAGGATAAGTAAAGCAGAAAGAAATCTTTGTCTTTATCTTCTATGAATGAAGTCTTCCCCTGAAGATAAGGTTGAGTAAAAAATGGTTTACTATTTAGACTCAAAAGAATTAATGGGTGAAAATATTTAAAAAAAAATGAGAAGTTAAACAAAATGAAGTCTTTATCCTTATCTTCTATGAATAAAATCTCTCTCTGAAGATAAAGTTGAGTGAAAAATGGTTTACTTTTTTCAAAAGTGACATATACAGACATATAAAATTTTTTGATAAAAGGATGATAACTCTTATACTCATTCTAAGTTGATGAATACCCTACAAAAATACACTTAATTGCTTTAGGATCCAACTTTCCGTTATTATGATTGTGAACATGAACAAATGATGTACAACCAAATATCCTAGGTGTGAGGTTATTTGTGATATTAAAGTTGGGAAAGAATTATGAGAATAGTTCTATGGAGTTTTAAATCCTAAAACTTTTGAAGGTAACCTATTTATAATGTGTATGGCAGTGAAAATAGCTTCTCCCAATAGGATATAGGCACGTTTGCTTGAAAAGTAAAGCTTGGGTTGTGGCTAGTAAATGGTTGTTTTCCCTCTTTGCCATTCCATTATGCTATAGGATTATTAACAAAAGATAACTCATGAGAGTAGTTCTATGGAGTTTTAAATCTTAAAACTTTTGAAGGTAACCTATTTATAATGTGTATGGCAGTGAAAATAACTTCTCCCAATAGGATATAGGCACGTTTGCTTGAAAAGTAAAGCTTAGGTTGTGGCTAGTAAATGGTTGTTTTCCCTCTTTGCCATTCCATTATGCTATGGAGTATTAACAAAAGATGACTCATATATAATCCATTCTTTTTAGAAATAGGTAGATAGACTTTGGTTCAAATAGTCTCTTACATTATCAAATGTAAATCTCTTGATTTTCACTTCAAATTGATTTTGGATCATGTTTTGAAAGCTTAAAAACACATTATTCACATTTGATTTAGAATTAAGTAAAGATATCCAAGAGACCTTAGTACAATCATCTATAAAAAAAAAAAAAACCACCATGCACAAAAAATATTAAGAATTGTAAAGGGACCCTATATGTCACTATGAATCATGTAAAAAAGAGTAGAACTTATTTTGTTACTAATTGAAAAAGACACACGTCTATCCTTTGCAAGTTCACAAAATTACAATAAAAATTTTCAACATTTAATCCTTTAAATAAATAAGGAAACATGTTTTTTAAAGTTTCAAAAAAAACACATCTAATACGAAAATGATAAAGCTAGATTTTGTCTTTATTAGGACATTTTTTAGAAAAAAATGACAAAAGTAAATTATTCATGATATTAATTGTATTATTTGATGTTTCAAAATGATATAGTTAATCCTTTTCCTTAGAAAGCCCACTTTTTTTTCCTAAACTTTGGTCTTGAAATTCACAATAGGAGGATAAATCATGACAAACATTTTTAAGAATAAATGAGGGATTAATTTGAATATCTCCTAATCCTGCCATTATAGTAAGTGAACCATCTGCAACAACAATTTTTTTATTAGTAGGACACAAGGTATATGTATTAAATTTTTATAAGGAATATGTCATGTGGTTAGTGGCTCTTGAGTTAATGACCCAAGAACTCATAATAGGCTTAAGTGAGAATTTAATCCATGAGAATCAAAGATTTGACCTAAACTTGAGACCTTACCCAAAAAACATACCTCAATAGGCTTTTTAAGGGTTTTTAATAGGCTTATCAACTTCTTAACTTCTCTTTATTCAACTTTTCTTGTTACCAAGACATCTATAGTACTTTAATAGTTTTACCAGTTGAAACTTTCTCAAATTGGGTAGTAGTGATAGTAGATTTTGTTATTTTTGACAATGTTATCTTTTTTTTTAACTAAAATAAGTTTTAAGATATAATTAGAAATAACTCTTGGCAATGAAAGCTAAAGAACAAAAAAATAAATGGTTATGAAGGCCTTAATAAGGTTCAGTAAAGCTTAAAATAAAAGTTAGTAATCAAGGTTGAATTTTGCTTCCCAAGAAAAGCCTAAAGCTCTGATACTATGTGAAAAACTAAAAGATAAAATTGTGTGAAAAACTAAGAATAAAACTAAATGTATATTGAAAAATTGCTCTTTAGATTTATACAAGCACTTTAGATTTATATAAAGCTAACTAGTGAGTAATTTAGGAAATTAAATCTTCCAAAAATTGATCCTATAATTGAGGGATTATCTATGCTAATTTGTTGTCATTAATTCTAGGGATACAAATACTTAATTCTAGGGATTCTAAGAATACAAATACTTAATTCTAAAGATACAAATATAAATATACAGATTACAAGATTACAACTAGTTGTAAATAAATGCTTTCCCACAAAAGGGTAAAGAAGTAATCTCAAGTGATGTAGCCTGATGAATAAGACGTGTATTATTATGAAAAACATCCAACGATTCTACACTTTGAAGCACACCATACTTCACCTCCAACAAACTCATTTCCTATAAAGTAAAAACATTTTTAAGTTCACTATAATTAGAAATGATATGAAGGTGAAGACATAACATGATGGTATATAATTCAATCACTTAACATTACTAGTGAAATCTTCAAGAAAAACTTTTTAATCTTATATAAAGACAAGCCAAATATAAGACATATGTATATCCAATATTGAAAAGAAAGAAGTGGCTTCATTTTCCAACCTAGTAGTCACTCAATGTTATTGTAATGCATTCATATAGAGAGGAAATAAATGAGAGTGTAGTGAAAGGGACAAAATTTTTACCCTTATCCATTTTGAGAACTTTTTCTTAAAAGGGAGAAGATATTGTTTAACAGTGAAACTATTCAAAATTTCACTTTAAATTCCCCAAAATAAAAAGGATTAGAAAGTATTCCACTTCAATGATTTTTGCTTGTGATTCCCTTTAAAGCATTAAAAATGTCATTTAATAATAATCTCAAAACGAGTTACAGTAGTTATAGCCCATAAACTTACAAATTTAACCTTTTTTTTGGTCCATTTTGAGAAAAGTTAAAAGAATATAGTTTTTAATACTCAACCCCACTCTACTAATCTTTTTACCCATTCACTCTACTCTTTGCCACCTCCAAACTTTCCAACATACTATTGGATGCATTAAGGTAGAGATCGACTGGAAGTTAAATATTTGGGCATATTAAATACATGCCAAACCATGGTTGTAAATTTCATTCTATTATTGATCATATTGGTTGGAATGTTCTAATTTTAACAAAATATGGTATATTTAGAAAACCCTTTTGTATCAGTTTTGATTTTGATTAAAACCTATTGATTTTCATATGTTTCAAGTTTTTCAACTAGTTTTAATGAAAAAGGTTGTTTCAACCGATATTATGGTTGTAAAAGATATTTTGTACTTTCATGTTATCACTGACTATTTGATGAAAAAGTAAATCTAAAAAGCTCTAAAAAGTTGAATTCCTTTTTTACTATAACTTTTATATTGTTTTAAACTTCTCAAACCAAAGTTCAAATCTCCTTCAATCTTTTTTTTATAAAATATGTTGTGTCTTTAAGTTTTAAGAGTCTTAAATATCTTAAAACCAAGGTTGATCTCTTTTTCATATCTTTATTTTTATTTAAATATATTTTTACATAAAATGAAAATTACTCATATAACAAGTTAACAATTGTATGTTCAAATATCATTAAAGACAAATTTGAGTTGGTTTATTTTAATTTATAGACAAAAATATTGAGATTCTAAAAACCCACAATTGATATAGTGACAAAATAAGCATTAAGTTTGATAATCTGTCTTACACTTAAACAAGCATATGCTTTTATTATGAACTAGAGAAAGTATATTCAAAACATAGAGCTTATTCAAGTTTGGGGTTCTTATGATCTGAGAGTTCTTGTTATTTTTTAATGTATGTCATTTCTTATACTCTTATGTCATTTTTGTTACACAAGATAAGATAAGATGATATTATAAATATGATTAGATTAAATAATATCATCCTATCTTGTGTTTAATGTGTGTAAAGATTAAAATAGGATAATTTATTTATTGGTCAAAATTATCCTTCCTTAAAGTTATATAATTTAAATTATTGATGTAATTTTAATAGTATAATAGGATATATAAGTTCAATCCCATGGATTAAAAATAATACTCTTTACTTTAAGATGATTAAATCATCCTATATCAAAAAGATAATAATCCTTCTTACAATCCTATCCTTTTCTTTAAATACAAACGAAACATAATATAGGATGATTATCATCCTATTCTGTTAATTATCCTATATACCAAACATAACCTTGGTTGAAATTATTATGATATTGTTAAATGTGTTTATATATTTATTTTGCAATATTGTATATTAGTTCATATATTTATACATATTTTTATATTGAATCGAAAATCCAAAATAATATGCCAAAATAATTGGTACTGATATATGCCAATTTTTTAAAGAAAACTAAAATGTTGTCTGATACAACATTAACGACCTAGGGCCAAACTCCAATTAAGCATGATGAAAACCTAAGCTGAAATTTAAACTATATTTCTATGCTTTTCCTTTTGTTTAATTATGAAAAAGATTAATGTAGCTATTAAGATATTAAAATTTAAACAACCATAAAAGAGCTTGGCATTTAAGACTTAGATCTATCTATACTTTTACTTAAGATTGAATCATCATAGAAACAATAACTTTGCAAGTGAATGTTTTTCATCTTAATTAAAGAAGCCATTGTCTCTTTAATTCTAGTTGCGAACAAAATCAATAAACTTAGTTTTTATATAAATTCTCTCAAGGAGTAAGCATTATTGCAGGCAGTTTGGGAAACAAGCTTTAACTAGATAACAACTGTTAACAACTTTTGCTTACTTTATTGTTCTTAATTTTTCCCAAAAGTACATTTCAAATTATTAAAGTTTTTTATAACAAACTGATTATTCCTTTTCTTCTCCATTGCCTTTACAAAAAATAAAAAAAAAATAAAAATCTATAATACTTCAAAATCATAATTAAAATAATAGTGTATCAATAACTTGTTTTAAAAAAAAGTTTTCCTCTTTCGAAACTAGAGGTTATAATTAGGGTTTTCTTTTTCTTTGAAAGAAGAATGGCAAATCTTATCAGTAGTTACTAAGATCATTGATTCAATATTTCATTAAATGGTTTATGATAGCCACAAGTATTGGTAATTTTCTATTTTGCTAAACAAACCTTGATTATAGAATCTTAATACTATGATTTAACTATTTTCTTACAAGTTGATTATGATTTCTAAAAATTAAAGATTTTATCCCTAACCTAATCTATATTTGTAAGTCTTTCCCCATCTCTATCTTGAAATTGCAGATTTAGTCGAGTTTTATGATGACATAGAATACTGACAAGTTGTTCGAGAACTTAAATACATGATTTTGGAATTTCCTTTCAATAAGGATAAAAAACATATCTCTCAGCATATGTTCCCCTTTCGTTTGAAATTCATATGCAATCTACCTTTCTTATCTCCTTCAGAGACTCTAACATTGCTCATGTTTCTAACCAATTCCTCCCAACAAACCCCCAAAATTTCCATTAAACCCTATTATTCTACAAGGTAGAAAATTTTAGCAGCCTGTTTCCTTAGTGCCTGACACTTTTTTACACTCAAATATAACAGTGTTTCATCACCAAGCAAACCCACTATTAGCACTTGAAACTGATCACATTTGTCACTCCTAGTCCATAATGCCTAGTCTTTAATTTTTGCAACTTTTCTTATTAAAACTCAGGTACTTCCACAACTCTATTGATATAAAGCAAAAGAAAGCAAATTGCTAACTTATTTATGTACCAAATTGATATTGGGTATGTTAACTAACTTTAAAATACTTATTTGGTAAATTATGTAGAAATTACAATTCACCATATATAGCAAATCTACTAAATTGGACAAAGCGACTCCATTTCCACTATCATTCGCAAAAATGATCATAAAGAACTACATTTACTGAAAATAAACATTCACAGTATTACCTAATAGTAGTACACAAATTGGTTTGCAAATATAAAAACTATAACCATTTAAGATTCAACCATTGATACCAAGCATTGGGTAATTAAAAATTGAAACTGAATCAAATTCAAATTCAATCAAGAAAAAGGCAGTAATGCATGTGCCATCCCTTTGAGGTCATGTTATGTGCCCAATTAATTAATGGATTGGATTTGTTGTTGTATGTTGGATTGGGTTTGTTTTACTTTTACTTGTTTGTAAGGTCCATGTTTTGTCAAGGCCCTTATATTTTACGATTGCTTGTGTGATCCAAAATTGTCGTAAACAATTGTGATAGTCTACTAAACCTGTTCAAAAGGGGAGAAGAAAGGTATTGTATAGTATTCTGTTAAGAAATTCAAATTTCAATTCTCTCATTAAGAATTTCTTCTTCAATTCTTTGTTTTTCTTTTTATTTTCTAGAAATCTCAGTTAATTTCTTAAAGGTTCGTATCAATGGTATCGAGCCTCTTTCCTGGCAACTATAAGAACCATGACTGACGCTGTGATGAATCACTTGCAGAAAGACATCAGCCAAACATAGCAAGAAGTGGCTTAATTACATGATGAATTGCAGAAGCTGGATTCAAAAATGGAACACCGGTTTGAGAAGTTGCAAAACGAGTTGAAAGAAGAGCTCAAGAAGCTATTGCAAATGGCCTTTGATCCCATGTCTGGATTGAAAAACTTGAAGCAAACTAGAACAATTGATGAGTTTTATAAAGATTTCAAAGGTTATATAGAATTTTTGCAATTAACTTATGAAGATGTTGCCAATCTCTTTATCAACAATTTGAAGCTTGATCTCTCTAAAATACTAAGATTATTTTTCCCAAAATCCTAGACACATGCTTTGATATTAGTTAAACATTTAAAGTCTTGGTTTTATGAACCATCTATACCGGATGTAGCCTGTACCATTCAAACTATTGTCCAACCCTTATCACTATTTCCTTTACATGATAATGTTCAGCGTAACTCTGATTTAGTGTCAATAAACAAAAATGGCTCTGATTTAGTGTCAACAAACAAAAATGACTCTGATTTAGCGTCAACAAACTAAAGTGTCTCAAAAGAAGATATTGCTTTCCTTAGTGATGATGACAATGAACCTCAAGAAGAGAATGGTGTTGTGGGTAATTTTGGTGACCTTTATGATTCACATCCTTGCTATGTGATCAATTATGCATTTTAGCATGAGGTAAAAGAAGGTACAAGTAAATTGGCTACTAGACAAGTGATTAATATTTATGGGAAGTTGGAGAGGGGTTATTCAGTGAAGTTTGTAATTGAGCATAATTTGATTAAGGTTCGTGACTATTATGGATTTAGACCTTTGGCAAGAGAGACGAGGAGTAATGATGAAATGAAGTTTCAATTTAAAGAAACAAGTGATAAGGAAGACTTTGAAGAAGCTACAAGATTAAAGCTAGTTAATACAGAGGTTGCTATGCATGATCCCTACCGATTTAGGCTTTTGGTAATGGGACTAAGGAGCAAAGGTGTTGGTGTCATTGCGCAAGGGTCCATTGTTTATGTTCATATGAAAGATGCTTCCATTTTATATGTACTTACCTGGATTGATGGTGAAACCTTAGTTGACATTAGTTTGGAAAATGATATAGTGATGTATTGTAATGCCATCAGTATTGGGTTTTATAGCCAAGTTGATCCGGAGTTTTATGAGAGTTTAGGTGTAAATTTGGATGTCTGTTTAGTTAACCAGTTTATGAATGGGTTGAGAGCGAGACCAATCTTCAAGCTATTTTGATGATGTTTGAGAGATATATTGGCCTGAAGATTGATAAGAGTCAGGTTGATGAGGTTGTTCTGGTTGAATGGAATGCTAGCAAATTGTTTTTTGTTGTTCCAGATTCTTTTCCTCAGGTGATCTTTAAGCTGGTTAATATAGGAACGTTTGCTGTAATGTCGCTACTCATTTCGCGCCTGTGTTTTCCGTGGTATCTGTATCCAATGCGGGGTTGGTTAAAATTATATTGAAAAATCCGAAATTGGATCCCAAAAACTGGCTTGTTGCCAGGCTTGAGTCCAAGGATCAACAGGTTCTCAGAGCATCTAATAAAAAGTATGGCTTTTATAACAATATTGGACACTCTGAAGAGACTAACATTTTTGCATTAAAGAATTACATGGATGCTCATTGCTATGGTGTTCTTTTCGGTTGCATGTTACGTTCATTCCTAGTACAAGGCAATTGAGCCAAGTGCAAATAAAAAGAATGGGAAATCTGCTTCTATTCATTATGGCTCTGGAGCTATATCTGGTTACTTTAGTTATGACCACGTTGACTTGGTTGTGAAAGATCAAGAACTTATTGAGGCTCCTATGGAGCCAGATGTTACAACTCTAGCGGCCAAATGCCATGAGATATTTAGACTTGGGTTTCAGGGGAATTTCTTCAAGGTTCGTATCAGGTCATTAGGAACCTTGGCAACATTCTCGACATTTCCAAGCGCGTTACCCACGGACTTAAACAATGGCTCCGTAACCATCACCATGGCATTTTTATTCTCATCCAAAGCCTGCACCACGTAAACCACTCCCGGATGCCTTAGCCTCACCAGCCTCGCCACATCCGCCTGTATCAAATCGAAGAATGAATCTTCCGCCACCTTGGACAGCCCAGCACGCGCGCGTGCCTCCGAGAGCAACTTTCTTGTCCAGCACTCATACGCAAAACGTGGGGTAATGATGGGGACGCGTTCCATCACGCGCCTTGGCCGAGTACAACTTCCAGGCAAGCCCTGGCCCTGCGGAGCCAATTTGGTGAAGGAGTTCATAGTCCTGGAGAGCTTTGGGTCTGGTAACCTCCTGCACGGTTGTTTAAATGATTTTCTCGATGACGGCAGCGTTTGGCCAGAGTTTGGGCTAGGGTTTTCATGTTGATTGACATTTTGTTGTTTTTGGCTTGCAGAAGGAAGAAATAAAAATGAAAGATACATATATATATATATATATATGTATAGAAGAAAGAATTGAATTACAGAAAAGGAAAGATTGAGGTGAAAGAAAGAAAAAAAAAATCACAAACGAAACCATGTTGGGAGAATTACAAATGGATGCAGTGTACTGAGAATGTTTATTGAAAAGCGAAACGGCAACACCATCAGTTGCACACTGAATACTCGTGTCTGATGAAAATTTGTAAGGAGTGTTGTTATCTGTAGCTAACAATTACTTAACACATCATGTACTTTTAACACCTATTGGAAATACAAATTTATCAAAAAAATTCAAACACTCTATCTCCTTGTTTTTTTTTTTTTTCACACCACATCTCCTTTCTTTCTTTTCGATCAAAAATCTTAATGAATTTTAAGTCTAATCAAATCAAATTTAGAAGAAAGTTAACTCATTTGAAGTTAAAAAGTATAAAATCAAAGGTAAATAATTTTTTTAAAAACTTTTTTATTTAATTTCGTATTTAATTTCATAAAATTTCATATTAAAATATTCGAATATAAATCGAAACTTTTGAAAATGAATTTTCAAAAATTTTTAAGAAATTCGGAACATCCATTCTCAAAACCCTTTAAAAGCTTTTGAATATCCATTTATGGAAACTTTTAAAAGTTTTCCAACATCCATTTTTGAAAAAAGATATGAAAGATAAAAAGATAATTAACTAATAAGTATTTAAATAATTTCATTAAAGATTAAATTTTTAATATAATTTTTTGAGCGTATTGAGAAAAAGTCAAAGTGCAAATACTCCTCATTTGTTAAGCAAATACTCCTCATTTGTTAACTTCAACCAAAGCTTTCTTTCACTTTTAACTCTTGTTTATCTCTAAAACTCTTACATTTTCTATTTTAAAATTATTTTTTTATGATTTTTTATTTTTTATATTAACAATGATTTAACTTTAATTTTAAAAAAATTTAAATTTTAATATTAAATAAATTAAAATCAAAACTTTTTTCGTAAACCCTGTAATAATCAATAACACCTAAACATTTAAGTCAATATAATTTTTTGTAAATTTTGATTTTATGATTGAGTTATCAGTGTCACATCCCTTTGTTCTCTTTTTTCTTTTTTTTTTCTCTTTTTTAATTTTTAATTTTTAATTTATTTTATTTTAATTTCTATTTTCTATTTTAATTTTTTTCTAAATATTTAATAAATTGTCTCATTTTTTAAATTGTTTTTACTTGGGCTTACTTGGTATTATTGATTAAAAAGTATTATTCAATCTTCGTTTTTATTTTTTATTAGATAATCCGTACAATTAATTTTGCAAGAGAGCAATGGGATTATTCATGTCACCCCTTTTTTTCATTTTTTTAAAAATTTTTTAAGGTTTTAAATAATCATATAATTAAAATTGTAGATTGTAGAGCATAAGAGGATGTCTACATGACACTTCCCTCCTTTTTTGTTTATCTTGTGTTTACTTTTTCAGGTTTTTTATTTGATAAATTTTTTAAATAAAAATTCAATGAAAATAGAGATAATGAAACAACCTGTATTCCAATAATTTTTTATTCATCTCGATTTAATTTATGCATTTTTTTTAAAATTTGAGATTAAGTCAAAGTTTTTTTTGTTTAAAAATGAGATCAAATCGAAATTAGGTTTAAGGTATTTTAACTTGCCTAGGGTATATATAAAAATATATATTTTATTATTTATTAAATTTTATATTTATATATGTATTACATTAATAAATTTATTATTTAATACCTTAATTTAATAAGTCCACATTACACTTCTATTTGACTTTTTTTTTATTTTGTTTTCTTTTTTTTAAAATTTAAAATTTTTTAATTAGATAAGTTTTATAAAAGAAATCAATGTAGATAAAGATGAAAAAATAACATATATCTAATGGATTAGATTTGTCACGATCCAAAAGTGTGTTTTTTTTTTAATTTAAGATTAAGTCGAGTTTTTTTTTTTTTTGAAATATGTAGATCAAGTTGGAGGTGGGTTTAGAATATTCATACCATCTCAAGTATATGAAAAATATATATTTTATTATTTATTTAATTTAATAATTATATATATTATGTTAATAAAATTATTATGTGATATCTTAATTTAATAAAAATATTATATTTATGTATAAGTAAAATGTAATTTATTTATAAAATAATAATTTTTATGAATATTATATTATTTTTTTATTTCATAATAATTAGATTTTTTTATAAAATATCTCAACCATTTTTTTATAGTAATTAACATCTTAATTAATTTAATAAACTTTAATAATAATTTAGTTTAATTATCATTTAGGCCGAGGTATTATAAAAAAAGACAACTAGATCTTAACACTCTACTGAACAAGAATCTGACTTTGAATTTACTCAATGACCTTGACCTGACCTCTTTGGTGTGAACTCAATTTTTTTTTGGTGGGGAATCTAACTAGATAATGATAATGGAAAATGAAGTAGTAGATCTGTTGCATTTGCGTTTACCTTGACCTTATTTTTTTGGTGTGAACTCATTGCTTTTTTGTTTTTTATTTTTTTTGTACAAACTCCAAATTAATTCACTATCAATTTCAACACATAAAGAAAAAACTTTATACTAATAATTACGGATATGTCACTCCAACTATCTACGTTGCCAAATTAAATTTGGATTGATAAATAGATAAGACATATTTCAGATGTATAATTGTTATATTTTTTAACTATATATTATATCAATTTTTTTAGAATATTTTCCTAATTCATATGACCTTTGAAAATTTTCAAGAATTTTGGTCCGGAAATGAAAACTGACAAATTGACCATTAATTTGAAGAGTAAGTGTATGTAGTCATAAGTAAATTTAACTTGATTGAACCATTGCTAGACTTGATTATCAGTACTAGTACTCTAGTACCTTGGTTAGTGATCATACCAGAAGATGATGGTCAAATTAAAACTAGTTATTTAGAACTAGAAAATGGAAATAGCTTGAATTGAATGGACATGCATAAAACATGTGGATTCTTCCATTTTATTTCATTTAAAAAAGAAAACTCTTCCATATATTTGATAATCAAATAGATAGTGGAGATTTTTATGGTGGTCCATGATTTTTCCCTCAACACTGGAGGGTTTTTTACGTAAATCTTGGTGTGTTTTATTTTTCTTGCGTTGTTAATTATCGATTATTATTTATTACCATAGGTTATTACAACATATTGCTTCTTCATTATTGTGTTTATTGCTTCAGGCCCAACAAGTGGTATCAAAGCAAAGGTTATTTTGAGACATCGATACAGAAGCAGCCTAATACATAAGTAAATTTTGTTTGAGATCATGAAAAGTGATAAAGGTTCCATGATAAAATTGACAAAATTAAATTATTCAATTTAGAAACCTATGATGGAAGATCATTTATACTACAAAGATTTGTATAAGCCAATATTGGGTGATTTGGCTAAACCAATAGATATGAAAGATCAAAAATAAAAGAAGTTAGGCAGAAAGACACTGGCTATAATCATAAAATAGGTTGATATTAGCATGTTCCATCATGTAGCGCAAGAGACAGATGCCCACACTGTTTGAAAAAAATTGACAACATTGTATGAGAGAAAAAATGGGTATGAACAAAGTTATGCTTGTTAAAAAGCTTACAACTTTATAGTACATGGATGGATGATCTATTACAGAGTACTTGAGTGATTTTCAAGATATATTTAATCGGATGACTACTATGTAACTTAAAATGGATGATGAAATGAAGGTATTATTTCTTTTGGGTTCATTGCCAGACAGTTAGAATACTTTAATTATGACTATTCTTAATTCAGTTCCTGATTACAAGTTGACATTGGAGATGATAAAGGACAGTATGTTTAATGAAAAAGCAAGACGAAAAGATATAAACCCTATAAATCAAGCTCTGGTCAAATAGAATTGGGGTAGAAACATCGACAGAGGTCAAAACTCAAAAGATCATAGTAAGTCTAAACATAGATCCAAGTAAAAAAAAAAGTAAAATGTTTTCATTATGGTAAAGCAGGTTATATAAAATGACACTATAAAATCTTGAAGTAAAAGCGAAAAGATAAGAAAGGTAAGAGTTCAGATAATGGTTATGTTGCATTAGTGAATTTAGATAGTGATTTAGTTACTTTGATTTATACACATGATGATTGTAATCATATTAGTGTTCCTAGCATTAAGTGGATAGTTAACATATGAGCAACATATCATTGTGTTCCTAAAAGAGAATTGTTTGCAACTTACAAAACAGGAGACTTTGGTTGCACCAAGATGAAAAATAAAAGTGTGTCGTAGATTGTTAGGATTTGTGATATTATTGTATAAACTAGTACAGGCTGCATGTTGACTTTGAGAAATGTCAAACACATTCTGGATATGAGAATGAACTTGCTTGTTATTAATGATAATGAGGGATATGAAAGTTGACAAAAGAATGGACAATGAAAGCTTATCAAAGGATCTTTGGTAGTTACAAAGAAAAAATTATGTTGTACAATGCATAAGACATGGATGCAATTGAATGGCAACCAGGTAAATGCCTTTAAGGATGATGCTTCAAAAAACTTGTGGCACAAAAGGCTAGTACACATGAGTGAAAAGGGGTTACAAATTTTGGCAAGGTAATCTTTCATTTCCTTAACCAAAGGTATGTCGCTCAATTCATGTGATCATTATTTGTTTGGTAAGCATCATAGAGTTTCTTTTCGTAAGAGTTCTTAAAGAAAAGAAAATAGATTGGAATTGATTTATTCTGACATATCTAGTCTTCTTGAGATTGAGTTATTAGGTGGTAGCAGATATTTTTTATTAATGATACTTCACGTAAGATTTGAGTCTATATGTTGAAATACAAAAGTTAGGTACTACAGTATTTTCATAAATTTTATATCATGGTGAAAAGGATGATAGGGTTACCCTTGAAGTGTATTCAAACTGATAATGGTAGGGAATACATAGCCAAATACTTTGAATAGTACTATTTAAAGCATGAGATCAGGTATGAGTTGATAGAACCTGGCACACCATAGCATAATGGTGTAGCTGAAAGGATGAATCGCACCATTATAAAAAAAGTTAGATATATGTTGACAATTTCTTTGGGCTTTGACATTTCAGAAGGAGTTTGGACAAGAAAAAATACTTCATAGTCTCACTTAAAAATTTTTAGGTGCAAAGCATTCATGCATATGCCAAAAGAACAGATATCAAAGCTTAACAATAAAGCCATATAGTATGTGTTTGTAAGATATGGTGATGAAGAATTTGGCTACAGGATATAGAATCTAGTGAAGAGAAAGATAGTTAGAAGTAGAGATGTGGTCTTTCATGAAAAAGAAATCATAGCAGATCTTGAGAAAAATGAGAAAACTACATGGGTTAGTATTGAGTGTGATGTTTCAACATCGATAAGGGTTCCATAGGAAAGAGCCATAGGTGGTGAAAATGAGTAAGAAACAAAACTTAGGGATATGAATGAGCTAGCCACAGTTAGTGATAAGCCAGATGCAATCAATTTTGAGTATGAAGAACAATTCTCTCCACCAAAGAGTGTTTAGCATGAAAAGCTACCTTCAGCATTAGGTGGTGTAGAGTTTCAGTTTAGAAGATCTACTAGAGAGCACAAACCATCTACTAGATATCCAAGTTCAGATTTTATTTTAGTTACTAGTGAGAGAGAGCTAGAAAGCTTTCAAGATGTACAAGCTACTTTGGATAGAGAGCATTAGTTAAAAGCAATCAAAGAAAAGATAGAGTCATTGCAAAAAAATGGTACATATAATCTTGTTAAACTTTCGAAAGGGAAGAGGTTGTTAAAAAATAAATGGATGTTCAAGTTGAAAAAGGATGGTGACAAACTAGTGAGGTACAAAGCTTAATTGATGGTAAAAAGTTTTTCTCAAAAACCAAGCATTGATTTTGATGAGATATTTTCTCTAGTTGTGAAGATGAGTTCCATTCGAATGGTATTAAGATTAGTAGCTAGTTTGAATATTGAGTTTAAGCAACTTGCTGTTAAGACTATATTCTTGCATAGTGACTTACAGGAAGATATTTATATGAATCAGCCTGAGAGTTTTGAAATAAAAGAGAAAAGCACTTAGTTTGCAAATTGAAAAAAAGCTTGTATGGCTTAAAACAAGCTATGCGACAGTGGTATAAAAAGTTTGATTCTTTTATGGTGAGCCATAGCTATAAAAGAATGACAGTGGATCATTGTATGTATGTCAAAAAAATTTTTAATGGTAATTTGATTATTTTCTTATTATATGTTGATAATATGTTAATTGTGGGACAAGATGTTGGTATGGTTCGCAAGTTAAAAAGAACAATTGTCTA
Source organism: Durio zibethinus (assembly GCF_002303985.1). The sequence continues at coordinate 18,993,562 of NW_019167949.1, read as the reverse complement.
AGTCCTTTGACATGAAGGATTTAGGTTCAGCAAAGCAGGTTCTTGGTATAAAAATTATTCGAGATAAAAAAGTTGAAAAGCTGTGGTTGTCACAAGAAAAATATGTTGAATGGGTGCTTAGTAGATTCAATATACAATATGCTAAATCAGTTAGCAGTCCATTTACCAACCATTTTCATTTGAGTAAAAAATCTTATCCAGTGTCTAAGAAAGAGCAACTAGCTATGTCTAGTATTCCTTATTCTTCTGCAGTCGATTTTTTAATGTATCTTATAGTTTGTATATGGCTTGACATTACTCAGTAGATTTTTTTCTAATCTAGGAAAGGTTTACTGGATTTGAGGGGCACTTCAAAAATATGCTTGAGTTATAGAGTTTCACAATCAGTTCTAGAAAGGTTTACCGATACTGACATAGCAAGTGATCTTGATGGTAGGAAATCTACTTCAAGCTATTTGTTCACTTTTACAATAGGAGCTGTGTCTTGGCAGTCTAAGTTATAGAAGTGTATTGCTTTGTCAAGCACAGAGGCTGAGTATATTACTACAATTGAAACAGGTAAAGAAATGCTTTTGATGAAATATTTTCTTCTTAAATTGGGGTTGAATAAAAAAGAGTACATGATATTTTGTAATAGTCAGAGTGCTTTAGATTTGAGTAAGAATGTCATGTACCATGTGCCATGCTAGAATGAAGCATATTGATGTTAGATATCACTAGTTACGTTTAGTGATTGAGGAACAACATATGCTATTGAAAAAAGTCCATCTTATAAGAATGTAGTAGATATGTTGACTAAGATACTTTTTAAGAAGAAGTTTGAGCTCTGTAGTAACTTAGTTTGAATGAGTTCCTTGGCTAAGGTAAGTTCCAATTTAAACTGCTATAATGATAAATCTCCTCCTAATGAGGCTAGAGGGGGAGATTGTTAGGAAAATAGGGTCTAGCCCTATGTAATTGGTTTAAGACAAATCAAAAGCCATGGACTTTGGTCTTTCTTTTTACATAAAGCCCTAGCTATTTAATAAAAAGAGGCGGGACTATTTTAAGGTGGTGTCATAAACTAAGAAAAGAAAAAAGAAAAGCCAAAAAAAAAAAAAGATAGAAAAAGGAGAAGGGAGAGTTGGTTGAACGAAAGTCAATCCATGATCCGATTGAGTTGAAACTTTGTCAATAGATTTATGATTCAGAGTTTTATATTTTGAGCGGTAAAGATCAGTTTAAAGCTTTTTAGGAATAAATCCAAGGTGTATTTATTGAGTCATATATTTTGTGAGATTTCTCCAATTGTCTCTCTAGTTATTGATTAGCTCTAGTTTTAACTAGTAAAAAACTTTGTATATCCATTATTTGATAGTGGAGATTTTTGTGGTAGTTGTGATTTTTCCCTTGACACTTGAGGGTTTTCTATGTAAATCTTAGTATATTATTATTTTTCATGTATTGTTTATTGTTGATTATTGTCTATTACTTTGGGTTATTAGAATAGTCATAATCTTAATAACTAAATTCTAAATTGAATTCATATTCATGGAAATTTTGGTAGTTTGAATTCATACATCAAAGGAAGGCGTCCTTGTATACATTAATTAAAAGTTAATGACATGAATGATTTTAAATTATAGCTAAATATTTAATGTATTTCTAAATTTTAAAATTTTTTATTTTAATATATGAATTATAAATCTATTAATTAATATGTACCCACTCTTGATGTGATTTATTTTAAATGATAATATATGATGAATAAATAATTTTTAGTACAATATTAATTAATAAATTTATAATTTAAATATCAAATTAAAAATTTTTAAAATTTAGATGTCACATTAAATATTTCACTAAAATTTAAGATTCTTTCAAAAAATTAATCAATTAAATAATAACAATATGCAATGAAGTAAAACATCTAAATGAAAAAGTTAATTACTTCCTAAATTCAAATATCAATTCTATCCTTCATTTTTATGTTACTTGTTATTTTTTTATAAATAAATTAAACCAAGAAAATCATATATATATATATATATATATACATATATACACACACACACGTGTGTGTGTGTGTGTTACAGTTTTGTGGATCTCTAATTTACGAATTGGAACCCAAATAAAGGCCGAAAAAATAAAGCCCAAATAAAGAGTTATCTTATTGCCTTTCATTTTAGCCTTCCTTCAGACTGAGACTTAAGACTTCCAACTTCCATAGCCCTTTTTATTTTTATTTTTTCCTTTAAAAATTAAATCTTTGACGTGGCCGTACAAGATCTTGAAGAAACAAAATAATCCGACTCGTTCACTCAACTCGGCGACCACTCAGTCGACTCTTTCGACTAAGTTCCTCAAATTTGTAAAATTATTTTCGTAATTTAGATTCAAATTTTTGAGTAATGTTGATGTTTTGCTAATGAAAATGTGTAAGATGTTGCAAATTTTATCGGATTCAGTGATACTCATATCGAGCATTTTTACAGTTGTAATTGCTTAGGGAAAATGCGATTCGATTGGAGGAGAAGGAGAAGAGGGAGAAGAAGTTGTTGAGCCAAATAATCGAGGAAGCTGATCGATACAAAGTTGAGTTTTATAGAAAGAGGGAGGTCACCTGTGAAAACAATAAAGCCAATAACAGAGAAAGGGCGAAGGTAATGGTGGTATGAAGAATTAAACATTGATGCAGTGGTGATATTCAGAACAAGGAAACAGTTATGTTTCTATCTCAACATGCACATGGACAATGTTGAATTTCTAGTGCTAATATTTGTGAGCTAAGTAGCATCGTAGATGTTATAAAATTTGTTCACCCAGGTGTCATTGATGTCACTTTATCTAACTAGTTTATCAAGGGGGAATGTTACTTAAAACTTATTTTTTCAACTAAATGGATTGATTGAATTGTCTTTTTTTTTTTTTTTTTCTAAAAACTAAAAGAAAAATTATGTTAACCTGCCACAAAAGATGTAGCAGAACAACTTATTTGCATTATTCTGAATTCTGATTTGATGATAATCCACAACAAAGGAAAATTCATTTCATCCTTTTATTATTAAATTAATTACATACACCAATAATTAATTACAATTATTATTTTAATAATAAACATATTTATTATTAAATTTAATTAATTTATACAATTATTTGAATGACAAGCATATTCTTGAAAAGGAAAAGAAAAATTTTTTTAAAAAATTGATTGCCCTAGGATGATTTTTACAATTCAGGAAACTCCTTTTCTATAAAATGGTATTTGCTTGGTTGTATGGTTCCTTGTTCGTGGACAGTGAACCAAAGAAGTTTATGACTTATATTTACTAAATGCAAAGTGATTTGAATGTCATATAAATAATAAAAAAGAGTATACATTTATATCATATATGAAATGTAGAAAAAGAAAATGAATTAATATGAAATTTTGAGTCATCCTGTAATATTTAGATGAATATTTCCAATTGAAATAATAATCTTTGACAATTGAGCATTTTTTACTAAAATATAAAAAATAATTTATTATTTTTTTATAATTGAGAACATTATGAATTGAATTCTAATAATTGAAATTAAAAATTCAACACTATTGTATTATTGAAAAAATAATAATTAAAAAAATTAAAAGTTTATATTTAATATTGTTTTTATTTAATTAATATATTGAAAGGAGTATAAGTGATTGTTTGAAATTTGGTTTTTACATCTCATTTTTCTACATTGTCACTGTTGTTATCGAAGTGGGGGACATTTTGTCACGCCTCAAAACGAGGTATAACACGGTTATATTACCTTAAAGTAAAACCCCAAAGCAATACGAAGCCTAATCCATAACCATTGAACAACTCTCAAATATAAAAGGTTCTCATTAAGTAACACAGCTAGATAACAAGTCTCCAAAGGTTCAAAGTCGAATATTACAACTAAAATAAACAATACTTCATAAAATCCTATATTTTTAAGTAGTTCTTCAATGCTCGATTCTTCTAGCTTTTTTCAAGCTAATTATACTTATCATTCATAACATCTGTAAAAGAAAAAAAAATAGGAAATGAGCAAACTACAGCTCAGTAAGTAGAATTTCATACACTTTACTTGTTTTTAAATCTATGTATATATATGTTTCTAAATGAATGAATGTTTTTATTTCTTTATTTTCGATATATGAAAATGGGATTAAGCATATGATTATTTTGTGTTTCTCTATATAAATGATGGATCATGCTTATGAATGAAATGAGAACATGATTTATGTTTAAAGAACGATTTTGTGATGGCTACGTTTTTACATTCCTGGGAAGTAGGATCATCGACATCAGAACTAGTTCTACGACCCTAGCTAACGGGTAATAGTAGTTAGCAAAGATATGATCATACGACCCTAGCTAACGGGTAATAGTAGTTGGCGTAAGCCTTGGCTAACGGGTTATAATAATTAGCAATGATCATGAGAATGAAATTGTCGATACGGCCAATGTCACAGGTTATAGCAGTGATCGTAGCTAATGATAAACCAATGATAATGATGCTTTATGATAATGATGATTTACGATGATTTTTAATGATTGATCCATGATTTGGTTTGACTACGATATTTGAATGATAACATATTTTACAATGATTTATAAATTTACAAAATGTTTGACAAAACGATGATATTGAGATGTTTTGTTATTATGATTTGATGAATGTTTTGAATGATCTATATGACATGTATGAAACGATGTTTGATCCGGTAAGGTGCGTGAGCCTTTACTTACTGAGCTGTGGTTTGCTCATTCCCTATTTTTTTTTCTTTTACAGATGTTATGAATGATAAGTATGATTAGCTTGAAAAAAGCTAGAAGAATCGAGCATTGGAGAACTACTTAGAAATATAGGATTTTATGAAGTATTGGTTATTTTAGTTGTAATACTCGACTTTGAACCTTTGGAGACTTGTTATCTAGCTATGTTACTTAATGAGAACCTTTTATATTTGAGAGTTATTCAATGGTTATGGATTAAGCTTCGTATTGCTTTGGGGTTTTACTTCAAGGTAATATGGCCATGTTATGCCTCGTTTTGGGGTGTGACACATTTCTCCTAAGCTTTTGCAATAATATATGCATGGTTATGTTTTAAAGATATGAAAGGATCATTCATTTCAAATAATAAATTAATTACATACACCAATAATTGGTGGACAAACTTGCTTTTTATTTTTCTCTTCTCCAACTTGAGTGCTTGTTGGAAAAAGTTTTACTTCTGCAAATACCAGATACAATGTGAAATAAAAGGAATGACAGTACTTTGCCTCGCTTAAGCCTTTCAAGGCCATTGATATGGCTCCTCAGATACCTGAAGCATATGAAAAGGATGAAATCATTAATTTAAACCATCATATTTACTTCGATAGAATGTAACCAACAAACAATTTACTTGCTAAAATCATTTCAACACAGTATTTATCTGAAAAGTAGTGGAAATGTGCCTTAAGTCATGGAATGGTTTGAGTATTTTGTTAAGAATAAAGCAAATTGTTTACCTGCTGATTGAGCAGCATATGAAGTTTGGCCCTCATGATGTAATCGAGTTGGATGAAGCTTGTCTCTAATGGAACAAAGCTTGGTAACAACATCACTCATGTTCATCCGCTCACTTGGGAATTCAGCAGAACAAGTGACACCTATTTCAAATATTGAATTCAAGAATTGAAAATGTCTGTCATTTCCTTGTTTGACTCGCTCTTCAAGAAGAATGGGATCTATAATCTCAATCACTCGTTCAGGCAAAGCTGCCACAACAAAGTTGTGAAGGTTGAAACCATCTTTGAACATTTCGTTAGTCGGCCTTTTGCCCGTAAACATCTCAAGCACAAGGATGCCATAACTATAAACATCACCTTTAGTTGACAACTCACTACCCATCCCATATTCTACAATAAATTCATCACAAATTATATAAATTATAGCAATAATTGCAGAAGAGATACCTGGAAAAATATAAAGATATAGCCTCTGACATCCAAGTTTTAAACTTGCAAAATTACATTCTAATTTGAAGTAATGTAGTCATTTTTTGTTTAACCAAAAACTTCTTCCACATTATATGTTTTGCTTTTGAATTATGTTGTGCTGAGAGAAATTATTAAAATGGCTCAAATGAATAAAATGTACTTACCTGGTGGAGCATAACCAATAGTTCCTCTTAATCCGAGGGAGCTTGACTGAGTAGTAGAATTGTTAAGCCTGTCAGCAGAAAGGATTTTTGCTAAGCCAAAGTCACTTATATGGCCAACCATTTCCTCATCAAGTAGAATATTGCTTGGCTTGAGGTCACAATGAATAATTGGAGTATCGCAATGATGGTGCAGATACTCCAGTGCATGAGCAACATCTACTGCCACATTTACTCTTTGGAAGAAATTCAGGTTTCTCACCGTCTCCTGCTCGTTCATGCCAACAGATGGATGCAGCCAATCCTCCAAGCTTCCGTTTACCATGAATTGATAAACCAATGCTTTAAAATCATTGCCTTGATAATCAATACCTGAAATTGCTGTTAATACCTTGACAAGATTCCGGTGTCTAATGTTCCTCAAGGCCTCACATTCAGCTAAGAAGCTTCTGGAAGCTCCATGAGTAAGAAGATTAAGCACCTTAACAGCAATAACTACTCCACTCTCTTCAAGAGCTCCTTTGTATACAGAACCGAAGTTACCTGAACCAACCAAATTTTGCAAGGAGAATCCATCAGTAGCCCTTAGTATGCTTTGGTATGATAAATGTAAAAGTGAATTTTCTTCACAAGTTGCTGTTGGCTGCTCTTTCTTCTTTCTAAACCACCAAATGATGAAAAATGAGAATACCAAGGTCACTCCTAAAATCACAAAAACAATTGTAATTTTTAATTTGAAAGAAGTGTTTGATCTTCTGGCGGATGCTTTCAAGTTGCATCTGGACAAGTGTAACTCAGGGATGCCTCCACAAAGCTTGCTGTTTCCCTCAACGAATGTAGCAGTTGCATTCTTAAAGACTCCTTCAATTGGTACCATACCCTCAAAATCATTGAAAGATAGATTTAAATACTCTAATGACCGAAAGCTCTGAAGAAATTCTGGAATCTCACCAGTAAGATTATTGTCAGATATGTCTAATGCCACAAGACCTTTCAATAATCTCAAAGACGAAGGAATGGGCCCTTCAAACAAATTGCCATCCAAGAACAGGTACTCCAATGATACACAGCTACCAAGATTGTTTGGAAGTAAACCAGATAACCTGTTTTGAGAAACAACCAAATTACCTAGATTTCTCAGATTTCCTACTTCAACAGGAAGCACACCAGTTAAATAGTTGGATGATAAGTCTACTCCAATGGACAAAGATGAGAGTCCAATTACTTCAGGGGGTATTGATCCGGTAAGATTGTTATAACCAAGATCCAACGCTGCCAAATTTTCGCACTTACCTAGACTTGATGGAATGTTGCCTTGAAGATTGTTACGATCTAGAGCAAGCCTGATTAACATTGTCAAATTTCCAATAGAAGAGGGAATTGCCCCAGAGAGAAAATAATTTTCAAAAGCATAAAATACCTTTAGCTTTTGAAGCCTCCCAATAGAAAGGGGAATGGAACCTGATAGCTGATTTTCTGATATCCCTAGCACTTCCAAATTGATGAGATTTCCAATCCCAGCTGGTATTCTTCCCCATATTTTGTTTTCTTGCATTACTAAAAACGAAATAGTGATAGACAAATTACTAATGCACTCGGGTAATTCTCCTCCAAGATTATTTTTGCCTATGTCTAGACTTGCCAGTTTGGTAGTATTGGTTAAAGAACAAAGGAAGTTTAAGTCACTTGCACCCCCATTTCCAAAATGGTTTCTGGATATGCGCAATCGTGATAATTTTTTCAGCTTTTCAAATGAAGGCAAGTTTCCACTAAGTTTGTTTTGTGTAAGTTGAAAGACCATGAGATTTGAGGCATTGGATATTGAACTCGGGCATTGTCCAGTGATTTGGTTTTGCCAAATGGAAAAGATTTCAATATACGGCATAGTGATTCCTAAGTCAGAAGGAAGATTACCTTGAATCATGTTTTCACCAATATCAAAAACTATCATATTGGAGAGATTGAAAATTGAGTTAGGAACAATACCAGAAATTGCATTTACTGATACAGAGAAAAATGAAAGATTTGTCAATTGCCCAAGAGCTTCAGGTACTGTCCCACTTAGACGATTCCCACCCAAAGAAAGCTTCTCCAGAGATGACAAGTTCCCCAAGGAAGGAGGGATACTCCCTCTTAAACTGTTGTTGGCTAAGTTTAACGCATTCAGGTTTGACAATAGACCAAGCAAACCGGGTATCTCTCCAGTTATCTGGTTGCCTCTCATATGAACAAATGTAAGCTCAGAACAACTTGACAAATTGGAAGGAATTTCACCACTGATGGAGTTATTGGCCAGTTGTAATATTTTCAATCTTCTTAAACGTCCAATTTCTTGAGGAATTTTGTTGTTGAAATTGTTTCCTTCAAGATCCAACACCCTGAGAAAGCTCAAATTTCCAATGTTTGGTGATAGAGATCCCGTGAGTTTTTGGAATTGCAATTCCAACCTGGTGACTCTTCGGTGTCTGCAACCGCACGTAATACCATACCATTGGCAAAAATGGATGGAACTATTCCAGGAATGCATAACACTGAGCTGATCACCGGTTATCTTGGCTTTGAACTCGAGTAGAGCTTGATGATCTGTGCCATTTCCAGTAACTACAGGGGTTGCTAAACCGAGCAAATTAAGACCCTGCAAGTTGAAGCATGAGAGAAGAGTTAAAACTTCAACGTAAATGAGGAAAAAAGAGCCGAACACTTTCAAATGCTTGTTCGATAGCTCCATCAACCCGAATCAATTGTCAATTGATGAGATTGATTGGTATTTGAGAGTGCTTGGGTTCATCAACAAGAACTAGAGTGCAATATAAAAATTTCGAAACTCTGATATTATGCAACTATATGTCCCGTTAATTGGTTCAAGTTTTTTGACTTTGAAAGTCACGTTTGTAGAAATTGCTTAAGTGGATCCATTTGGGGTTGGCTTTTTTCCTGATTTTTTTTATCATTATTCGGCAATGCTTTCTACAGTGGATAGTTTCCTCCACTTCTATATGTTTTTGGTCACTTTCATTATCTATTCATCTTGTGGGGTTTTTTTCTTTTTAATCTTAATATATACTCCTTGGAATATGTTTTTTTTTTTTTTTTCGCTTTTAGACTAAATGTTTGTATAAGTGATATTAAACTGAGAACCAGGAAATTGAATGGAAATAGATTAAAACCTGTCCGAGAGAAAACTAAGAGAGTAGCACAATTGGTAGAAATTAAAAATCATACATGAAATCAGCTTGAACATGGTTTTCTCAGCTGGATCCCAACTTCTCAGAGAAATCTTTATTATGTGTTTCTGATCAATAGTTTAGACAATAAGGAAGGAAATTAATTTATCATTCAATTGGAATCATATGATCATTTCTGATTGATCAGTCAGTCAGATAATAGTTTCAAAAAATAACTGCATGTTGTCTTTGGAAATTCCTTTTTTAGAGTTTTCTTATTGTTTTGTTAGATATATTTATAGGGTTGATTGGTAGAAATTAATTCATATTCAAAGGCTAGACCATTTAATTAATCCTTTTCATTCCAAATGTGTCTATAACACCACCTATCAAGATGAATTTAATTAGTTTTCATGTTTTCTACTCAATAACAATGGGATAATCCGAAATATTTAAAATTTAATAAAAATACTTGTTTATTAAATTTTAATTTTAAAATATATTTTAAAGTATTAAATATTCATATGTTATTTTTTTTAATATTTCAATATATTTCTTAAAAATTAAGCTTATTAAGCCCGAAGAGTTAGTCAAGCCTTAGGCAAGAATTTTCCTTTATTTGCGTACTTTATGCCTTTATTTTCATTTGCAGGATTAATTGGAAGTCTTTAAGGGACATTGTAGACTAGGTAATATTTAGGAATATGACCAAAAAAGGAAAAAGACTTGCACCATAGGAGCAAAGAATCGGGGGATTCTGACCAAATAATGAAAATGAAAAATGAAGAAGTGGGGCATGTTGCATTTACGTTTACCTTGACCTGATTTTTTTGGTGTGAACTCATTTTTTTTAGTCCAAACTCCAAATTCACCTATCAATTTCAACACATAAAGAAAAAACTTTATAGTAATAATTATGTCTACGTCACTTCCAACTGCCTCAATGACAATTAGCTTTTGATTGGTAAATAGATAGACATATTTCAATTGATGTATAATTGTTATATTTTTTCAATTATACTAATTTTCGATACATATGTGTAATACATACTACGGGAGTTTAAATTTTTAATGATGTTTTTTTAACATTTAGCAATGTTTATAAACATCATTAAAAGATTTACGGTGTTTGCAAAAAAAAAAAAAAAAAAACAGTTAAAGTGTCGATTATACGCATGTTAGGAAAAATAGTGATATTTTTTATAAAAATAATATTTTTGATAACAATAAATAATATTTCTAAAAGTTCAATTCAATAAATAATATTTTTGATAATAATAAATGCTAACAGTTTAATTTTGATTTTGGTATATATAAGTAAATTTTCATAATTTTTAATATAATTTTGATTTTTATAATCTTTGATATGTTTTGTTAACTTTTGTTAAAAGTTTCATAGCCTTTGAGAAAATTTTGGTAACTTTCAATACAATTTTATTAACCTTCAATATTAGTTTGATAATTTATAATATAAATTTTTAACCCTTGATATATACAAATTTAGTAATTTTTATAAAATTTTGATAATCTCTTTATGTAATTTTAGTAACCATTCATATAATTTTGATAATTTTGATATATATTTTAGTAATTATTAATTAAATTTATACCATTATATATCTAACAATTAATTCCCACAGCAAAGCGTGGACTCCATTTTAGTATAAGATAATTTTTTTATATATAATAATGTTATTGCTTAATTTAAATTTAAAATTTTTTTACTGGATTTTTTAATAAATAAGTTAATGGTAGGCTTATTCTAGCCTTCCAAGATGAAAGTTTAATTTTCCTTTTTGTTAGTAACCAAAATTCAATCTATAATAACTTCAAATATATATTACAAAAAAAGTTATCAATGAGTGTCACTTAAATTATTATTAATTTATTGTTATGTTATCAACTATTTAATATTAAATTATCATTAATTTATTATTAATTTATGAGTGATTTATTATTAAATTATTGATTATTTATTATTAATTTATGAGTAATTTATTACTACATTATTAATGATTTATTATAAAATTATAACTTATTATTAATTTACTAATGATTTACTTCAAATTATCAATAATTAACGAATGTGATTTACTATTAATTTTTCCATGAATTACTTCAAATGCATACGAATTTGGCTTCAAGGATTGTATATCGTGAAGTGGGGTTTGATTGAGATTAATAAATTGCAATTTTGGTATTCGAATTATGGGAATAACAGTCCATAATGTTGAATATTCTTTGTCAATTGTTGGACAGTCATCATCACTCATCTAGAATTCAAGACATCAACCAACCTCTTTAATAATAATAAAAAAAAATTGTACTATATACCAAATGTTTATAATTAAGTAAAAAATTATATTTCTTTTCATCCAATTATATTTTTTTAATGAAACTTTTTATCAAATAATGAACTCAACTTGATAATTAGTTTAAGCAAATCATGGAATTATGCTACTCCATCATTTTTTTTAAAAAAAATTGTAAATTAAAAAAATATTCATGTACTATACTTTAAAATAATAATGATTAAAATTTCATAAAAATAATAAATTTAGATACGATATTTCAATAATTGTAGACCTCAAAATTCAAGAGCCAAAGAAGTGATTGACGAAAGCAATTAATGTCCGACTAAAAAATTCCAACCCCATTGATGGTTAATTAAGAAAAAGTCATCCATCACGCTTAGGGGTGTAATCGAATCGAGTCGAGCCGAGCCGATACAATGACAAGCTCAAGCTTGACTCTAAACTCGCTACTCGATACTCAGCTTGAACTCGATCAAGTTTCATTTTCCTACCTCAAACTCAATTCGTGATCGAAATCGAGCTACTCGAATTTACTCAATTAAGCTCGATTAATATATAAAAAAAAAAGCTCAATTTTTATACTAAAAAAAACTCGATTATTTGTGCTCGAGCTCGAGCTCAAGATCGTTTACAACTAATTTTTATCAAACCTAATAAATATTATATTTTCAAGATAATAATAATAATAATAGCAACAACAACAACAACAACAATAATAATAATAAAAACTTACACAACAACCAAATTCAAGCAAATAAAAGTCTCATTAAATGATTCAAATATAACACACAAATATAAGACATAATGCAACTTAGAAATTAAAATCCTAATTCAAAGATATTAAATATCCAAGCAAATAAGTTCACAAATAAGTTACAACAAACCAACAACAATGCATATGCTGCCTTCACAATATTATGTCTTCAAATGAACATTGGGCTCATATTGTTTTTCAATAAACCTACATAAAAGAATAATTACAAAACAAAGAAATTATAATTAACAATAAGAATAATAGTAAAAGCACCCATGTAAGAAAAAGATTGTAATATTATTACAAAGATCAATAACTTTAAATTTTTAACATTAGCATCAACATGGATTTTATCTTGTCAGTTGCCTTATAATTAGAGCAAAAAAATATAAACAGTATCTTCTCAATTGCCTTAACATGAGTTTTTATAATTAGTTAACCTATGGTTCGTAAACTATAATGCAAAAAGCTCAATCTAGACTAGCTACCACCTATTTTTCTTTAGTAATGTTGTGACAAATTAAAGGCATTTAATAATAATATTTCTTACATATTTAGAAGACATTAGATATCCTCACTTTAGGGGATTTTGAGTGCAATCTCAACTGATTTCTTCTTTTTCTATATAAATAAAGTAAAGAAAAATAAAAGTTAAAAATTAGATTAAAGCAATGATAGTCACCCAATAACAAAATAATAATAAAAAAAAACTCATTTTGTTCTTTTTCTTCACTCCATGAAGATTCCGACATTAATCTCCTCCATAAAGTAATGCTTGCACTGTGTCAGGAGATAAAGAAGCACGATAAGTTTCAATAACTCTACCTCCTGCACTAAAGGTAGCCTCTGAAGTTACTGTAGTGATAGGAATAGCAAGTATATCTCGAGCCATCTTGGATAAAATACGATACTTTAAAGTGCTTACTTTCCACCATTCCAAAGCATCAAACTTAGTGGAATCTCTTTCACAGATAAAACAACCCTCAGCTAGGTAGACATCTAGATCAGATTGTTATGGTTGAGCAGTTTTAACTGATTTTACATAATTTGTAAATTCAGACCAACCAGAAGAAGAAGCTTATATATTCATACCACTAATACTATTATCATGCACTTGAGTTTCAGCACTATGCTCATTGCCAAATTGATACTCATGAGCATATTCCTCATAAATCTCATAAAGGGCATCTCGAACTCTAACAATATTTTCTCTTGCTTCTCTATCAGGGTATTTAATTTAGGCATTCATAAGGGTATTTAATTTAGGAATTCTTATTTAAACCACCTTTCAGCGTGAATTGAAAGCCTAACATAAAAGCATTTAATAAAAAAATGGCCCTTAAAAAGTATGTCATGAAAAAATATCCTCCCAACTACATCAAACCCAAGTACCCATCTTCAGGTCTTAAAGTTCATGCTACCAAACAAAGTCCTAACCAAAGGCTATCATTCTCTATTATTAAGCCACCCTGGCTCTTCACTTTCATTGAGTAATCGTTCAAATTCTCTTATAAGTCTTCATATATTTACCCTTAATGAGCTAGAAATGATAACACACAAATTCTCAAAGAGTAATTTTCTTGGTGAAGATGGGTCTGGACCTATATACAAGGAATTCAGTGATAACAATCTCAGGTCTAGCCTGAAGGTTCAACTTATTGCTATAAAGGTCTTTGATTTGGATGGCACTCAAGGGCATAGGGAATGGCTGGTTGGTTTTGATGGTAGCCCTTGTTTTATCTTCCAGCTTCCTTTCCTGAACCCGATGTGGAAATGAATCCTTTTTATGCACTTTCAAATCTTTCATCAACTTAAGGGTTCTCTTGGGGAACTTGCCCTTGAAAGTGGGCAGCAGTAGATTAATTAGTAGCGATAGATGGAAACTTTTCTTTCTCACAGCTTCGGTGAAAGAGGTCTTTTTTTTACTTTCGGCTTGAGACTTGGTCTCAACCCGTGATCCAAAATTTTCATGAAGATATTTGGAAAGGCTCTAACAGAATGTTTTGATAAACAAAAAAGTAGCATAAGATAACTCTGTAAAATTATAACTATAGGACAAATCAAACATAAGAAGGACAATATGCAGAAAAGCACTTACTGTGTAGTACGCAACAACTTGCTCTAACTTTGATTTGTCTTGGATTTGAGTTTGCTTTGGTCTAAGCTAGCTTGAAAGACAGTGGAGTGGGACTCGGGAGGAAAAGGTGCCGCAAGGGTTTTTTGGTGAATAAGAGAGATGGGGAAAAATACTGAAAGAAAAGAAAGAAAGAAAGAAAGAAAATAAAATTTTAGGATTTTTTAAGTTAAGGGTAAAAAAGTAATTTTATAAATAAAATAATAAAAATAAATAAGAGCCATGAGACATAGATTTGCTAGCTTTTCTTCATTTGATTCATTATCGGAGTAGTTACTATCACTCCATGTTGCTACCATAGCTTTCTTCTTTAGCTTTTTCATGTTTTACTTTTTCCATAAAGGATAATCAAGTTTAATGTGACCTGGTTTGTTACATTCATAGCAAATAATTTGATCCCTTTCTTTTCTACTTGATTCCTTTCTAGTCATCTCCCTTTATGGTCTTCTTCTACTTGAAAACTTGTTCATTCTTATGAACTTCTTGAATCTTTTTGTAAACATGGTCATTTCTTCATTTTCATCATCCTCCTCTTGTCCAAAATTTTCTTCATCTTCTTGAAAGGTAGATTTGAGAGCAATGCCACCTTTCTTGATTGGTTCTTATCCCCTTTTAATCTTCATTTCATAAGTAAGGAGAGAGCCTATTAATTCATCCAAAGATAGTGTGTGAAGATCTTTGGACTTTTCAATGGCTATCACTTTGGCTTTCCAACTCTTTAGTAGACTGTTAAGAATTTTTTTCACCATTTCCATATTTGAGTAAATCTTTTCAAGAGCCTTTAAACCATTAATGATGTCGGTGAAGTGGTTTAACATCTCACTAATGGGTTCATCTGGTTTCATTTTAAATAGCTCATAATCATGAGTGAGCATGCCAATTTTCATCTCCTTCACTTAATTGGTACCTTTATGAGTAACAGCTAGCTTATTTCAAATTTTCTTTGTATTTTCACACAAGAAAACTCTATTATACTCACTTGACCCCAATGCATAAAAGAGTGTATGCATTGCTTTGGCATTGAGTTGAGCCATCTTCATGTCATTGACATCCCATTCACTCTCTAACTTGATAACCTCCCTACCATCCACCATCTTCATTAGAATTTGAGGACCATTTACAATGACCCTTCAAACTTCATAATCATTAGCTTGAATAAAACAACCTCATCCTAGTCTTTCAATAGCAGTAGTTGTCACCAACAAAAATGGAGGGTCTTACAATTGAATGCCCTTCATTTCCAAGAAATGTTGTAACTATTTCATTTTTCATAAGACACACCTCTTGTTGGCCATTAAAGTTGTTGTAGCTTGAGGATGGTTCTTCATATTGATTACCAAATTTTTTTAGCCATTTTCAGGATCATTTTTAGGTTGTTAAACCTACAAAAAATAGTATTGGCTCTGATATAAATTGTTAGCTCAAAGATTTGGAATAAACCAAGAGGGGGGTGAATTGGTTTTAATGAATTTTTCAAAAACAATATTCAATAAGCACAAATTTAGCCAAATAGATTATCTAAGCAAATAAGCATAATAATTGAAAGTAAATAAGAAATAGGGTTAGAAAATTTGACACCAAGATTTATAAAGGTTCGATCTTTCCTTGGGTACCTACGCCATCTCCGTTAGCCTCTCTTGCCAAGGAGTTTAATCCACTATGATTTGAAAATTACAACCAAGCTTCCCAAAGCTTTACAAACTCAACACTACACACATTTAAGGGTTATCCTCCCCCTTAAGCTTACAAACTCACAATACAAAATTTTTGAAGTGTTTTGCAAACTTTAAGAACCTCTCAAAGGTTGGATATTTGCTAATTTGAAGTACACAATAGTTTAGACAAGAAAATAGAGAAGAACTAATATGAAATATGTACTTTTTTTTACTTAAAACAGCTTTAAATGCTTGAACAAATTGGTAGGTGAATAGCAATCAGTTTTCTTGGCTTTTGTTGCCTTTGGTCTATAGTGAAATGCTTAATTTATAGGTAGAAAGAAGTTGAGAGCCATTGGAATGCATTTAATGCTTTAAACCTGCAGAAATTTCAGACAGAAAATAACCGTTGAGAGTTTCTGACCTTCAAATGATCAATCCTTTCATTTAGGGGATCGATTGGTTTAGGTTGGAGGAAGCATGATTTTATGCTTGAAAAGCTTTACCCGATCGTTCCTTTCATTCAAGGGATCGATCCATTCTTTAGGTGATCTATCCCTTATGTGGGATGATCGATCCCTTTTTTTAAATTTTCAGACTTGAGTAGCATTCTGTTTAAGCAACTGATCAATCCTTTGAAGAGAAGATCGATCCCTTAATAACGGAATGCTCCCAAAGTCTAAAAATCCAAAAAAGGGATCGATCCCCCCACATAGGGGATCGATCGGATCGATCCCTTGAAGAGGGGATCGATCCCCTATATGGGGGGATCGATCCTTTTTTTGGAAAATGGCATGATGAAAACTTTCTGCATAAAAAAGTGATCGATCCTTTGAATAAGGGGATTGATTTGGTTAGTTTGAAACCTCAACCAATCGATCTCTATAGGGAGGGGATTGATTGGTTTTTGCCAAAACATGAAGAATTTCGATTCTGGAAAAAGGTAAGATTAATCCCCTAAGGGAAGGGATCGATCCCTTCTATCAAAACTTGCACTAATCAGGTTTTATTCCGAGAATTTGACTTGTTTTGGTTCTCAAATAGATTTTGACAAGATAGAAGGGTGAAAAAATTTTCAATTTAAGCTTAGAAAAGATTGATTCAAGTTAGATAAATTTTTGTTTTGTCAAATCAAAACTCTTGATCAATTCAAGACCAACATAATGTTACGAATGGACACTCTAAGTTTTCAAGAATTCAATTAGTATAATAAAAATATAAAGCGGTCATGACACTTGCATTAGTCTAGTTGACTCAATCAACTTGAGCAAAGACAAATGTATAATTTAACTTATAGTAGCAAAATTGAGAGAAAAGTAATTATCAAATATGAAATTAGTTGGATCCCACTTCTTTGAGAAATGTTTTATTCTCTATTTCTAATCAATAGTTTAGAAAATGATTTTTCGCAAGAAAAGTTACCATTCAATTAAGGTCATCAGATTATTTTGTGATTGATCAATCAAATATAGCTCCTTTGCAGATTCCTTTTTTGAGTTTTCTTATTGTTTTGTTAGATATTTTATAGGATTGATTGGTAGAAATTAATTCATATTCAAAGACTAGACCATTTAATTAATCTTTTTCATTCCAAATGTCTACAACACCATCGTCAAGATGAATTTAATTAGTTTTCATTTTTTTCTACTCAATAACAATACGATATTGATAAATTTTTGTTTGATTTGATTATATTTATTTTTCTAATTGTAAATAATTTAAATAAATTGAAAAAAAATTCTTTGGTAAAATAAAAGAAAAAGTTGCTTCTAGATCTGTCCAAGTTTGAGCATTGGACAATAGATTTAAAATATGGGTTCAATCTGAATTATTTAATATTTAATAAAAATTTTTGTTTATTAAATTTTAATTTTAAAATATATTTTAAAATATTGAATTTTCGTATTTTAGTATTTTTGAATATTTTAATATATTTCTTAAAAAGTGAGCTTATTAAACACAAAAGATTAGTCAAAACTTAGGCAAAAATTTTCCAAGACCAATCAAACTCGTTTAGAGTCGACCCATGAACAGGTCTTCCTTTATGCCTTTATTTTCATCATCAAGATTAGTTGGAAGTCTTTCAGGGACTTTGAACACTTGAAAAAAGACTTGCGCCATAGAAGCAAAGAATGGGGGAATCTTACCGGATAATGACAATGGAAAATAAAGAAATGGGTCTCTAGCCTTTACGTTTACCTTGACCTGATTTCTTTGGTGTGAACTCTTTTTTTTTTTTTTTTTTTTTTTCTAAAACTCCAAACTCACCTATCAATTTCAACACATAAAGAAAAAACTTTATACTAATAATTACGCTTATGTCACTCCAACTATCTACAATGCCAAACTAGATTTGGATTGGTAAATAGATAGATATATTTCAACCGATGTGTAATTGTTATACTTTTGAAGTATATATTATACCAATTTTTTATAGTATTTTCCTAATTCACATGACCTTTGGAAATTTCCGGGAATTTTGGTCTGGAAATGAAAACTGACAGACTGATCATTAATTTGAAGAGTAAGTGTATGATCACCGTGGTTGGTGATCATACCAGAAGATGATGGTCAAATTAAAACCAGTTAGTTAGAACTGGAAATAGCCTGAATTGATGGATAGGCATAAAACATGTGGATTTTTCCATTTTATTCCATCAAAAGAAAAAAAAAAAAAAAAAAAAACTCTTCCATTTATGGTACCACCTCGTGATAATAAGTTCTTTTCTCGATTTGTTTTGACTTTTTTTTTTCTTTTTTTATTAAATTTTAATTTCTTGAAAATGAGAAAATTAGAAGAAGGAGAAGAAGCTTATCTTTTGATTAAAACAAGAGCGATTAAAATGCAAACAATAAAGAGAAGCTGCAACATGTGTTTTAGGACAGCATGTTAGCATTAATGACGCCTATAATATTCTAATTTGATGATGCACAAAAGAAAGGACTTTATGTTTAATACAGATTATAGGCACACATATTGGAGGTAGTCCACTAGTTGATAATGCAACTATAAAATGGAAATATTAATACGAATAGACAAATTATTGGAGGCAATACTCTGTTATTTGTTTCAAATTTCTCTAAGAAGAGTGCATTTAGGAGAAATTGGGAGTTCTGCAAATGCCAGATTGAATGTGAACAAAAGGGAAAAGCAATACTTTGCTTGACCTAAGCCTCTCAAGTCCAATGAAGCACGAGAGAAGAATCATAACGCCAATGTAAACGTGGAAAAAAATAACTGACACTTTCAAATGCTTGTTCGATAGCTCCATCAAACGGAATCAATTTGTTAATTGATGAGATTGATTTTGTATTTGAGAGTGCAATATAAGAGAAGGTTCGA
Organism: Durio zibethinus; assembly: GCF_002303985.1. Next base: position 18,974,056 of record NW_019167949.1, on the reverse strand, counting down.
AACTCCAATTTATCCTGCTGTATCTGCCATTAATTGGTTCAAGTTTTCTGACTTTGAAAGTCCTGAGACTAGAATTTTCTTCCAGCCCCTTCTTTATTTCGAAGCATCTACTTGTGGTTGGTTTTCATCCTGGATTTTGACCATAATTGAGCCACACTTGCTATGCTGAACACTTTTCCTCACTTTTATCATAGACTCATCTTTTTTTTTTTTTTTTTTCATCTTATCAGATGTGAAATCAGCTGGATTCCACTTCTATGAGAAATGTTTTATTCTCTGGTTCTAATCAATAGTTTAGAAAATGATTTTTAGCAAGAAAAATTTCTATTCAATTGAAGTCATCATATTACTTTGTGATTGATCAATCAGAAATAGCTCCAAAGAGTAACTGGACCTTGCCTTTGCAATTTTTTTTCTCTCAGTTTTCTTATTGTTTTATTAGATATTTTACGAATTCGTAGTCAAATTCGTACTTTAAAAAAAATACGAATATGTTTGGATGATCACATGTAGGGTGTCTACGTCTTTGTGCAATTTTTATTGTACAAGAAATGCGTAAAAAGGGGCAGTTATAGACACCCAATTTGATCCAGGTCCAGATCAATTGGGCCTGATCCAAATATAACAAGATTGGCCAATTTTAATTTATTTAATTTTATTTTTATTTGTTCTGAATTTTATTTTAATTATTATTTTTTCAATATAATTTTTATTCTATAAGAAATTTTTTTGCCGTTAATCTGGGGTTGGTAAACTTGAAATTGAACTTAAAGATTCTGATCAATGCCTATAAATACAGGCCAGGACACAAAATAAAAGTGGACACACAAAACAAAGAGCAAAAAATAGAAGGTAGAATTTAGAAAAATTTTTAAAATGTGTCAGAAGCAATTTTAAGATTTTAAGGATTTTTTATAAAATTTTTGGCCATTTTTTTCCTGGAAAAGTTTTGAAAAAATTCCAGATTTCGATCAATATTTAGACAAACTTTTTGGCCAAACTTGAATTTTTCAATAGTTTTTTTCAGTTCTCGACGTGTTTTTCCAAATTCTAGTAGAACATTCAACCAGAATCTGGATTTTTTTAGAGAGAGGAGGAGAGAAAAGAAACGAGGAGAGAGAGAGGAGGAGAGAAAAGAAACGAGGAAAGAGAGAGGAAAAAGAATTCTAAAAGAAAAGCTGAGATTTGGGCTTATATACTCACTGAAAATGACGTCGTTTTAGAGTTTAAATCAACTCAGGATCCGCGTGTTTTTGCTTAGGCCAACTCGACCCAATCATGACTCGTGTCTGACTCGTGTGCCAGCCGTCCCTTGGAGCCGAGCCAAACTGAGCTACACACTCACGTGCCATGTTTTTGAGTTATTTTCTCTATTTCAAGCCGAGCCGATTCCAGTTGCAAGTCTAACAATTTTTTGGTATTTTTTATTTTTTATTTTATTTATTTATTTATGTGTTTGTTTTAGGAATATTTTTGCATGATTTAATTTAATAAAAATAAAATAAAAAATAAAAAATTTTGAGAATAAATATTAATTATCTAATGATGAAATTTATAGAAATTTCAAATGGTAAATTTTAATAAAATTCCTAAGTGAGAAATTTTGTCTAAATTTGTTCCAAATGGTGGAATAATTTAGATAAAATTTTAATAACAGTAATTAATATTTATTTTTTTAAAAAAAAAATCTAAAAAATAATAAAAAATAAAAAAATTTTGGAATTAAATACAAATTACCCAAGGATGAGATTCTTAGAAATTTCAAATTGTAAATTTTCTAAGAAATCTCTAGGTGATAAATTTCTTCTAAATTTGGCTTAAATGGTGGAATAATTTTAAATGAAATTTCAATACAAGTAATTGTATTCTTTTCTAAATAAAAAATTTGAGTTGAAAATATTTAATAATTATCCAAGGATGAGATTTTTAAAAATTTCAAATGGTAAATTTCTAAGAAATCTCTAGATGAGAAATTTTCTCTAAATTTGTCCCAAATGATGGAATAATTTATATGAAATTTCAATAAAAATAATTGTCATATTATTTTTTTCCCAAAAAAATTTTTTTTAAATAGGCTTAAATGGTGCAAAAATTTAGAAATTTTGAAAAAAAATTTTCTAAACAGGACTTCATGGTGAAAAATTTAGAAATTCAAAAAGAGAAAATATTTTTAATTTGGCCCAAATGGTGAAATAATTAGATATATTTTCGACAAAAAATAATAAATAAACCTTTTTGCAATGACGGAGCCTCTTCAAAGAAACAAATGGGATCCTTGAATACTCATGAGGTGAAAAAATATTTTTAAGAATTGTACCAAATTAATGGAGAGTCTTAAAAATTATTTTCAATATTTAACATAAAAATTTGAAACCATTAGACTCAAGATCTTAGGATAAATTTAAAATAAAATGGTGTCATCCTTTGGATGGGCATGTGGGGGTGCTATAACCTTCCCCACATGTAACCAAACTCCCAAACCCTGTTCGGGTTATTAAACCCAAACCTATTCTTTTAGGGACCCTTAGTCAAGCTTAGGAGTTCTTTAAAAGGATAGATTCATTAGATGGCCAATCACACCTAATAAAAAAGATTGGTGGTGACTCCATCCATTTGCTAAGTCTAGTTATAGATTTATGAATCTATATGTTATGATATATATTATTTGAGGTTGTAAAGAGCCGTTATTGATGTGATTCATCTCTCTCATTTCTATAGTGAAGGATAGCGGTTTCGAAAGCCAATGCTACCACAAAATAACGACTACTGTACCTCTATCTATCTGCTATTTGTAACCCAACTCTCAATTATATATATTAAAAAGAAAAACAAACCGGAGGGGATCATGGTTGAGGAGAGAACATGATTATAACTCTGTTAAGTGCAAATGACTTAATAGTTAATACTAATTAGTAATTAATAATCTTGAAGATATACATACATAAAACTTGATATTGTACATTCTGTGGTTCTTGTATTTTAGATAAATTTCTAAATAACAAAAAGCAAACAAACTTCTTCGAAGCTTGAATTCCATATTTAAAATTGGAATTGCCTGTTCTTTTGAATTGCCAACTGAAAGAATGAACATGGCTAATGTTATTGCTGAGCTTTGTTCTATAAGAGACAAGCTGCTTCTAACTTGATCATTAAGAACAAGAGGTACTAATATTGGTTTAGATCTAAGTAACAATAACATTTAATTTGTTATACATTTTTATCAAATTTTACATTCCTTGCATTATTATCTGCAGTTGCAAGTACTATTTAATGGCTTAAGCTTAGTTGGTCCACTGGCGTGTGAAGATGCAGTTTTGATCTCTATCACATTTGATTGTGTTTATTATTCACTTCATTTTACCTCTTGCTTCCTATTTTCTTGTTTTGTGAAATGATGGACCAAATCTGTAAGAATATTGGATTTAACTTCAAGTTCTTAATCTTGTATCTACATTTCTTGAATAAAATTCCACCTCTAAAGTTTCAGGTTTCATGAATAATATACTTTTTTTGATGCTTATTGCTTAACATTCTTGGATTAAGACTGAGTTTGTCCAAATTTATCTAGTTTATATGTTATTCAGCTACATTTATATCCAAAACCAGACAAATGAATTTTATAAAGCTTTGGTCTCTATTCATTTCTCAAGAGTGGCTTTTATTCAAGGGGAATTTACACATGAACCACACAGATGTTAGGCAAATGCCTCCAATCTAATCATACCAGTAGAAGTAAAATCAAATAATCAATCAATTACATAAGAGATAGTAATTTAACATGGTTTGCTCCAATTGACCTACGTCCACGAATGAAAAACAAGATCCACTAGTTGTAGAGAATTACAAACATACAAATCAAATCATCAACCTAACTCAACAATTAATACTCATAAGACATTCTCAATCTCCTCTAGTCCTATGGAGTATTCTCAACCAAACAAACACATACCCATGTGCCATTTTTTCAACACAAACAAACACATACCCTTGTGCACCTTTTCAAAACAATCAAACACATACTCATATGCAGCCATACATCATACCTATGTAGACCCTCTCAATCTCCTTCAGTCCACTCCTAAACATTCAAACATAAACACCATAAGTCGTAAATCCCTAGTACTCCTGTGGGGTGTCTATCCCATAAACCCTACAACTCTCTTACATCTTTTTCTCATACATAATCTTGTAGAGACTTCACCTATTTATAACCATACAAACTTACCTATTAAGAATCCTTTTCCTCTTGTAATTCTTCTTCTACAAGTCAAACTTACCTATTAAGAATCATGTTTCTCTTAGAATTCTTCTTTTGCAAGTCTTCTTGTCCATAAAGCAATATCTAATCAATCTTAAATAAATCTCTTATGAGATTTGAGTCATTATTTTTAACAACAGACGCAACCAAATCTGATTCACAAACAAATCAAAACTTTCTTCTTTTCTTTTTCCACAAAGAAATCACAAGGTAACAAACTATTGTTTTCTTGTTTGTTATAAACAACATACAACGGGGGGTCCATAATTTTCACCCTCCATGGATAGAATCCAAACTTTTCCTCTTCTATCATTGTTTTTAACAACAATTTATTGTGAGAATTGTTCGTAAAGATATTAAGATGAAAAAAAATAAATTAATAGGTCTATTTTCAGAATAATAAAAGTGACTAAATCCTCAATTGGTCATCAAATTCCATGGGAAGGGAAAAAGATTATTAGTGTTTAATGTTCCATGAATAGTAGCAACAATGTTATTGTGGGAGATGGCTACCATGGTAAGAAGATAAAACACGTCAAACCTGGAAGAATAAGACAAAAGCATCTAATTCAAAATTGGATGTAATAGTTTAATCATGAACAAACGGATTAATTCTTTTGATCATTGTGTTTGTATTTTATTCACTCTTGTTTTGATCAAAAGATAAGCTTTTTCCATTTCTTTTGATTTTTTCATTTTCAAGAAATTAAAATTTAATGAATTTTCTTGAGATGGAATATTATTTTATTTTCAAAAAAAAAAAAAACAGAAAAACAAGCCTTATAATCTTGCTGTTACATTTATCGAAAAAAGGAAATTTTTCTTTTTTTTTTTTAATTTATTCAGAAGAATACATATACAATTTATTTTCAATTAAAAAAATAAATATAATCAAAATCAATCAAACTTTTTTCAATATCCCATTGTTATTGGATAAAAAAAAGGGGAAAACTAATTAAATTTATCTTGATGGATGGTGTTATAGACATTTGTAATGAAAAGGATTAACTAAATGGTCTAAAGCTCTTCTAAATAGAAGCGAAACAACTTTGAAAAAATAAATTGCTTTTCTAAATAGAGGCAACTTAACTTTGAAAAAATAAATTGCTCATCGACAATCATGTACAAATGAGTCATAGATCGCGTCTGATGGAAACTCAAAGATTCATAATTTGAGTTTGTAATTCAAAGGTTCAGATTCCCAAAAACCTTTCAGCTTTACCAGAATTCACTGAAATTTGATTCTTAAAATTTTAATTTTCCCAGATCTCAAGATTCGTAGTTGCATGACTATCATTCAAATTTTAGAGATTCACATCCAAAAATTTAAAACTTCTCATTCGAATTTAAAGACTCACGTTCAATAAATTTCACGGTTGCTCATATCAAAGATTCCCATTTAAAACTTGAAGATTTTCATATGAAAACTCCAAAATTCTCATTTGAGGATTTCTAAAAGATTCTTATTCAAGAACTCAAAGATTCTCCTTCAAAGATTCATAATTTTACCTTTAAAGCCTTCATCAAAAGGTTTAAAATTTCTTTCTTAGATGACTTTCAAACTCAAAATTTAGCATGTAATGAATGTCATGATCAATGATGCAAGTGCTTTCTTAATGATGCAAATGCAACAACAACCTAGATCCTCACAATGTCATATTCTTAACAATGCATATGTCCATGTCATGAGATTCTAGTTAATTGTGGTACTCAAATTTCTCAAGCTCTTTCCTTGGGTTCCAAACCCCTAATTTTCAAGTACTAGGGCCAAATCAGTGTAACTTTCAATCATCTCTTTAATTCTCATCTTTTTTTTTAATAAATCTCTTTTCAAATTCAATGTCCTTATCAGGAACTGAACATTTCAAATTTGCCTTTATCACTATCTACCTTTCCAACATAATGTAAAAATCTTTCATGCTATTATTCATTTATCAACCATTATTTTAATCTCAAAAAGTAAGAATTCATTCACACATTTCCTTCATTGTAAGGTATTGAAGAGAAAAAAGTAAGAATGACTAGGAAATAATCAACCGAAGATATACATTAAGAATGAAATTGAATGTCTTTTATTAGCAAAAATGATAGCAAACTTGGCCAATTGGAAAAGAAAGAATTACAAAAATGGGTATAAAGGGACAAAGCCCAAAAATAAACAATCCTGCAATCATGATAACATATCTTGAAGTCTTTTTTGAAAAATTCAACCACTTAATACATTCAACAATTTATAGTTTCTCAGATCATGCTGGCCTCTTTGCCAATGAATTTTTATATTCGATGTTGTATTCTCCTTATCTAAGCTACCTTTTTCAGGTTTTCAACTTAGATAAACTCCATTTTGACTCAAATTATCCTTTTAGGGTTTTTTCCTTAAGTCCTCTTTTTTTTTTTTCATTTTTCCATTTTTTTTCTTTTTCACTTTTTTTTTCTTTTTTTTTCAAGCATAGTACTTCTTCACAGCATTACAATTTATAGGATGAGGTAAATCATCTCTATCCATCTCAGTTAATATCAATGCTCTATCTAAGAAAGCTTGTTTCATGACATATGGCCCTTTTCAATTCGGAGTCCATTTTTTTCTGTTACCGTGCTGACTTGAGAAAATTCTTTTCAAGATCAACTTTCTTTCTCGAAAATAACAAGGTCAAACTTTTTTATCATGAGCCATCATCATTCTTCTCTGATATTGCTGACCATGGCATAATGCTGTCAATCTCTTTTTTTTATGAGATTTAACTGTTCATAGCACTCTCGAATCCATTCAGCCTCTTCTAATTCAATTTCTTTTAAAACCCTTAAAGATATGATTTTCACTTCCACTGGCAATACAGCTTCTATCCTATAAACCAAAGAAAATGGGGTTGCCTCAATAGAGGTACACATCGATGTTCAATATGCATGCAGTGCAAATGATAACTTCTCATGTCAATCTTTATAGGTCTCAGTCATCTTCTCAAGAATTCTCTTTATATTTTTGTTTATCACCTCAACTGCCCCATTCATTTTTTAACAGTATGGCACCGAATTATAATGCTTGATCTTGTACTAGGCACATATTTCTTGCATAATTTTACTATTCAGATTCTTGGCATTGTCTGAAATGATTCTTTTTAGAAGTCCATATCTATAAATGATCTTTCTTTTTATGAACTTGTAGACCACAGATCATGTTACATTTCCAAATGATGCTGCCTTCACCCATTTCATGAAGTAATCTATCATCACCAAAATCTATTCTTTCGACCATCCCATATGCCCTTTTATCAGTGAAAGAGAATTTTCATTGTTTAACTCCATAAGTTTCTGGAATGAATTGTTCACATCCGGATTGTCTTCTCACCAAGGTTGGGCCATAAGTAATAGCACCTCATAAGCCTAATAAGAACACCCACGACTGATTTTCATAACTTCATAACACTGTATCATGATGCATCCAAGGTGCTCTCCAAACTATCCCTTGACTATCAAGGGCTCAAAAGTAAGAAACCCATTATTCTTTTGACTTTTTTTGAGGCCATGTACTATAACAAAACTCTTTGATTGAGATGCTGGGATAAAGGTATGGTTTACGAAGTTAACTTTTTTTACATTCAATGTGACTCTTCATCCATACATAAAGTAGCTGTAAGCATCCATTGAATCGACCTTTACCATTTCGAGAATAAAAATTTAGAGAAAGAATTATTTTTGCTAAAATGGTTAGTACTGCATTGACTTTATATGCTAATTGATCAACAAAATCTATTACTGTAACATCGATACACCCGATGACTTTTGGGAAGATCATCAGTCCATATAGAGCTATAGCCATAGCCGCTAATCTCTGATCATCATCTGTATGCCCCTGGATGAAATCTCACAAAAAACTTAATAGGATAGCCTTACTTTCACCTTTTGGTATTGATACATACATCAACTTGAGGTAAGCTAAGTCCAAGCATTTGCACTAGTTTTTTATGATAACCTACCTTATTTAACCAGTAGATCTTATCTGGGTTTGGCAAGTCGAAGTGAAGTAGGACTATGTACTCTTCAATTGTATGCACCATATCTGCTTCATTAAAGATAAAACATCTATAAGAAGGATCCCAGAACTGAATGATGACTCTAATTAGATTATTATCCACATCCACCAGAAGCAATGAAGCTGTGTCTTCATATTTATTCTCAAATGCCTCATACCTTATTTTACTCATACATTTCCAGACACTACTTAAGTCAATTAAATCATTTTTCTGTAACTCAAGATGAACTCTCTCAGGTAATGATGAGATAAAACCCTTAGGCAAGCAATTTTCTTATTTTTTTTTACCTTCTTCTGACTTGATTTTCAATTTATGAGTAGACTCATAATGGACTAATGTAGATTTTGATTACATTTGGCTTTCATGGATGTAAGTGTGAGATCTGATTTATCAATAATTGATATGTGGCAAATATTTCCTATATGACAATGATGCAAATGATAATGTTAAACATGATTATGAAAATGATGCATAGAATGAAATGATATGATAATCTTAAAACATGAGCATGAGTATAATGCATAGAATGAAATGATATGAAAATGGTGTAGATGCATAAAACCAAATAAACAAAATGGTTAGATAACAAACTGTTCCTTCTTATGTCCTAATTTTGGGTTATATCTATTGATGGGTAGGAATGGCTCTATCCTAAGGCTGGTCTCTTAGGGGTGAACTATATGCAGAGTTAAGAGATTTTGACCACTAAAAGGTTTCTAAATTGTTCCTTACATCATCATCCATCATAGACTAGTAAGGCAATCCAATCATCACCCATCATAGGCTACTAACGAAAATGATTCAATTTGAATGGGAGTATTTCGCTAGCCATTATGAAGATTGTCATCTCACGATAGCGTAGGTACTTTACTCCCTTCTAAGAGGGATGAAGCCCGAGTATAAAGCTCATATAATGTAAATGCATGCGATAGTGTATGTAAAGGAACATATAAGTTTCATGCCAAAAAAAAATCAAATAAAAGTCAAAAAAAGAAAAATTATTAGTAAATAGATAACACAAATCATTAAAACTATTAGACTAAAAGGATATGATAAATTTAAAAGTTTATGGCATGACTTTCTATAGCATCCCCAATAGAGTCGCCAAACTGTCATAACATATAGATCTGTAAATCTATAGCAAGACTTAACAAATGGATAGAGTCGCCACCAATCTTTTTTACTAGGTGTGATTGGTCATTTAGTTTTACCTCAACCACTTCTTTATCGTTCCAACTTTAGATTTCCCAAAATCTAACCCTAAAATCTTAGATCTACAAACAAAATCACGACTAAAAAACCAAAAAGAGATCAATCTCTGTCGCTCAAAATGGAATAGCCTCCCACCAACCATTGTTTGGCAAATTTTTTTGCTACTTGTTGTTTTTGGTTATTAATTCATTTCCTTTTCTTGTTTTTTGCTTGTGTGGTTTCCTTTATAAGGAATAAGCTTGTAGTTTTTGCTATGTTTTTTATTTGAGTAATTTTGATGGTGATTTGTTTAATGTTTGGTTATTGATGGTTTTTATTTTTTCGCCTGTTTGCTTGTGATGTTTTTCCCTGTAAGAAATGACTTATATTTTTTGCTAGTTTTGTTTAGTGTAATTTTCGATGGTGGCTATTTGATGAGTTTTGGTTAGACGGGTAGAAAGAGGTGGTAAAGTGGGAGGTGGTGACACTATGTAAGTATTTTTTGTGTAATTTTAATGAAATTTTGTTGTTAGTGAGCAATAGTCGACAATAGAAATAGGGTGGAGGAGAAGCTGTTGGGTTTTTTTGTAGAGAAAAAGTGAGAGAATGAAAAGTTTAGAGAGAGAAAAGGAAAAATAAAAAATTTTGAGGTTTTATAATGCAACTAAATAGTGTGTTTAGGGAAGAAAGGAAATGAAATGAGAAGAAAAACAAAGAAAAAAGAAAAGAAAAAGAAAATCATCGAAAGACACTATATGGGTTGCTAATAAGTGGTCAAATTGAGTAAAATTAATAGTATAGATGGATGGATGGACTAGCCCATGATAATCAATGTTTTTTAATTAAATACTCATTTTGTCTCAAATTGTTTGGGTATTTTTAACTTTCATAGAGTTTAAGAAAAAGTTTTAACTTTAATATATTTAATATTAAAATTTAAATTGTTTTATAAAATTAAAGTTTCATTATTTTTAATGTCAAAAAGTAAAAAAATCAAATAATTTTAAAATATAAAAAGTAAAACTTTTAGATATTCAAAAAAAAAAAAAGTAATTTTAGAACACCTAAAAAATAAAACATGGACAAAGAAAATGAGACGGAGTGAGTAACCGTTTATTATCAGTTTAATTAAAATGATTTTAACAACTCACTCTTTATTTTTTTTATCTAGCCATTTAAATTTTTTTTTTTTTTTAAAAAAAGGATATCAATATATATTTTACCTTACCTAACACATATTTATCACTTTTTTTCTTCAATTATTTACCAAACCCATCCATCTCTCTATCTCTTGCTGTTCATATAATCTCTCTCTTCACCCTTTTGCAACTATTTTTTTTCACCGTTCTCTAACCCATCTATCTCTCATTTCATCCTTCAATCTTTCACACCATCTTTGTCTCCCACCTTTTTACAGATTTTTTTAATTTTTTATTATTTCTTCAATGCCCATAGACTAAACATGTCTTTTCAAATGAATTCTTCGTTACAATCGCTTTGATCCATCCCTTTTGATGAAAACCTGTAATATGCCCTGAGGAATTTCTACCAGCAAAAATGTCTACTTATTTTTTACCTTTGGTTACGATTATGGCTGATTTGTCCATGCCTCAATTTCTTAAAGGTAATGGCATTATGTAAGAATATTTCTTAACAATTGCACTAAATTAGGATTTTGATTCATATAATTTTTTTTCGTAATTGTTCAACCCTAAAACACTAATTTCAATTCCAGCAAGTTTGACCATAAAATTACAAATTAAGCTTCTAGATTTCATTTTCCACATTGAACCACACATGTTAATGACTAACTTTAAATCTCTAACAAAAATTACTCCCAAATTGGTATTCTTTTATTTTTTTTTATAAGAGTTTGGTTTTTCTTATTATTGTTATTATTGAAATTTTGGTTTTTTTAGATTGTTGATCTAAAATTTCTTGCAATTTCAAAGAAAAAACTGTTTATGTTTTAATTTTTAATTATATTAAAGGTTGGATTATTGAATGTGGAAGGTATTATAGCAGCTTACTTTCTTCATTTGACAAAGGAATTGAAGAATGTTTCATTGATAATTTTGTGAGAATATTGTGGTTATTGAAGAACTTATTAGAAAAATGGAGGTTTATACATCTAATGTAATTAAAATTCAATAGTGTTTATAGAATTTTGAAACTAATTTTATTGAATTATTGGAGATGAAGACAGAATAATGCGCTTGTATTAGTAAGGATGATATATCATTTTGCAACTTTAGAATTTTTGTTCTTATTGTTATTATTTTTGGATGCTTTTTGCAATTACGTATTGAGCTTTAACATGTGAGGACTTAGGATTCAATATATAAATCAATTTTTAAAAACAACCCGACTAGTAATGAAAAGGGTATAATAAACATATAAATCAATAAAAATCAAATGGTAAAAACGATTGAATTTTTAAAATATGGGTTCTCCTTTTTTTGCCAAAATATATTTTTTTCTTTCTTACAAATTTACTTTCATAACTATTTATAAAAATGATTAGTAGTCAGATATTTAGAATTTGTTTTTTCCTTAGTTTGTCAAAGTTTTTTTTTTTTTCAAAGTAATTGTTAGATTTGCATGGGTAATAGAATTTTAGTTTACGGAATTATGCCATGATAGTGTATTACTAGTCTTAAATATTCCTTGATTTTGTAAAATCAGTCAGTCATTTGAGTGTGCCCTGTTTTTGTCTGCAGGAATTTTATATGGGCTGATTTAATCATATTAATGACAACTTATGGAGTACCTATGAATTTTGAATCATTTAATGGTAGAATTCCCTGAAAATAATTGTGGTGTTCATGTTGCAGGTCCTTCAAATAAGGCATGTGATTTAAATGTTGAAAGTGTTGTAATTATGGCTGCTTTGTTTGATGCCTTTGAATTTACTCTTTATGGTATTTTTTTCTTAAATATGATATTCTTGAATTTTTTTTGTTATTTTATTGACAAATTTTGCTTGGATTTTAGTCTTTTTTGTTGACAAAGGTTATGTTGGTGAGACAAATCTTTTATTGAAACTTAATTAACATATATATGTATGTGTGTGTGTTACTTCATCATTTCTCAAAGAATTCAATTTGTGTACAAGCCCTTGAGATTGCAAAGGCATAATTATTATAATTTGTGTACTTATATGGTGTATTTTAACTCTTTATATATAAGATGTTGGTATACAAACCATTGTAGAAATAGATCTTTTTGTTGTTAAATACTAAATCTATGCCTATGGTGATTCATGAAATAAATTTAAGCTTAACTTAGTTTGATGAGAATGCTACTAACTTTGTCATTGAATGGTTGAAAGTGGATTTCCATAAAGATTTGAATAATGCTAGAATAAAACAGTAAAATAACTGTGAGGAGGTTTGCAAGACATATTAAGGTTTTCTTAAGTGGTTTTGGCTCTATAGGCAATATGTTATTAAAGTTGTTTTTATTCCTCTAGGATACCCACTTCCAATAAAAATAGTAAAAAATAAACAAGTGACGTTTTGCTTCAATTTAAATTTTTATCTTTATTTTATTGGTTTTATTTGTATGATATTTAATGAAAAACATTTTTTTTGACTTATTTATCTGTTATGGCAATGACTTCAATCCTTTACTCCTCTCTATTACACTGAAGATAAACTCAAACAACCTAAGGTCGATTTATTTTTTTATTTTTAGTTACTATAATCTGTGAAATTCATAACTTTGACATGTTATTAACACTATATTTTGTAACTTTCTTTCTTTGAAGCTAACTAATATATACATGTTGTGTCTTCTAAGAAAAGAAATACAAGTTTTGGATATTAGATACAAGTGAAAAATTAGAACCACTTGGAAAAAGAAGATAGAAGAATAAAATTGTATATATAAAATAAATAAATGATTCTAATTTTAGAAACTCATTGATATCAAATGCGGTTTTAACTAAGATGCTAGGTCAAGAGTTATTAAACAAAATGTTGGAATATTTGTGTTTGTGAAATATTTAAGGAGGATTAGTTTTAAATGCTATCAAATTTCTTTCACATGCTAAAGTTAAGGGTTGTGCTATTACTGATAAATGATTATTTCCTTTGAGCATATCCTTGTAAGATAATTGTCACGAGAATCTATACTTATAATAAAAATTATCTCCAATTGAGCTTTAAACATCCATCTCAGCAATGTCTTAAACAAAAATGAAGGGTTAAATTTGGGAAGAAACATATTTAAGCTTTCAACATAACGCATGCCTAACACCTGTTTAATAAAAACTTATAAAGAGTCGCCAGGTTTGAGAATGACAAAATATAGAGTGAGAGGTATTTGGGACTCGCGGACATCATTCACTTCTCTATTTTTGAGGTATCTAGATAGAGTGCACTGTTTGGAGTTTCAGTTTGTTGAGCTGGTTTTATATGTAAGTTCTGTGATTTTTTTTGTTGATTCTTGTGAAACACTTGTCAATGAAGATGATCTTAACTCATATGAAGTTCTTTTGTAGTTATTGATCATATCTTGAATTCTTTTTTATGAAAGTTCATGCAAGTTCAATACTTGCATTAATTGCAAGGAATTTCTATTCAGTGTTTGTTCCACTGTTCTTCAGGTTTTCTGCTGCATTTTAAATATGCGTTTTAGTTCTTTACTTGTTCTTACAACTTCATTTAGATACAGATTCATTTGTGTAGCTTAGAGTTCCAAACCGTTAAGTATCACGCTGTAGTTTCATTTTCTGTTCATGCAAATTCAGTGCAGGTGGTAACTGCAAACATTTTCTGTTCAAGTGTTGCTCCACTATTTTTCAAGTTTTTTGCTGCATTTTAAATCTTCAATTAGTCCTATAATTGTTCATACAAATTTCATTTTAGATATAAGTTCATTTGTATAGTTTAGAGCTTCATGCTGTTGTGTAATGATGCAATTCATGTACGTGTTTGGTTCTGTTCATTGTTGATACATTTTCTTTACACTTTGGTTTTTGCATTTTAGTTTTTCATTTAATGCCTTTATCTAGTTCTTCATTTTGGATAAGTAAAGTTCTATTGATTCATCATTAGAAGACAAATCAACTTTAGCATTCAAGTTACTTCCTCGTTGCTACTGGTGTGACGTTTTACGGTTTAGTTTTGATTTCATGCAAGCTTTGATCTATTCTCTGAGCTTCTGTTTAGTGCAATTGTGACTTCACTAGTTAATATAGGTTGAACATTCGTTAATTAGTTTTCAGCTAGTGTACTCATTATTTTCAGGTTTCTATCTTAGCCACTGTTCTCTCTTAGCCTCATGCAAAAGTCAGTTTAGGATTAGTTTTGGTTGCATTTGAAATTTTAACTTCCATTTCATTATAGGCATCATTGCCAGTTTATATTAGATGTCATTTTCATGTTCCATAATTCTAGAATTTTAGGTAATATTTGTATGTAATTGTGTCACTGCCTTTCATACTCACTTTTTCATTTTGCATTTTATTACATGTTCTTGAATTTTTAGAATTAATCGTACAAGATTTAGTTGTCAATTTAGCTGTCAATTAGATTAATCATAGTGAAATTTTAATTGGAATTTTTTTTGGTTAATTTTTCCATTGCATTTTATTTTCATAGTATTAATTTCATTTTTTTTATGGTATGTTTTCTTATTTGATTTTAGTTGTTAATTTTATAAGAGTTACTTTTTTATAGATATTGATTGTTCAAATCAACTTTTGATAGGGTATAAGATAAAGGTACTTAGATTAAGAATATCTTTAACTAATCTTTGTGGGATTGACATTTAGACTTTTATAATCTCTAGTATCACTTGAACGGCCTGTGCACTTACAGGATTTTCCAATCAATTATTAACCAGTTAGTTTGCTAACATCATTCTTGGGTGTTTTGCTTTGCTCGCTAGAATAAACTTTTGAGAGATTGCTTGGGTCAACTTTCTCAAAATAAACGCCCAGTGGTCAAAGAAAGATGTTGAATAAACAACGGTTCCTTAATTCAGAAAGCAATCATTTGGTCTTAGGCATCTAATTTTCTTAATAGTGTTCAATTTCATTTCTTGGGTTTTAGATATATGTATGTATTTCAAATGAAAATGATGGGTTTTGAAGTGTTTTAGTAGAAAGTGAAGGTTTTGGTTGAAATAGAGATGATTGTATCATAAAATTAGCTGCCATTTTTCTTATGAGAAGAGAAGCAAAGCAAAAAAGTGTTTCAGAGTTTCTTAGAGATTCTGCTTTATAAAATTGAAGTTGTATGATGTTATTTAATCTAAGCAGCTACCCGATCGATATCTCTACCAGAAAGCTAATCCCTAGAATCTTTAATTTATTTTCTCCGTTTCTTGATCAATTTTTTCTCTCAAAAACTTTTGGATCCCAAGTTCACCGACAAGGCAAGTCTTTACCTTGCATGTTCTTTTTTTTTTTTTCCTTAAATTCTCTTTAATTGTTTCGATAAAGGTTAGTAGATTTTGCTGTTGTCGTTGAAGAACTTTGGTAAGTTCATAAAATCTTTCTCTTTGTCTTTGTTTCCTTTTTACATTATTTAAAATTTTATATTTCTTGGGTGATAGTAATTATTATTTTTTCAGGTGGCAGGTTTTAAATTATGCAAGGCTTAATCACAGTACAATTTTGTTTTTCAATTATTTGAAACCAGAAACTACTGTTTCAGGGTGGAGTCGTGTTCGCTTAAATGCTTCTAAAGTGTTAAAAAAAATCTTTTTGTTAATATTTTTAGTTTAAAAGTTGGGTTTTTTCATAAATGATCAAATTTGGAATTTTGTCAGATTGGGAAGGGATTGTCTAAAAACACGAAAGCACAAATTGGGTTTTCAACATTGGATTGAAGCTGTAATTTACTCTCCTCAATCCTTAGGCGTTTCACTTGAATAAAAAAAATATTCATTTCAAATTTTAGATTTTTTTGGATTATTTTATTGATTGAATCTAACTTTTTTTACTGTAGATTGATCCACATCGTCGCTACGGGCATAACTTGCATATTTACCACGAGGAATGGTGTAAAGCTGATGTTGGTCAACCATTTTTCTACTGGTAAGCCCTAACATGAATTGCAATTACTATTAATTTGAAATTTCCCAATGAAGGTGGTAAAAGCAATTAATTGCTCATGGAGTTTTTCGCTTGTGCTGTTTTATAGGTTAGATATAGGGGATGGCAAAGATATTAATCTCAAAGAATGCTCAAGATTGAAGGTTAAACAACAACGTATTAAGTATACTGGACCTGTATGTGCGTTCATATGTTAGATTTCTAGATTTAAATTTCTAATAAGGTGTATGAAATTGTTAATTCCAGTTGTTGTAAGATCCTGATGTGTGTGTGTTTTGTCTTTTGGTGTGGAAACAGTGAAGGAAATGGCATTATAAGCACATTGTTGTTGAGGGAAAGATTATCCATAAACAAACCAGGAAAGTACTGGATACAATCTAAGGATTGAAGGAGGGAAAATGCATATTTGTTATGAGCACCTCCAAGAAATTGTATGCCGACGAGGTAAGCATCTGACTCAGAACAGTCTCAAATTGCTTTTTACCATCCTCAGACAATGAAGTGTACACAACTAAAATACCCTATGGAAACAAACAAAAACAGAGCCACAATATTGCATTGTATTTTTGTGTGTAGTTTTGTTAAACCAGATGAAATACCATGGTACAAATTACTTTATTTCAATGTCTTATTCTTTTGTTTAAATTTGGATTATTTGAGAATTAAATTGTAATCTTATGTTTGCTTTTATTCCGTCTCGAGATTCATTATCATTTAATTTCTATTATTATCATCATCAATTTCCTTTTAATACTTAATGTGTAATTTACCAAAGTCCAAATCAAATTTCTTAATTGCCATGAAAGATGAAACCATTCTTTGTAGTACTGATTCTTATGTTGGTTAAAAATGGAAATGCCCTTATGTGATTTTATCTTTCTATTTAGGTTTGGGATTGGGCAAGAGTACACTTAGGCCAACAATGGATCATGCGTTGAATTTCTGATTTAGATAAAAAGAAAGTCTTTTGTACCTTAATCTTTCATGTATTCTTTTTGCTGTTAATTGAATCTCGATTTTTGTAAAAAAATACATGTCTTGTTACCATAAAAGCTTTTGATAAGTTTTCTTTTGTCACGATAAATTGCTGGTGGTATCAAAAGCATTAGAAGATATTTTTGTTGAATATGGTTTTGAGTCTTCTACATTTTATTTTATTGTTGTTGAGTGGATAGGATTTTGTTATAGAAGCTGTGGTCATTGCTAGAGTTAATGATGCCTAATCTTTTTGCCATTGAGGATGTAGGCTTGAAGAAGGTACTAAATGCAGAAGAAGGGGAGCTGATTGGTCGTATGAAGTCCATTTTGTGACCATTCATCTTGAGTTGCTTGAAATTAGATGTGATGCAGTAGCTCATCTCAAAGATACAATTGGTAGATGCTTTCTTACTCAGGTTTTTAATGAGATATTGAGTTTTATTTTATTATAGTTTGTAGATCAATGTTTGTGAAATTATTTATACTCATGGATTTATCTGGTTTCCAAATATATTTTTTTAAATGACTATAAAACCATCTTCTTTTCCTTTCATTGTGCCACGTGGCACAATTCCTCCTTCCAGATTTTTTGCTTATTCTATTCTTTTCCTTTATTATTATTATTTTTTTGTTTTCGAATAGATTTGTTAAAAATTTTTAAAGTTTTTTTAAATTTTAAAACTTTCAATTTTCTAGATGGGACCCACATTATCAAGCTTTTTTTTATTTTATTTAAAATTCATCATGGGAAAAATTTTTGTTTTGTACTGAGCTTAATTTAGGTGCTACATGGCGTTTTTCAAATTTTTTGATTTTTAAAATCTTTTAAAATTTTTTTATTTTTTTATTTATATATATTTAATATTTTGTTTTTGTTTAAATATTTAGAAGTAGGATCAATCTTATACTAATGTTTCTTGTTTTTACCCTTTTTTCTTTTTCTTTTTTTATATTTTTATAAATATTTTTTTAGATTTTATTTTTTTATGAGATTCACTTAGATACCAAAAGTATACTACTTATTTTTTTTACTTTTGATTTTTTTATTAATTTTTATATATTTAATAAATATTTTAAAGATTTTTAATTCTTTTTTGTATGATCTGCTGATAGCTAAGATTTGTCACAGGTCAAGTCATTTACTTTTTTTTTTATTTACTTTTTTATTTTTTTAATATTTGATGAATTTTTTTAATATTATAAAAATATTTTATTGATTCCTATTTGAAATTATTAATTAAAAAATATTTTTTATTCTTTATATTTTATTATCTATTTAATTTTGTAATTATATATATATTTTATTAATTAAGTTATTATTTATATTTTAATATAAGATATTAACATTTTAAACTTGATTTGTATGTTTATATGACAGCCTGATGATTTTTTTTCTTTTTTCTTTTATTTATTTATTTTTTCTTTTTTCCCTTAATCTTTTTTGACATTTAATTATTAAGTTATTATTTAATATTTTAATTTAATATATTAATATTATAAACTCAGTTGAAATGTTAATTCGTGCCCAACAAACCTCATTTTCCTATTTTTTTGTTTATTTTGTTTATTTTTTCATATTTATTTGTTTTTATGATTTTTAAATTAAATTAATTTTGTGAAAAAAATAAGGTCGATGGAAATGTTCTTGTAGCAACCCTAATTAGTTTTTTATGTTTCATATTATTTCGTTTTTAATTAAATAAATTTTAAAATAAAATGTGTTAATTTATAAAGATGTCAAAATAATTCAAACTCAACAGGTTTCAATCCATCACAATACCAATTCATCTATTAGATAAATTTTATTTTTGTACAAAGCCTAACTAAAGTGTCATATGGCATTCCTTAATTTTTTTGTTTTTAAATCATTTTTAATTTTTAGAACTTTTTTGTTGTTTTTTTTTATTTTTATATTATAGACACATTTATTTTCAGGTCTAATTAGGCTCATTTATGTCTATGCCCAATTAGGCCTATCCGCATTCGAGCCCAATTAGGCTTATTTGTGCCCAATTAGACGGTTTTTATTATTACATTATTATTGTTATTATTATTATTATTATTATTATTATTATTATTATTATTATGTTTTTTTTTCTTTCTTTGGTATTTTTGTATATATTATAATATTAATGTCACTATTATTATATTATTCTTATTATTATTATTACATTATTATTATTATTATTTATATTTATATTCATATTTTTTTTTCATTCTTTTCCTTTTCTTTCTTTGCTTTCCTTATTTGTTCAAATTCATATGGGAACAATCGGAATCAAAATCCCTTGTTCAACACAGAACCATATCAATGTGATCAAATATAATTTTGCACCCAAAAATCATGCTGGACAGAATGCAATCTCAAGATTCAAGCTTGGGATTGATTTTATCCGTTTTTTAAAATTATTCTTAGAATTGCCTATAAATTGAAATGATTTTTCACAGAACAAACACAGAAATTTAGAGAGAAATTATTAAGAAAAAATTTGAGAAAATTTTTTGGGCAGAAAGGGATCTGGGAGTTTAATTCGAGGATTTTGGGTTTAATTTGAGGTTGTGGGTTTGATGTTAGGTTTTTGGATTAGAATTAGGGTTCAGGATGATTCTAGGAGATTCTGGGGATAATCTGGGCAAAATTGGAGAAATCTTGAGAAAATTCAAAGAAATTTGGGTTTTTTTGAGTTTTTGGGAAGAACATAAATTTTTTTGTGAATTTTTCGATGAGCGTTTGAAGTTTCCTGCAAGATTCCAGCGAGATTTTCAAAATTTAAAAAGTTTTTCTAGAAACTGGTGGGTTTTTTAATTTTTGGTTGAATTTTTCAACGAAGTTTTCAGAAATTGATGAAATTTTTAGTTTTCGATTGAACTTTTTGATGTGTTCTAAGGTGAGTTTTAAAGAAAAGAGAGATCTTCTGAGGGTTAGAGAGGAAGGGAGCAGAAGGCATCTGAAGAAAAATGCTGAAAAGTGCCATTTATATCAACTTAGAATGACGTTGTTTTGGAAAGCCTTGACCCGTGGGTGACTTGATAGGGATCCACGCATTGACTTTGGTCTTGACTCGATCCGATTGTAGGTTTTTTTTTTCATTTTTTTATTTTATTTTATTTTATTTTTAAACCATTTTATTTCTTTTATTTTTTATATTATTTCTTTTTGGTTGTTTTTTTTTTTTGAAAAAATGTTACTTCTGTCATTTTATTTATGAAAGAAAAAAAAGAGAAAAAATAATTCTACAAAAAATAATAAATAATATAAAAAATCCTTTCAAATAAAAAAATGAAAATATTTTCAAATAAATAAAAATAATTCTTATCTTTTAAATTATTGGATGATTACTTTGAAGTGAATCTTACCAAATTATTGGGAGGTTTCACTAATTTTTTTAGAATAAAAATTAATAAATTCAACGACGGAGCCTCTTTAAAGTATGACACTAGTCTCCATGAATATTTATGAGGTGAGAATTATCTTAAATTGTTATCAAACTATTGGGACGATTTTAGCGTTAATTTTTAATATTAAATTATTTGGTAAATCATAAAAATAATCAAGGCTTGGATAATTCAAAATTAAACTAGTACCATCCTTTGAATAGACGTCGTGAGGGTGCTACAACTTTTTTCATGTATAATCTACTCTTGAAGCTAACATCTATTTTGTAAATCAGATTCAATCAGGTGATCAATCACACTTAAACAAAAAAAAGATTGGTGGTAACTTCATTTATCTATGTTTAAGCAATAGGTTACGGATCTATACATTATGATAGTTTGGTGACTCCATTGAGGGCCTTGAGAGTCAAGCCAATAAATGATTTCTTATTATCCAAGCCTTGCTTAATAAATTTGGAACTATCTCTTTTCATTGCTTATATATGCTTTATTACTTATTTTCATTTTCGTTGTGTATATTTGCCTAATTGTTTATTCGTTTATCTTTTTATTCATTACTTACATTTGTTATTTACTTATTGTCTATATTTGTCATTCATTTGCATGTGCATAACATAAGTCTTCTATCTGGGCTTTACCCTTAGGATGAAGTAAAGTATTTATACTCTCGTGAGATTTCATGTCTTTGTATGGGCTTACGAAATACTCCCATTCAAATTAAATCTTTTCTGTTTGTAGCTTATGATGGGTGAAGATTAGGGTGCTTTACTAGTCTATAATGGATCATGATGTAGGAAACAATTTGGGAACCTTTTAGAATTAACCCAAACTGTATATAGTTAACCTAGAAGCCAACCATAGATAGAGCCTTGTCCTCCCACCCTTTATAGTTAACTCAAAATCCAAGGGCATATTGTTATCTTAACTTACTATATGGTGTTTTAATTGCTTTATTGAAGTGACTAATCTTTGTCTTCTTTTATTTCTTTTCTTTTTTTGCACATTCATAAATACGTTTACAGATTGCATAGTATTTTACCTCAAAGCTATTTCAGCAAAAGCCCTCATGGATACAACAGAATGTCAGGTTTGTGCCTCATATACATTGTTCAAATATGACTCTCCCATAGATGTGAGGATGAAATTAGAAAAGAAGCAGCTAGAAGAGGGAGATTGCTTACCATCTGGTCATGTCCCAACATTATCAAAAGAAGTTTGCTTACTTATTAAACATAATGATCTGAAAAGCCTATAAGATGTATGGAATAGTATGAACCTTTCAAGACATGAGGCTTTTTGTGAGAGGTTTGGACATATTGCATATTTCTTATCAGTGAAGGTTGACCATTCACTTATCAAGGCGATGGTATAGTTTTGAGATCTTTCTTATTGATGTTTCATATTTAATGAGAGTGATTTAGTACTAAAATAAAGGAGTACTCAACTCTAGTGGGTATGCATCTACTGTATCCAGATAGAATATACATGAAGAAACATAAATTAGGAAGTTGCAAGAAGCTGGGTCAAATTCTAGGAGTAGGAAAGGAAGTCATAGATTCATACATCCGAAAAAAAAGAGATCACAAAGGTATTCCATGAGAGGTTCTCCAAGATTTCATTACCAAGCATTTAGATGATCAGGGAATGAATACATTTACTCTAGCCATATATGGGTTGGTCATTTTTCCTAACATTTTAGATCACATTAAGATAAAAGTGGTAGATTTATTTGAGCAAATTGAAAAGGGGTGTAATTTTTCACCAGTTATCTTGGCAGAAACCATCAGATCTTTGAATTTTTGTAAGTAGAATGACAAAACACATTTCATGGGCTACATACCTTTATTGTATGTACGGATGAAGAGCCATTTCAAATGCAAGAAAAGTGCATTTACCAAACTTTATTTTTGCACTCAAAGTTCGATTAGGGAGTTTTATCAAAGCATTTGGCCAAAAGCAAAGACTTAGAAAGAGTTGAAGTGTCTGCTGCAAGGGTTCACCGCTAGTCAAGTAAAATGGTTAGCTTTATGGATGGATAGGGTACCTATGTTGTATCAATGTGGAGTTAAGACAAGGGTCTCTCTTTTAGGCCTATGGGGGTTGATGAGTTATGCACCATTTATGGTAAGGAGATAGCATGGAGCCGAACAGTTTACTTTTATGACTTGCAAGCTTAGCTAGTTTGATTGTTCATATGGGGAGCCTGAAATTTTTCAAAAGATTGATAGCTTGATTAAGGCTTGGAATAAGCTTAAGAGAGTAAGCTTACGGCTATTCATTAATAGAGTCACTCAAGGGCATCTGATTTGGAGAAATAAAAAGGGTCAGGAAAGCCTATTTATGCCTTAAGATCATCACTTACCAATGGTTCAAGTGTCAGATAATAAGCTTTTAGAGTTAGAGTATGAAAGAGAGAAGGAGAAGCTAAAGCAAGAAACTTTGAAGCTATAAGAAAAAAAATAGTGGTAAAATAAAGCTAAAAAATTAGAAATCCAAGTCCATAGGATTTTCAAGGAATATAGCAAGGTCCAAAAAATTGTTAGAGAATAAGATGATACCCTTAAGGAGTTGAAAGAGATACGAAAGGCGTATAAGAGGTTACATATACAGGTACAAGCCAAAGAAATAAACAACACAGAGCTGGCTCATAAGAATGAAGAGTTGAAAAAAGAGCGTGCCCAATAGAAGATGACTTTATGGAGGTTAAACAGGAAAACCAAATGCCTGTAGATTACATTTTAACTCTGACATTGAAGCTGAATGAACAAAAAAATCATGTCAAAACCTTCATGAAAAAGCATAAAAAGTTATCCTAATAGGTGTGGTGCGACAAAAAAGCAAGGTTGGAAAGATAAAGATACATAGAGCCCCTCACAGCTCAGATAGGTAAGGTGTGATCAAAGCAAGTGAGATGGTAGAAAAGGTTGAGGCACTGAGAGTTTCGGTTACACCAATAGGGGAGCATGGATAGAGGTTGCTAAATTTCATTAAGGAGGCTAAAGATCAGTATGAGCAAGTTAGGTGTTTTTATAAAGGGATCGTATTAGATTTGATGTAAAATAGACTCCTGTGGAATAAATGAAAATTTTTTTTTGTTGAATTTTCTTTTAAAAGGGTAAATATTATTTTTTTTATTTTTCATGCATTTGCATCACACTCATTCATTCAATCATTGTCATAACATCATTATTGAATCTTCAATTGTGGTATTAAAGTATAAGAATAGCTACACATCCATATAATCCATATAATACTCAGGGTAAAACTAAGAAAATGGAGTAAAACAATGCGAGTCCTCTTGAAAAGATAAAAAAAAGCCCAAGAAGCACTTGAAGAAAAGTTGAGTAAACTTTTAAAAGCCCTGAAAAAAATAAATAGAGGGAAATCGATGGAAGATGATACTTCACAAGAAGCTACTGAATTAACATATCTCTTAGGCTTCAGTTTACAACAGAATCAAACTATCCTAATTTTCTAACCTTAACAAGTAGCTTTTTCAAAATACAATTACCCAAGAGTGACTTATGCATCTGGTCATAAGAACGTCCAAAGTTATGACAATCTTGTTTATGCTGAAAAGATAGCGAAACCCATTCAACTCCTTACTGCAGATGAATCAAAAGAGAAAGAGAAGCCACAAACAGTTATGCCCTTGGAGAATTTTAAGACTGATCATGCAATGAATAGGTTTAAGGAAAGATTGAGGGCTGTAGAGGGAATGGATTTTTTATGGATCTATGAATGCAATAGGATTTTGCCTAGTACCAAATGTGGTGGTGCCACCCAAGTTTAAAGTATCAAAGTTTGAAAAGTATGACGGTACTAAGTATCTTATTACACATATCACCATGTACTATCGTAAAATGATGGCACATGCTAGTAATGAGAAACTGTTTATGCATGTGTTTCAAGACAGCTTAACTAGATCTACAACGAGGTGGTATGTTCAATTAGATAGAACTCGTATAAAGATATAGAAAGATCTGACTCGATCTTTTATTAATCAGTATCACCATATCATTAACATGGTTCCCAATCATTTTTTCCTGCAAGCAATGGAAAAAAAGGCATCTAAATCCTTCAAGCAATATGCCCAAAGGTGACGGGATGTAGCTGACCAAGTATAGCCTCCCTTGATGGAAAAAGAAACTATTGTGTTGTTTGTGAGCACTTTAAAATCGCTCTATTATGAAAGAATGATTGGAAACGTGACAAAAAACTTTACTGATATAGTGATTTCGAGAGAGATCATCGAAAATGCCATAAAAAATAGTAAGCTTGAATGAGGTGAATCTTTTAAAAAAGCACCTAAGAAGAAGAAGAAAAGTGAGACTCACACTGTGAGCCTTGAAGGTTAGTAATTTAGACATTACTCTCAGCTTACCTACCCTACATACCATCACATAGTGAGCCATATTTTTACATCTTCTTACCAATCAACCACTCGACCATCTTATCCATATTCACCAAGATCCCTTCCTCACCCAATCAGCATTACAAGTAATGTCAGAGAAGAACAAACCAGGGAAAGACCCACTTTTGATCCTATACCTATAAGCTACATAGAGTTTTATCAAGAACTCTACAAAAACCATTTAATTGCTCTTGTTCCTGCCAAATAGCCTAAACTTCCTTATCCCAAATGGTATGATGTCACTGCCCATTGTGACTACCATTATGGAATAACGGGTCATTCTACTAAAAATTACCTTTAAAATAAAAAGTGCAGCATCTGATTAAAGAAGGGTTGATAAGTTTTGATACCAATGGGAGCTCAGCACCTATAGTAGGAATCTCTTGTCCAGTTATATAGTCAATGCCCTGGACAAAGATAAGAGGCATATAAAAAGAAAGGTAAAAGAGATTAAACTGCTTTATGATACCTTATACGAAGCTAGATTGATACAACCAATGACTCAATGCACCTACATAAGAGGATGCATCCCCAATCAAAGGTGTAAGTATCATAGTAGAGCTCAATGGCATTCTATTGAGAAATGTCGACAATTTCACTAAGGTGCAGAGATTAATAAACTTTTACCAAATAGAGTTATATGAGGAATTAAGAGCCTCAAAAAACATTAAGGTGGTTATGAAGATAGGTGGGTGTCAAAACTTATCACTATATGTTGTAAGGAGATGACACAATCAGTTGAGAGCAAGTTTGTTTCCAAACCAGTAGCTTTTAGAGTCTCACACCCATTTTCTTATAAAGATAATAAAGTGGTGTCCTGGAGATATGAGTGTGAGGTGACAGCTTAGGGGTAGCAAAAGGATATGCCAAAAGGTAAAACTGTCCATATAACGGGTGTACTGGGCATACCTAGAAGTAGAAGATGTTATACTCTGGATATTTTAGAAAAAGCAAAAAAAAAAAAGAAAGGATAAGCAAATTGAACCACAGATTCCAGGGAAATGTCTCGAAGTATGTGCCTAAAAATGAGGCCTGTGAATTTTTAAAGTTGATAAAACATAGTGAATATTCTGTAGTAGAACAATTAAATAAGATGCCAGTTAGGATTTTTCTGTTCTCACTCTTTTTAAATTTGAAACCTCATCGTAATACTTTGTTAAAGATATTAAATCAAGCTTATGTGGGCCATAATGTATCAGTGGAATATATGAATCACTTGGTAAGAAATCTAATGATGCCATATCATATCTCTTTTAATGATGATGAGATTCCACCTGAGGTAAAAAGAGCACTAAAGTGTTGCACATCACTGTCAAATGTAAGGGCTAAATAGTAGCTAAGGTCTTCATTGATAACGGATCAGCTACTAATGTCATGCCTATGTCCATTTTAACCAAGCTACCCTTTGATATGTCCCATATCTAAGACAGTCAAATGGTGGTCCGAACGTTTGATGAGACTAGGTGAAAAGTTTTGAGAGATGTTGAGTTATCTATGCAGATTGGGTTATGTGTCTTTAATATAAAATTTCAAGTTATGGATATCTTCTTATCATACAATTACTTATTGGGGAGGTCGTGGATCCACAAAGTAAGTACCCTTCCATTCTCGTTGCATCAAAATATCAAATTTAATGTGAAAGGACAGTTGGTGATTATGGCTGAGGAGGAAGATTTACTAGTGACCCAACCCATAAATATCTCATATGTGGAAGCAACAGAAGAATGATTGGAATGCTCTTACTGATCTTTTGAATCCGTTAATGTAGTAGGTGAAGGATTCAAGTTTAATCGGATCGTGATCAATTAGATGATTAAAAAGGGTTGAAGTATTGGGTTCGACTTGGGCAAAAGACTTCAAAGGATAAGAGAGCTCCCTAGGATTAAGGATTACAATTGCAGATTAAGATTGGGTTATGAGATGGAGGAATGGCAAGACAACAGCAAAAAAGTATAGAATGGGCTAATGATTTTCCCTCATTTAAATGAAACTTTCATACCTGGAGGATACATGCAAGAAGGCATAAAAGAAGAGCCAAAATGGGATGAAGATTTTACCAAGTTGTCCATTAACATGGTGGGTGATGAAAGTCAAAATGAGGAAGCTTTGGTTTACCATTACATGATTGAATATGAATTACAGAATTGGAGGGTCAGCTAAATGGCTATTGTTTTCGATTTTTCTTTAATGTAATCACATTTCCTAATCTCTTATGCCCAAAAGCATTGGGATGAACTCTTATGTTTGGGCTTTTTATTTTTCATTATTTCAATAAAAGTAGGAGCATTCATTTTTCTTCTATTCCATTCATTACTCAATCAAAATTTCTTGCCAATATTTTCCACTTTATTTTCAGGTCCTTAAATGAATATGAAGATAATCATGACAATAATTCAGGGTTTAATTTTAAAAATTTGATTAATACTGATGAGCTTGATACTGAAGAGGACTTTGAGGAATATACTTTGTCACCAGATTTAATGAGGCTAATTGAATAGGAAGATAAATCCATTGAGACTTATCAAGAAGTTATTGAATTGATCAATTAGGGTGATGCTGAAAATAAAAAAGAAGTCAAGATTGATACTTCACTTTTAACAGTTGATTGGTAGTGGTTAAAGGAGTTGCTTCAAGAATTTGTGGATGTATTCGTCTGGTACTATCAAGATATGCCTGCACTCAGCATTAAGATAGTGCAACATAGGCTACCATTAAAGTCAGAATGCAAATCGGTGTAGCGAAAGCTAAAGAGAATGAAGCTGAAAATGCTGTTAAAAATCAAAGAGAAAGTTAAAAAACAGTTTGATGCAGGTTTTTTGCAAGTGGCAAAATATCCTGAATGGGTGGCTAATATTGTACCTATCCTCAAAAAAGATAGAAAGGTACAGATGTGTGTAGACTATAGAGATCTGAACATAGCTAGCCCTAAAGATAACTTTTCTTTGCCTCACATTAATACTTTGGTAAATAATACAGCCTGACATTCGGTATTCTTTTTCATGGATGCATTCTCTAGTTATAATCAAATAAAGATGACCCGAAATGAAATGGAAAAGACCATATTTATCACTATGTGAGAAACTTTTTGCTATAAGGTTGTCTTTTGGACTAAAAAATACTGGGACAACTTATCAAAGAGCTATGGTAACATTTTCATAATATGATGTATAAGAAGATTAAAGTGTATGTTGATATGATTACCAAATCTCGAAAAAGAGAAGATCATGTGGTTAATCTTAAAAAATTATTTAAGAGGTTGAAGAAGTTCTAGCTTAAACTGAATCTAACCAAATGTACATTCAAAGTCAGGTCGGGGAAGCTGTTAAGATTTATAGTCAGTAAAAGAGGGATAGAAGTGGATCCAGACAAAATTTAATCTATCCATAATTTATCTTTGCTAAGCACATAAAAAGAGGTTTGAGGTTTTTTGGGCAAATTGAACTATATATCCTGATTCATTTCTCAACTCACTCTTAAATGTGACCTCATTTTCAAATTTTTTTGAAAGAATAATCCTAGGGAGTGGAATGAATAATGCCCAAAAGCTTTCGGTAAGATTAAGCAATACTTATCAAATCTTTCAATATTAGCACCTTTGTTTTAGGAAAACCATTGATTCTATACATTATGGTACATGAGGGATCAATGAGATGTGAGCTAGGCCAATAAGATAAATTTGACAAGAAAGAGAAAGCTATCTATTACTTGATCAAGAAATTTACAGAGTATGAGTCCAAGTATTTATCACTGAAAAAAATGTGTTGTGCTTTGGCTTGGACAACTAAAAGATTCAGGCAATATATGCTTTACCATACGACTTGGCTCATAGCTAAATCAGATCCCATCAAGTACATCTTCAAGAAACCATCACTAACAGGAAAAATTGTAAGATGGCAGATGATGCTTTCTGAATACGACATAGTATATGTGAGCCAAAAAGTAATCAAAGGAAGTGTCATTGCTGAATTCTTGATGGACAGGGCCACTAATGATTATGAGCCCATGAAACTTGATTTTTCAGATAAGGAACTAATGGGCATTTTAGAGTTAGAAGAAGATGATGAGGGGAGGTATGTAAAATGTATTTTAATGGGATTGCCAATGCCATGGGGCATGGGATTGAAGTAGTTTTAATATCTCTAACTGAGCATTACTATCCTGTCATAACAATATTGAACTTCAACTGCACTAATAATGTAGCTAAATATGAGGTTTGTGTTATGGGATTGTATGCTGCTTTAGACAAAAAAATTGAAACATTAAGGGTGTTTGGGGATTCAGCTCTAGTCGTTTATCAACTAAAAGGTGAATGGGAAACAAGGGATTTCAAACTCATCCCTTACCATAAATACATCTTAGAGCTGTCTAAACAATTCAAAGCAATTTAGTTTGAACACTTGCCTCGTGAAGAAAACTAGATTGCAGATGCCTTGACTACTTTAGCGGCAATGGTATGGATCGGTGATACTGTTGAAATTTAGCTTATCAAACTAAATATTAAGGACATGCCAGTACATTGTGTCAATTTAGAAAAAGAGAAAAATGGTCGCCCCTGGTGCCATGATATTATACAATATCTAAAAAATTAATAGTA
This sequence comes from Durio zibethinus, assembly GCF_002303985.1. The sequence goes on along the minus strand of NW_019167949.1, from coordinate 18,944,128 downwards.
CCCAGATCTAGCAATAGAAAATAACAAGAGTTTTGTGAAGATTGGCTATGAGATTTTTTTTAGATAGGGAAATTTTGTATAAAAAAGGCAAAGATCAAGTGTTATTACGCTGTGTAAATACCTTTAAAGCAAAAAAGATTGTTAAGAAAGTTCACAACGACGTATGTGGAGCGCATACAAATGGACATATAATGGCAAGATAAGTTATGCAAGTTGGATATTACTAGTTGACAATGGAAAAAGATTGCATTGATTATGCTAAAAAAATACCACAAGTGCCAAATTTATGTTGACAAGATTCATGCTCCACCCAGTGCTTTACATGTTATAGTATCCTCTTGGTCATTTTTTATGTGAAAAATGGATGTCATTGGTCCCATTACCCCAAGGCATCAAATGGGAATAGATTCATTTTTGTGATGATTGATTACATCACTAAATGGGTCGAAGTTGCCTCTTTCACAATTGTGACTAGATCAATGGTCTGTAAGTTCACCAAAAGAGAAATAATTTACAGATATGGGCTCCCAAAAAGAATCATCTCAGATAATGTTAAGAATTTAAATAGCAAGATGATGCAAGAAATATGTGTTCAGTTTAAGATCAAACACCATAATTTAGCTTCATACTGCCCAAAAATGAATAAGACAGTAGAAGCTGTAAATAAAAATATCAAAAGAATTCTAGAGAAAATGACAGAAACATATAAAGATTGGCATGAAAAATTATCTTTTGCTCTACATGCATATCAAATTTTTGTACGCACTTTTACTAGGGCAATTTTTTTTTCTGGTTTATGGAATGGAAGCTGTACTGTCAATAGAAGTAGAAATCCTATCGTTAAGGGTCTTAAGGGAAGTGAGATTAGAAGAAGCTGAATGGATTCAGGAGCATTATGTGTAATTGAACTTTATTGAAGAGATGAGATTGATGGTTCTTTGCCAATGAACAATTGTACCAAAGGAGAATGATAAAAGCTCATGATAAAAAGGTTAGACTTCGTCAGTTATGAGAAGGAGAGTTGGTATTGAAAAGAATTTTTTCAAGTTAACATGATGATAAAGGGAAATGGACCTCGAATTGGAAAAAACCATATGTTGTAAAACAAGCCTTTTCAGGAGGAGTTTTAATTTTGTCAAAAATGGATGAAGATGAACTTCCTAGTCCTATTAACTTTGATATAGTGAAGAAGTACTTTGCTTGAAAAAAAAGAAGAAAATAGGTTCAAGTTAAAAACCTGAGAGGACGGCTTGAACCAAAAAAAAAAAAAAGAGTTCAAGTTGAAAACCTTAAAGGGTAGCTTGACCTAAAACAAAAAAGTTCAAGTTGAAAACCCGAAAGGGCTGCTTGGATCAAAATAAAAAAGTTCAAGTTGAAAATCTTAAAAGGTAACAAGAATCGAATGAAAGCAAACTCAGGTGAATGGAATATGGCATCATTTGGGAAGGCATATTAGGGGTAGTGAATTTCAAAGAGCTTTGAAATGTTAGGGCATCATATTTTGAGTTTTTGAAAGAGATCCAAGATTTGTTGTCATTGTTATCTAATCATTTAATTTGGGGCATTACTACCCTAAATAATCGCTTTTAAATACTCTCTTTATACCATTATTTGTAATTTATTACTTATCTTGATAAATGAAAGCCATCTTATTGTGCTCTTTTAGTTCTATACATTGTCAATATATTTGTCCTTTTTCTTTATACCTTGCCATGAATAGAAAAAGTGCATAAATTACATTTCATATTATAAAATTGGGATAATGATTAATAATTAAACAAAGTCATAAGCAGTTGTGTGCTGCTTGGGAGAATTAAGGGAAATAAGGACAAATGATGAATGCCTTAAAAAAAATTAACTGCTATAGTTTTCCTTGAGAAGAAGATAAACAATCAGGGTAATGAAAGATGATATCCTCATCAAAGGTGTGCAGAAATAAGAATGCAGAAGCTTTAGTACTACAATTAATGTTTCATTTGCATCATAGATAGGGCATGCATTTACATTATCCATTAATCTGATCTTAACTCCGCCTAGATCATTTTGATTCATGGTTTCATCTCAGTCGCTTGATCTTAGCTCAGTCCAGATCATTTCTTATGATTCATGACTTTGTCTCAGTCATCTGATCTTGACTCAAGTTAGATCTTTAGACTTGTCATCAGTCCGATTATTTATTTATGACATCGACTCGATCTTGATCACCTTCAGATTTATGGCATTATCCCAGTCATCTGATCTCGACTTAGGTCAGATCATATTCAGACTTGCGACATTAGTCTGGTCATTTATTTATGACCTCGACTCGATCTTAGTCACCTTCAAACTCACAGTATCATCTCAGTCATTTGATTTTGACTCAGGACAGATCATTTTCAGACTCGTCACATCAGTTTGATCATTTATTTAAAATCCTTAGTCTTGGTCAACTTCAGACTCGTGGCATCATCCCAATCATGTGATCTCGACTCAGGTTAGATCATTTTCAAACTCGCAACATTAGTCTGGTCATTTATTTATGACCTTGACTCGATCTTGGTCACCTTCAGAGTCACAACATCGTCCCACTCATCTGATCTCTACTTAGGCAGATCATCTGCAGACTCACGACATCAATTTGATAATTTATTTTCAACCTCGACTCGATCTTGGTCACCTTTAGACTTGCGGCATCATTCCAGTCATTTGATCTTAGCTCAGGTCAAATCGTCTTCTAACTTGTGGCATTATCCCAGTCATCCGATCTCAATTTAGGTTAGATCACTTTTAGACTCATGGCATTGTGCCAATCATTCAACCTTGGCTTAAGTTAGATCATTTTACTTTTGACACAAGGTTTAACCTCGATCAATTTGACTCGTCGATTTGACTTGAATAGAGTGGGTGTCTAGGTCTTTACATCATCTTTGTCTAACAAAGATATTCAAAAAGGGGTAGCTGTAGACACCTATTTATGTTCGGGTCCAATTAGGCCCATTTATGTCTGTGCGCAATTAGGCCTATCCGTGTCCGAGCCTAATTAGGCTCATTCGTGCCCAATTACACAGATTTTATTATTATTATTATTATTATTATTTTCTTTTCTTTTCTTTCTTTGGTATCTTTGTATATATTATAATATTAATGTCACTATTATTATATTATTGTTATTATTATATTATTATTATTATTTATATTTTTATTTATATTTATATTTTTTTTCGTTCTTTTCTTTTTCTTTCTTTTCTTCTTTCCTTTTTTGTTCAAATTCACATGTGAACAATCGAAATCAGAATCCCTTGGTCAATACAGAATTATGTCAATGTGATCAAATGAAATTTTAGACCCAAAAATCACACTGGACAGAATGCAATCCCATGATTCAAGCTTGGGATTGATCTATTCGTTTCCTAAAGTTATTCCTAGGACTGCCTATAAATTGGATTGATTTTTCAGAGAAAAAACACAAATATTTAAAGAGAAATTATTGAGAAAAAGTTTAAGAATTTTTTTTGGCAGAAAGGGTTCTAGGAGTTTAATTCAGAGATTTTGGGTTTAATTTGAGGCTGTGGGTTTGATTTTAGGTTTTTGGATTAGAATTAGGGTTCAGGACGATTCTAGGAGGTTTTGGGGATAATCTAGGCAAAATTTGTAAAAATTTGAGAAAAATAGAAATCTGGGTTTTTTTGGATTTTTGGGAAGAACATGAATTTTTTAGTGAATTTTTCGGTGATTGTTTGAAGTTTTCGACGAGATTCTTGTGAGATTTCCAAAATCCCATAAGTTTTTCAAAAATCATGGGTTTTCCAAATTTCAGTTGAATTTTTCAACAAAGTTTTCAAAAATCAATAGGATTTCTAGTTTCGGTTAAACTTTTCGATGTGTTCTAAGAGGAGTTTTACAGAGAAGAGAGAGCTTCTAAGGTTAGAGAGAGAGGGGGCAGAAGGCATCTGAAGAAAAACACTGAAAAAGGCCATTTATACCGACTCAAAATGACGCTGTTTTGGAAAGCCTTAACCTACGGGTGACCCAACAAGGCTCTGCGTGTTGACCTTGGTCCTGACCCGACTCGATTGCAGGTTTTTTTTTTTCATTTTATTTTTACTTTATTTTTAACCCATTTTATTTTCTTTATTTTTTATATTATTTCTTTCCGGTTGTATTTTTTTAAAAAAATGTTATTTCTATCATTTTATTTATGAAAGAAAAAAAGAAGAAAAATAATTCTACATAAAATAATACACAAAATATCCCTTCAAATAAAAAAATAAAAAAATATTTTTAAATAATATCATCTAAACTATTAGAGGATTGCTTTGAAGTGAGTTCTACTAAACTATTGGGAGGTTTCACTAATTTTTTTGAAATAAAAATTAATAAATCTAACGACGGAGCTTTTTCAGAGTGAGACACTAGTCTATACGAATACTCTTGAGGTGAGAGCATTATCCTAAATTGTTACTAAACTATTGGGACGATTTTAGGATTAATTTTCAATATGAAATTATTTGGTAAATCATAAAAATGATCAAGGTTTGGATAATTCGAAATCAAACTACTACCATATTTTGGATGGATGTCGTGGGGGTGCTACAATTTTTTTCATGTGTAACCGACTCTTGAACCTAACATCTATTTTGTAGATCAGATTCAATTATGTGTCAAATCATACCTAAACAAAAAAAGATTTATAACGACTCTTTTTATCCATGTCTAAGTAGTAGGGCAATGATCTGTACGTTATGACATATATTTAATAAATTTTTATTTAAATTTTTAAAAGTGGGACCCATTTTATACCAATCTTTATTTTTAACCTTTTTTTTTCTCTTTTACACTTTTTATACATTTGTTTTAGATTTTAAAATTTTGGACCCACTTAATACTAAAGTTATGCAATGTATTTGCATTTGTTTTTTTTTTCTTATTTTCTATTATTTTCTTTTTTTATATATTTAATAAATATTTTAAAGTTTAAAAATTTTTTTGTGTGACCCACTTGATACCTAAAGTACGTCAAGTGTTAAGTTATTTACTTTTTTTATTTACTTTTACTTTTTCTTTTTTTTGCCTTTTAATTTTGACTAATATATTTTAATGTTATAAATTTTTTTTAGTGATTCTTGTTCGACATTATTGATTAAAAAATAGTTTTTGTTATCTATTTAATTTTACATTTATATATTTATATTATATTGATTAAGTTATTAATTGATAGCTTAATTTAAGATATTAACATTATAAACTCAATTTAGATGTTCATATGGCAATCCGATAATCTCTTTTTTTTTTCTTTTTTTTTTCCTCTTTCTTTGTTTATTTCTCCTTTTTCCCTAATTTTTTTTAATTTTTAATTAATTAAGTTATTATTTAATACTTTAATTTAATATATTAATATTTTAAGCATAATTGGAATGTTATGTTTTATCCTAATGAGCTCTATTTTTTTTTTTTGTTTTTATGGTTTTTAAAGTTAAATTAATTTTGTTAAAATATAAATTAATGGAAATGTTCACATGACACCCTAAATTAGCTTTTTATGTTTCATTTTTTTATTTTTTAATTAGATAAATCTAAAATAAAATGTACCATTTCGTTCTATTTTTAACACTTGTACATTTTTTATTTATTTTTACTTTTTACTTTTTATTTAAAAGTTTTCAAATAATTATTTTTATAAGATAAAATATTACTTTTTAAGTATTTATTAACAAAATTATTATTTGACATAAAAATAATTTAATAATAATGTAATTATTTATTAATTTTATTTAAAATAAATTTAAAAAATTAAAAAATTCGTAATATACCATTTTAAATTTAATATTTATGATGATAATTTTTTTCTTCTACAATTATCTCATCGTCATCGTTATTTTTACATTCAAGCATATATCTTGCCACTAAAACATTACAATAACTAATATTACTTTTATTATTTTTTCAATCTTACAAAATTTAATTCACCGCAATCCAAATGCATCCTAAGTCATATTATTTTGGGTCTTAAATGATCAGTTGGGCTTAGAATAGGTTTTAAACCAAAATCAAAACCTATTTTCTTTTTTTTTTTTTAATGTTATTTCTATTCTCTTATTATCATTTTGTTATTTATTTTCTAGAAATATAAAAAAAAGAAAAAAAATAGAAAAAAAAAACTAAAAAAAAGTAATTGGATTAGGAAAATTTGAAGGAAAGTTTTGAATCAAAGTTTTTGACAATGCAATTAGAAAAGCGTATAAATTTTTTTTTTCTTTCAACTTTCAAAATCTCATGTCAATCTGTTAATCTATTTCAACCAGATTCATCCTTATAAATTCATCAACAATGAAGATAAAACAACAATTTTAAATTAACAGAGTCCAAAAGATCAACATTTCAATACAACTACCAACAGCTGTCACATTAAACTCAATCACCTAGACCCAAATTTCCTATTGAATTACCCTCAGCCGCCAACACCATTGATAACCACGGAAATACAAACGAACCACCAACAACATCACTAGCATAAAAACACACTCAGATGCGATAGTAAACTAAATATCATGCGAAATAGAAAATTAAAAGAAATTGAAATAATGCAATAGCCAAAACAGAGTTAACCTTAATGAAGTAAATTAAAAACAGCGAATTAAAACTAATGCAGAAACTAAAAACATAACCTACAGCAATGCATGAAAATAAAATTGTGTAAAATCTAAGGCAAAAAATAAAAATTAAAAAAAAAAACAATGTGGTAGAATTAAAATTTAAACCTAATGCAGGAACAGAAAATAAAATAGAATTACATCTATATATGCAGAAACGTAAATTGTGGTTGTAGGATTTAATTAAATTACTAATATTGTAACTAAACTAAAAACAGATTTGTATAACCACAAGTCCATGCCTTTTCCTAAAGTCTAAGCTAGCTATTTATAGAATTAAGAATACAAGAAACTCTAAATAGAGAAGTAGAAGTGGTTGCTTGTTTTGATAAGATCTTTTTATGGTTCAACCAAACATGAATTCTTGAATGAAGAAGTTTTTTTTTTTTTTACTTGAATCTTTGTTGTGCTAATTTTTCAGCTTTCTTTAATGTATGCAAACTGATTCTTAGAAAAATTAAGTGCTGACTTGTCTTCAATCTTGTTGACTTAGATAGAATCTTGAGGACGTAGATAGGATTTTTATGACATGTCCTCTAGCTGGCACTTAAAAATATAAGATAAATCTAACGTGGCATTCTAGAAACAATTCTTCAACTTGGAGTAGGTTTTGTGCTTCTTGGATAATTCTTAGAGTTTGCCTTCAAGTAGGACTCTTCTTAAAAGAGAAGAAAATCAATTCTGAATTTAAATATCATACGCATGCCATCCATTCTTTAGAAGATCTTTATATATCCATTCAAATCCTACCTTAAGTAGGAATAAGTGCAATCCATGTATATATAAGATTTCCAATTCAATGTAGGAAAACCAAGGGTTGTTAGAACTTTTTCAATTTGAACAAAATTGTCAAGTCATCATGCCACGTAAGCCTCCAAGTCATCTCTCTTGGCCAATGAAAAAAAGACTTACTGCTATATCATCTAACAACAATCCCATGCATACGCACATATATAAGCTACCATGCACTTGCATTCAACTTAAAATTACAAATCTGACCTTAAATATAATCGAACTTTCCTTTATTGATTCTTGCATAAATTTTTTGAATTTTTCATCAAGATTGAACAATTTTAACTCCCATGCTTCAGCTAAGCAAATCATGCACAATTTTCAAACTTTCATTCAAGAATTCCAAAAATTTCCAGAATCAACAAGAACATATAAAAAACAATCCAAGATTTATTCTAATGTATCAAAAACTTATCAAGATTGATCAAGAATTTCCAAAATTCTTCAAGATTCATTAGAATTCAATATTTCTTTCAAGATTTCCTACAAAACAACAAATTAAAAACATTAGGAGTAAAAAGATCATTATTTCACTATAAATTAACCAAAAGTAACTCATTTAAGTACTAAAAATAAGTATAAATAACTCTATTTTATAAAGATCAAAAGAATAGAAAATAAGAAATAAGCTATTGGGGTTTTGGGTAAAAAGTGTTTACTTGGGATTTTTGTTTGGTGATTAAGGTTAGATTTAAGGGGAAGTTTAAAGGAGAGGTTCAAATTTGTTTTTAGCATTATGTAGATGATGGAAAATAAAGAAGGATATAACTGGCAGTGATGGTGATGACTTTAAAAATTAGGGCTTTTCATAGGGAAATTTTGAGCTTAAACTTAGTAAATTTTTGTGATCTGAGCTAAATCTTGCTTCATTTTACTCCAAATGTGTCATTTTCAATTTTGTAGGAAAATTTTGAGGAAAATGAATTTTGGCACAAATTGGAGCAAAAATGGCGAAAATTATGCATGAAATGCTTGAAAGGCATGCAAGCCATGTAAAGGTTCTATTCATGCAAGAAAATAAAGAAAGAACAAGTTTGCTTCAAGGAAAAGACCATTTGAATTCAAAAGAGTTTGGAAGCAATAAAAAGAGATCAAAGGGAGATTATGTATCTATTTTAAATCATTGCTAAATCTACCACCTCAATCTTAGGAAATTTAAATTCAAATGATATGGCATGGACAACAAGGCATGGATGACTTACATGGACCAATCCAAGCACACCAATCGACCACACAAGTATACAACTAAGCAACCTCACTCCTAGTCACCATATGAGCTTCACTAAAACAAGAACACTTTTAAATTCAAATGAAAAGTTTCGACCAAGCTAGAACTATCTAGTTCATCCCACCTCCTTATGGCCCTTTACTATAAATAAGCACTTTAAACTCATTTGTAAATCATCTCATTTTTCTCCATTTTTTAATTATCTTCTAGTTTTGACTTGGAGCTAAATTTTCTTATATTTTCTAGTTAAGTTTGGATAGGGTCACAAACTAGCCTAAAATTTTTGTTTTCAAGCTTTCTCATTTTTAATCCAACTTATTTTCAAGCTTTCCTTTTTACTTTTCATGCAATTGTCCAAGTTCATTTCCAAGTTTATGCATTGCCTTTCACTTTCTTAAAGCTTTTGGTTTTCTGGCCTTTATTTTATTTTACATTTCTTTTGTAAACTTGTTGCTTTATTCTTTCCCATTTGGCCAACCTAATTGTGAAGCATTTGTGAAGCACTTGAATTGGCCTCAAAAGTATATCACTATTTGACTACCTTGCTTTTTACTAGCACTCATTTTCAAATCATCCAAATATAAGGTAAAAAAGATCAATTTTGGTATGTGGTTTTCCAAACATCCTCAATATAATCATCATGGAATGATACTCACGCATCACTTTATTGCTTGATAATGATTTGTGCACTTGTAGGTTTAAAAAGTAGCAATTAAGTTTTTAGCATTAGTGCCAAGGATTTTTTTGGTGCAAGATTACCAATATCACTACTAAATCTTTTTCATTTTAATTTAGATTTTTATTTTCTTATTCTAATGGGTTCTTTCTTTCTTTTCTTTTAATGTCTAAATCTTATTATGGTAAAGCTAGAACCTTTTAGGAGTATGTCAAGCCATTATTTGATTATTCTCACATTCAATCATCGTTCCATAATCCAAGATCGAGGAGTATTACTGAAAGGTATGGCTTAGACCCCATTACAGCCATAACCTCACAAATAGCCTTTTTAACAAAAAAGATAAATGCTCTTGAAGGGAATTTTAAGCCTAATCATGTCCATTTAGGTCAACGCCCATTTGATAATATCCATGGTAGGAAGTACTATAGTGATAGGTGTCGAGGTAACCGACAATCCAACTTTTACTCAAACACCTATACTTAAAGTTGTGAGGAATATCTTCATTAGCCATAAAGAAGCAGTTAATGACTATCATTTAGTTCAACATCGATGAATACTCATACTTAGCCTATGGACCCTCCATTACATATTTGCCTCTACCATACTATTTACCACCATAATACCATCCATTACCACAGCACTTTTCATCATCCATATAGTATCATTCACCACCACCACCTCCCCAACGACAAATGAACCAAACTTGTGAAGATATGTGTTTTTCTCCATTCTTCAAAATTAAGTCGACATGCTCCAAACTCAAGTTGCTTCCCTTACAAACATTAAAGTGTGGGTTGAGCAATTAACTAATGGCCTTAGTACTCATATTCAAGATACTTCACCTAGTAATATTAAGTCTAATCTTTCATGGGATGGAAAGAAAAACTATAAGGAGCAATCTTTAAAGGAGAATAAATAATTGAAATGAGATGTTGTGTATTTTAATAAGGAGCCAAAATTTGTTATGGTGGTAGAAGAAGAGGTAGATAATCATTTTAGTGAAAAAATTTTTTGAGGATGATGAATCAATTTTGGGATCTGAATTTTAGGAAAGGCATAGCACTAGTCTTATTTAAGTTGAACTTGAGCCTTTTAGTCCACCCATGTCATTTTCCCATCTCTGAAAAGATCAAATTAATGATAATTTGGAAATGAATGTGGTAGGTAAGTATGTTGATGAGGGTTTTTTACTGGATGATTTCCTCAAACCTTTAAAGATATCCCTTATTAACCTTTATAGAGCTAATAATGTCAAAAAGTTGAATGATGATGAGATTGAAGAGTTTTTAAAATGCTCAGATTTTGAAGATGATAATGAGAATGTTTCCCCAATCTCTAATCCACAGCTTGAAACCTTAGAGACCTTATACTTTGCGCTGATTATACTAAAATTTTAGCATTTTTTTGCTTATTTTTAGTACAATTTCTCTTGATTTTTAGCTTGATCCCTAAGAATTTTGGCAAAAATATTCCTAAATGCATAATTGTCTCATATGTAGGTGAAAATATGAAAAAAGAGGAAGTTTGGAGAATTTGGATCGTTTTGAAAGATTTATGATGGTAAAAGTTGGAAAAGGTCATAATTAGTGTGATTGTTCTATCTTGCCATCTAGGGGAGTTCTCCTTAACCCTTTCTTTTATGATTTTTTTAAGCTCAAATGAACTTCATGGAACCTTATTTCAAGTTTAACTTCTCATAATTTTCATTTGAAATTATCTTCTTTAGCTCATTAGTGCATTATTACCTTTGTAGTATCTTTGTACATACTAAAAAGGTATTAAGTGCATTAGTGTAGTTAGAAGTTAATTTTTAATTGCAATTTTCCAAAATTTTTCTAGTGATTATAATGTAAAATTTTCCAAAATTGTTCACTTAATAGCTTGAAATTTGGTAGCAAAATGAAGAGGAAAGTTCTTAAGATAGGCTGCCAAAATGAAGGAACAAAATTGCTAGTGTGCAGGGTAGCAAGCTTTATGCGACCAAATGCAATGTTGGTGCCCTTCTTGGTGATTAAAGAAGACCATTTGCAGTTGTTGAGGTGGCTGTTTGAAGGCCTCCCATTGGTCATAATTTTAACTTCTTGGAGTGAAAATGATCATGGGAAGAGGGCTTGAAAGCCAAAGGAACTAAATGAGCCAAAAAAGCAAGCAAAGGCCATGGAATAATGGAGGAAGAAAGATCTAGAAGCTGGCAATTACTTAGATATTTTTGCTGAGATTTTAGAGGTTGAATCATCTTCCATTAGCCTCCAAATATAGAGGAGTGGCCAGCCAAAAAAGGAACTTTTAGATAGATTTTTAGATTTTAACTTTAAGTATTCCTGCACTTTTATTTTTTTTTTCTTTCCAAATAAGGCTATTTGGCAAACAATTTTCTTTTACTCTCTATGCAAATTTAACTTTCTTGCATCAATTTTCAATGTACTTTCAGATTTTTCTCAATGAAATTTCCAGATTCTCACATTCTCATCTTCAATTTTCATTGATTTCACTTGGATATCAAATCTGTTTTTCAACTTGCGATTTTGACCTCTTTGCAATGTTTTGATAAGATCTTGATGAAATCCAGCATATTTTGAGCCAAGATTTTTTCTTAGGTTCATGACTCACAGATCTTCAAATCTGAAAAAAATTAGCTTCACATTCGATTTGCATAGTTCTAGAAAAATCTCCAAAATTTCAGCTAAACATTAGTGCCAGAGTTGAACTTTGAATGAGTGACAACATAGAAAGGATCTTCTCTCCCTCTTGGCATTTAGTTTGAAATTTTTTCACTTGACACTCTTAGATCTATGTGTTTACTTGTTAATTCTCATTTGATTGCACTTTAATTCATGTTTTACATGCTGTTTGGATGATTTTCTTTGTAAGTGTTCTGTTTTTCCAGATTCTGCACTAGTTTTGAATTCTAGTTCATTGAACTTGAATTTCAACTATTTGATACAATTTCTTTATTGATTCATGTTACAAACTTGTAGATCTAGGTTATTTTAGCTGAATTTAAGTTCATTTAATTTGAAGAATTTTAGATCTAATTTTCTTGCTACAAATTTTGTTTTTCCATATTTGAATTCTTATTTTTGATTTCATGTGTTCTAGTTAGTTTTTGCTTTTTTGCTTCTAAAATTGATCTTCAATCCTATTTTGATCTCAGTTTAGTTACTGTTTTTACAATTTCTAGTTTAAGTTCATCCAATTTGTTGAAGTTTAGACCTAATTTCTTATTGAGTTTCAATCATTTCAAATTTTGCAATTCATTTTTTATTTTTACTAGCTCATTCAAACTTTATGTTTTTGGTTCCTTATTTTTCATTTCAATTCTGTTTTTACTTAGTTAGGCTAATGTATTTTACAATTTACATCTTGTTTGGTTTATTCCTTTAGAATTTTCTTAGTTGGAAGTTAAAAGCAGTTAAGGTAGTTAAAGTTAGTTGTTGGTTAGTTATTTTGGTTATGTTCACTTAGTTACTATTTTACTTGCTTCTTGCAATTGCCATTTTAAAACTGTAGATTAGAATTACATTTTAATTCATGTTTAGTTCATTGCATGCCATTTTACTTAGTTTACATTTTACATGCTTACCTCTTACTATACTTGAGTTAAATGCTTTGTTTGATTTTTTTTTTTAGTTATCCTTTATCTGATTGAACCAACTTTAGATAGGGTATGGGGATAATAGGTATTTAGGTTAGAAATCTCTTTAACTAATCCTTATGGGATCGACATCTAGGCTTTTTAGCCTCTATTATTATTTGAACTACCTGTGTGCTTGCAAAATTACCCTAATCATGCACTCACTTAGATTATACCACCCATGGAGGAATCTTTCACCTTAGAACCAAAACCTATACACTCAATGGTGGTACCTCTCTCACTAACATTGGAACTAGTACCCACCTACCTTAATCTAGCTAGTGCTATAATGAAGACATTGTTAGCGGTGGGACACATGTCCACTTTCACCATAATCACTGAGTACCACGACTTAGAGTTTATTATTGAAGATGTGGTAAGGAGAAAGACCACTAAGTGGGTGGATGCTGGTGTTAACTATGGGGTAATCACATAACCCCATGAGAAGAGAAAGGTCTAGCCATAAATTATAACTAAAATATTGCTTAGGAGGCAACCCCAAGTTTTACAATTTCTTTGTTAATTTGTTCTTTTTAGGATAAGTATGCTTTGATTTTGTTTCTTGTTTTTGTTTTAGTAGGAATAAGGAGTACTCGAAGAAGCTAAAGAAGCTTAAATAATTCAGCCTCAAGGAGTAAAGATAAGGGACTATCTCTTTTTCCTTTAACATTTACTTTAATGTGTAATTCAAATGTGGGGGAGATATCCTTCTGGTGCAAAAATGTTTCAAAAATTTTTAAAAATTTTTTATCCTTGAAAATCTTTGTTTTCAAAACAAATTGACATGGTTGCAATTATGATAATGCTTTCCTAGTTAACTTTTCATAATTTGATCATGATTGACTTAAGTATAATCCTAAGAAAAGTATAAATGTAGTGAAAGCTTAAAATGATGTCATGAGCATGATTTCCTTTTAATTGTTAATTTTCTTGTTATGTGCACTTTAGCCTTGATCTTTGACATGCATTAGTCTTTGTGAAAAGTTATGTAAGTATAAAGTGCATAGAAATTTAAAGCATGAGTGTTATTTTAGAATTTGCCTACTCATCTCTCGAGGCGAAATCCTAAACTAAATTAAAGACATGATTTAGGCCATCTTTAGACAGTTTGAGCCTTTAAAGCCGACCCATGCATGATTTATCCTTTGTCATCTTGTTTTAAGCCTATATCATCCTTTCCTTGTTTAATCAACCACATCAATTAAGCCAAAGCCTTTAGGTAGTGTTTTAGTATTGGGTGATCACTCTAAAAACCATAATAATTTACACATGGTGATTAGATCACTGTATTTGGTAAGCAGTCGGTGATCTACGTGACAGTGATCTTGGATCACTGAAAGTGATTAGATATTTACCTTGGAAGGTGATCTAATTTCCATATAAAAGAGTAGGAAACTTTTATCGCTAAGGTGAATTGATATATAAAATTAACAATAATCAATTTTATCCATTTAATATGTGAATTAAAAACTTGCTGCAATTTAAAATTATAATTATTTTATATTATAAAATTTTATTTTTAAATTAATATTCATTATAACAAATTTAAAACAATTTGTGTGCTTTTTTTTTTTTACTTTTTTAATATTTTATATATAATATAATATTTTAATTTTCTTTTATTATGAATTTAATAGACTGGTTTTATTTTCTAATTTAAAATATTTTTTTACATAATTTATATTATAAAAATAAATTTACCAATCAATAAATATATTTATTAATTTTATTATATTTTATTATAAAATAAATAAATATTATTAATATTTTACAAATTATTATCTTTAAACAACCTTAAAGTTATTAATTTGTGTAACTATTACAATGTGCATGGTTTTCTTTGTACTTTAAAAAAAATAATGTTTGATTTTTGGTATTACCAAACATAATAATTTTTAATTCCTAAGAAATAATCATTGTTAACCAAATAAAATGATTTCAAATTATAAGTGTTAAGACCACCCTAGTAATTACATTACCATGGTGATCTTGCAAAAGATACCAAACGCTACCTTATGATTTATCTATCCTTTACTCACCTAAGCCTCTATACTTATGGATACCAGTGACTAAAGTA
The DNA here is from genome assembly GCF_002303985.1 of Durio zibethinus. The sequence continues at coordinate 18,929,089 of NW_019167949.1, read as the reverse complement.
AGAGAACTATATATATTTGGGAGGTAGAGAGGTAAAAGGAAGATTGAAAAAAAAATGAAGTTGTAAAAATAAAAGCCAAAAAATGGCTATGCAAAAAAAATGAATAAATAAAAAGTCAAAAGAACAAAAAAAACCCAAGTTGTGAATGGGCATCATCCTTGAAAAAAACTCCAAATAAGAAAGGTGCCTTAACCTTGAATAGTTTCAAAAATTTTTCAAGTCCAAGAAAGATCCAAGATGCATAAGCAAAGGGTTCTCAAGCCTAAAATATCTTTTCTCATACCTTTGACCCAATTCTCACATTACAAGCCAATAAAGACCTATTGATCTCAAGTTAAGTATGTAAGTTTACATTAATAAAAAGAGAATGAGGAAAGTAAACTTATGAAATATGCTCTATCTTTAAATTAATATGAGATGGCATATTTTACATACTTTTTTCTTAGATTGCACGCATTTATTAGAGATATAGATTAAACACACACACATGGAAGTTGCAAGAAATTAGAATCTTACTCTTGAATAAGTTTTATGTTCTATCTATGTTCATAATTGTCCATAAATTTTACCATAGTGCATGATTGGAAACTTATAAGACTTTGACTTTGAGTCCATATATTTTGATTGTTAGCATGATTAATTTGGGATTGTTTTGCTTAAGGACAAGCACAAATCTAAGTGTGGAGGTGTGATGACTTTAAAAATTAGGGTATTTCATGTGGTAATTTTGAGCTTAAACTTAGTAAATTTTTGTTATCTTTGCTAAATCTTTTCTCATTTTTCTTCTAAGGTGTCTCATTTTCAATTTTGTACGAAAATTTGGAGGAAAATGACTTTTGGCACAAATTAGAGCAGAAAAGACAAAATTATGCATAAAATACATGAAATGCATGCAAGCCATGCAAAGGTGACAATCCAATTTGGCCAACATCTCTAGCCCATTTGAAGATTTAATCTAAGATGCCCCATTGTTTATAAAGGGTTCAACTCATGAAAGAAGAAGCAGTTTGCTTTAAGTAAAAAACCATTGGAATTCAAAAGAGTTTAGAAGCAATCAGAAGAGATCAAAGAAAGATTGTGCATCAATTTCAAATCATGGCTAAATCTCCTACCTCAATCTTAGGAAATTTAAATTTAAATGATGTGACATGGATAACAAGGCATACACTACACACATGGAACAATCTGAGCGAACCATTCGACCACACAAGCATCCGCCAAAGCGACCTCACTCCTAGTCACCATTTGAGATTCACCAAAACAAGAACACTTTCAAATTCAAATAAAGAGTTTCAGCCAAGCTAGAGTTATCTAAGTTCATCCCTCTTCCTATGGCCCTTTACTATAAATAGACACTTTAAGCTCACTTGTAAATCATCCCATTTTTCTCGATTCTTTTTTTTTCTTCTAGTTTTGACTTAGAGCTAAATTTTCTTGTATTTTCTAGTTAAGCTTGGATAAAGTGACAAACTAGTCTAAAATTTTTGTTTTCAAGCTTTCTCATTTTTAATCTATTTTCAAGTTCTTTTCAAGCTTCCCCTTTTACTTTTCATGCAATTGTCCATGTTTATTTCCAAGTTGATGCATTGTCTTTCACTTTCTTAAAGCTTTCAAATTTTTTTGCCTTCATTTCCTTTTACAATTTCTTTTGCAAACTTGTTTCTTTATTCTTTCCCATTCAGCTAGCTCTAGTGCTAGCAATGACCATCTTGTGAAGCACTTGAATTGGCCTTTAAAATATATCACTATTCGACTACCTTGCTTTCTACAACCATTCATTTTCAAATAATCTAAATATAAGGTCAAAAAGATCAATTTTGGAACTTGCTTTCTAAACATCCCCTATATAATCCTTGTTGGACAATACTTGTTGTTCATCATTTTATTACTTGATAATGATCTATTCACTAACAGGTTTAAAAAGTACCAATCAAGTGGCTAAACAATGGATTCAGTCTTATAGCATTTTTTAAGTTTTATAAACTCATAAATAATAGAGATAAACAACAAATCCAAATCAACACAATCTAAAAGATCAACATTTTGATACAACTACCAATTGCTACAACATTAAACTAAATTACCTATGCCCAAGTTCCCTTTTGAATTACTCTCATCTGGCAAGATCACTTATAGCCTTCGTACTCTTTGCACCACGAAAATAAAGATGAACAACCAAAAAAAAAAATCACTAGCATAAAAACTCAAAAAGATTTGATAGCAAAATAGGGAAAGAACAAAAAATAAGAAAAAGGCTATCAAGGTTTTGAGTAAAGTGTTTTCTTGAGATTTTTTTTAGTGATTAAGATTGGAATCAAGAGGAAGTTGAGAGGAAAGGTTCAAAGTTATTTTAAGCATTGTATAGACAATGGAAATAGAAGAGGAAATAAATGGTAGTGGTGGCTAAGAAAAGGATTTGTTCTTAAAGCATTTCTTAGTTTTTTAGGTGTTTGGATCGTGAAATGGTGAGCAATGGATAGAAAAAGAAATTTCTAGGCTTGGCTTGGGTTTTATGGTGACTGAAAAGGGTATTTTATGAGGTGCAATCACCATTTAAGTGTCAATCCCTAGGGTTTTATGAAAAGTTTTAGGAAAATTTAAGGTTTGAATAAGATAAAAGAGATTAAAATAGGATTTTGGGTGAAGTTTGGAGTTACTCTGATACTGACGAGTGATGATTGATGATGAGGAATGGCTATAGCGATTATTGGCAAGAATCTAGGAATTGATGAGTTCTAAAAATTTAAAAAAGTTTAGAGAGAGAAGGTAAATGGAAAGCAAAATTGAAAGCTAAAAATAAAAAAGTAGAAAAGAGGAATTTATGTAATGAATGAAACAACACTGTTTTGAAGCTTATAGTGTTAGATCTTTTGAGATTATGAAGCAATCCATGTGCCAACCTTACAAACTGTAAATACCTAATTTTGTCTAAGTAAATTCTAGCTAGTTGTGAGGCCTTTAAAGTTCAATGCAATTCAAATCCAACCTTTGTTTAATGTGGACAAGTTTTCAAAATTGAATTTTAAGTCAATCTGATCCAAATGTCTCATAGTCAAACAAAATCAAATTTGACCAAAATTAGTCAAATTGGGTCAAACTTGGGTTACTTTGTCAAATTCACAACCAAATGGGATAATAAGCCTTGGGGTTGAAATCTATGATTTTAATACACTAAAAACCTTGATTACACTTCAAGAAGGGTAAAATTATGAAAATACCTTTTAAAGGTATTTTTGTAATTTGATTTTTTTAAAGTTAATTTTTTGTGAAAACTTTCAGATCATGTTTAAATATCAATTTATGATTTTTTTTATACGTTAAAAATCTTGATTACATCTCAGAAGGCGTGAAATTACCAAAATGTCATTTAGGAGTATTATCGTAATTTGACCTTTTAAGGTTGGCTTTTAATGAAAACTTTTAGATCATGATTTCATATTATTTTATGATTTTTGATGCATTAAAATCACAAAAACAAAGAAAGGATCATAGGTTTCCAAGAAAATCACTCAAAAAGGTCAAACTTTTACTAGAGGTAAAATGGTCTTTTCATATTGTTATAGCTACACTATAAGCTAATTTGTGTTCTATATTCATTGTGGACCACTAATCTTTCAAGAGGCTAGATTCAATGGTGAAAGGAGGTTGATTGCAAAATAAACTTACAGGGAAGATAGGAGCCCATAAATGGAAAAATGATCAAAGGCTAAAAAGCATTTGCACGAGTTTTATATTCATCATTTAGGGCTAGAAAAAAGGGGAAATGAGACAGCAAGTAGTGAAATGAAAGGAGAGAACTTTAAAACCCTAAACTCTACGCCTTAAAACCAAGCAAAGAACCTAAATCCCAAATCACTATGAAAACCCTAAACCTTAAACCATCATGCAAACCCTAAACCACCATGCAAATGCTAAACCCCAAATCCTAAACCACCATGAAAACCCTAAACCCTAAACCACCATGCAAGTCAAAACCTTAAACCTTAAACCCTAAACCAAACTAAATTTGTAAACTAAACCTTAAATCTTAAACCAAACTTTAAACCCAAAATTAAACCCTAAACCTTAAACGATAAGCGAACTCCTAAACCCTAAACCAAAACTTAAACCTTAAACCATTATGCCAGCTAATCTAGGTTTAAAACCTATGTGTCAACTAAACTAGGCTTAAATTTGGGTGCCAAATAATTTGATCTTAAAACTTGGGTGATAGCTAAACTGGGCTTAAATCTTCATTGATGCTTAAAACCTAGGCGCCAACTAAATTCAGTTTAAATCTTTTCTCGAGAATTTGTGATCCTTATTAGAAATGAAAAAGGTGAAATTTTTTTTTTCTAAATGGATTGTATGGTTTAGCACACTCAGGGGTTTCTCCATTTAAAGGTGATAAAAGAGGCATATACTTTTTCTATGTAGGCTCATAGATGAAATATAAATTTTTTAAAAAACATGAATCCCTTAAAAAGCAAAGTTGTTGAACACTTTCTTAAACCTTCAAATGTCACATTTTGATATATGTCAAAGTTAGCTGTAAAGGCTTTGAATTTTTTAAAGGTTATTTGGGAATGAAAAAACGTTGAGATTTTCGAAATCAACCCTTTTCAAACTTTCGAAACTTTTGATATCTTAGATTTTTCATAAGGTATGGCTTATCTTTGTTTACTATCCACCTCATTTAGTATTAGGAGTGACCTTCAAGATTTGCTCTAAATTACCTTTTTTAAGGTTTTCACCCTAAAGTCACATTCATTTTTTGTTTTTCTTTTTGTTCTCTTTTTTTCTTTTTTAGTATACTATGCACTTGAGAATTCAAACTTATCTAAAAAAATAGTTAAATTAATGGAGATGAATGTAGAGGCCATAAATGCTTTGACTAAAGACAAAGGTAAATGTGCCCTCTTACTTTGGCATTTCTTTCATGATTTCATTTTGGGGCACTTAAAAGATGACCAAGGCATGGCAATGTTTGCTCTAGCAATTTATGGTATGGTGATCTTTCCAAAAACTTTGGGATATATTGAATTGGTAGTAGTTGATCTTTTTTAACAAATCAAGAGTCAAGCAATTAATCCCATTCCAGCCATCCTAGTTGAGACAATTAGATCATTGAACTTTTGTTGTAGGAATGGAGAATGTTTCATAGAGAGTGCATAATTACTATTTGTCTAGATCAAAAGCCATTTTAGATGCAAGAAAAATGCTTTTTCCAAGCCTTATCTTCGAAATAAAGCCCCAATCAAAGAATTTTACGAAAGGCAATGGCCAACATTTAAATCCAAAGAAGAGTGGGTAGCATTCTTTTGAAGGCTTACTAGTGATCAAGTTAAATGGATGGCACTTTGGATGCTTTATGTGCCAATGTTATATCAGGGTGGAGATGATCCGTGGTATTGCTTTTAGGATTGTGGGGAGTGGTAAATTACTCTCCACTAATGGTGCTAAGTCAATTTGGTGCGAAGTAATTTGTCCCTGCCACACATGGACTCATTTTAGTAGAATTTGCCTATAGAGAAACGAACTCATAAAAAATAACAGAACAGTCAGTTCAGGTATAGAAGAAAACATAGAGGCTAAGACTAGAACCCATTATCGACAAAGTCACCCCTGATTACTTGATTTGGAAAGCAAAATATTCTAGAGATATTGCGCTCCCTCCAAATGACTTTTCATTCCACCAAGTAGACCTATGGGCAAAAAAACCATTGTCAGAAGCTGAACTTGTTAAGCAAGAACTTGAAATAGAAAAAGAGAAATTGAGAAAAGAAAATTTGAGACTCCAAGAAAGATTAGACAATTGAAATATGAAACAGAAGCATGAGAAAGCAAACTAAAAAAGGTGATGGAAGATCAGGATATGGCCCAAAATTATCTAAAGGATTTGTATAAAAAAAAAAACAAGAAAATGCAAATCCAATTAAAAGAGGGAAAAAGTGCTAGATTTGGTGTCAAGCAGCAAAGGGAAATGATTGAGCTTCAAGAAGAGATACAACATTAGAAGGACAAAGCTAGGGAAAATGAGAAAAAAACCATCAAGATTTCTCGAAAATAACAAGAATTGGAAGGTTTGTATTCAACAACTTCAGCAAAATTGATGGAATATCAAAAGGATAATGTTACATTGAAGGCTCAGATCAAAGATGAAAAAAGAAAACACCATGAAATGCAAAAAAAAAGAAAGAATCACTATTTCAAGTAATTCAAGAGATGGAACATCAATTGCAAAACCACAAAGATCATATTTCCATAATCATCAAAGAATGGCAAAATAGAGAAGCAGATTGGAGATGGATGCTTGTATGAAATGGAAGGCAGAGAGTTTGGGAAGGCAACAATTCATAGAGCATCTGACTAGTCAAATTGGCAAAGCAATAAGGAAAGCAAGGGACATGGTTGAAAGATTGGAAGCTTTAATACAAGAAATCAACCCGACTGGAAGTTATGGGCAATGTTTATTGAACTTTTTAGTTGAAACCAAGGATCATTATGAGTAAATTAAATTTTTTTCATGGCTACAATGCCTAAATGATAGATTCTCTGTAATAAAAAACTTGTTGGAATCAATGAAAAATTCTAATGTTTGAGTTATGTCTTGGAGTAAATACCTCTCAAAGCATTCATGCATACATTTTGCATATTTTTCTCAATATTTTACCCCTTTAAAATGATGTTTTTAGAATTCAAATAAAATTGCTTTGCTTTCACAAAAATAATGACTCGTAATTGTTCAAATTATGGTAATAAAGGTTTAACGATAGCTCAACCATTAAAAGTTCAAAACCAATCTGCTTGCCACCCATACCATATACGATCACAAGTTTAAATTATGGAAAATAGATAGGCAGCTAGGATAGAGAAAATGGAAAAAGCTCAGGAATATATGTGAGAACGGATGGCTAAGATGCAAAAGGAGATGCAGAGACAAATGATAGAGTTGAAGGAGTTTATGGGGGGCATGGCCAAAGAAAAAGGTGTTGCTGAAGCCTCTACTATAAGAAAGAAAAATCGACCTTATGAAAACGACAATGTCAAAGAAGAGCCATTTTACCTAGCTGAGTATACATGACTTCATGCTCGAGCTCCTTAAATGATGTATCCACCACCTATGGTAGACCACCTTATCCTTCTATGAATGTGAATTTACCTACAACCAATAACCAAATCAAAGGCAATTTGAACGTACCATAGGATGTAATCCCATTGATCCATTTCTTATTCCTAATTTAGATGATTCTAAAGAATGAGAAAAATTAAATGGCATGTCAAAATCAAGAGAAAAAAAAATTTAACACAAGTACGAGTTGTTAGAAGAAAGACTGAAAATCATTAAAGGAAGAGATATTTTTGGCATCATTGATGCCAATGACCTCAATTTGGTCCTGGTTATAGTAATCCCACTAAAGTTTAAAACTCTTGATTTTGAGAAATATGATGAAACTAAATGCCCATTAGCCCATCTTACAATATTCTATCTTAAGATGGCAAGTCACACAGACAATGATAAGCTTTTGATCCATTATTTTCAGGATAGCCTTACTAGATTTATAGCTAGGTGGTATGTCCAACTAGATAAGAGTCACATAAATTCTTAAAAAGACTTCGGTAAAGTTTTTCTTGGCCAGTACAAGCATGTATTAGACATGGCTCCTAATAGGTTACCATTGTAAAACATGGGAAAGAGAACTAATGAAACTTTTAAGGAGTATGCCCATAGATCGAGGGATCTTACCACATAAGTATAGTCGTCTTTGACTAAAAAAAAATAACAGTGCTTTTTGTTAATACTCTCAAGGCATTATATTATGATAAACTTGTTAGCAACATAACGAAGAATGTTACAGATATGGTAATTTTTGGTGAAATGATAGAAAGTGCCATCAAGAGTGGTAAGATTGAGATAGGTGATGCTTCTAGTTCCAAGAAAGTAATGCCACCTAAAAGGAAAGACTAAAAGGTACATGTTGTAGCTCATAGAAATCAACCACCCAGAAATCTTATCCCATATCACCCTACCCAACCTACCCATTTTATTACCCTACCACACACAACATTTCTCAAGGTCCATACCTATATCAACTGGTACCACCATTGAGATTCCCATAAAATTTTCACCCTTGCATGCCTATTTACGCTCCTGCACCCATAGCCTAACTTGTTGTTCAACCAAGTAGTCTGACAAGCAATCTTAGAGATCTAAAAGCCACTTAAAAGAAAACTCCCCTTGATCCTATTCTCATGTCTTATACTGATTTGTTCCCTTAATTGGTAACAAATCATCTCATTACACCTTACCCCATAGAAACGTTAAAGCCTTCATTCCCTAAATGGTATGATCCAAATGCTTGATGTGATTATCATGATAGGGTTGCATGTTATTCCATGAAAAATTACATAGCTTTTAAGTATAGATTGTAGCACTTCATCAAGATAGGATACATAAATTTTGACACCAGAGGGAAGTAAAATGTCAATGAAAATCTTCTACCAAACCACGTTGGGCCAACAATCAATGCAATAGAAGGTGGTATGGCAAGGTATGTTAAGAGAAGTGTTGATGAAGTTAAAACCTCGATGGGTCGAGTGTTCAAAAACCTAGTCAAAGTTGACATGCTTCACCTAATTCTTTCAAAATAAGAGATCCATCATGAAAACTATGATCCAGCCCAAACATGTATCTATCACATGAATAGGGTAGGACACTCAATTTAGAATTGTGGTATATTTCACAAGGTTTGTAAATGATGATGGATTTGTCATTGGTCAAGTTTTATGAAGAAGATGATCAGAATATGGTGAATGCAATAGAATGAGGGTCTTCGGGGAGTATGCCCTCTAAGTTTATGCTTAAGCCAGTGACAATTTATTATAATGAGAAACCAAGTGGGGTGCAAGGGTAGTCCTTAATTAATGAAACAAAATGAGGATTTTCAGAAAATATGTTCTTCAAGTTTGTTCCTAAACCAATAACTCTCTTCTACAACCTAAAACCAAGCTCAGTAAAAGAACAACCTATTTCCTTTCCTATGAAACCTATAACAATTCGAGTTCCTAGCCCATTCCTTTATCAAAGTAATAAAGCAGTACTATGGAAGTATAATTATAATATCATGGCACAAGAATCCAATGACTGTCAGGTTATAAATGACTTAAATGACAATATTGCAAATATAACTGAGGTAGGTGGAATGACGAGGAGTGGAAGATGTTTTACTTTTAAAATGATAGAGAAGGCTCATAAAGGAAAAGCTAAATAAAGAAAAGAGATGTTGGAAGAAGAAAATAAGACTTATCTTGTAGTGGCTTAAGATGCACAATATAAAGAACTTGTCACTAAAAAAAAAGCATGTGAGTTCTTAAAGTTTATCAAATATAATGTGTATAGCATAGTAGAGTAGTTGAACAAGATGTTTACTTGAATTTCTTTGTTGTCGCTGTTGTTGAATTTTGAACCACATCAAAATGCCCTACTAAGAGTGTTAAATCAAGCATATGTGGATGTAATATCTCTATTGAGAATGTTAACCATACTGTAAGGAGTATTATGGCTCTAAATTTCATAAATTTCAATAATGATGAAATTCCATCAAAGGGACGGGGTAGTACCATGGCCCTTCATATCACTACTATGTGCAAAAGCCATATTATAGCTAAGGTTCGTATTGACAATGTTTCTTCAATCAATTTCATGCCCATGATTACTCTAACAAAATTACCCATTGATGTATCATATATAAAGACCAGTCACATGATAGTGAGGTCTTTCGACGGGTCTCAAAGAAAATTGTTAAGGGACATTAAAATACTGATGCAAATAGGGCGATGCACTTTCACTATAAAAGTCCAAGTCATGGACATTTTGCCATCTTATAGCTACTTGTTGGGATGACCATGGATTCATATGGCAGGAGCTGTCTTGTCATCTTTATATCAGATAGTAAAATTTATAGTTGAGGACCACTAATTAGTGTTTTTGGAAAACAGGACTTGTTGGTAACCAAGCCCATGACTACTCCATATGTAGAAGTTGCAGAAGAGGCATTGAAGTGCTCTTTTAATGCCTTTGAATTTATTAATGCAACTTATGTGAGAGAAAGATCAAAGGTGCCTACTCCATGCCTATCAAGTACAATAATGATGGTCATTAAACAAACTCTTGGTAAGGGATGTCATGTTAGATATGGACTTGGAAGGAATCTGCAAGGAATCAATGAGCCACCAAGAGTATCTGAAAACAAGGAAAGGTTTGGATTAGGATTTAAAATCATTGTAGTAAAAAAAAAAAGAGCCATGGCTGAAAGAAGGGAAAAGAGATTGGTACAGCTTAAGGGACATGAGCTAGAACATGAAAGAATAATCATCTTCTATCTGAATGACATATTTCATTCAGGTGGACATATCCACCCTAATCTGTTAGAGGACACACGAAGGGAACCAATGCTGAAAATAGAAGAAGCTTTTCCTGAACTTTATATTTATATGGTGGGAGATGTAGCAACAATTGTTCAGAAAGATCAGCCTCTTGTTTATCCATGTTTTTTAAGTGAAGAGCTGAACAATTGGAAATCAATAAAGTTGACAATTATCCTTAAATCTTTCACAAAGTAATGTAGTGAGTTAATTTTTCCTAATGATTATAACTAAGAGCATTTGGAAGAATTTTGTACAGGCTTATATTTTCTTTATCATTTTAATAAAATGACTAGTGTTTTACATTTACATTTCCTTTATTATTTCATTTCTTCAAAATTACAATTTCTTTTTCTTTTTCTTTTCCCACACATAAGCCTACATAATTTCAATTTCACCTTTTTTCAGGTTTTCAAATAGTAAATACAAAGATAATCATGATGACAATACAAGATTTGACTTTGAAAAACTTATTCACATTGATGAACTTGATAATGAAGAGGATTCAGATGAAGATAATTTGCCCCTTAATTTATTAAAATTCATGAAACAAGAAAGGAAAGCTATTGAGCCTCATGCAGAAGCTACATGCATAATCAATTTAGGTGATGAGGAAAATAAGAAGAAGGTTAAGATGGGTACATCGCTTTCATAAGCAGAAAGAGAAAGGTTGGAAGAATTGCTTCGTGAGTTTGTTAATGTGTTTGCATGGTCATACGAAGATATGCCAGGACTCAATTCGGATATCATACATCACCAATTGCCATTGAAGCCAAAATGTATGTCGGTACAACAACAATTGAGGCACATGAAGTCAAATATATTATTAAAGATCAAAGAAGAACTAAAAAAGTAATTTGATGCAAGCTTCTTGAAGGTAGCCTAATATCTAGAATGGGTAGCTAATGTGGTCCTAGTGCCTAAAAAGGATGAAAAAGTTTGGATGTGCATAGACTATAGATATTTAAATAAAGCTAGTTTGAAAGACAATTTTCCTTTATTATATATTGACACTCTTGTAGATAATACTGCTAAGCATTCCATATTCTCTTTTATGGATGGTTTTTTGGGTATAACCAAATTAAAATGGCCCCTGCTAATATGGAAAAAACTATGTTTGTTACCATGTGCAGCACATTCTATTATAAAGTTATTCCTTTTAGATTCAAAAATACAAAAGCTACTTATCAAAGAGCTATGGTAACCCTTTTTCATGACATCAAGCGTAAAGAAATAGCGATACATGTAGATGACATGATTGCAAAATCTCATAAGGGAGAGGACCATGTTACAACTTTAAGAAGTTGTTCGAAAGACTATGGAAATATCAACTCAAGTTAAACCCAGCAAAGTGCATATTTAGTGTTAAGTCAGGAAAATTGCTAGGGTTTATGGTGAGTGAAAGGGTTATTGAAGTTAATCTAGATAAAATACTTGCCATTTAGAATTTATGCCTTTACACACACAAAAAGAAGTAAGAGGTTTTTTGGGAAGGTTGAATTACATTTCTCACTTTATTTTTTTAACTTATTTCTAAATATGGCCCAATTTTCAACTTGCTTTGAAAAGATGATCCCGAAAAATGGCATGAGAAATGTCAATATGCCTTTGAAAAGATTAAAGAGTACTTGGCAAATCCACCGATGTTGGTACTACCTGTTGCAGGAAAACCATTGATTTTGTATCTTAAGTTGTACAATTGTTTTATGGGTTATGTGTTGGGGTAACAAGATGAAACGGGCAAAAAAGAGCAAGCCATTTATTACTTAAATAAGAAGTTCATTGAATATAAGTCTAAATATCCCTAATTGACAAAAATGTGATGCATATTGGCTTGGATAGCCTATAGACTCAGGCAATATATGCTATACCATACTACTTGGTTGATAGCAAAATTGGATACTCTTAAGTATATTTTTGATAAACCATCATTGTCAGGTAGGTTAGCAAAATGGCAAGTCATGCTCTCTGAATATGATATTGTATATAAGTCACAAAAGGTGGTCAAAGGAAGTGTGATAACTAAATTCCTTGCAAAGCATGCAACTAATGACTATGGGCCTATGAAATTAGACTTTCCTGATGAAGATTTAATGATCATAGCCCAATAGTAGAAAAAGGAACCAATCAAAAAGCCATGGAAAATGTTCTTTGATGGAGTTTTAAATGCTTTGGGGCATGGGATTGGAGCAATTTTGATATCCCCTGGTTGGAAATTATTATCTAAGCATTGCAAAGTTGGATTTTAATTGCACCAACAATGTGGCAAAATATGAAGCATACATAATGGGCTTGCAAATGGCAATCAAAAGGAAAATTGGAGTGTTAGAAGCCTATGGAGAGTCAACCTTGGTAATCTATCAACTACGTGGTGAATGGAAAACAAGAGATTCAAAGTTGTTATAATACCAAAAATATGTGATAGATTTGATCAAAAATTTGAAAAAGTCCAATTTTATCACATACCTCGAGAAAATAATCAAATGGCTCCTCTAGCTACATTGGTTGCAATGTATAAAGTAGGTGATAAAATGAAAATCCAACTTATCCAGTAAAATGTGCAAGGATCATTGGTGTACTGTTTAATTGTTAAAGAGGAGATTGATGGCTACCTTGGTACTATGATATCATGTAGTATATCAAGAACCAACAATACCTAAAAACGCATTAGAAAATGACAAACAAATTATCAAAGGATTAGTTATGGAATTTTTCCTTGATGGAGAAATTTTGTACAAAAAAAGTCAGCATCAAATGCTACTAAAATGCGTGAATGCTATTGAAGCCAAGAAAATATTGCAAGAAGTGCATGAAGAAACTTGTAAAGCACATGCAAATGGTCACATGATGGCTAAACAAATTATGAAGGTAGGTTATTATTGGTTGATGATGGAGAGTGACTGTATCAAATATGCTAAAAAATGCCACAATCCCTTTACATGTTCTTGCGTCTTCATGGTCGTTCTCCATGTAACGGATGAAAGTAATTGGACATATCACTCCAAAAGCTTCAAATGGACGTCGATTCATCTTTGTAATGATTGACTATTTCACAAAATGGGTCGAAACAACTTCTTATGCTAATGTGACAAGGGTAGTAGTATGTAAGTTTATAAAAAGAGAGATAATATGTCGATATGGCCTTCCAAAAAAGATCATTTCTAATAATGCTCGTAATTTGAATAACAATATGTTAGCGGATGTTTGTGCTCAGTTTAAAGTAAAGCACCATAATTCGGCTCCATATCACCCAAAGATGAATGAAACTATAGAAACTGTCAATAAAAATATCAAGAGAATAATAGAAAAAATGACTGATACTTTTAAGGACTAGCATAAAAAGTTGCCTTTCGCACTACATGCTTATACAACATCAATGCACACATATATTGAGGTCACTCCTTTTTCAATCATATATGGGATGGAAGTTGGGCTGCCAATCGAGGTAGAGATTCCTCATTTATGGAAATAGATTTAGAGGAAGTGGAATGGGTCCAAAATCGCTATGAACAACTAAACCTCATTGAAGAGAAAAAGCTCACAGCTCTTTGTCATGGTTAGTTATACCAAAAAAAATGATGTGAACACATGATAAAAGAGTTTGATGTAGGCACTTCCGTGAGAGGGAATTAGTTTTAAAGAAAATTCTTTCGAATCAGTATGATAATCAAGGAAAATAGATGCCAAATTGAGAGGGTTCATATGTAGTTAAAAAGGTTTTTTCAGGTGGAGAACTGATCTTGGCAGAGATGGATAAGGAGAACTTACCAAACCCAAGAAATTTAGATGCTGTAAAAAAGTACTTTGCCTGAGAAGGAGAAAAAATAGGAAAAAAAAAACAAAAAAAAGAGAATAAAAGAATAAAAAATGAAAGAGGACTCATAACTAAAAACCCAAAAAGGGCAGTTTGAGTCGAAAAAAAGGATCTAAGTTGAAAACCTAAAAAAGTGGCTTAGATGTAAAAGAAATATCCAAGTACAAAGGGGCAATGTCTAATACAATGAACTTAGAAGGATCAAGTGTATTAATGAAATGGGTTTTAAGAGAAAATTTTTGGAATATTGTTCATGATTGTTTGAATATTTACTATTTGAGTATAATTCTCTTGTTAAACTAGTGTTTAAACTTCTCACTAGACATGTCGTTGTACCTCATATAAATAAATATTCACCTTTCTTTAATTTACCTTGCTTTCTAACAATTTTCATTTTTTCAAATAAAGGAAACACTAATTCATTACACTTTTCATGAAATTTGAAATATGATAAAAGATTGATAATATATGTAAAAGATTCTATATTATTTTATGAAAATCAAGGATAATGAAGTTAAAAGATACAAAAAAATAAAAAAAAGGATGAAAAAAAAAGAAAGATTTGGAAAGGCACCTATTTTCAAATTCATCAAATCATAGTGAAAACTTATAGGAAATAGTGTTGGATAAGGATCAACAAATGATCATTATAGTTTACGAAAAAGTAACTCCTAGAATATGCAAACCAGGATTGAGAATGTTGTTTTGAAGAAAAAGAAAAAATGAGAAAAAAGGAAAAGAAAAAAAAATGATTGATGTAAAGAACCTTGTTACCACAATTTGGAAACGTTAAACTGGTTTTAAATAATACTTGCATTGTATTCATGAATTACATTTAATATATCTTTAGAAAAATTTTGAACTTTGCTTTTCAAGGAAGAATCATTCAAATAAAGGACAGAAGTATGAAAAATGATTTTTGAAACAATTACAATTTGTGAAATTCTTGAGCCTTGACATCATGAGTCATTTTCAAACCAGTTTCAAAATAAAAAAGAAAGAAAGAGAAAAGAGAAACAAGATTTTAAAGTTTCTAAGCCTCCATTTAAGGAGAACCATTTTCAAACATGATTTTGAAACCTCTGTTTGGGAGGAGCCATGTTCAAACAAAGACCTTTAGAGTTTCAAAAATCTTTTATCAAGGGAAAGCCATTTTTAAAAAATAATAATTTTAAGTTTCATGGCCTATGATTGGAGGAGCATTCAAAAGTTTTGAGATTTGCAAAACATTTTAATCTCAAAACTTTTAAAATTTTTAAAGTTTCATAGCCTCTGATTGGGAGAACATTCAAAAGTTTTGATATTTGCAAAACATTTAAATTTTTAAAGTTTCATGGCCTCTTATTGAAAGATCATTCAAAAGTTTGAAGTTTGCAAAACATTCTAAATTTTTAAAGTTTCATGGCCTTTGATTGGTGGAGCATTCAAAAGTTTTGATTTGCAAAATATTTTATATTTAAAGTTTCATGGCCTTCGATTGGACAAGCATTCAAAAGTTTTGACATTTCCAAAACATTTTAAATTTTTAAAGTTTCATGGCCTCTGATTGGAGGAGCATTCAAAAGTTTTGAAATTTGTAAAACATTTTAAATTTAAAGTTTCAAGCCTCTGATTAGAGGGACATTCAAAATTTTTTGAGATTTAATCTTTAAGACCCCCAGTTAAAAAAAAATCTCTTAAAAGCATCATCTGGATAAAATTATTGTATATGTCTGTACATTATTTTTTATTCTAAAAAATATGCAAAGAGGGGTAACTATAGACACCAAATTTTGTTTGAAACATTTTAGCATGGTTAAAGAAAACCCATTTGAAGCTAATAAAAAAAAAGTCCTTTTAAGAGTCCATAAAATAAATCAATATTTAGGCCTAATAAATAAAATCCTAAAGTCAACCCTAGTCAAAATTACATGAAACTTAGACAAAAAGAATAGAACAGGGGTCAATCTTCAAAGTTCACACCTTAATTGAAATCAATATGGTTTAAAATTAAATTTGGTAATTTTTAAAATATTGAAAATTTTTATTGCACAAGGGGAAAGTACAAAATTATGAAAATGCCCTTTAGGGGGTATTTTCGTAGTTTGACCTTTCAGAGGTCGGATTTTCATGAAACTTTCTAGATCTTAGTTTCAAAATATTTCATGATTTTTGGTACACTTGAAATCATAGCAGTACCTCGAGAAATGTAAAATTACCAAAATACCCTTATAAGGGTTTCTTCATAATTTGGCCTTCTCAAGCTCGAAATTTCTTGAAACATTTTAGATCTTAGTTTTATAATATTTCATGATTTTTGGTATTTTTAAAATCTAAAAAATTACCATGGAAACATTGATTTATGAGAAAATGGCCTAAGTATTGAAAACTCTGCACTAAGGGTAAAATGGTCTTTTCATGGGTTTGGAGGGCATTAAAATTCAACCTTTGCAGTGAATAATGTGAGCCATTGGATCTTTTATTGATTTTGATCCAATGGCCATAGGTGGTTCCTTGAAAAAAGAAAAAAAAAGAGAAACTTTGACCCTTGGATGAGATTTCATCTAAGGGTCCATATTGATCAAGATTGAGGTCTTTTTGAAAGGGGTTTGTTGAATGAAATAAAGAGGCTAGAAGGTGTTGGAAATTGGAGAAGGTAGGGGGAGAAAGAAGGGCCAATGTAAAAAAAAAGAGGGGGAAAGAAGCTGTCAAAGAAAAAACGAAAAAAGAAAGTTAACCGAATAGAGAAAAGGGTGAGAAGAAGATAAAGAAAAAGTAAAGGAGAGGAGTAGAGAGGCTGCCGAAAACAAAGAAAAAGTTACCAACAAAAGAAAAAAAGAAAGGTCGGAAGAAACAAGAAGAGCAAAAAAAAAACACTAAAAAAGAGAAAGCTTGGAAGGAAAAAATGTGAAAGCTTTGCAAGGAACTAAAAATAAGGCTATAACTTTTGAGAAAATAGAGAAAAGGTAGTTTCTTTTGATCCATTGTTGATCATTTCACATGCGCACAATCACTTTTATGTTTTTCTTATAAAATTTATGAAAAAAGGTCACTCTTTGAAACTCATTAGTTTTCATGTTGTGTTCTTGCTGCATATGTTTGTTCTCATGTAGTACGGTTTCCTGGTACTTTTCTCATTTTGCTTTTGTATATATATCTTGCTTATGGGAAGAAAGGTCTAAGCTTTCGCATGTTTATGGTCTTTCTAGCATAATGACTATTCTTGGAGAGGATTTTTGAGAGAAAATGCTAAAGTTTCTTGGTTATTGGTTTTCAAGTTCATAGGTTTTTTACAGACTAGTTATGTTTTTTTTTCCTTTCTTTTCTCATATCTTCTTAAAGCTGGTTTTTATGGTTGATATCCTTATGTGTGAAAGTTTACAAAAGCTTAAAGTTTCATATTGACTTCCTACTTATTGGTACTTTGTCGCACGAGATATGCTTGCAAAACTATATCAGTTGCATGGTTTGTGGTTTCTATTGCATGTTTATGGCTTATAGGGAAGCTTGAACCTTTAGATTTATTGTCTTGTATATTGATGGAATAATATAAAAAGTGGTCCCATTGTTAGTAGAAACATAGCCATAATATTAACATCATATAGGTGATAAAAAGGCCACCGCGTGAGGGGGCCATGAAGATGAGATTGTTGCACTACTTATAATACTATGCATTTTTTTTTTTAGTTAGGTACAGGTTTTTAGTTAAAACATAAAACATCAAGTTTATTCCTAATAAAGATTTATTTTCATGTATGTTTAAGTTTAACCATGCCTATATGTATATTTTTATGTTGTTTAAGTTTACTTGCAAGTTTAATTTTATACATTTTTAATTTTCTCATTAGTTAGATTCCTATGTTTGTCTTAATTTAATCTTTCATACTTTAATCTATGTTTGGCATTTTATTTACAAAACACAAGTTTCAATAATAAATCGAATGAAAATTCCTGAGGATGATATTTTAGAGAAATTTGAGTAGTGGTTTTATAAAATGTCTAGGTGAGAAAATTTTTCTAAAAATACTACCAAAGTAATGGAGTATTTAGAAAAATATTCAATAAAAGGTGTCATTTGTCAATATTTCCTAAAATTTTGATAGATGTTAATAATAATGTGCAGTGACTCCTTTAGTAATAAAATTGGTGTAATCAAAGTTTAAAAATAAAAATAATTAATTAAGTAAGAAAGGATAAAGTGAATAAAAATTTTCAAGGATGGGATTCTAAGGAAGTTCGAGTAGAGATTCCTAAGAAATCGTTAGGAGAGAAAATTTTTCTAAAATACCGTCAAAGTTTTAGGGCATCTAGGAAAATTTTCAATAAAATTTTTATTTATTTGTTCCTTTCAAAAGTGTTTGGAAGATTAGTAAAGAAGATTAAAGCATAATCAATATTTTTGTATGCATATTCTACTTGATTGTTTACATTACATATTCTTATGTGCTTAAAAATTTCTAAGGATAGGATTTTAAGGAAGTCCAAGTAGAGATTCCTAAGAAATCTCTAGGTAAATTTTTTTTTTTTAAAATACCGCCAAAGAATCGAGCTATATACAAAAATTTTCAATAAAAATTTTATTTACTTTGTTCCTTTTAAAGGTGTTAATCATGATTGGAAATTGATTAAGTCATAATGATAATGTATGTTTCCTCTGCATATTTTACTTTATTGTCTTGCATTGTATGATCTTATGTGCACATAAAAATTTTTGATAATAAGACTCCGTGAAGTCCAAGTAGTGCTTCTCGAGAATTCCCTAAGTGAGAAAAGTCTTCTAAAAATTGTCAAAGTATTAGAATATTTAGAAGTTTCTTTTCAACACAAAGAATTTTCATTATTTAATTATTTTTCTTAATTGGAACAATTTTTTTATAAATAAAAATGTTTTGAAAAATAGATGTGTTTGTAGATAAATATATTATTACATGACTTTCAATAATTTTCAAAATCATACAAAAAGAAATCTTCGAGGATGAGATTCTAAAAAATCCGAGTAGTGATTCTTTAGAAATCTTTAGGTGAAAAAATTTATCTAAAATGCTGCCAACGTATTGGAGCATATGGATTAATTTTTGATAAAAATTTCTTGTTTTCTTACAAATGAATTTTTAAAATATTATGTGTCTTAAAAAAGATATCATATCTTATGTTTTCAAAAATAAATACATGAAATAAATATGAACCACCAAGGATAGGATTTTTGAAAATTTCGAGTAACGATTCTTAAATGTTCCTTAGGTTAGATGCTTTCTTTAAATATTGCCAGTGTATTGAAATATTTTTAAGAATTTTTTTTCAATATAAGGTTTTTATTTATTTTTCCAGCTTACTCAAAATAAAAATGTGTTTTTTTAAGAAAATTAAGGAAATTAAATTTTACATATCAAAGTTAAGACCATTTTTGTCAATATTAAAGGACAACACATAATTAATTGGTACCATTTTAAACGGGCGCTATGGGGGTGCTAATCATTCTCCACACGTAACCAACTCTTAAACTCATATTATTTTTCACAGACTCAAAAATTACCTTTTTAATAAATTTTAATTAATTTATTAAGAAGGTAAGTTTTAATAGATGACCAATCACACCTAACCAAAAAAGATTCGTGACGACTCTATTTCTTTTGTTTTTAAATTCATCTAGTGGTCCCTAAAACCGTTACGATAGTTATGGCAAAAGGTAATGTCAATGCACTTTTGAAGAACGATAGACTAATTAATAGTAAATTATTCTAAAAATTGTCTAAGAAAATTAGTTATTTTATTTTGTATTTTAATATTTAAAGATTGAAAATTTTTTTAGGTTTTTTTCCATCAATCTAACAAAATTTCTAAAATTTTTTCTCACCTTAAAAGTATTCAAAATCTCATTTATTTTTTGAGTAGATTCTATTGTCTGATTTATTAAGTATTTTGAAAAAAAAAACCTTAATTATAGAATTTTTATTTTTAATCCTTTTTCTTTAAAAGGAATGTTAATTATTGGTATTGAAGTTTTTTTTTCTAAGTTTTCTATCATTTTAGAGAATTTAGAAAAACAAGCTTCTCATTTAGAAATTTTTTTGAAAATCAACTATTTTTAATTTTTTGGAATTTCTTCATTTGTAATTTCCATTCATTTTCAAAATTTTATGGAGATTATAATTTATTTTTATTTAAAAACAAATGTACATTATTTTTTATTGAATTTTTATTTACATTTTTCATTATTTTAGAGAACTTAACTCGTGTATTTAGTTTTTATTTTTATTAAAAATTAAAACACAAAAATTTAAATATACCACAAAATAAAATAGAATAAAAAATAATAAAAACAATAAAAAGAAAATGTCAATTGTAGTCAAACTTACAAATAGATTAGGTCTATGTCACAACATGCAGTCTAGGAACCTAAGTAATGGATGTGGGAAAGCAAACAAAAACTATTTTTGAAAATCAAAATCGATGAGTCACTACCAAATTTTTCTAGGATGTGATTGACCACCCAAAAATTTTAGCTTTTTAATAAAATATTTAAAACAAGTATAAAGTTTATTAAAAAAATATTTTTGGTTTGCAAAAAAACAAGGTTAGGTCTGAGAGTTGTAGACACCTAATTTTTTAGGAATATTTTATCACTTAAACCTTGGCTCAGTTTTGCAATTAAGTCATGATCATAACTTTTTAGGCTCATTACTTAGACCATTTTTAAATGCCCTAAAGTGAAACCCGTTATATTGACCTGAATGAATGCCTAATTAGCTTGATAAAAGGCCTATTATTAAAAACCAATTAACGGTCCATTGTTGGCCATTAAATAATAATATAAAATATAAAATATAAGAGATAAAGTATATATAAAATATTAAAAATATATAAAAATAAAAAAATAAAAACCAAAAAATCAATAAATAATAAATAATAAATAATAAAAAAATAAAACGTTTGGCCCAAAAAGACAAAGAAGAAGAAAGAAGCCTAAATAAAATAAGGCTAAAAAAAGCTAAAACTAAAAAGGGCCCACAATGGTAAAACAAAAATAAAGAAAACATTCATGAAAATGGCCCACTCACATGCATGCAGTAAAAGTGGCCGGTTAATGTGACAAAAGCAAACATGGGTTACATAAGGCTTGAGCCCACGTGAAGAAGTTAAAAAAACTGAAGCTGATAGTACATGGAAAACGTGAGACGTAAGAAGACAGCAAGCAAAAAAGCGGACGATGTAAAGTGGCTGCTTCAAAAAGAACCGGGAAGAGGATGAAAGAGGATGGAGAAACTGAATAAGAGTATAGGTGGAGGAAAAGAAAATTCGAAAAAAAAGAAAACGCAAAAAGAATGGCAGAGAAGAAGAGGAAATCATGAAGGTAGCAAGAAACTGAAGAAGAATGCAGAAACCTGCACCAGCAAAAAAAAAAGGAAAAAAAGAGAAAAGGAAGCAGGCGGGGGTGATGGTTTAAAAGAATAAGAAACTCGGGAAAAAATGCAAAAAAAGAACTAAGCAGTAGCAAAAAAAAAACTATAGCAACATGGGCAGATTTTGGAAGAAGTGACAGCAGCTAAAATCGGGAGGAGGCAAAAAGGAAACCTGGGCAGCAACCAAAAAATGATCATAATAGCTAAGGGAAAAAGGCAGTAGCGCCAGGCAGAAAAAAAACAAAAAGAAAAGGAGCAAAAATGCAGAAGCCAAAAAAATTACAAGAGAAAAAACAAAAAAAAGCTGCAGCAATCGTGAAAAAGAAGCAAGCGTGAAAGAAAAGCACAAAAAACGCAAGTAGCAGAAAAATTTGACAAAAAAAAGCAATCAGTAGGCAAAAAACAAGAAAAGCCAGAAGAGATAAACAAGAAAGAAGAGTGGTGAAAAAAGTTTTGAAAATTTGAAGCTATTAGTTATGTTTGTTGTTTTGTTTTAAGTTTATGACTTGTATAAATGATAGAATCCTTGTCTTGCTGTTCTGTTCCTGTTTTTGGATTTAGATTGCATGTAGAAAGCTAAGAGCTTCATCATTCTTCACGTTGGTTGATTCTCATTTGCATACGTGGGTTGATACGAGACGTCCAAAGTTTCTTTGTCTCATGGTTTTATTTTGTTACAGGCCAAGACTCAACCTCCAAGCTTGCACGGCTCCAAGACCCAGGCATGCACTCATTTGATATCTTAGATCAGCCTAACTATCATAGTTTACACCCTTGTGAGGTATTGTCTGCTCTGATCTCCCTGGCCTTACGGTTTTATCCTACAAAAAGTGAGGCGATGTGAACCCTTATATCCTAAGAAGATCTCTAGTACTCAATTGATATGAGATTTATGGCTCCTCTCTAGGACCATGACATGCTCTCTCACTCCAACGAAGGCCCACCGTTCTCAGTGACACATCGCTAGTACCCTCATAGCTGGCTCTGATAATGTGGGATTCATGGCTCCTCTCTAAAACCATGACATCCTTTCCCACTCCAACGAAGGCCCATCGTCCTCGATGGCACATTACTAGTACCCCTAGAGCTGACCTGATACCACTTGTCAGAGGCCAGCTTTGAGGGTACTAACAATGTGTCACCGAGGACGGTGGGCCTTTGTTGGAGTGGGAGACGATGTTATAATCATAGAGAGGAGCCATGAATCTCACATTAGTTGAGTACTAGAATTAGTCTTCGGATATAAGGGTTTACACCACCTCTTCCTTGTAAGGCACTTTTTGTAAGACAAAATCGTGAGGCCAGGGGGGCCAGAACGGATAATACCTTATAAGGGTGTAAACCATGACAATTAGGCTAATTTCAGATACAGATGAGTGCATGCCCGAGTCTTAAAACCGTGTGGGCCTAAGGTTGAGTCTCGACCAATGATAAGTGATATCAGAGCTAGCTTTATGAGGTACTAAAAAAAGTGCCATCGAGGATGGTGGGCCCTTGTAAGAGTGGGGAATAATGTCATGGACCTAAAAAAGTGTCTTGAATCTTACATCAATTAAGTACTAGAGTTGGTCTTAAGATATAAGGGTTCACACATTTTCCTCCTTACGAGGCATCTTTTGTAAGACAAAACTGTGAGGCCAAAAGGGTCGAAATGGACAATATCTCATAAAAGTGTAAACCATGGTAGGTAGATTGATCTGGGATGTCGAATGAGTGCATGCTCGAGTTGTAGAGTCACATTAGCCTGGAGCTTGAGTTTCAACCCATGACAAGTGGTATCAGAGCCAAGGTTACAATGAGTTTGAGTCCTAATGGTGTTGCTAGAGGAAGATATCCATAAACTCCATATGCTCAAACATTGGTATTAAAAGGTTTGACTTGGATACAGCAAGTATATGATAATATGCAAAAGCAAAACACTTAAGTAGGTGATGTGTTGAGTCAAACTGGAGTGTAGGCTTGAAAGAGCATTAAGACAACCTAGGTGCCAGGTTTAGTGCTGTGCCTTGGCTCAAAAAGCATACTAGAGATATGAGATTGCCTGATCCAAATGAGATGTTGATAAGACTTATTCGCATAGCAGAGTCTAGATGAGACTTGATTAGAACTCACAAGTGCATGCCCGGGTCCTAGAGCCTCACAAGCCTGAAGGTTGAGTCTCGACCCATGACAAGTGGTATCAGAGCCAAGTTTACAATGGGTTCGAGTCCCAGTGGTATTGTTAAGGGGAGATTGTTGGTAGATCAAAGGTTGGCCGCATCTATAAACTCTATGAGCTTGAACGTTGGTATTAAAAGGTTCAACTTAGATGTAGTGAGTATATGATAATATGCAAAAGTGAAACACCCAAGTGGGCGATGTGTTGAGTCAACCTAGAGTGTAAGCTTGAGGAAGCATTAAGACAACCTAGGTAGCCAAGTTGATTGTTGTGCCTTGGCCCAAAAAGCGCACTAAAGATGTGAGATTGCTCGGCCCAAATGAGGTGTTGATAGGACTTACTTGCATAGGAGAGTCGCGATGGGACTTGATCAAAATTCACAAGTGAACCGGAGAGATTGTTAGGATATAGCTGACATGTGAGTAAAGAATCTCACATCATTAGAAAGTTTGAATGAGATGTCCTATATATACATGAAGGACCCAAGAACCTAATAGCTTAAGCTTTTGGGCTCAAGTGGTGTCTAACATGTATGTATGGGCTCTCTGATGTACTCCCATAGGCTCCAAGTGTGGTTTATCTCCCTAACATATTTTTTTTTCCTTTCCACAAATGGGCTCTCTCTATATAAAAGTTGTGTTGTTCATAAATGTTGAATCTTTATCTTTTTTGTTCTTATAAGAGCTTAAGACCATCTTGTTTATTATTCATGTATTTAGGTCTTACAAGGATAGAAAGATTCTTATCTTGGTGTTTATGTAAATAAGATTTAAAATGGGAAGTTAAACATCTGCTTATTTGTTTTCTTTTAATACATTTCATTTTTCATGCATATTTTATTCTATTTATGCTTACATAGATTTATCTTGTTATGGTTTGAAGTATAATTTAAATTAAATGTACGGTTAATTTCTTTGTTACATAAATTCCCATATTTATGTTAGTTTTTATGTATATTTTAGTTAATTTTCCATGTTTTAAGTTACTTTAGATGTAATTTATTTCTAATGCATTTTAAATACATTAATTTTGTCATGCTTCGTAAAATTAATAACAAGAGTAAAAAATTCTAAATTGTAATAATAAAAACTAATAACAAATTTTTTAAAATCCATGCCTAGATTTTGAAGGGAATTAAAAATCATATTTTAAAACATAATTCCACCTTGATAATGGAATATTATTAAATATTAAAAATAAAATAATAAAATATTAATAAATTATAATAACAATAATAATAGCAATAATACTAAAATTTTTAATGAAAAGGAAAATAAATAAAAATAAAAAAATCTATTTTTTAGAAAAATAGATAAGGGGAAATCTACACCCTAAAACGAAACCCTAAATTAAAATCCTAAATGAAACCTTAAAATTAAAACCTTAAATGAAACCCTAAAATCTTAGATATTAAATGAAATTCGAAACCCTAAAACAAACCTAAATTAAAACCTTAAATAAACCCTAAATGTGACCCTAGTTGAAACCCTAAACCATAGGTAGAACTCGAAACCCTAAATGAAACCCTAAACCCTAAACGAAACCTTGAAGCCCCGGTTAAAACCCTAAATAAAATGTTGAAATCTTAATCCACTTAAAACCCCAAAATCATCCTGAAATTTAAGGTTTTATGTGAAATCCTTTTGTGAAATAATTTGTTCCCAAATGCCATTTAGATGATGAGGCATTTAAGAAATTTTATTTTATTAATAATGTTCATATAATTTTATTTTTAAAATAATAAAATTAAATAAAGAATATTAAAAAAAATAGAAGAAACGAGATTTTAAATATATAAAGTCTCACTCAAACTCTACTTAGAAGTTAGAGAGTCCAGGTGATCTCTTTATATTTAAAAATCTGATTTTTAAAATTCATATTTTATCATTATTCACATGTATCTTATTTTTAGATTAATGTTTACACCTATTATACACATATATGTTTATTTTAATTATTGATGTTTAATATTAATTATATCATTCTTCATTTTTACTACATAAAAAGTTTTTAAAAAATTAGTTTTAAATAAATAAAATTAAAATAGCATTCCGTTAAATATAATTGTTGATACTCCACTTAAATGTTAGAAGTTAACAATAATTATCATTTATAAAGAGTTTTATTTTATTATTTTTTAAAGGAATGTTACAAAAATCTTAAATGGAAAAGACTATCTTTGAATTCTACCTTTATATTGAAGAATTTAGAGGTATTTCTTTAATTTAAAGATTTTGATAATATTCCTAAATAAAGATTATTAATTGATTTTCTTTCAAAGTAACGAAGGAAATTATAATTAAATTTCATAGAAAATAAAACCATTTTTATTCAAAACCAATGATAGTGCATGATTAATTGGTACTAATTTTATGGGTACTGTTGGGGTGCTAATCCTTCCCCACATGTAAATGACTCCCGAACCCAATCTTATTTTCATAGATCAAAATTGTCTTTTTAAAAAACTATAAACCTATTTTATTGTTTTATTGAAATGATAAATTTTTGAGTGGCTGATCAGACTTTAAAAAAGGTTGGTGGTGACTCCCCATGTTTTTCACGATTTTAAATTTTTTATCTAGCGAGTCCCCGGACCAATACATTATGACGGCTTAGCCACTCCACTGGGGATAGTTTTGAGAGTCAGGCTAAAAATTTTAAATCATGTGTTATCAAAAGTTTTTAATTTAATTGGTTTTATTTTATATTTAATTTAATTTTCTTCATTTCAAAATTTTAAAAATATATAATTAATAAATAAATTGCATTTTAGTTATTATCATGTTTTGATTTTGTAGATGTGATTTTTTTATGGTATTTTGATACACTACTCTGCATATTTTTGGACACATTTGTATATTCACTTACATGCATGAGCTCTAAACCCTATCTCCGTCTTTATTAGGAGGAAGTGAAATAGCTACGCTCTCATGAGATAATAACCTCTGTATTTGTTAGCGAAGCATTTTCACTCAAATTGAACCCTTTTTGTTTGTAGCTGTAATGGGTGAGGATTGATATGCCTTATTAGTCCATAATTGATGATGATGTAAGGTTTGATTTAGGAACCTTTAGATGAACAAATCTCGACCTAGCATATCATGAGCTATAGGAAGCCTCCCTAAGGTAAAGCCATGCCGCCTTGTAAAAAATCAGCAAAAGCTAGGACACTGTATATATTCTTTTATTTTGTTGTATTATATGGTTGTTTTGTTAGTTTTGTTATTTATTTGTATATTGTTTAATTTTGTTGCATAGATCATATAGGCATTACATTTTAAAAGGGGGTATTTATTTTGGGTTAGTCATTAGTAAAAAAAGTTTTCAAGAAGCCATCAATAGTGTCAACCTTTTATAAAAATTATTTAGAAGTTAAAAGTCATGCTAATCTCTTTCGTAGAACTTACCCAAATTAAGACATGTGGGGCACTTTAATACAAATTGTGTTTAAAGGTAATAATAGTGAAAATAAAGTTTGGATAAAAAAAAGAAAGAAAAGAGAAAAAGAAAAAAAAAGTTGAAATGAAAAGAAAAAAGGAAAAGTTTGTCATCTTTTTGGATTTCAACATTATATTTTACATTCATCATTAGGGTGATTTGTATATTTTGGGCTGTTCCATTTTTGTATATACATTTGCATCATTATCGTATTCAACCATTCATAGATATATTCTATGTAGCATGCATATTAGGAATTGTGTCATTCATTTAGCAAAAATAATGGCATAAGCATTTTTAGTTTAAACCCTTGAAATAAAACATTTGTTTTAGCAGATATAAAAAGCTAAAAATATGGAGGATCATTTGGAGGCTTGAATTTGTGCATTAGAATGCAATCAAGAGAAGTTTGGTCATGACATTCAAGAGATGACAAAAGAGATCATTGAGTTAAATAAGACAGTTGATAGACTCAAGGAATTTATTTTGGTGCCTTTTTAAGGGTCCTTACCAGTTTTTGCCCAAGGAAGTTCGATAAACTTGTGAAGTCATGATCAATTGATTCTTGTTGGGCTTAGTACACTTCTTAAGCATGCTAAAACACCCAATGGTCTAAGCAATAATGAAGGTTTGGACAAGATCATGAAAGGGATGAGTGATCTGACCATGCAAGTGTTTGAACTCTAGAATTTGATTTTCAAGACAGAGTTACTAGGTTATACAATCTTCACAAAATGTTTCGAAACTGAACTTGCATTCACATCCTTCTCATGTCTATTTTCAACCTCATTTTCAAGCATCTAAGATGAGGCCCTAAAACTTCATGTAGTTTTTGAGAAGTTTACATCTCTAACCTTTTATTCCCCAACCACCTATTCAGCCAATTTCTCAACTTTGAACCTTTGCACCATCACCAAATTCTCGAACTCCTAGTCAATCTATTGCTTAAAAATTAGCCAAGAAAAAGAAATAGCTAGATCTTATTCCCATTTCATATGAAAAACTCTTTCCTTACTTGTTTGAGAGATACCTTGTTGTCCCTGTGCCTTCAAAGCCTTTAAAGCCTTCATACCCAAAATATTTCAACCTAAATACGAGATAAGAATATGATGGTGGGATTATGGAGCTGCTAAAGCAACTGACACCGGTTAATCAATAGTAGTAATCCTTGCCCCCTTCTTATACTATGCATTATGCTCCTCAAAGCAAGGAAGTGAGAGCACCAGGTTCGATAGGACCTGAAAGAGCAGATAAGTTGTTTGTGAAAGAAGGGCTTGTTCTCAAATAAGCTCTTTGCTTTGACATAGATATTCTCTAGATGCCAAGAACAGAAGCAGATAAGATAGTGGATTAGTTTGACAATGAGGGTATTCGATGTAGTAGATTCATTCACAGAGGATTTTCTGTAAGGCTAATAGCTCAAACAGTAACTTTCCTCCAGCTCATTGAGAATTGTGAGGGTTTCAAACCCAAGGTGCAATCATTCATAAATGTGAAATGATTCGATCCAACGACCATAAAGGGTTAAAGAGTTAGAAACAATGATAAAGGGATGGTATGATGATGAACATGGATAGGGTTTTTATTTTTAAGTGATAGTTTGGTTTAGAAAATAAAATGCTTTGAGAATTTCTTTTATTTGTGAAATGTTCTTTTATGTTAATATGGTGTTATCTTTTGAACCTAAATATATGAATTATGGTTTGTCTTTAATTCTTATCCTTTTTCCAATTTTCACACTTTTCACCAAATTGCTTTGTCATTTGCGCATTCATTCATTCATTCATGTCACTTATTCATACATTTATGTATCCACTTGATAGAATGCAATTCATGCGTGCTCTAAAAGAAGGAAATTCTTTTAGAATAATCCTTGCGATATCGTTTAAGAATCAAGAGAATATTGATTTGAAATGAGAGATGAAGAAGATTATCGAAGGACTTTTTGCTTAAGGAAATGATCAACATAAAGGATATAGCTTATGACTCATAAAGGAGGAATCCTAGAATCTAGATGAATAGAGAAGTTATAGTATATTGGAATAAAAGATTCAAGCTATTGAAGGTAGGGATAAATCTTGTGATGCAAAGGAATCCCAACTTGTTCCAAATGTGATTATTTTGCCTAAGTTCAAGGTTCCAATATTTAAGAAGTATAATGAAACTGGATCTCCTAGGACACATTTGGCTCAATATTGTCACAAAATGATTGGGTATGTCAGTGACAAAAAGCTACTTATTCATGCCTTTCAAGAAAATTTGACTGGGCTAATAGCCAATTGGTATTATAGTTTGAAAAGTAGCCAAATTTGAACTTTGAGGGATTTATCTCAAGCATTCTTGAAGCGGTACCAGCACATGTTAGAGATGGTTCTAGACTAATTAACCTTTCAAAATATGAGAAAGAGTCCTAATAAGAGCTACAAAAAAATAAGCTACTAGATGGAAAGAGGTTACATCACAAGTCTGGCCACCTTTAACTAGTAGAGAGCTAAATTCCCTATTTGTGGATACCCTTCATTCTCTTTATTATGATAAGTTGATTGGTAATACATCTTCAAAATTTGTCGATTTGCTATTTGCCGTGGGTAGAATCGAAAATGCTATAAAAAAAAAGGGAAGGATTAGGGATGCTAATGGGGAAATTCATAATGAAAGGCAGGGGAATATTTCTTATGAATATCTTAAAAGACAATAATTGAATGGGAAAATAAGATAAACCTCACCATGATAAAAGAAGATTTGATGAATGAGTATTCCTAATAGTCACCATATTATTCCCAACCAATACCTCGAGCTAGTGATTTACCTCAACCATCTCATCTATGTGCTCCAATTTATTTGCCATAAACATTCACAGAGTAAGGGATCAATCTAAGCTATTCACAAAGTCGTAAGAGAAACAGAGTCAAGATGTATCATTCACTTTCAATGTCTTACGCTAAACTTTTCACTTTACTTATCAAAAATCATATGATTTCCATTATCCTTGCAAGACCCAAAAAGCTTCCCTACCCAAAGTAGTATGATCCCAATGCTAAGTGTGAATTCCATGATGGGGTTCAAAGCTATTTCGTAGAAGACTGTACTACTTTCAAGGATATAGTTCAAACTTTGATTGATGTAGGTCCCAATAAGTTTAAAGAACTGGTTAGTGGTTTTAATGATTAATAGCAGTGGAATTGCAAGTCAATGATAATAAAGTTGAAACGCTAAGTGGGGAACTTTTGTTTTTATAACTTTGAATGTCATCTCAAGAATACTATTAGGAATGTGAATTATTGGGTCAACTCTGAATGTTTGCATCGCATGAGTGGACATTTCTTAGTGTTTTATGGATTTATATTGTCATTTGAGGTCTTTTTATTTACATTAAATTTTGGATTTATAGGTTTTCTTTGAAAGAAAAAATAGTAAAAAAAAGAAATTATGGATTTGAATAAAGTTCCAAATAGTTCAGTCCCAAGTTATAAAAAAGAAAAATACCTTGAAAAAAAGAAAGAAAAAGAAAAAAAATAAAATAAGGGAAAAAGGAAAATTGTGAGTCTCAAAATAGTTGACGATCACTATTGGAAATTTCTTAAAGCCTAAACACCAATTTTTAAATCATTCAGTTGATTCCATCCATCAATAATAACCCTTCAAAAGTCTTAAATTTGAATTTGTGAACCTTGTCCTCACCTGATAATGTTATGATATTAAAGAGTGATATTTTTTCCAAGGCAATGAACAATGAAATAGCTAATTTAAAAAGAAATGAAGAAACTCAGATTCCTAGAAGATCAGGCAAACATGACATTTTTTAAAGAACTCAAATGTGATAATTTAATGTGTCAATGTTACACTGTAGCTCTAAAAATTTTTTAAATCAAAGTCACCCTAAGTCCTGTAAAATAACTGTAGATTTGCCAACCTTTCAATTCTTTACCCCAAAGTTGGCCTGGTCTATTGTCTTGGAGGCATGTTAATTAAAAAATAAAAAACCTCATTGCCCTTAAGATAACTTAAGTTATAATCAACCCATATGTTTCCTTTTTATGGAGTGACATGAACTATTTGATACGTTCAATAGGTTTATTCCACATGACCTTTTTACTCGTTCATTCTACGTGATCCTTTTCTTGCAATAATGTTCATTAAAGGTGGCTTGTTAAAAGGAGGCATCTTTCATGAAATGCATTACTAGCAAAGTGAATTGACGTATGAATTATGAAAGGCATGTCAAAAAAAATATTAAAAAAACATAATAGAGAGAAAGAGAGAAAAAAAAAGGCAAAAGATAAAAGAAAGAAAAAAAAAGATAAAGAAAATGGTTATGACATTGTGCACTTAAGAAATTTGAATAAATCCAAGTAAAAACTTGACAAATCCAAAATTTTGGAGAAAAAACAAACAAAAAACAAAAGTCCAAAGTTAAAAAGCCAAATGAAAAGGTCAAGAAAGACAAAATCAGAAAAAAGAAAAAAACTTTTGAAATGAAAAACCTTTCTTCGAGTTCATTTTCCCAAAGGGAAGTGCTTTTCAGTTTAAATGATCATGCTTGAAATGAAAAACTTTTGAATTGAAAAACCTTTCTTCAAGTTCATTTTCCCAAAAGGAAGTGCTTTTCAGTTTAAGTGATTGTGCTTGAAATGATAAATGGCCATTTTTCATCATCTCTTCATAAATGTAGAAATTTATCCCTTATTAACCCTTTCAGCTTGATTAAATTCTTTTAAAATAAACCCTAACTAAGGATCACCTTTTGTACTGGAGTAAAAAATAAGATGCATTTAGGGGTTAAAAATGGTGATATCCAAATAAAATCTCATATGTTGGGGCAAAAGCCCAATATAAAAGTTTTCAAAAGTTTTGAATCCACTATGTGAAAGAAAGGTGAGGAAAAAGAGAAAAAATGAAAGAAAAAAGAACAAAGGAAAAGAAAAAAAAATGAAATGAAATGAATGAGTGGAAAACATAAGAAAATGAAAGAGAATATACCCCAAAGTGAATCTTTCAAATGAAAAAATGATTTTTAGATTTAATTACCTTTAAACATTTATTTTAGGCCTGTCTATCCCCTTCTTTGAAAGCCTCAAACCTTGGCTTACATTACATCCTATGAAAAGTTCATATTGGATCAAGCATGTATGCTTAAAAATAAAAGAGCTTATCTTGAAAAAATGGTCATGAAATCTATGAACCTTCTAATCTCTCCTTATTATTTAGTTTTCTGTTTGGACTGCAATTCCAATCCTACCAAAACTGAATATTCCTCAATGGTCGATGTCAAATCCACTTCATTAAATGTAAAACATCTATATGATAGGTCCCAAAATTGAACAGCTACTCAAATTAAATGTTCATCAATCACTACTGAGATAAAAGATGCAATCTACCTATATTTTTCACAAAACTTTTTCTTCCTAGCTTCACCCATCTGATTCCATATGGTAGCCAAATCATCCAAATTATTCTGGGTAAGACTCAGATGCATTTTTTCTGGTAACCCTGATATGAAACCAATAGGTAAATAATCTCTTTTCTTTTGCTGAGTTCTTGTAGACCATTCATGCACCTCATTGAATGATTAACATGGGGCAGTCACAGAAGAAGAGCAAATTTGTAATACTGTGGGATCCATGAAAATAACTTTGCTGAAAGATGTCTTGGAGCAAATACCTCACTATGTTATTATGTCATGCCAATGTAATTTATGCTAAAAAAACACAAAAGAAAAAAAAAACAAGTCATTAGTATGAAGAGAGAGAAAAAGAAAAATAAAAGTAAAAGCTTGAAAAATAAAGAAACAAAAGAAAAAATTTTCTTAAGAAAAAAAATGAGACAGATATTATTCTATTTGTTTGAAAAGTCAAAACAAACATGAATGCTTGCATTTATAATTTTATTTAAAAAAAAAACCAGAATACAAATGTTCCTTTTTTTATTCTAATTCATTGATATGATTTATGAAAAAGGTGGGTATAGCTCAACCTCAGATCGACTCTTATGGCTTACTATATGCTAGGTTTGAATTGATTTGTATCTAAAGGTCTCTAAATTGTTCCTCATAGGTGTCCATACTGGACTAGTAAAGCACACCAATCCTCACTCATTATAGGCTACAAAAGGAAATGGTTCAATTTAAGTGAGAGTATTTCGCTTACCATTGAAGAGGTTATCACCTCATGAGAGCGTAGGTACTTTACTCATTCCTAAGAGGGTTTGAGCCCAGGTATAAAGCTCATACATGATGTGAATGTGTTATGTGTGACTAAGGGAACAAGTATTATAATTCTTATTCTAAACACCTCATACTAACAATAATAATACATACAAAGCATAAAATAAAAAAGGAAAACAATAAATAGATAACAAGGGTAAAATAAAATGCAATTTTTCCCTATTATTATTATTATTATTATTATTATTATCATTATTATTATTTATTAGAAAAAATTAAAATTAAGAAAATTAAAGTTAAATACCAATTAAGATCATTAAATCAAAATTAAAGATAACACATTGTTAATTTTTAGCCTGATTGTCTAAAAAAATTGACGTCTCCAGTGGAGTTGGCAAGTTGTCATAACTGTCGTAATGCTTTTAGGGATCGCAAACGAATTTAAAAACAAAAGAAATGGAGTCACCATAAATTTTTTTTAGCTAGGTGTGATTGGCCACCTATTAAAACTTATCTTCTTAATAAATTAATTAAAATTTATTAAAAAGATAATTTTTAAGTATGTAAAAAATAGTCTGAGTTCAGGAGTTAGTTATGTGTGAGGAAGGATTAGTACCCCCGACAGTGTCCGTTTAAAATGGTACCAATTAATTATTTGTTATTCTTTAACCTAGACAAAAAATGGTCTTAACTTTGATATTTAATCCTTAATTTTCTTTAAAAAAACACATTTTTATTTTGAGTAAGCTAGAAAAATAAATAAGAACCTTATATTGAAAAAAATTCCTAAAAATATTCTAATATGCTGACAAAATTTAAAAGAACCATTTCACCTAAAGAATTCTTAAGAATAGCTACTCAAAATTCTCAAAAATTCTATCATCAATGGTTCATATTTATTTTGGGTATTTATTTTTGAAAACATAAAATATGATATGTGTTTTAAAACACATAATATTTTAAAAACTCATTTCTAAGAAAATAAGAAATTTTTATCAAAAATTAATTTATATGCTCCAATACGTTGGCGACATTTTAGATAAATTTTCTCACCTAAAGATTTCTAAAGAATCACTATTTGGATTTTTTTAGAATCTCATCTTTGGAGATTTCTTTTTTCATGATTTTGAAAATTATTGAAAGTCATGTAATAATATATTTATCTACAGACACATCTATTTTTTAAAACATTTTTATTTATAAAAAATTGTTCCAATTAAGAAAAATAATTAAATAATGAAAATTCTTTATGTTGAAAGGAAACTTCTAAATATTCCAATACTTTGGCAATTTTTAGAAGACTTTTCTCACCTAAAGAATTCTCAAGAATCACTACTTAGACTTCCCAGAGTTCCATCATCAAAAATTTTTATGTGCACATAAGATCATGCAATGCAAGACAATAAAGTAAAATATGCATATGGAAACATACATTATCATTATGATTTAATCAATTTCCAATTATGATTAACACCTTTAAAAGGAACAAAGTAAATAAAATTTTTATTGAAAAGTTTCCTATATACCCTGATTCTTTGGCGACATTTTAGAAAAAAATTTTCACCTAGGAATTTCTAAGGAATCTTTACTCGAGCTTTCTTAGAATCTCATCCTCAAAAATTTTTAAGCACATAAGAATATGCAATGCAAACAATCAAGTAGAATATGCATACAAAAATATTGATTATGCTTTCATCTTTACTTATCTTCCAAACACTTTTGAAAGGAACAAAGTAAATTAAAATTTTATTGAAAATTCTCCTAGATACCCTGATACTTTGGTGGTATTTTAAAAAAAATTTTCTTACCTAGAGATTTCTTAGGAATCTTTACTTGGACTTCTTTAGGATCCCATCCTCAAAAATTTTTATTCACTTTATCCTTTCTTACTTACTTAATTATTTTTATTTTTAAACTTTGATTACACCAATTTTATTACTAAAGGAGACCCTACACATTATTATTAACATCTATCAAAATTTTAGGAAACATTGACAAATGAAACTTTTTATTCAGTATTTTTCTAAATACTCCATTCTTTGATAGTATTTTAAAAAAATATCCTCATCTAGACATTTTAGAGAATCACTATTCAAATTTATCTAAAATATCATCCTCAGGAAATTTCATTCGATTTATTATTAAAACTTGTTTTTCATAAATAAAATGCCAAACATAGATTAAAGTATGAAAGATTAAATTAAGACAAACATAGGAATCTAACTAAAGAGAAAATAAAACAATGTATAAAATTAAACTTGCAAGTAAATTTAAACAACATAAAAATATACATATAGGCATGGTTAAACTTAAACATACATGAAAATAAATCTTTATTGGGAATAAACTTGATGTTTTATGTTTTAACCAAAAACCTGTACCTAACTAACAAAAGAAGTGCATAGTATTATATGCAATGCAACAATCTCATCTTCATGGCCCCCATATGCTATGGCCTTTTTATCACCTATATGATGTTAATATTATGGTTGTGTTTCTACTAACAACAGGACCACATTTTATACTATTCCATCAGCAGACAAGATAAAAAATCTAAAGGTTCAAGCTTCTTTATAAGCCATAAACTTGCAATAGAAACCACAAACCATGCAACTGATATGGCTTTGCAAGCATATCTCGTGCAACAAAGTACTAACAAGTAGGAAGTCAATATGAAATTTTAAGCTTTTGTAAACTTTCACACATAAGGATATCAACTGTAAAAACCAGCTTTGAGAAGAGAAGAGGAAAGAAAGAAAAAAAAAGCATATCCAGTCCATAAAAAACCTATGAACATGAAAACTAGTAACCAAGAAACTATAAAACTTTCTCCCATAAATCTTCTCCAAGAACAATCATAATGCTAGAAAGACCATAAACATGCGAAAGCTTAGACCTTTCTCCCTACAAGCAAGATATACATATAAAAGCAAACTGGGAGAAGTACCAAGAAACCATACTGCATGAGAACAAACATATGCAGTAAGAACACAACATGAAAACTAATGAGTTTCAAAGAGTGACCCTTTTTCATAAATTTTATAAAAGAAACATAATAGTGATTGTGTGCATGTGAAATGATCGAAAATGGAGCAAAAGAAACTACATTTTCTTTGCTTTCCTGAAAGTTCAAGCCTTTCTTTTCTTTTTTTACTAGCAGCTTCTTCTTCATTTTTAGCAGCCTCTTTGCTCATTTCCTTTACTTTTTCTTTTTTTTCTCCTCCCCCTTTCTCTATTTGGCTAGCTCTCTTTTGTTGTTTTTTCTTTGGTAGCTTCTTTCTTTTTTTTTTTCTTTTACATTGGTTCCTCTTTCTCCCCCCACCTCCACCAATTTCCAGCACCTTCCAGCCCCTTTTTTTCATTCAATGGACCCCTTTCAAAAAGATCTCAATCTTGATTAATATGGACCTTTGGATGAAATCTCATCCAATGGTCAAAGTTTTTCTTTTTTCTTTCTTCAAGGAACCATCTTTGACCATTTGATCAAAATCAATAAAAGATCCAATGGATCACATTATTCACTGCAAAGGTTGAATTTTTATACCCTCCAAACCAATGAAAAGACCATTGTACCCCTAGTGCAAAATTTTTTATACTTAGGCCATTTTCTTAAAAATCAATGTCCCATGCTCATTTTTGAGATTTAAAAAAAAAAATCATGAAATACTATAAAAATATGATCTGAAAAGTTTCATGAAATTCTGAACTCGAGAAGGCCAAATTACGAAAATACCCTTATAGGGGTATTTTGGTAATTTTGCATTTTCTAGGGTATTGCTATGATTTCAAGTGCACCAAAAATTATGAAATATTATGAAACTAAGATCTGGAAAGTTTCATGAAATTTCAAGCTTGAGAAGGCCAAATTACGAAAATACCCTTATAAAGGTATTTTGGTAATTTTGCACATCCTGGGCTATTGCTATGATTTCAAGTGTACCAAAAATCATGAAATATAATGAAACTAAAATGTAATAAGTTTCAAGAAAATCTAAGCTCGAAAACGTCCAATTACGAAAATAACCCTAAAGGGCATTTTAGTAAATTTGTACTTTCCCCTTGTGCAATAAAAATTTTTAATGTTTTAAAAATCCCTAAATTTAATTTTAAATCATATTGATTCTAATTAAGGTGTGAACTTTGAAGATGGACTCTAGTTTTATACATTTTGTTTAAGTTTCATGTAATTTTGATCAGGGTTGACTTTAGGGTTTTATTTATTAGACCTAAATATCGATGCAATTTATAGACTCTTAAAGGGATTTTTTTTATTAGCTTCAAATGAGTTTTGTTTAACAATGCTAAAATATTTTGGATAAAATTTGGTGTCTACAGCTTATACCTATTAATAGCCAAATCCGATCGTTATCCAACTAAATCTGGCCAAACAAGTTGAGATTTGATGTCGAAATCGTCGGATTCAACTAATAATGATTGAATTCAACCATTTGGTGGGAGTAAGGTTGGGAGATTCAAGAAAGGAAGTAGAAGGGGGTGAGATAACAAAATAGAAAAGAAAAGAAAAGAGAAAAATAATTTTGAACTTTTATTTTTTAAAAGAAAAATTTTCAAATTTTTTTTTTTAAATTTTTAAAAAATAACATTTAAAATTTTGTGAAAAAATAGAAAATTTATCTTTTTTTAAAAAAATCATTTTTAACTTTCAAAAGTAAATTTTATTTAATTTTGATTTTTAAATTTTCAAAAAATAAAATGTAAATTGTTAAGAAAAAAAGGAAAATGGAAAAAATTGAAAATTTTTTATTTTTAAATAAAAATTATTTTATAAAATTTATACTTTTATTTTTAAAATATACATTATTTTTTAAATATTTGCAATTTTAGTTTTAGAAAATAAAATGATTTTAGATATTTTCTTTTATTTCATTCTTTAAAATTATCTATTTTTATTTTTTTTAAAAAATGCTTTCTAATTTCTCTATATTTTTGAAATTATGATACCCGATAACCGCGTGTGCACAATGTAAGCAAAATGAGAAAATTTCCATGGATAATATTGCAAATTTTGTTACACATGTCGTCATTTGAGTAGTCATTAGTCATATCTTCATCTTTAATTAATGATGTCAACAAATGAACTAGATTGACATATGGAATGATAATACAGATACTACGTTGCATATTTTAGAAATATGGGTGCCACAATAAAAATTTTCTTAAAGTTCAAGAATCCAATATGATATTATTTAAATAAAAAATACCATTGACCTAACACTATTCTAGCTCAAATTGCATTTGTTCCCAATTAAACTAGCATTGCCATCTTTCATGGTAATCCCTTTCTTTTCAACTTGCTTAGTATTATCTGTTGCATTATCCTCTTCTTCATTTAACTTTAAAAGTGCCTCAAATTGAAATCCTATCTTATTAGTCCTTTGATTTTCACCTATCCCATGCAAATCGAGATTAACCTTGACTACTTTCCTTTGCCTATGGGATTGGGTAATCATCCGAAGATCAAAATCATCTTATGGCAACTCCATCAACTCTTCATTTACCATCCTCAATTCTTTCTCTTTGTTAGAATGTTAAGCATCATTAGAAACTCCATTGTCAGTAGGTATGCTTACTTGAAATGAACAAGTAAAACATATCATATTTAAACCTTCATATTGCATTTGTTGCCAATGACCATCAATGTTGATCTTTGGAACCAAAGGCTTATTCAAATCTAATTTAACATAAAAGCAATGGCGCATAATGAGTGTTAGGAACCACATTCAAAGCTTTGCCAATTATGTTTCCCATTAATATAAGAATTCTCTAATCTTAATACTCTATTGGAAGGTGAGGAAATTATACACACAAAAATCAAATATATTGATTCATAACTCAAATGAAATTCTAGTTGCCATCTCTTTACTATTAAATAATGCTTAAAGATAATCTAATGATTTTTTTTAAGAGATCAAAAAAGAGGAAACTTTCACCTAAATTAATCAACTTATAGTCACCTTTAGGTGTTGGCCTTGAATTGATCAAGAGTTTTGATTTGACAAAATAAAAATTTATCTAACTTGACAATTCAAATTCTCGAAATAAAACTTGGAAAGTGCAAGTTTTGATAGAAGGGATCGATCCCCTAAAGGAAAGGATCGATCGCCTCTTTACTAGATCGATCCCCTAGTAAAAGGGATCGATCCTATCTTTTTCCAAAACCAAAATTCTTCATGTTTTTGCAAAAACCAATCGATCCCCTCCCTATAAAGATCAATTGGCTAGGGTTTCAAATTGACTAGATCAATCCCCTCATTCAAGGGTTCGATCACTTTTTCATACATAAAGTTTTCATCATGCCATTTTTCAAAAAAGGGATCGATCCCCCTACATAGGGAATCGATCACCCAAGGTAAGGGATTGATCCCCTCTTAAAGGGATCGATCGATTGCTCAAACAGAATGCTCCCCAAGTCTGAAAATCTAAAAAAAAGATCGATCCCCCCATAAGAGATCGATCACCTAAAGAATGGATCGATCCCTTGGATGAAAGGATCGATCAGGTAAAGCCTTTCAAGCATAAAATTGTGCTTCCTCCAATGAGAGGATCGATCCTCTAAAGGTCAGAAACTCCCAACAGCTGTTTTTTGTCTAAAATTTCTGTAGGTTTGAAGCATTAAATGCATTCCAACGGCCTTCAACTTTTTCCTACCTATAAATCAAGCATTCAACTATAGACCAAGAGCAACTAAAGCCAAGAAAACTTATTGCTATCACCTACCAATTTACTCAAGCATTCAAAGCTGTTCCAAGTCAAAAAAGTGCAAAATTCATATAAGTTTTTCTCTATTTTCTTATCTAAACTGTTGTGTACTTCAAATTAGCAAACACCCAACCTTTGAGAGGTTCTCAGAGTTTGTAAAACACTTTAAAAATTTTGTATTTAGAGTTTGTAAGCTTAAGGGGGAGGATAACCCTTAAAAGTGTGTATTGTTGAGTTTACAAAGCTTTAAGAAGCTTGGTTGTAATCTTCAAATCATAGTGGATTGAACTCCTTGGCAAGAGAGGTTAAGGGAGAGGACGTAGGTGCCTAAGAAATGATCAAACCTTTATAAATCTCAGTGTTAAATTCTCTAACCCTATCTCTTTTTTACTTTCAATTATTGTGTTTAATTGTTTAGCAAAATTTGTGCTTATTGAATATTGTTTTTGAAAATTTCATTAAAACCAATTCACCCCTTCTTGGTTTATTCCAAATCTTTGAGCTAACACTTGGTATCAGAGCTAGTACTCTTTTTTGTATGTTTAACAACCCAAGAGTGATCCCAAAAATGGCTCAAAGAAATATGATAATCAATGTGGAAGAACCACCCTCAAGCTACAACAACTATAGTGGCCAACAAGAGATATGTCTCATGGCAAATAAAATAGTTGCAATATCTCTTGGAAGTGAAGGGCACTCAATTGTAAAGCCCCTTCTTTTTGCTGGTGACAACTACTCCTATTGGAAGACTAGGATGAGGCTATTCATTCAAGCTAATGACTATAAAGTTTGGAGGGTCATTGTAAATGGTCCTCAAATTCCAATGAAGATGGTGGATGGTAGGGAGGTGATCAAGCTAGAGAGTGAATGGGATGTCAATGACATAAAGATGGCTCAACTCAATGCCAAAACAATGCATACACTCTTTTGTGCATTAGGGACAAGTGAGTACAATAGAGTTTCCTTGTGTGAAAATGCAAAAAAAATTTGGGATAAGCTAGCTGTTACTCATAAAGGTACCAATCAAGTGAAGAAGATGAAAATTGGTATGCTCACTCACGATTATAAGCTATTCAAGATGAAACTAGATGAAAGCATTAGTGAGATGTCAAATCGCTTCACCGACATCATTAATGGTTTAAAGGCTCTTGGGAAGATTACTCAAATGTGGAAATAGTGAAGAAAATTCTCAACAGTTTACCAAGGAGCGGGAAGCCAAAATGACAACCATTGAAGAGTCCAAAGATCCTCACACACTATCTTTGGATAAACTAATGGGCTCTCTTATCACCTATGAAATGAAGATTAAAAAGGAACAAGAACTAATAAAAAAAGATGGCATTGCTCTCAAATCTACTTTTCAAGAAGATGAAAAAAATTTTGGAAAAGAGAAGGATGATAAAGATGAAAAAATGGCCATGTTTGCAAAGAAATTCAAGAGGTTCATAAGGATGAACAAGTTCTCAAGTAGAAAAGATCACAAAGGGAGATGAGTAAAGAGAAATCAAGTAGAAAACAAAGGGATCAAATTATTTGGTATGAATGCAACAAACCAGGTCACATTAAACTTGATTGTCCTTTGTGAAAAAAGCAAAACATGATGAAGCCAAAGAAGAAAGCTATGGCAGCAACATGGAGTGATAGTGACTTCTCTAATGATGAATCAAATGAAGGGGAAGTAGCAAATCTATATCTCATGGCTCTTGATGAGTCCAAGGTAATCTCTAATCCATGTGATTTAAATTCATACACATTTGATGAACTACAAAATGCCTATGATGAATTAGCCATAGAATTTGAGAATATGAGCATGAAATATAAGAAAATGGTCTCTAAATTGAAACTGGAAAATGAATCATTGACTAAAACAAAAGAAGACTTAGAAAAGGAAATTGAGCTCTTAAAGTTGAATGTCAATGACTTGACTAAGAAAAATGAAAATTTGCATAATTCATTTTCTAGATTTTATATGGGACATCAAAAGCTCAATGACATGCTTGAAACACAAATTGCTTTCTTTGATAAAGATGGACTAGGTTATAATGGTGGCAACAAAGAAACTCATTTGAAGAATTTCCTTGTTAAGCCAAATGATTCATCTAGCATATGTGCACATTGTCATAAATTGGGTCATTCAATGCAATATTGTTCCTTAAAGAAAATCATTTATAGAGGCAAGCACATTAGGAGAGTGTGGATTCTAAAGGAGTTAGCACATCTCAAGATGAGATTACTAAAATGAAGTGGATTCCAAAAGGCACAAAAATTGTTAGTGCTAACACTCAAGGACCCAAGAAAATTTGGGTACCCAAAATAAAAATTTAATTATGTTTTTATAGGTGGATGAGCATTGCTACAAAGCCAATTCAAGCAAGAACAATCCATGGTACCTTGATAATGGATGCTCAAAACACATGGCCGGGGATAAAACTCTTTTTAAAGACTTAAAAGCTAAAAGTGGAGGAGATGTTACATTTGGTGATAACTTAAAAAGCCAAATTAAAGGGATTGGCTCAATTGGTAACAATTCCTCTACTACTATTGAAAATGTTTTACTTGTAAAAGGTCTCAAGCATAATTTACTTAGCATTAGTCAATTATGTGATAAAGGATTTAGGGTTGCATTTGAATCCATGTGCTATCAAGTAATTGATATCAAAACTAACAAACTTGTTTTTGTTGGACATCGTCAAGTGCATCTAGATGACCTATCCTCTAAAAATGTTTGTTTTATGGCTTAAAAAGAAAATGAGGGTTGGATTCGGCATAGAAGGCTTAGACATGCAAGTATGCATGTAATTTCAAAACTTTCTCAAAATGATTTGGTTGTTGGTTTGCCAAATTTGAAATATGAAAATGATAAGGTTTGTGATGCATGTGCTCAAGGAAAATATAAAAGAATTTCTTTCAAACCTAAGAATTGCATTTCAACTGCTAGACCTCTTCAACTACTTCATATTGATCTTTTTGGCCCTACTAGAACAATGAGTCTTGGTGGAAAATAATATGGGTTTGTTATTATTGATGATTTTACTAGATTCACATGGGTTCTCTTTTTGCATTCAAAGAATGAGGCTTTGGAAAAATTCATCACTTTTAGCAAAGAAATACAAAATGAAAAAGGTTATTCAATTACTAGTATTAGAAGTGATCATGGAAAGGAATTTGAAAATCTTGGCTTTAATGTATTTTGTAGTGAAAATGGTATTAGCCGTAATTTTTCTACTTTTAGAACTCCTCAACAAAATGGGGT
This sequence comes from Durio zibethinus, assembly GCF_002303985.1. Next base: position 18,885,760 of record NW_019167949.1, on the reverse strand, counting down.
AGTAGAAAAGAGAAATAAAACCTTAGAAGAAATGGCTACAACCATGCTTTGTGAAAATAATTTACCTAGATATTTTTGGGTGGAAGCCATAAATACTTCTTGTTATATCATCAATAGAGCTCTGATTAGGCCAATTTTGAAGAAAACTCCCAATGAACTTTTTAAAGCAAAAAGGCCTAACATAAGTTATTTTCATTCTTTTGGTTTCAAGTGTTTTATTTTGAATAATGGAAAAGATGATCTTGGTAAATTTGATGCAAAAAGTGATGAAAGAATTTTCCTAGGATATTCTTTGAATTCAAAAGCTTATAGAGTTTTTAATAAAAGAACATTAGTGGTTGAAGAATCTATACATGTTATTTTTTATGAGCCTAACCCACCTCCGAGAAAGGTGTTTCTTAATGATGATGATATAGGTATACTTCAAGAATGGATCAATGATGCACCTCATGACATTGAGAAGAATAATCAAAAGGAAGATGATGAGTTTGTAGAGGAACCAAAACACATAAAGAGAGCCAAATCACCCTAGAGAAAGGAGGTATGTCAAAGATAATGAAATTATTGGTGATCCAACTTAAGGGGTAAGAACTAGATCCTCTTATAATGTATGTAATTATGTTGCTTTCCTATCTCATATTGAACCCAAAAATATAGATGAAGCCTTAGGAGATGATCATTGGATTTTGGCCATGCAAGAGGAATTCAGTCAATTTGAGAAAAGCCAAGTATGGAATCTTGTACCTAAGCCTAGTGATCATCCTACTATAGGCACAAAATGGGCTTTTAGGAATCAAATGGATGAGCATGGGAATGTTATTAGGAATAAAGCTAGATTGGTAGCTCAAGAGTATAGTCAAGAAGAGGGAATTGATTATGATGAAACCTATGCTCCGATTGCAAGGTTAGAGGCCATAAGAATGTTGCTTCTATTTGCATGTTTTAAAATTTTCAAGCTTTTTCAAATGGATGTCAAGAGTGCATTTTTTAATGGTTTTATAAATGAAAAAGTGTATGTAGAGTAACCTCCCAGTTTTGAAAATCCAAAATTTCCAAATCATGTTTACAAATTGACAAAAACATTATATGGTTTAAAACAAGCTCCTAGAGCTTGGTATGAAAGATTGTCAAATTTTTTGGTAAAAAATGGTTTTAATAGAGGGAAGGTTGATACTACACTTTTTTATTAAAACAAAAGGAAAAGGCATTCTCATAGTACAAATTTATGTTGATGATATTATATTCGGTGCTACTAATGAAATTCTTTGTCAAGAATTTGCTAAGATTATGCAAGGTGAACTTGAAATGAGCATAATGGGAGAACTCACATTCTTCTTAGGACTACAAGTAAAGCAAACAAAAGATGGCACCTTCATCAATCAAGCCAAATACATCAAGGATTTCCTTACAAGGTTTGGATTGAAAGAATCAAAGCCTTGCTTAACACCAATGAGCATTTCAACAAAACTTAACAATGATGAATGAGGTAAATATGTTGACTCTAAACTTTATAGGTCTATGATTGGTTCATTGCTATATCTTACTGCTAGTAGACCAGATATTATGTTTAGTGTATGTTTATATGCTAGATTTCAATCTTCACCTAGAGAATCACATTTATCTATTGTCAAAAAAAAATTTAGGTACCTTAAAGACACCCTTAATTTAGGATTATGGTATCCAAAAGGCTCATCTTTTGCTTTACACACCTATTGATGTATATTTTGGTGGATGCAAAATAGATAGAAAAAGCACATATGGTACTTGTCAATTGTTTGAAAATATGCTCATATCATGGTTTTCCAAGAAACAAAATAATGTTGCTCAATCTACAACCGAAGCCTAATATGTGGCAACCGAAAGTTGTTATGCTCAAGTTTTATGGATTAAGTAACAATTGAAGGATTTTGGAATAACCATGGATCATATTCCCATTAAATGTGACAATACTAGTGCCATCAATCTCACTAAAAATCCAATTCAACACTCTAGAACCAAACATATTGAAATTAGGCATCATTTTATTAGAGATCATGTTCAAAGGGGTGATATTGTCCTTGAATATGTTGATACCTTGCATCAACTAGCTGATATCTTCACAAAACCTCTTGATAAGGATAGATTTTATGCAATTAGAGGTGAACTTGGCATGATGAATGTTTTTTGAAATGAATTTCTTGATGTTATGATGAATAGTGCACTCTTGATTGATCAAATGTGTGTTTATCTAAATTTTTCTATGATTTGTGCATGATTGTATGCTTGAATGATCATATTGCATGGTTTTTAAATCTTTTAATTAAAAAAAATGCTACAGCAAAAACCAATCAATCCCTTTTGGAATGGATCAATTGGTTTTTCACCCCATAGCCAAATTAAAAGGAAAACAGAGGGAATTGATCGATCCCCTTTGGACAGGATTGATGGGATGTGTAGGCAGTAGCCAATTTTAGTTCAACCCATGTATGATCAATTGATCTCCTTGGGACAGGATTAATTGGGTATTCAACTAGTAGCTACAAAAAGTTTGAAACGTGCAAAACTAATTGATCGTTTTTTAAACCGATAGATCGATTCCATGCAACGAACCATAACTGATCAATCACCTACTTCAACCGATCGATCAAGTCATAACTTTTAGGCATGATAAAGTTAGGTCTTCTCCTAGTTGACCGATCATTTCAGCTTTCCTCTTTTGTTCATCTTCTTTCTAAACTCATCCTCTCCAAACCTTAAACACTCCCACTCATTTCTCACCCAAAATTGATCCTTTTTAGCAACATCTCTTGCAAATTTCCTCACTCCAACTTGATTTCTTATCAAAATTCCTCCATGAAACCCATCAAATTCCATAAAAATTCATACCCATCTTGATTTCACTCCAACATGGCACCAAAAACCAAAGTCACCGCCGGTAAAAGAAACCCCCAAGAGAGGCTTCAAGCTTAACAATGAAGCCATCCTTCAATCAAAATTTCAACAATCTAGATGTAAAAGATCGATATGAGATGCATTTTGCATACTGTGAAGTAAAGCCTGGGAAGGTAATCTCATTAACATTCCTTCAATCCATAGAGTTTCCCTATTTGCATGCTTTTGAGCAATTTGGTTGGTTACATTATTTATGCATGGAAGGTCTACTATTTGAGAATTTAGTAAGAGTTTTCTATAGTAATGCTAGCTGTGTCCAAATTAAAGGAATAAATTGGCATTACCTTAATAGATTTAGAACTTATGTGATGGGAAAGGAAATATTAGTTACAAAAGAAGTGCTAGCTAAAGCTTTTCAGTTAGATGATGAGAGGGAAACAAGCACTAGATGTGATGTGGTGCCACTTGCTCAAGACATCTTTAGCAATCACAATCTACAAGTTGCTTCCACCTAAGCCTCTAGGTTATCCATGCATGATAGGTTGCTGCACCTCATTGTTATTCATGTTTTAGCACCTTTTGGGACACAATACTCCACCATTAGGATGCAAGATTATTGGTGGATGTATAAGATCAAGTATGGACAGAAACCAAATTTGGTGCACTTCATTTTTCATGATATGATGAGGATAGTTCAAAATAGAGATTATACCTTAGTATATGGGCTTGCTATAAGTAATCTTTTGAGGCATTTGGAGGTGAACACTAGAGGAGACAAGCAGATGGTATTCAATGACTCATTTAGTATTCTAGGGGCTTCTACACTGCATAGCATGGGATATGTTCAAAATGCAGTTGGATTATGGGTTTAAAAAAGTGATATTAGGGCTGCACAAGAAGAGAAAGAAGAGTAAGAACTATTAGATATGCCTATACCTCAAGATGAACCCTCTACCACCATTCAACACTCAAGGTGCCTTAGAGATGCCTTTACTTTAGATGAACAACTTGCCTTTAATGGTTGGCAATATGAACACTAAATTGGAAACTATAAAAGGAACTCAGAATGAGCTGATAGCACAAGTTTGCCATCTTTGAGCTGACATTAAGCAAATGAGGTCCACACCTCCGCATATGGGGCAACCTTCTTTTCACTCTCCTCATCCTCATCAGTCTCCCCATTCTCCACCTCCACCTCAACGGACTATACTAGTGCCATCTCTTATGTTTTCCCACATCTTTGTATTTTGTAAATCTTTGTTTGCAAACTTTGCATTATGGTTTGTAACCTTTGGTACTTGATATTTATATTAATGCAGTTTCTCTTTCATTCTCATGTTGCTTATGGTATTGTGGCATTTGATGTGTTATTTGATGATTGATATAAACTTGAGTGGCCTTGAATTGATTGTACCCTCATTTTTATATACTTCATCCTTTTTGCTATGACAAAAAGAGGGAGAAATATTGGTATACCATTGCCTTGATAATGCTTTGATGATCCAAATACTTTGATGTTTTTGGTGATATTGGTTTTGCCTAGTTACCTTAAAACTTATGCTTAAATTCAAGGAAGCTTGTTTTTCAAAAGGAAAAATGTTTTTCATGCAAATTTTTCATTTGGTTTTGTCATATCAAAAATTGATCAAGAGTTTTGATTTGACAAAACAATTTTTTGTCTGACGTGAATCAATCTTTTCTAAGCTTAAATTGAACATTTTTCCACCCTTCTATCTTGCCAAAATACATTTAAGAAGCAAAACAAGTCAAATTCTTAGAATAAAACCTGGAAAGTGCAAGTTTTGATAGAAAAGATTGATCCCTAAGGAAAAGGATCGATCCTCTCTTTACCAAATCGAACCCCTAGTAAAAGGGATCGGTCCTGTCTTTTCCAGAATCGAAATTCTTCATGTTTTGGCAAAAACCAATCGATCCTGTCCCTGTAGGCATCAATTGGCTGGGGTTTCAAATTGACCAAATCGATCCCTTCATTCAAGGGATTGATCACTTTTTCATACAAAAAGTTTTTGTCATGCCATTTTTCAGAAAAAGGATCGACCCCCCCACATAGGAGATCGATCACCCAAGGCAAGGGATCAATTCCCTCTTCAAGGATCGATCGGTTGCTTAAATAAAATGCTCCCCAAGTCTGAAAATCTAGAAAAGGGATCGATCCCTCCACATAGGGGATCAATCATCTAAAGAATGGATCGATCCTTTAGATAAAGGGATTGATAAGGTAAAGCCTTTTAAGCACAAAATCATGCTTCCTCCAACCTGAACTAATCGATCCCCTAAAGGAGGGGATCGATCCTTTGAAGGTTAGAAACTCCCAACAACTATTTTCTATATGAAATTTCTTCAAGTTTGAAGCATTAAATGCATTCCAACGGCTCTAAACTTCTTCCTACCTATAAATCAAGCATTCAACTACAAACCAAGAGCAACTAGAGCCAAGAAAACTTATTGCTATCACCTACCAATTTGCTGAAGCATTCAAAGCTATTCCAAGTCAGAAAAGTGCAGAATTCATATAAGTTTTTCTCAATTTTCTTGTCCAAACTATTGTGTACTTCAAATTAGCAAACACCCAACCTTTGAGAGGTTCTTAGAGTTTGCAAAACACTTTAAAAATTTTGTATTTTGAGTTTGTAAGCTTAAGGGGGAGGATAACCCTTAAGAGTGTGTATTGTTGAGTTTGCAAAGCTTTGAAAGCTTGGTTGTAATCTTCAAATCATAGTGGATTGAACTCCTTGGCAAGAAAGGCTAAAGGAGAGGATGTAGGTGCCTAAGAAAGGACTGAACCTCTATAAATCTTAGTGTTAAATTCTCTAACCCTATCTCTTATTTACTTTCAATTATTGTGTTTAATTGTTTAGCAAAATTTGTGCTTATTGAATATTGTTTTTGAAATTTTCATTAAAACCAATTCACCCCCCTCTTGGTTTATTCCAAATCTTTGAGCTAACATTAGGGTTCCAAAGTTTTATGATTTTTTATCAAAACTTTAAACACAATCTAACACCCTAACAACTATGTCATAACATACAAGTCTATGAACTTGATCACTAGACATAAAATATAGAGTTAATACCAATCTTTTTTTAGATATAATTGGCCACCTAATTATATGTGTCCCCTTTTAAATAGATCTTAAACTTGATTTAGATATTTTAAAAAAAGGATATTCTAGTTTACAAACTAGGCTAGGTCCAATAGTACAATTACAAGTAGAAAATGTTATAGAACCTCATAACGCTTACAAAAAAATGGTATTAGCTAGTTTTTATTTTATCCATTAAGTCTTATAAACATTAAAGAAAATATCAAAATAATTTATATGTTTGAAATTCTTCATAAATGACTCCAATATTTTGGTAGAGATTTAACAAAATTCTCTTACCTCATGGGTATTTAAGAAAATAATTGTTTCTCTTGAAAAGCTCCATTGTCAAATTCAAAAACTTTTGCAAAATTTCTAATTTGATTAGAATCTTTTATATTAGAAAGTCTTCTTAAACTACTCCAATATTTTGATAGAAATTCAAGAATAATTCATCTCCTAAAAATTTACATAAAAATTACAATTGCAACTTTCTAGTAATTCAATATTGGAAGATTCAGAAAGTTATTTTACTTTCCAAGAATTTTAGGAAAAGTCAATATTTCAACTTTTTCCTAATCATTCAAAAACATATCTCAAGGAAAATTTGATATTTCAAAATTTTCTTTAATATTCTCTAAAACAATTTTATTCTAAGAAAAAAATTAACATTTCAGCTTTTCCTTAATATCATCAAAAAAATAATTCCAAAGAAAATTAATATTTCAACTATTTCTTTGACTTTTCAAAACATTTTTATTTTAAATAAGCATTTAGATTTCAACTCATTTCTTGATCTTTTGAAACATTTTTACTTCAAGGAAAAATTGAATTTTTAACTTTTTATTTAATCTTTCATAAATTTTTTTTAAAATTTTTTAATCTAAACGAATTACATAATTATGAAATAAATAAAGAATAAAGGATAAAAAAAACCTAAAATTTTGACTCGATCAACAGTTTAGTCAAATGGCTTAATGGCTCGGTTAATGGCTTAATTCAACAATCATTGACTCGATTGGTTTGCGACTCAAATAGACTTGAATGGCTAGCTTGAAGTAGCTCAACAATGACTTAGTTCCATGAAAGGGGGTTGCAATTGAAGGTGGTTCAAATAAGGTAGACACATGGGTCGTACGCGGATCTCTATTGTGCAAAATACTGTGTTTAACATTTGTATAAAAGTAAAACTTTCTTGCTCATTTCTTCATTTTCACTATATCTTTCCTCATTTTTTTTCTTTAACCTCTCAGTAAGAAGGATGAAGGCTGGTTAGAAACTCCAAAGAAACTTTGTTTTAGATGGTGTTCTTAGATTTTGGCTAACAATGCCACCACTTACCACCTTCTATGCCTTACTCCGTCATATTCGATGACTAAAAAAATCCTAAAAAATCCCTTAAAATATGCTCATTCCATTTCTTTGCCCAAATTAAAAAAAAAAAAAAACAAATTGACCTAGATCTAAGATTCTATCTAGAAACTTTCCCCATCATTTTCACCATATCCCTTCTCCAATAGTCTAAAATTAACCTAGGCTTCTTTTTTTTTCTTTTCTTCTGACCAAACCTAAGCTGTTTATTTTCTAATCTCTTGTTATTTGTTGTTTTCTATGATGGGTTTCGACAAGTCTAAGTTTTTGGTTACACATGCTGATGGTGAAAGGTTTAGGACACTGAGTCATATTTGGTAACGGTGATGGTTGATGGTGATTGTGAGGGGTGGTAGGTAATATGAGGTGTCAATCGTGATTTTGGGACTATAAGAAGAGTATGGTCTTGGTTGTGTCAGCTCTTAGCTACTATGTATGGTTTTGGATTTGTAAAATTCTAAAAAATGGATTTTAAGCTTTTGAAACCTAGTAGATGATCCTCACATGGAAATGTTGTTGTTGATTAAATAGGTACTAGGCTTCAATATGGATAGGATTATAAAACGAAAAAGAACTTTAAAATTGAAAAAAGTTTTATCAAGATAAGCTTTATTTTCAAAAGGATTTGATCTAAATCAAATTTCCAAAATTTTAACATGTTTCTGATCCAATCTCTCCTTTTTTTTTAAACTTGTCTAATTTTTTCTTTCCTTTTTTAGGAACAAGAAATAAAAAAGATGATGAAAAAGAAAAAGAAAAGAAAATTAATAATAATAATAATAATAATAATAATATGGAAAAAAAGAACTACACCTAGTTTGGATGTAACCAAAACCATGTCTAATTAAGTAACGAACCCATTTAAATTTAAAATAATATAACCACAACATAAAACAACCCAATGACCCAAATGAGATCTCATATGACTCAGCCTTAAATTGATGGCCTTAATTCCACCAAAAGGAAATTCTTTGGAGCCTAAAAATATCTTAAATAAAACCTAAAACAAAATGGGGTATCTACAAACTTAATAATTAGGCAATTCTTTCATGGTTTCTAGATATGATCATGCAACTTATTAGAGATCTATACACAAGACCAAGACCAAGCACACCCTTGATAAAGTAGAAAAGTGGAAGGATGGATAGTGGATGGTGAAAATTTGAAAGAAAATGAATTTTGATATATGCTTAGCAAAAAAGAAAAGTGAGAGAAAAGAAACTAGGAAAGATAACCATTTTCACACTCATTCACTAATACAAATCATTTAAAGTTGGAAAGAAAATATGAGAAAAAAATGAAAGAGTTATGAGTAAGTGTTGCTTATTTACAAGATTGTTCACTATTTTTTGTTGAGAATAATGACTCAAATCCCATAAGAAATTTGTCTGGGATTTGTTAGATATTACTTGATGGAAAAAAAAGGCTTGTAAAAGAAAAAATCTAAAAGGAAAAGGATTCTTAATAGGTAAGTTTGTATGCTTATAAATAGGTGAAGTCTTTACAGGGTTAGGTATGAGAAAAAGATATAAGAGAGTTATAGAGTTTTATGGACAGACACCCCATAAGACTATTGAAGATTTACATCTTATGGGTGTATATTTGTTTATGAGTGGACTAAAAGAGACTGAGAGAGTCTACATAGATATGATGTATGGGTGCATATGGGTATGTGTTTGATTGTGTTGAAAGGATACACATAGATATGTATTTGTTTAGGTTAAGAATACTTTATAGGACTAAAGGAGATTAAGAGGGTCTATGGGTTTTGATTGTTGAGTGGTTGATATGATGTATGTTTGTAATTTTCTACAACTAGTAGATCTTATTTCTCATTCATGGATGTAGGTTGGTTGGACCGAACAACGTTAAATTATTGTCTCTTATGTGTTTGATTGATTATTTGATTATGCTTTCACTGGTGTGATTGGATTGAGGTTTTTTAGCCTAACAAGTGGTATCAAAGTTGTGGTAATCTCTAACAAGTGGTATCAGAGCTGATGGTTTGAGACATGGGAAGAGGTAAATCCAGAAAGGCTCAATTCAAGAAAAAAATTTAAGTTCAAGTTTTGAGGATTGAGGATTAGTTTGCATGAAGCATGAAGACACATAAGAGAAGATGATTGTGAGACTTCTATTACAAGTGAAGCTAAGCATGTCTAGCATGAAGATAGATAATTTGATGGAATTTTAGTGAATTTGGGGATTGTTAAGAATAGTGACTCAAATCTTTTAAGAGATTTGTTTAGGATTTGTTAGATATTACTTGATGGATAAGAAAACTTATAAAAAAAAAATCTAAAAGGAAAGAAATTCTTAATAGGCAAGTTTGACTTGCAAAAGAAGAATTCTAAGAGGAGAGAGATTCTTAATAGGTAAGTTTGTATGCTTATAAATAGGTAAAGTCTTTATAGGGTTAGGTATGAGAAAAAGATGTAACAAAGTTGTAGGGTTTTATGGATAGACACCCCGTAAGACTACCGAAGATTTACATCTTATAGGTGTGTATGTTTGTTTTTGAGTAGACTAAAGGAGACTGAGAAGGTCCACATAGGTATGATGTATGGGTATATATAGGTATGTGTTTGGTTGTATTAAAAGGGTCCACATAGGTATGTGTTTGTTTGGGTTGAGAAAACTCCATAGGACTAGAGGAGATTGAAAGGGTCTATGGGTATTGATTGTTGAGCGGTTGATATGTTTTGATGTATGTTTGTAATTCTCTACAACTAGTGGATCTTATTTCTCACCCATGGACATAGGTTGTTTGGACTGAACCATGTTAAATTGTTGTCTCTTATGTGTTTGATTGATTATTTGATTATGCTTCCACTGATGTAATTTGATTAGGGTTTTTTAGCCTAACAAATGGTATCAGAGTTGTGGTGATCCCTAACATTTTTTAGGTTTTTCCTTTTTATCTTAATTTAAAAAAGGCTATATTTGGTAAAATCACATAATTTTTCATTTTTTTTCTGTTCACTTCTCAACTCTACTAAACAATGAATGGAAGAAAATTATATTTTCTTTCAACTTTTCCATCATTCTAACCAAGCACATCAATGAAAAGGAAAAATATATATTTTCCTTCTTTCTACTTTTCTATCTTCCAACTTTTCATCTTTCCATTTTTCTATCATACCAAGTAACGCTTAAGAGTCCTCACTCTTCAAGTTCCACTTGGTTCTTATTTTAATAGTTTATTATTTTTTTTAAGAAAGTTTATTATGTATTAAGTGAATTAAGTATGTAACTCATGAGGCATCTATAATTATTGATACTATCTAGTAAATACAAACATTTATTAATATCTATACATCTATGCATACAATTAAAGTTATCCCCTTTTTCCAATTTAAAGTCAAATTAGTTTTGATATTAAAAATAATTTGAGGATTAATTTTCTATTTTGCTTACATCCCCTCTTCTTTTCCTGTTTCAGTATGCCTTCCTTTGTTAGATCTACATCAAAGGGTTTTTTTTTTTTTTGCAAGTCTCTGCATCAAAGTTGACCAACAACTGAAAAGAAGAAGAAGCCAAGAAAAAAACATAGAAGAAAATGCCAAAGAAGAAGTTTTCATCTAGGTTATCGATCAAGGCACCACCAGCACTCAGTTCATCATCTATGACAAATTTGCTAGAATTATTGGGTCCCACCATGTTGAGTTTACTCAATTCTACCCTGAAGCAATTACTTATTCAAAAGTCACTCTCCTTTTATCTTCTTTGATTTTTGTCCCAAGATACACCTAACAGTAAAAGCTTAAGATTTTCCAAATGTGAGTTTTACATTGGAATCTAAAGAAAAGAAAGATGAAGTTTTTACATAGGAAAAGAAAGGGTTTACCTATATTTGTATTCAATATTTATTCATAAAAATATAAATGAATTCTTTGATTTCAAACAAGTGAAGCCATTTGTGAAATTGAATCAAGATTAGAAAGACAAATGTGTTGTGGCATTATTAATGATTTTAAAGTTAATTAAGGTTTTGAGTAAGATATTTTGGATTGATTTTGACTTTTACATCATGATTTTGGGGTTTATTATGTCATTAAGTACTTTTTTAAGCTATTCTAGGAGAGAGATAAGGATGTCGATGTTAGTTCCAAAGCTTGCATCTTCTCTAGCATTTAATTTGATGATGATTTTCCACTTATATCTTTAGTTGTAATCTTTCCTTCCTTTCATTAAACTTAAGATGAAAACTTTAAAGAACAAGAAAATGACTTCAAGCTATGTCACAAATGCCATTTTAAGGTTTATTTCATCCTTATCAGTTATGGTATACATGCAAAAATGATATAATTAAAAGGCTCCAAGTTACAATGAAGCCTTGTTTGATTTCACCTTATACTTATGATATCAAGCCCTAAAACATCTCCTAATGAAAACAAAAAATGTCAAACTTTGAACATTAATTTCTACATAAATTATGCCAAAGTAAGTAGCTACTTTTTGGCAAGAATGGAAAAAAAAAAGATAAAGTTTCTGAATTATCAATTTTATTGAACTTCTCCAAATGAATACTCACAATCTCTATTCATAGAGATTAAATCCTAAGGTTATGACTCTTTGATTATATTGTTTCAATAAAAATTCACTTTCTTTTAATTATTAATATGTCTCTTTGAAAGATGACATACATATTTGTTCATTTGAATAATCAAACTTGTCATTCAAAAAGAAATCATTTTTTACGTTTCTAGAAATATCAACTTTTCATGCAGAGCAGTCGGTTGCTTTGATAAGGTAGTCAACTGCCTTTTTATAATTATAATTTCTAAAATGCTTTTTGTAGCAGGGTAGTCAACTCTTCTATAAAGCAATCAACTTCTTTCATCTTACAGAATGCAAGTCAGCCACTTTATTAATTGACCCCTTTTATTTTCCAAAAGGGTTCCACATTCGGCTTCCTATAAAGCAATCGATTCCTCTTCAATGGCATTCAACTACTATAATATAGATCAATTTTTCAAAAGGCAATTAATCAATAGTAGTCAATTCCATTAGGGTTTGGAATCGATTGTTCTCACTTCCAACTATTATAGACACCACAATTTATCTGGGGCTCTACATTTGATTTTTATTAATAAAAATGAAAAGAATGAAAAATCTGAAAAAAAATGAAAAAAATGAAAAAAAAAAAAAAAGAAGTTGAATTTAGGTTAGAATTGGGTTGTAGGGTTTGAGCTGGGGTTAAGGGTGAAGTTTAACAAAAATTGAAATTCCTATTCGAATGGGGATTCTTTGGCTTTCAATCCTATAAATAGAGACCCTAAGTGAGGCCAAAGAATAAACAAAAAATACAAAAAGAAAATAGAGAGAAAACAGAAGCAAAAACAGTGTTTAAAAGAGCAAAGGCAGTTTTATAATTTTTAGGAAATTTTTTTCAAATTTTTGGCATTTTTTTTGGGAAATTTCTGGAAAATTTCTAGATTTCGAGGAATTTTCCAACAAGATTTGAATTTTTCGATGACTTTCTGGCAAAATTCAAAGTTTCCAGTTTTTGGCATCCATTTTCTAGAAACTGGTGAACTTCCGGCCAGATTTCGATAACCTTACCCAGATTTCAGTGAAAATCCTAGAATCCGATGAAGGATTCAACTGGTGTTCTTGAATCCTAGAGAGAAAAAAAGAGAAAAGAAAGGGAAAAGAGAGAAGGGGGAGGAGAAATCTGGTGTAAAAAGATCAAATTTGACCTTTATACTATCACAAAATGACGTCATTTTAGGCGTTAAGAGACTCCAAGATCCGCATGTTTCTATTCAGTCTGACCCGACCCGAGCGCAACCTATTTTTGGCTAACCCACGTTCCACCCAAACCTTCAACTGAGCTGAATTGCCTGAGCTATGCCTTCTAGCCGCTTTCGTGCCTCAAGCCGAGCCGTTTTAACTGCTGAGCCAAGCCACGTCAAGGTTTTTTTTTCATTATTTATTAATTTATTTATATTATTATTTTTTTACTTATTTATTTATTTATTAAATTGGAATTATTTATTTAAGTAAGCATTCCTTTATTTTTCAATGATTTTCCTAAAATAAAATCTTTAAAAAATATATTTTTGAGGAAAAGTTGAAAGTATCAATTTTCTTGAAAATAAAATTTTCAAAAAGAAATATTTTTGAGGAAAAGTTGAAAGTATGAAAATAAAATTTTCAAAAAAAAATACTTTTGAGGAAAAGTTGAAAGTATCAATTTTCCTTGAAAATAAAATTTTCAAAAAAATATTATTGAGCAAAAAGTTGAAAGTATCAATTTTTCTTGAAAATAAATTATTAAAAAAAACATTTTAAGGAAAAGTTGAAAGTATCAATTTTCCTTAAAAATAAAATTGTTAAAAAGAACATTTTAAGGTAAAGTTGAAAGTATCAATTTTCCTTGTATAAAAACATGAGTTTTTTTCTTATAAAACACAAAAGAGATCTACATCAAAAATCAAATCATCATCCCTTTTTCCTTTTGTCTTTTTCTTTTCTTAGAAAATTTTTAATGTTAAATAATCTGATGATTGAGCCTCTGCAAGTGAAACAATAGTTTTCTTGTATACTCTTAAAGCGAGGAAATTTTCTTAATTTTTTGTCAAAAGTATTGAAGTCAATTAAGGATAATTTCCAATAAGTAATTACTTGGTAATTTTTAAGGCTTATTGCATAACACGAAATCGAGCAGGTATCATCTTTTGATAGGCATTGTGAAGGTGCTATAACCTTCCTCATATGTAACCGTACTCTCGGACCTAGTTCTGATTTCACAAACATTGAATTTACCTTTTAGTTGAACTTAGGATTCCTTTTTAAAAAGGATAAATTTAGTTAGGTGGCCTATCGCACCTAGATAAAAAAAAATTAGTAGTGACTCCTCAAGTTAATGTCTAGTTATAGATTTACAAATCTATATGTTATGATAGTTTGATGACTCCACTGGAGACCAACGGAGAGTCAGGCCAGCAAATAAATTTGTGTTATCCAAAAGCCTATTAAAATTGAAGTGTTTGTAAAGATTTTTTTTATGCATTCATTTTGTTTATTTATTTGATAATTATGTCATTCATATACATGTGCATGACATGGGCTCTATACCCGAACTCCGTCCCTCTATGAGGGAGCAAAGTACCTATGCTTTCATGAGGTTTTAATGCCTCTACAGTGGCTAGCAAAATACTCTCACTTAAATTAACCTTTTTCGCTTGCAGCCTATAATGGGTAAGGATTAGGGTGCCTTACTAGTCTTTGATGGACAATGATGTAAGAAACAATTTGGGAACCTTTAGACTTTAAACTTGAACCACATATAGTGAACCTTAGAAGCACCTAACTTCTAGATAGAGCCATCTCCTTCCCTTTAGAATTGACCAAAAGCATAGAATTCATTCCTCTTATTATGTGTGATGTGTTAATTTATTTAGTTATTTGTTTATTTATTTCTCTTTATTTGGTGTACTAACCTCTTCTCTTATTCATTTTTGCACTGATTCATGCTCATATCATAAAGTTGCATAAAAAACATTTGCTTGAAAAGACGGTCTTCAACAAAGAGTTTTTCATGGACTCCACAGAATGACTAGTTTGCTCTTTGTTTGTATTAGCTCTTTGTGAATCACCTAACAAAGTAAAGGTCCAGTCAAAATGGATTCAACAAAAGGAGGGGGATTGTTTACCAATCGGTTATGCTTCCACCTTGTCTCAAGAAACATCTATCCTCCTCAAACAAAATAATTTAGAGAATTTGCTTGATATATGGAAGAAGATGAGTCCATCAAGACAAGAGGAGTTTTGCCAAAGGCATGGACATATAGTACACCTCCTTGCAGTGAATGTTGACAATCAACTAATTAGAGCTACAGTGCAATTTTGGGATCCTTTATACAAGTGTTTCATCTTTAATGAAGTTGATATGACATCAACCATTAAAAAATATTCGACTTTGTTAGATCTGCACCTCCAAGCTCCTGACGAGATATATGTCAAAAAACACATATTAGGATTTCGTAAGAATCTAGCCTATCTTATGGGGATAAATAAGAAGATTATGGATTAACATACAAAGAAGAACAAGAGCAGGTTTGCCTACCCTAGAAGTTCTTTCATGATTTTCTAGTACAATATGCTAATGAGGAGTGAAGGTTAGATGTGTTTGCCTTAGCCATATATGGAATGGTGATTTTTTCAAAGGTTTTAGGTTATATTGAAATAGTCGTGGTTGACTTTTTCGAAAGTGTGATTAATCACTACAACCCTTCAATGGTGATATTGGTAGAGACTATTAGATCCTTGAGTTATTGTTGCCAAAATGAGGGGCGTTTCACAGGTTGTATACAATTATTGTACTTATAGATGAAAAGCCACTTCAAGTGTAAAAAATGTGCTTTCTCGAAACTTTATTTCTGCAATCGAGCTCCAATCAAAGAATTCTGTGAAAGTGAATGGCCAGAACAAAAGTCTAAAAAAGAGTGGACAGTGTCATTAACAAAGTTGACAAGCACTGCGGTGAGATGGTTGGCCCTGTGGATGAATCGTGAACTTATACTATATCAGTGTGAAGATAACACTGTGGTCCCACTTCTGGGTTTATGGAGAGCAACAAGTTATGTGCCACTTCTAGTGAGGAGGCAGTTTGAGGTAGAATAGTTTATTCTCATGACTCATAAGCTTCATCAATCAGATTTTTCTTACAATGAGCCAAAAGCATTTCAGAGGATGAATGATATGATTAAAGCATGCAAAAACCCCCATAGGGTGAGTCCTAGATTGTTCACTAATAAGGTCACTCATAGGTACTTGGTTTGGAGAGCAAGACAAGGATAGGAAGTGGTATTCACTTATGAAGGCTTTCAACAACCAACAAGAAGAAAGCTTGAAGAAATACCATCAGAATTGGATTTTACGAAAAAAGAGTTTGAGATCGAAAAAGATAGTTAAAGCAAGAAATCCAGAAGCTTCAAGAAGAGAGAGATCAATGGAAAGATAAAGCTAAAAAGCATGAAGTCAAAGTTTGCAAGATTGCTAAAAAATGTGATATAGCTGTCAAAGACCTAGCGAAACTACACCATGAACATAATAAGTTATGTCTAAAGGTCAAAGATAAGGAGATAACAATCGCTAAGCTAACAAATGAAAATGAGTGATTGAAGCAAGAATATGCTGAATTAGAGGAAGAAAGTACCTAGGTATAGATAGAAAATAACATGTTGAATAGCTACCTAAGCAGGTTAAGACAAAGGTTGAATGAACAAGAAGATTATATTGCTACATTGGTTAGAGAGCATAGAGAGTTATCATACTAAGTATGGTGTAGTAAAAGGGAAAATCTGGGAACAAAAAAGTGTATTGAGCATTTAACAACCCAAATTTGCAAAAGGGTATGTAAGGCAAGAGAAATGGTCGAAGAGCTAGAAATACCCAATAGGGGAACATGGACAGCGTCGTTGAATTTCATTAAGGAAGCAAGATACCAGTATAAGTAGATCAAACAATTTTATGATTATAACTCTAGGATGATAAATTCTATGTAAACAAAAGTTCTTTGGAATAATTGAAATCTTTTGGTTGAATACTATCTTAAGGCAAATGTTCTTTGCATGTATGCATTTTCATTCATTGCACTTTCATTCATTACATTTAACAACATAACCATGAGATAGTTGTATAAACTTGCTAATTCTAAATATGGTATTCAAGGTTCAAGGATAACTTCATCCAAAAAGAACCATGCCCACCAATATAACACAAGAGCCAGAGCTGGACAAATAGAGCAAAAAAACTTTCATCGACTTGAAAAAATAGAAAAGGCATGGAAAAAGCTTGAAAATGAGTTGATAAGATTCTAGATGCTCTCAATAAGTTAAACAAAGAAAAGAAGATAGAAGAGAACACAAGGCAACAGGGCCTTCCATCATAAGAAATGGTTGACCCTTTATATCCACCCAGTTTTGGTCCATAACAATCTTAATCCACATAGGATGTAATGCCACAATAGTTCACATATCTTGTATACCCTAAAATGCCATCAGCTTCAAACCCAAGGTATTACCATAGCTATATAAATCCTATTTTTACTGAAAAGGTAGTAGAATTGATCCAAGTTCCTGATCTACATGACTTGAAAGAAAAAGAGAAAGAAAAGGCAAAGGTGGTTGAATCTCAGGAAGACTCGAAGATTAGTATGCTTGAACAAAGGTTACGGGTAGTGGAAGAAATTGGGTTTTCTAGTTCTATCGATACTACTGGGCTTTGCTTAGTCCCGGATATGGCTATTTCTCTAAAGTTCAAAGTACCAGAATTTAAGAAATACGATGGTATGAAGTGCCCAAAGACTCATATCACTGTGTACTATCAAAAAATGGCAGCCCATGCCCATAATGAAAAACTACTAATGCATGTTTTTCAAGATAGCTTTACGAGCTCCGCTACTAGATGGTATGTCAAGTTGGATAGAACTCGTATCCATTTTTTTAGCGATATGGCCCATGACTTTATCAGTCAATATTGACATATTATGGATTTGGCTCCTGATCGTTTGTCTTTACAGAACATGAAGAAAAAGGCAAATGAGTTTTTTAAAGAATACGCCCAGAGGTGGAGGGATGTAGCTTCTCAAGTGCAACCTCCTCTAACTGAAAAGAAAACCACAGTGTTGTTTCTTAATACTTTAAAATCTCCCTATTATGAAAAGATGATAGGGAAATGCAATAAAGAATTTCGTCGACATGGTAATCTCCAGCGAAATCATTGAAAGTGCCATCAAGAATGGCAAGTTAGAGAGAAGGGAAGCATCCATTAAAAGAGCCCGAAAAAAGAAAAAGTCTAAACTTCAAGCTATGTGCTTTGATAGACAACAGTTCAGGGGTTATCAACCCTATCCACCACAAGGATATCCTTCATGTTATCCTGCTATGAATAATGCTTCCCCTTACCTATACCCACCAATCCTACAACCATCCTACCCCTAACCATATCAACCCTCTTTTAGACCTCAAAATACCACATACAATCCTAACATTCAACCTACCCTAAGACATCATACCCATTCGACTAACCCAATGGGTGGTTCATGAGAGCAATGAACTACTCACGAAAAGCCTATATTAAATCCAATTCCCATGACATATACAGAGTTATATAGTGAGCTTTACAACAATCATTTGATTGCTCCTAGCAAATTAGAGCCACTCAAGCCACCTTACCCTAAGTGGTATGATCCCACAGCCCATTATGACTATCACTACGAGATTACTGGTCATTCCACTAAGAATTACACTGTCTTGAAACATAAAGTGCAATAGTTGATCAAGGATGGAATGATTAGCTTTGATACAGGAGGGATAAGTACACCAAATGTTAGTGGCAATCATTTGCCTAATCATAATGTGAATGCTCTGAGTAAAGAACATGAGTGTTATTTGAAGAGAAAAGTGATAGATATTAAGATACCTATCAGTCAGCTATTTGATGCTTTTATGGAAAGTTGACATGATACAACCAGTAGGTCTTCATAGATATCATGGAGCATATGTGATAGGTACAAGCTATAAATTCATAGTAGGGCAATTGGCCACTCTATTGAAAATTGCAAACAATTTTGCTATGAGGTACAAAAGCTCATGGATTCATATAAGATTGAATTCTATGAAGAAAGGGAGGGTTCAAAGAATGCTGAGGTGTCTATGACCAATCAACCACCCAAATTATTTTTAAGTAACAATTTATTATGGGGATAGGCCAAAGTCGACCATAGACAAGTTTGCTCCCACGCCTGTAACCTTTAAAGTCCCTATTCCATTCCTTTACAAGAGCAATATGGCTGTGCCATGGAAATATGGCTATGACATAATAGTCTAAGAGCAAGAAGAGAATGTCTCTAAGCCTTTGATATAAAAGGGGTAACTGCACCAAATGTTAGTGGCAATCTTTTGCCTAATCATAACGTGAATGCTCTTAGTAAGGAACATGAGTGTTATTTGAAGAGAAAAGTGGCAGATATTAAGATACCTCTCAATCAGCTATTTGATGCTTTATGGAAAGTTGACATGATACAACCAGTAGTTCTACATAGTTATCATGAAGCATATGTGGCAGGTACAAGCTATAAATATCATAGTGGGGCAATTGGCCACTCTATTGAAAATTGTGAAAAATTTTACCAGGAGGAACAAAAGCTCATGGATTCATATCAGATTGAATTCTATGAAAAAATAGAAGATTCAAAGAATGCTGAGGTGTTTATAACCAATCAACCACCCAAATTATTTTTAAGGCCATTAATAATTTATTGTAGGGATAGGCCAAAGTCAACCATAGACAAGTTTGCTCCCAAGCCAGTAACCTTTAAAGTCCCTATTCCATTCCCTTACAAGAGCAATAGGGCTATGCCATGGAAATATGGCAATGACATAATAGTCTAAGAGCAAGAAGAGAATGTCTCTAAGCTTGATGCTGCCAATATAACTAGCGTGAGGGCCACCACTCGAAGCGGAAAGTGCTACACTCCAAAAATGCTAGAAAGGGCTAGAAAAGAAAAAGCAAAGAAGATGAAAAAAATCTAAAAGTAGTACCTAAAGAGGATTGCCTAAAATCGATGTCAGAAAAAAAGGCTTATAAATTTTTGAAGTTGATAAAACACAATGAATACTCAGTGATGGAACAATTAAATAAGATGTTGTCATGAATCTCATTGTTATCACTATTATTGAATTCAGAACCACATCAGAATGCCTTGCTGAAAGTGCTGAACCAAGTATATATGGCAAATAATGTGTCTGTTGAATATATGAACCACTTAGCTGAAAACCTGGTTATGCCGAATTACATTTCATTTAGTGATGATGAGATTCCTCTAGAGGGTAGGGGAAGCACCAAGGCTCTGCATATCACTGTCAAGTGCAAGAGCCATATTATAGCCAAGGTCCTTATCGACAACGGCTGTGCTATTAATGTCATGCCTATGTCAACTTTGGTAAGGCTACCTATTAATTACTCACATATGAAAGACAGCCAAATAATTGTCCGAGCATTCGATAGGACTAGACGAGAAATCTTGAGATATATAGATATGCCTTTGCAAATTGGACCATGCACTTTTAATGTAAAATTTCAAGTAATGGATATCTCCCCATCTTATAGCTATTTTTTGGAAAAATCATAGATTCACGTGGCATGTGTTGTCCCTTTTACCCTGCACTAAAAGATTAAGTTCAATGTGGAAAGTGAGTGGGTGGTAGTGTTTGGGGAAGAAGACATGCTGGTAACTTAGTCGCTGAATGCTTCATATGTAAAAGCTGTTGAAGAGGCATTGGAATGTTCTTACCGATCCTTTGAGTTAGTCAACTCTGTGGGTGAAAGACCTAAAAACCAACACTTTTCAAAAGCAATGATGTGTCAGGTCATCAATAAAGGCTGGTATCTTGGAGTAGGACTGGGAAAAAATTTATAGGGGATAAGGGAGCCTCCAACAATGATGGATAACAAGGAGAGACTGGGAAATTAGGGCAAGACAAGCCAACAAGACAACAATGATTATCTCGCACTTATATGATACCTTCAAGTCTGGAGGATTCATGTACTCAGATACAAAAGAAGATTTTGAACTAAGCATGGAAAAGACATTTGCTGAGTTGTCCATTTATGCGATCGAAAATGATAGTAAGTATGAGAAAGAAATATAGGTTCATCTTTGTCCACCAAATTATGAGTTAAACAATTGGAGCATTATTGAAATGCCTACTATCTTTGATACCAATTCAATAAAATTGAACATCCCAATAGCTTCTGCCCAAGGCCTTGGGGTGGTCTTTCGTGTTTGGGCCATTTATCTTTTATTATTTTAATAAAAATTAGGAAGGATGCATTTTTATTCATTTCATCTAGTTCTTTCTTTTGTTTTTTCATTTTTTTCATACATTTTGCCAACATATCCCATTTCATTCAATTTTAGGTCCTTCAATAAACAAAAAAATAATCATGATAATAATCAAGGGGTTAATTTTTAAAAATCAATTAACACTGATGCACTTGATAATGAAGATGATTTCGAAAAATATGCTATCACTCCAGACCTAATGAGATTGATTGAGCAAGAAAGTAAACCAATTGAGCCTTATCAAGAGACAACTAAGTTGGTGAATTTAGGAGATGAGGAGAATAAGAAAGAGGTTAAAATTGGCACGTCACTCTCGTCGATGGACAAGTAACAATTGGAAAATTTTCTTTGAGAATTCGTAGATGTGTTTGCTTGATCTTATCAGGATATGCTTGGGCTTAGTATAGAAATAGTAGAGCACAAACTAACTTTGAAGCCAGAATGTAAGTCAGTCCAACAAAAATTGAGGTAAATGAAACTCGAAATGCTATTAAAGATCAAAGAAGAAGTGAAAAAGCAGTTTGATGTAGGTTTTGTACAAGTGGCCATGTATCCAAAATGAGTAGCCAACATAGTACCAGTCCCCAAAAAAGATGAAAAGGTGCAAATTTGTATAGACTATTGTGATTTGAATAAGGCTAGCCTAAAGGATAACTTTCCTTTACCTCATATTGACACACTGGTAGATAATACAACAAAGCATTTGGTGTTCTCCTTTATGGATGGGTTCTCAAGATATAATTAAATAAAAATGGCCAAAGATGACATGGAAAATACCATTTTCGTGACCATGTGGGGAACATTTTGCTATAAAGTCATACCCTTTGGTTTAAAAAATGCTAGGACAACATACCAAAGAGCCATGGTGACACTCTTTCATGACATGATGCACAAATAGATTGAGGTGTATGTAGATGATATGATTGCAAATCTCGAGAAGGCGAAAATTATATCACCAACCTTAAAAAGTTATTTGAAAGGTTGAGGAAATTCAACTCAAGCTAAACCCAGCCAAGTGCACCTTCGGAGCAAAATAAGGGAAGTTGCTAGGCTTTATGGTCAATGAAAGAGGGATTGAGGTCGATCCAAATAAAATACGGGCCATTCAAAATTTGTCACATCCAAGCACACCAAAAGAAGTTTGAGGTTTTTTAGAAAGATTGAACTATATTTCTCGATTCATATCTCAACTTACCTACAAGTGTGATCTCATATTTAAACTTCTTCGCAAGAATAAACTTGGAGAATGGAATGAGGAATGTCAAATGGCTTTTGAAAAAATTAAGTAATACTTATCAACTCCTCTAGTATTGGTGCCACCTATTCCAAGAAGACCCTTAATTTTATATCTGATGGTGTGCAAGAATTCAATGGTATGTGTGTTAAGGCAGCAAGATGAGTCTAGTCAAAAAGAAAAAGCTATTTACTATTTGAGTAAAAAATTCATAGAATATGAGTACAAGTATTCCTCTTTGGAAAAAATATGTTGTACATTAGCTTGGACTGCCAAAAAACTCAGACAATATATGCTCTATCATACCACATGGCTTGTAGCAAAATTGGATCCAATTAAATATATCTTCGAGAAGCCCTATTTGTTTGAAAGAATTGCTAGATGGTAAGTAATGTTCTCAAAATATGATATCATATATGTGAGCCAGAAGGTAATAAAAGAGAGTACCATAATTGAGTTTCTCGCATATCGTGCTACTGAGGATTATGAGCCAATGAGGTTAGAATTCTCTGATGAAGATTTGATGACTATTTCCCAACTGAAAAAAGAAGGGCATGAAGAAAATTATTGGAAAATCTATTTTGATAGAGCTACCAATGCTTTGAGACATGGAATTAGGGTAATCTTGATTTCTCCAGAAGAATAATATTATCCTATAATAGTGAGGTTGAATTTCAATTGCACAAATAACATCGCTGAATATGAGGCATGTGTCATGGGTTTGCAAGCTGCTATATATAAAAAAGTTAAAGCATTGAAAGTGTTTGAAGATTCAGCTCTAATCATATATCAGTTGAAAGAAGAATGGGAGATTAGAGATTCGAAACTCATTCTATGTCACAAGTATATCCTAGAGTTGATCAATGAGTTTAAAGATATTTAATTTGATCATTTACCTCAGGAGTAGAATTTGATTGCTGATGCTTTGGCCACTTTATCAGCAATGGTTCGAATTAATGATAGCGCTAACATTCAGCCCATCAAGTTAGATGTCAAAGACATGCCGGCTCACTGCTCTAATGTAGAATAGGAGAAAGATGGGAAGCCCTGGTATTATGATATCTTACAATACATTAAGAACCAGCAATACCTTATCTAGGCAATTGAGAATGATAAAAAGGTCATCTAAATACTAGCTATGATTTTTTTCTTGAATGGAGATGTTCTCTACAAAAGACGTAATGACCAAGTATTGTTGAAGTGTGTAAATAAGACTAAAGTTAAAAAAATTATTGAGGAAGTGCATGATAGAATATGTGGGGCACATGCTAATGGACATATGATGGCAAGATGATTGTGAGAGTAGGGTACTATTGGTTGATGATGGAGAGTGATTACATTGACTATGCTAAAAAATGTCATAAATGCCTGATTTATACTGATAAGATTCATGTTCCACCATCTGCTTTACATGTTTGGCACCACCTTGGCCATTTTCTATGTGGGGCATAGACATCATTGGTCCTATTACCCTAAAAGCTTTTAATAGGCATAGGTTTGTTTTTCGTGATTATAAATTACTTCACAAAATTGGTGGAGGCAGCATCATTTGGAAATGTAACACGATCTGTGGTCTGTAAGTTCATAAAGAGAGAAATTATTTGTAGATATGGACTTCTAGAGAAAATTATTTCAAATAATGCCAAGAATCTAAATAACAAGATGATGCAAAAAGTATGTGCTCAGTACAAAATCAAGCACCATAATTCAACACCATACCATCCAAAAATGAATGGGGCAGTTGAGGTAGCAAACAAGAATATAAAAAGAATTCTTAAAAAGATGATTAAGACCTATAAAGACTGGCATGAGAAGTTGCCATTTGCATTGTATGCATATCGAACATCGATGCGTACCTCTACTAGGGCAACCTCATTTTCTTTGGTTTATGGGATGGAAACTATACTACCAGTGAAAGTAGAGATCCCATCCTTGAAGGTTCTAAAGGAAGTTGAGCTAGAAAAGGCTCAATGGATTCAATAGTGCTATGAACAGTTGAATCTCATTGAGGGAAAGAGATTGAAAGTGTTATGCCATGCTCAGCTATATCAAAGAAGAATGATAAGTGCTCATGATAAAAAGGTTCAACCTCATTGTTTTCGAGAATGGGAGTTGGTCTTGAAAAGAATTCTCCCAATCCAACACGATAATAGAGGAAAATGGACTCTGAATTGGGAAAGGCCATATGTTGTGAAACAAGTTTTCTCAGGTGAAGCATTAATATTAACTGAGATGGATAGAGATGATTTACCTCATCCTATAAATTTTGATGCTGTGAAGAAGTATTATGCTTGAAAAAAAAAACAAAGAAAAAAAACAAAAGAGAAAAAAATAGAAAAAAATGAAAAAAAATGAAAAAAATGAAAAAAATGAAAAAAAGAAAAAAAAGGAAGACTCAAGGCGAAAATCCAAAAAGGACTATTTGAGTCAAAAGGGGGTTTATCTAAGTTAAAAACTCGAAAAGGTAGCTTAGATAAAGAGAATACAACATCGAATATGAGATTCATTGGCAAAGAGGCTAGCATATTCTGAGGAACTCTAAGTTGTTGAGTGCATTGGGTGGTCGAATTTTTTGAAAAGGACTTCAAGATATGTTATCATAATTATTGGATTGTTATTTTTGGGCATTGTCCTCATACCCATTTTTGTAATTCTTTTTTTTTCAACTGGCCAAAGTTTGCGATCATTTTTGCTAATAAAAGACATTTCATTCTTTGTGTGCCTCTTCTGTTGACTATTTCTTAGCCATTCTTACTATTTTCTCTCCAATACCTTACAATGGAAGAAATGTGTGAATGTATTCTTACTTTTTGAGATTGAAATAATGATTGATAAATGAATAATAGTATGAAAGATTTTTACATTACATTGGAAAAGTTAAAAGTGATAAAGGCAAATTTGAAAAGTTCAGTTCCTGATAAGGACATTGAATTTGGAAAGAGATTTCTTGAAAAGGAGAAGATGAGAATTAAATGAGAGAAATGATTGAGAGTTTCATTGATTTGGCCCTAGTATTTGAAGATTGAGGGGTTTGGGGCCCAAGAAAAAAGCTTGAGAAACTTAAGTACTACAATTGAATGGGAATTAATTAACCAGTATTTGCATAGCATGCATTGCATTTCTAAATGTCTAGTGCATAGCATACATTGCATTTAAAAAGGTTTGGTGTAGGGATGTTCCAAGATCCCACGTAAAGAATACAGATGTGAAGATTTTTCGATGAAAGAACTTCAAATTCTTATTTGAAAAAAAGCTTATAAGGTAAGATTTTAATCCTTGAAAGAGGATATTCCTCAATATTAGGAATGATTTGTAAGCACTTCGAGCATAATCTCCTAATCCCTTTAGACACGATCTATAATTCCTTTGGACATGGTTGTCAATGAGTAATTTGTTTTTTCAAAAGCTATGGTGTCTCTGTTTAGAGGAGCATTTTATTTTTCAAAGTTGCGGTGCCTTTGTTTAGAGGTGCAATTTATTTTTTAAAAGTAATGGTGCCTCTGTTTAAAGGAGCATTTTTATTTTTCAAAGTGGTGGTGCCTCTGTTTAGAGGAGCAAATTTTTTTTTAAGTTATGATGCCTTTGTTTAGATGAGCAATTTATTTTTTTCAAAGTTGTGATGCCTCTGTTTAGAGGAGTAATTTATTTTTCAAAGTTTTGGTGCCTCTATTTAAAGGAACATTTATTTATTATTGAGCCTCTATTTAGAGGAACTTCATTTACTTTTTCAACAAAAAAAAAAAACAACATAAAAATGTGTTAAGTTGATTGGGTTGTCAACGTCTTTGCACAATTCTTATTTCATAAAAAATAAGTAAAAAGAGGCAGCTGTAGACATCCTAATCTGTCTGAGGGTCTACATTTGATTTTTGTTAATAAAAAAATTAAAAAAAAAGTTAAATTTAGGTTGAAATTGGGTTGTAGGAGCTAGGGTTAAGGGTGAAGTTTAACAAAAATTGGAATTCTTATTCAGATAGGATTCTTTGGCTTTCAATCCTATAAATAGAAACCCTAAGTGAGGCCAGAGAATACACGAAAAGTACAAAAAGAAAACAAAGAGAAAACAAAAGGAAAAATAGTGTTCAAATGAGCAAAAGTAGTTTTAGAAGTTTTTAGGAAATTTTTTCAAAAACTTTTGGCATTTTTTCTGGGAAATTTTTGGAAAAACTCCATATTCCATCCAATTTTTTTCGAGATTTGAATTTTTCAATGACTTTCTGGCAAAATTCAAAGTTTCTGACAAAGCTTCCAGTTTTCGGTATCTATTTTTTGGAAACCATTGAACTTCCGGCCAAATTTCGATGACCCTACCTAGATTCTGATGAAAATCTCAAAATTCGACGAAGGATTCAACTGATGTTCTTGAATCCTAGAGAGAGAAAGAGAAGAGGGAAGAGAAATCTAGTGAAAAAAGTTCAAATTTGGCCTTTTATACTATCACAAAACGACGTCGTTTTGGGTGTTAAAAGACTCCAGGATCCGTGAGTTTCTATTCGGTCCAACCCGACCAAGGTGCAACCCGCTTTGGGTCGACCCGCGTTCCAGCCAAACCTTTAACTGAGCCAAATCATCTGAGCATGCCTTCTAGTCGTTTTTGTGACTCAAGCTGAGCCATTTCAATCGCTGAACCGAGCCGCGTCGAGGTTTTTTTTTTCATTTATTTATTTATTTATTATTATTATTATTATTTCCACTTATTTATTTATTGATTAAATTGAAATTATTTATTTAAGTAAATATTCCTTTATTTTTCAATTATTTTCCTAAAACAAAATCTTAAAAATATATTTTTTTGAGGAAAAGTTGAAAGTATCAATTTTTCTTGAAAAAAATTTTCAAAAATAGAAAAAGAACATTTTTTAGGAAAAGTTGAAAGTATCAATTTTCCTTAAAAATAAAATTTTCAAAAAAAATACTTTTGAGGAAAAGTTGAATCAATTTTCCTTGAAAATAAAATTTTCAAAAAAATATTTTTGAGTAAAAAGTTGAAAGTATCAAATTTCTTTGAAAATAAAATTGTTAAAAAAAACATTTTAAGGAAAAATTGAAAGTATCAATTTTTCTTGTATAAAAGCATGAGTTTTTTTCTTATAAAACACAAAAGAGATCTATATCAAAAGTCAAATTATCATCCCTTTTTCCTTTTGTTTTTTCTTTTCTTAGAAAATTTTTAATGTTAAATAATCCGATGATGGGGCCTCTACAAGTGAAACAGTAGTTTTCTTGTATACTCTTAAAGTGAGGGAATTTGCTTAATTTTCTGCCAAAAGTATTAGAGTTAATTAAAGATAATTTTCAATAATTAATTACTTAATAATTTTTAAGACTTATTGGATAACACGAAATTGAGCTGATACTATTTTTTATGGGTGTTGTGAGGGTGTTATAACCTTCCTTATACGTAACTATACTCCCAGACCTAGTTTTGATTTCGTAGACATTGAATTTACTTTTTAGAGATAGCTAAGTTGAACTTAGAATTCCTCTTTAGAAGGGACAAATTCAATTAGGTGATCAATCGCACCTAAATAAAAAAATATTGGTGATGACTCCTCAAGTTAATGTCTAACTATAGATTTACGAATCTATATATTATGACAGCTATAGCAGTCAATTGCTTTAGGCTTTCAATTGATTGCTATTTATACAAAATTTAAATTTTAGCTTTTATTTGTCAAAGCAGTCGACTCGTTCTCTTGGCAATCGACTACTCTCCCTAAATGTTTAAAGCAATTAGGAATATATTCTTATTGGTATTAAACTCTCAATTTTCAAGTTCTTTTTTATTTTTATTAAACCCATTTTTATTTTCAGAACCTATTTCGTTTGAATAATTCTAAACATCATTTCTTCATGCAAAAATATTTGTTTCTAAATATTGATCAGGTTTTTATGTTTATCTCAAAAAAAGGGTAAATGAATCCGATGCATTGTAACTTTTAGGCTTTTGGACCAGAATGGGACTGTTAGGAGAGGCCACGTCAGCGTCAATAATTTAAGTATGTTTTGTTTGTTTACATTTTGTAATACTTTCGATTTTCTATTGCTTTCTTAATGGTTCTTAAGTTGACAAATTGATGCAAATGCAAGCTATTGGCATTTGTAGTAATTGGTTTAGAAAAAAATAAGAATTGAATATTTGTCCTTTTGGTTTAAAATGAAGAAAAAAAAATGAATTCTACTTTTAAATATGGTTAGTTTGGCATTCATATATAAAAGAGTATTATACGTGTAAGGTTAAGGTAAGCACTTTTTCTTAAAAGGAACAACTTATAAGTTTAGATATGCATTACATATTTAAAGTCAAAAAATAACTTTATAAAATTATTTATGAATTTTTGCTATTAATGAAAAGCTTCAAAACCGATAATTAATAATTTATAATTTTTTAGATTTTTTTATCTTTGAGTTCATCTATTAAAACTTTTTTTTTCATAAATAATGTTTCATAAGAATTTTTTATTTATTTATTTAAGCTTGCTTGAAACATAAAATTTTAGACGAATAAGTCGCATGTTATCATTTGAATTTATGCATTGTTATTCGACAATCAATAAAAACTTAATTTTATTCTAAAAATAAAAAGGATGATTGCAATATTATAGTTTAGTTTTTTATTTTATTGCCTATTAATATAAAAAGATAAAATGATAAATTTTAAAAATATAAAAAAAATTTACCATCGGTGAGGGCCGCCCGCTCGTACTTATATAAAATCAATAACCTCCTTGGTAACGTATTGATATGCACATTTATTTAGTACCGAGATTAAGAAACATATTCTAATTTTAGTGTTTTTACTGTAATTAAATTAGAAATAAAAATATTAAAATTAATATAAAATATAAAAAATTATTCTATGTTTTTTTTTTTAATGGACACAATAACAAAATAATTAAAAACGAAAGACAAACATTCAAACTATGTAAAAGGGGGTACAACAAACTTAGTGGTTTTACTCATTTTATACTATAACTATGCCACAAATTGCTTCGGGATCAAAATTTTTTTATTAAAATAAGTAAATATTTCTTCAAAAACCTGAAAATAATTATATTTTTAATGCTTTCAAACATGTTAATATCAGTCTAAATTAAATTTTGTTAACAATCATGCTATTTTATTAATGAAATTATAAGTACAAATTATAATCATAATCAAATATTACATAATTGAATAGTTAAATAAATAAATCAATCAACAAACTAGAATATAATTAAAGAAAGTCAACATAAAAATTAAAACAAACTCACATATAATAAAACTTGAACCTAAAATCTTATGATTTTAAATTCCCTTCCTTATCATTAAGCCAAAGTTTCATTACCATTAATAATTGTAATTTTCATTTAGAAAAATAATTAATATAGGACATAAGATTGAAGCTAAAATTGGCTCTTGGACAAAACCATTTTTGAAACTTAAAATTCACTTTCAAATTGTTATTCGGATCTCCAAAATTTTTAATTGGGTTTTGAAATTCAAAGCCATGAGATATGTTTGAATCATTTAATTGGGCTTTAGTTCTAATATTCAGGTTTCAATTTGCTTTTTCATTTTTTTAATTTCTTTTTATCGTTAGTGATGAAATCAAATCGGAAAGCACCAAAAAAATTGAAAAAGAATCGAATCAATGAGGATTAGTACAATTCTTGTTAGACTATTTTAAGGATTAAATTGGCGAGACAGAGGAAACCAAAAGGAATGCTTGAAAAAAATCAGCCATTTTAAAAAGAACTCAGAAAAAGAAATCAACAAGATCAGATTTTCATTGACCCCATCCCCTCAATTCGTTGCAATTCCTATAATTATTGGCAGAAACTCCCTATAAATATACAACCAATTCAAGCACTAAGCACAAAGACAATCGGGAAAAACAACAAATAAATCAACAATTACAAAATAACAAAATACGCAATTAGATTTTTCTTTTTAATTTTTTGGGCAAAGAGATTTTATTTTTTAAGAGTTTCGGGTTTTATAAGAAGTTGGAGTGTCAAGATTTTTGGGCTAAGAATATAAGCATAGGAAGTTGTTGGAGGCATTTAATGGTCAAAAGAGTATTACAATCTTTTTCCCTATTAGAGGATGTCAACAGACAGCTAGGTGTATTTCAGGTATTTGAGCCGACCTGACATGTCTAATACCTAATTAGTTCGACAATGTCATTGTTGTCCCCCATTGGTCCCTGGCCTCTTATCTATAAGTACAGACATCTAAGTATTGTCATTTCAGGTTCCATCTTCTTGTAATTCTTTACTTTTCTCTCCTTTCGATCTCCATTATTTTGATCTCTGACTTATGTGTCAGAGTACAAACGAAATGAACACTACCTGCTTTTGCATCTAGCCGCTCTTTTCCTTCTATTATAATTTTAGGAATATCCTTAGGTCAAAGCTTTGCACCAACATTTTGGTGCACCACATAAAGGGTTTTCTACTCATCGATCGAGCCTAAAATCAGGCCACCTAGGAAGAAAGCTTTAGAGGATAGAGACACGGTTGTCCTAGCTGGAATGAAAATGCATAATAGCCAACATATGGATTGACCTGTTCCACAATAGGCTGTCCTAACCAAAGAATAATTCCAGGCTCTAATTGAACAAATACAAGCCCTCAAGCAAATGCTACAAACTACAACCCCACCCTAGGCTTCAAAGGTGTCTGTTCTAGTCACCCACAGCCAATAAGCTGTAGAAAGGCAACCAAGCTATGAAGAAAAGAAAGCTTCTTTTGCCTTCAAAAAAGAAAAGCATGATGTTCTAGTCACTTATCATAACCCTAGCCACAACACGACACTCTCCACAACCTAAAAATTAAAACAAACTGACCTAGAACCCTAATTGAGCAGAGACTTAGAAGCTTGGATGCAAGCCAAGAAGAAAGAGTTGAAAAGGAAGGTAGTAGCTTTTGAGGATGAGGTCAAGTTCTTAGAGATCTCGTCCTTCACTAAAGAAATTGATAGAGTTATGTCTCCAAAGGGATTCAAAATGCCGACCTTGGAAATATATAATAGTTCATCTAAACCCTTTGACTATTTAGAGCTTTAATGAAGCTTTGATGTGTAAGGGTCTGCTTACTACCCTCAAAGGCATAGCTTAGTCTTGGTATAACAGCCTAAAAGCCAAGGTCAATTACAACATTTAAAAAGCTCAACCACTCATTCTTGTTCCATTTTGTAAGCAACTAAAAAAAAAAAAAAAAACTTTGAGCCTGATGTCAATTCATCAAGGTAGAAATGAATCTTTGAAAAATTACATTATGCATTTTAATGCATAAGCTCTATAGATGAAAGACCAAAAGCAAACAATCATTGTAGCTACTCTAACAAGTTGATTCAATGATAAAGAGTACTACCTTAAGATGAGCTTGTATTTAGAGCCATCTAATAAGCTAGCTAACATCCTACTTATGGCCAAAAAATATATAAATATCAAAACTATAATTAGAAACAACCAATGTGAGAGAGGCTAAACCCCCATTTTCAGTGCTCGAGGTAAAAGAGGCTTATCCCCTCTTCAATTTCATAAAAAACGTAAGGATTTCTATGATTTTCCCTTAAGAGAGAAACGATATAGGGTTAGGAGCCCTAGCATAGAAAGAAACTACATTGCACTAAATACTTCCCGAGAGAGGATTTGATGCTACTGGAAAAGAATCCAGAACTCAGATAGTCAAAGTCACTAGGGCAAAACACAAAGAAGAATCCAACCAAAAGATATGCCTTCCACAAAAATAAAGGCCATAATACCAAGGACTATGTCAACCTAACAAACAAAATTAAAGCTTTGATCAGAAGAGGTAAGCCAAGAAGGTTTATGGATTGATGGAGACAAAGGCAAAATATGTCGAACTACAGAAGAGATCAGAGAGAACCCATAAAGGACAGGAAAGATAGGCTAGAGAAAAATGGAAGAAAAAAAGCTCAAAGGGATGAACAAAGATAGGAAGAGGGTCGAACTACTGATAGTAAACCAATTGGTGAGGTAATCAATGTCATTACTAGGGGAAGCTCTACTTCAACTAAAAGAAAGTTTGACCAAGGCATGGTCATTGATTCTTCGACAAAGAAAGAGAAGGACTAGAAAGATGAATCGATCTTATTTAGTTTGAAAGACTTGAAAGAATTTCATAACCCCATAATAATGCTATAGTGATCACAACAATGATGTACAACTATGTGGTTAAGAAGATCATGCTTGATAATGGAAGTTTAACCGATATCTTATATTACGCCATCATGAAGAATATGGAAATCAAGAAAGACCAGTTGCAACCAATCAACACGACTCTGATTGGATTTAGAAATGAGCAAGTACTAGTTAAATGGAGTATTAAATTATTGCTTTCATTGGGAACGAAACCAATGACAGTGATCTCGATCATAGAATTCATGGTCATAAATGTCACATCTACTTACAATATGATATTAGGTTGACCTAGTCAGTCTATTATACAGCTCATAGGGTCAGCTTCTCATTTGAAAGTCAAGTTCCTAAGCCCTCATAAGATTGGAAAGGTAAAAAGAAACCAATCCACGACGTGGCAATGTTATATCACAATGATTAAAGGAAACACTGGGAAGCAAACAGAAAGCTCGACTAAGATTGAGAAGATTAAAGAAGAAAATGAAGCAATAAAGATTGAAGAGAAACAATAAGTAAAAGTAAGCAATTCAACAATAGAAAAATAACATGAAAGAAGTGTGTTCTTAAGCCATTCTGAGCTCTTAAGCTCCACATTGACAAAAACCAACATTTTAGTAATTTTTGAAAATTTTGAAAAGATTCTACAAGTGTTCAAGCTCTTAAGCCAACATAAATATATACTTGTCAAATGGGACCAAGCTAACATATAGGCTAAAAGAAAAAGTGAAATGAAATACATATATTTTGTTCAATTTTACACTCTCATAAATCATCATTGTACTTACTAATAACATACAAACTACCACATCGAGATTTGTCCTCACAAGAAATGGTCCCAACCTAATTAAGTATAAAGAAATAATTGATCAAAGACTTAAGTTAGATGAAAACCAACCTAAACCAGCAAAAAACCTTATATCTATATCATTATGGGAGAACACCTTTAAAAAGTATATGCAAATTGGAATTAAAGTTGAACTTAAAGAGTAATTAATCCAACTTTTGATAAATAATGTCGACCTATTTCCTTGGACACCATTTGACATGCTTAGAATTGATACCAATGTGATGGTCCACAGGTTACACACCAATCTTGACATGAAATTAGTTTGGCAAAAGAAGTGGACTTTTACTCCAAAAAGGTAGAAGGCTATTAAGGAGGTGGTCGATAAGCTATTACTAGCAAGTTTCATTAATGATGTTTATTACCTCAAATGGATAGCTAATGTGGTCATGGTCAAGAAGCATAGTGAAAAATAGATGATGTACATTTACTTTACCAACCTTAATAAAGCTTTTCCAAATGATAGTTTTTCTTTCCTTCACATAGATTGACCAATGAATGACAATGCCAAACATAACTTTTTCAATTTAATGGATGATTACTCTGGCTATAATCAAATTAAAATATTGAAAAAAGATAAGAAAAAAATAGTTTTTATCAATGAGAAAGAACTATATTATTATAAGGTGATGCCATTCAGTTTGAAAAATATAGTAGCGTCATACTATAGATTGGTTAATAAAGTCTTTAAAAATCAGATCAGCTAGAACATAAAGATATACATGGATTACATGATAGGAAAGAGTAAGAGCCTAGTTAAGCATTTAAAAGACCTAGAGGAAACCTTTAATTCCCTAAAAATGTATAACATTAGGCTTAATCCAAGCAAGTGAGCCTTTAGAATTACGTTAGGGAAGTTCCTTGGCTATATAATTAATAAAAGAGGGATAAAAGTGAATCCAGATAAGGTTCAAGCCATCATAAATGCAAAAGCACCAACCTCAGTGAAGAAAGTGTAAACACTAATCGAAAGAATAGTCATTTTAAACAGGCCTATGTCTAAGTTAACAGAGTGATGCTCACCATTTTTCAAGATTTTCATAAGCATCTCTGACTTTAGGTGAACCCTTCAATGTCAAAAGGCATTTGATAAGCTTAAAGAGTTATTACCCTCTCTACCCATCCTTTCCAATCGAAGGCTTAATGTGACATTGTATTTGTATTTAGCCATTACCGATCAGGCCATCAGCTCAGTTTTGATCCTGAAAGAAGAAAAAAAGTAAAGGCCGATCTATTTTGTAAGTAAGGTACTGATAAGTTGGAGATAAACTATACCAAAATAGAAAAGTTAGCCTACGTAGTCATCACATCGATCAAAAACCTCATACCTATTTTCAAGCTCGCACAATTCATGTATTGACCAACCAACCATTCAAATAGGTCTTATAAAAATCAAAACTATCAGGCAAACTAATAGAGTGGACAGTAAAACTTAATGAATTCAACTTGCATATGCTCTTTAGGTTAGCTTTAAAATCCCAAGTATTGACAGACTTTATCATAGAACTCACGTTGACTTATTCCAACAAACAAATTGAGAAGAACGAGCAAGTTAAAAAAAATGTGAAAACTTTTATCAAAAAATCAGTTACCAGCCAGAACAGTAGGGCTGTCCTCATCCTAATAAGCCTAGAAGGCTTGTGATATCAATATGCCTTTAAATTCAAATTCAAGTCATCCAACAATGAGGTCGAGTATGAGGCATTGATAGCCGGCCTAAGATTGGCAGTCAAGCTAAATTTAAAGCATATAACTATGTATAGTGATTTTTAGTTAGTGGTTAGTCAGATAAACAATGAGTTCAAAGCTAGGGAAGAAGAAATTTGGAACTATTTACACAAAGTACTGGCCTTTGTCATTTTTTTTCACAAAGTCAAGGTGAAAGAAATATCAATGTCAAAAAATTCATTGGTAAACTCCTTGTCTAAACTGGCCTCAAAGATGATAATAAAAAATTTAGGCCAAGTCTTAGTATAAGAATTGGCATAGAAAAGAACTGAAGAGAAACTGGTCAAACAAATTAAGGGAAAAAAACTTGGATGACTCTAATCAAAGTATACCTGACCATAGGAGAACTATCTATAGACAAGGTTTAAGCTAAACCTTTAATGAGAAAGGCATCTCGGTATACTATGATTAATTAAAAGTTATACAAGAGATCTTTCTACCTATCCTACCTGAGATGTGTGCACGATGAAAAAGTAAACTATGTCTTTAGGGAAATTCATGAAGAGATATGTGGAAATCACTTCTGACCTTGGTTATTTGTTTCCAAGATACTTAGGCAAGGGTACTATTGGCCCACCATTAGAAGGGATACGATTGACTTAGTGAAAAGATGTGACAAGTGCCAAAGATTCGATCATATGCTACATTTTTCGTCAACTAAACTCACTCCTATCATCTGCCCTTGGCCTTTCATTCAATAAAGGATAGACATTTTCAAACCATTTACCCCAACCAAAAGACAAAGGAGATTTGTTTTTGTATAAGTAGACTGCTTCATTAAATAGCTTGAAACTGAGGCTTTAGCTACCACAACGGAGACCCAAGTCAAGAAATTTTTGTGAAAGAACATTGTTTATTGGTTTGGCTACCTTGGTCAATAATAATGGACAATGACAAACAATTTGGAAATTCAAGATTCAAGAAATAGTGTTCCAACCTCTATATTGATTTAAGGTTCACGTTGATTACCCACTTTCAATCTAATAGCCAAGCTAAGGCATCCAATAAGATGATATTAAAGGCCTTAAAAAAAAAGGTTGGATGAGGCCAAAGACAAACAGGTTGACAAGCTCCTTAGAATACTATGGGTTTTGAAAGCAATCATAAAGGTCCCTATAAGAGAAACCTCTTTCAACCTAGAATTTGGAAAAAAAGTCATGGTGCCCATTGAGATTAGCCTCTTGAGTTTAAGAGTCAAACCCTGGTTAGAGGAAGGAAATGAAAAGGTTTTGAAGGCTAACCTCAGTTTACTTGAAGAATAAAGTAACATTGCCCTAACCTTAATAGCAACTTATCAACATAGGGTATCTAACTACTACAACAAAAAAGTCTGACATAAAAAAATTAAGAAAAGTGACCTAGTACTTAGAAAGATTAAAGCTTTAAGAGTTGATGACCAAGGTGGCAAGTTAGCCCTGACTTGAAAAGGGCCTTACATGTTTAAAAAGGTAATCCACAACATGACTTATAGATTATAGGACATAAACGATGGTCTTGTCCCGAGGACATGGAATCATAGACAATTTAAAAATGTACTATCAATAGCTTGAACTTAGTTGAGCTTACACTTGTAACCCAAAACTCATTGAATGAAGTGATGATAATCATATTCATTGTGAGTCTTAAAATTGTGTTTTGTCTGACCTAAGATAACCTTGGTTAAGTTTGACCTAAGACTTAAAGTTAAATATGATTACGTTTATTCTAACTCCTAAGCTCAAGCTTCAACCGACCTAACATGGTCTGACTTGTGACTTGTATCAAGATAGATTCTTAAGTTAATTTAAAACATTATTGAACCAAGCTGAAACTTTGGATTATTTTGAATCAAGTTAAGATTTGGTTGAGTTATTTTGAGTTGTTCGAGCTAAGTTTACTAAACTTAAGCTACAGGATCATTCAGTGGTTTATTTTTTAGCTTAAACTTGAACTCTTTTACTTAAATATTAAAGAGGCAAAAGGGAAACAAAATAGAATTGAAATTTGAAACAAAAATTTTTATTTTTCGTTAATGGTCAGTAGATCAATACAAAAAATCATCAGTTGATAGAAATTTAGTAGATTGATTTGATTCGAGGTTACAACAAAAAATCATCCTCACTCTTAAACTAAAATTTACAAAAAATCAACAAAAAGAAAGAAAAAAAATGCCTTTCAAGCATCAATAGTAGTAGTAATAGTAGGCCCATTTTTTACCTCAAGGGCAACCTCGATCTCAGCATCCATAACTGTAGCTTCATCATCTTCCTTTTCTTTGTCCAAGTGATGTGGAGGAAACCTTGACTTGATGTTAGGCCAATGTTAGAAAGGTCGAGATTGAGGTCAACATACTTAAACAACACTTCTTTTTTGCAAGCTCAAAGGCACCAAAGACATTCTTCCTTGAAAACTTCACTTGGAGCTAAGTGAATTCTCTAAAAGTTCTGTAAACCTTTTTGGCCTTTTGCTTAATTTCTTCTTTCACTTTCACTTTTACCTCCAGCTTTGACATTAACTTAGCAATTCCAGCCTAAATTTTATAAGCTTTAGCTTAACTTGCTTTTCATGGATTCTACTAAGGCTTTCTCTATGTGCATGCTTTTTAACTTGGCCATCAGCTTGTCTATTTTCTTCTCTGCTTGGCCTCTTTTTGTGGGAGGTGCTGAGGTTGGACTTCAGACTACATAGGGCTTTTGTGCTTTTTTTATGTTCCTTACACTAGGCAATCAGGTCCTTTTCAACCTTGAGCATATAAGCCATAACCATGTAAGCATGGTACAGAGCTTGGCTAGCATTGTCAGTAGGTTAAGGTCAAAGTTTTTGGTAAGCTATAAAAGCTAAACTTAGACTTAGAAAAATAGCAAAATGAATAATGATGAAAGAATTAAATTGAAGCAAAGAGATACTTATTGGTTAGAGGGATCACGGCCTTACAGAACCTCTTTCCCATATTAAAACTCTTTAGTGGGTTCTCATTGGGAGTGTATTCCAAGTTGATGCAGAGCTTTTCTGAGCTCAACTTCAAAACCCTAGACTCAAGATTTTCCAAAGTGTAGGAAAAGGCCTTAATTTTCAACTTCTTTATAAGAGGAGAAGCTACCATGAAGAGCTCCTAGTGTGCCATTGTCTTATGTTTTTTGGTGGTGGCAGAAGGCTAAACTAAGGAGCTTGGCTGCT
Source organism: Durio zibethinus (assembly GCF_002303985.1). The sequence continues at coordinate 18,847,448 of NW_019167949.1, read as the reverse complement.
TATTCATTATTGTATTCACCACTTTATCCTAATTATTTACTTTAGGGTTAAATATATATTTTGCTCCTAAACTTTAAAATTTTTATCACATTAGTACCTACAGAATTTTTCTGTCACATTGGTACATGAACATTCAAATTGTTATCACATTGGTACCTCAAACTAACGTCGTTAGTCAATTTTGCTAATGTAATATAAACATCCAATAAGATCCTAACTTGTGCCAAAAGTCAAATCAACGCTATATCATCATTGTCACATCAGCATAAAAAAGAAAACTCCAAAATAATCAAAAAAATTATAAAAAATTCAAAAAGTTAAAAAAATCTAAAAAATCTAAAAAATTCAAAAAAATTTTAAGAAATTTTAAAATTTTCTAAAAAAAAGTTTTAAATTTTATAACATAATTTTAGAATTTTTAAAAAAACTTTAATATTTTTTTATAATTTTCTAAAATTAAAAATTTTTGAAATTTTTTTCAAAATTTTTAAAATTTTTAAAATTTTTTTAGAATTATTTAAAATTATTTAAGGTTTTATTTTTTTTAAGTTTTAAAATTTTTACAAATTTTTAAAACATTTATAATTTTGTAAAATGTTTAGAATTTTTTATAATTTTTTCAAATTAATTTTTTATACATTTAAAATTATTTTAAATATTTTAGAATTTTTTTCAAAATTTTTAAAAATTTTTTAGAATTGTAAAGTTTTTAATTTTTTTTTTTTAAGTTTTAAAAATTTTTAGAAGTTTAAAAAATTTTAGAAATTTTCTTTTTTATGCAAATGTGGTAATGATAATGTGGCACTGATTGAATTTTTTTGATATGTATCATCATTTTATTGATGTTGATTTGATGTCAATAAAATTGACTAACAACATTAGTTTGAGGTATTAACGTGATAACAATTTAAAATTTGAAATACCGATGTGATAGAAAAATTCTCTAGATACCAATATGATAAAAATTTTAAAATTTAAAGGTCAAATATATATTTAACTCTTTATTTGAATTGTGCTGCAAATGATATATGCTCATGGAATTGTTAATTTTATGGTTTCAACTTCTGAATATTATGATCATATTTGAGTTTGAAATTTTAGAAATCTTCCTTCTTTGGCATTGTCCTTCGCACATGAATAAAAATCCAATAAATAAACAAATAAAATTTAAGAAAAAATTGAAGAGTTAAAATGAAAATGAAAAAAGGTAAATGATGAAATATATTTTTCATTGGATTTTATTTGTAAAAATTAGGATTAGCATGCACTGAATGGGGCAAGAATTGGATCCTTTGCACCTACCATGAAATTAACAAACATTGAGTTGCTTCAATGGAATTTTTGTTCCAATTTTAATATTTCTTAATAATTCTATTACGTGTGACCTAATAGGTTCTTTAGTATATCGGTAATAAACACAAGCATTGTGAGTCTTAGTATTTGGCTATGGATGAAATAAATTTTTTGACTTGATCACTAATTCTGTCAATCTTATGTTTATAAATAATGATCAATGCTAGCTTATTATCATAACCCTCAATTACTAGAAAAAAGTTAATATGACTTAACAACCTATCTGTGAATGATCTTAACATATAATTAATATCCTTTTATCATATAGTATCTTGGTTTGAACATTGAATATGGTTTAGTGTCTACTCAATCTTGTTCAACTCTATTAAGTCTTGTATTTGACATTAGCTCACAAATAAGTTTTAAAATAATTCTAAATTCTTATTTCACTTTGGCTAAAGATTTCTCAAGTTAATTCAATCAAGATTAGTTGAGCTACTTTTTTTATCACACAAGGTGATGAATCACATCTTTATTACTTCATACATTTTCATATGCCTCATGTTATACCCAACAATACTCGATAAAGTATTCTAGGTTAGAACCATAAGTAAAGTAAAGTTAAAATATTACATTCATCATATAAAATCATAAGTAATCTCAAGTCAAATTATCACTTATACAACCATCACATGAAAATTTAGCTATAGACATTATGTGAACTATCATATAACATTCTCATATCAGATCATGTTCAATGAACTTGTTCTTATAACAAACACTTACATGTTAGCTCAAGTTTACCGAAGCTTTAACCTATGGGATCAGCTGTTTGCTTCATAAGTAAAAGTATAACAATGTGCTAATCTTAACAGCTTTTGTTAATATCCTTTTATTGATAAAGTATCAACTAAGAATTATTTTGAAACATATAACTGTTATGCAATGATGATCTCATAATTACAATCTCATTGTAATTCCTTTGCAAAACTTTATTTATATTTTGAGGAGTTTATCATGTAAGCATCAACAATAAAATACATGTAAATAAGCTCACTGATAAATAAACATGGCCTTTATAAAATATCAAATATCAAAATATTACAAATATGATAATGTTTTAGCTAAAAAAATGATTCGGCTTAAAGGGCAAATACTAACAAAGAGTACATGTATAAGACAAACAAAACATTTTTGTCACGTTTGACACGTTTAATGATTTTTTATATTTATTGTGATTAATATATATATAAAGACTATTTTAAACTTTCAATTATAATACGCAATTACATATTTAATATAGTCATATAAAAACTATTTTAAATATTTAATTATGATACACATTTAATATTCAATTATTTTTATGTTAATAATATAATTACAATATAAGTAATCATTTTAATATAATTATAGCATATTATTTAATATCTTATTATTTTGGATTTTGTTGTAATTCTAGTTAATTATATAATTTATTCTAAATTACATGATTAAAAATTAATAATATAATTAGAACATAAACATTATAAATATACAAAAACTAATGATTTGTTTTTATATTTTATTCTAAATCACATGGTAGTTGATACCATGTATAATTATAAGAGATTATATAATATTTCTAAATGATATATTGATATGTATACCATGATAATTACAAACATATATAAATTATAAAAAATTTTATAAGTAACAAATCATATATAATTTATATTAGTTTGATATTAATATATATTTGATATTTTCAATCATTTAAATAATCTATCATTAGTGTTATATTTTCATTTTTATTTGTGTTGCATTTATTATTTTTATTAAATTAATGTTTTTCTAAATAAAATTATTCTTAATTTAATCTCGGGTTATTTCAAGTTAATTTTTTGAGTCATTTTGGTTTGGGCCAATTTGGGTTTGGGTTGGACGAGTTTGGCTTGTTGACTTTTTATAGTCAAATTAGGTTGGAACAAGTTCCAGTTTAGGTGAATTAGGCAAATTTTTTGAGTTTGGTTTAGAATTGACAAATCTATTCTATTTAAAGTGTATTTATTAGTTTTAAATTAGAAAAATTATTTGATACACTGATAGTAGTTTTTTTAATTTTACAAGTGAAGTTAAGATGATGACACATGTCTTATTTTCTAAAATTAGTTTTTATTTTTTTAAGTATATATTAAAAGATATATGTCATAATTTTAACTCTGTTTATGGAGTTAAAAAACTCTACTCTTTGTACATTTGATAATTTCTCTTTAAATTTAAACATAAACACAAATATGATCTTGAGATATATCATGATTATTCATTTTAGGGTTAAATATATATTTTGCTCCTATTTAAAATTTTTATCACAATGGTACCTAAAGAAATTTTTTATCACATTGGTACATGAACATTCAAATCGTTATCACATTGGTACCCCGAATAACACCGTTAGTCAATTTTACTAATGTAGTATGAACATCCAATAAGATTTTGATATGTGTCAAAAAGTCAAATCAGTGCCACATCATTATTACCATGTTAGCATAAAAAACAAATTTCAGAAAAAATTCAAAAAATTTTTAAAAAATTATGAAAAGTTCAAAAACATTCAAAAAGTTCAAAAGAAATCTTTAAAAAAATTAAGAATTTCTAAAAATTTCTAAAGAAAGTTTTGAAATTTCTAAAATAATTTTAGAATTTTAAAAATTTTTTAAGTATTTTTTTATAAATTTTTTAAATTAAAAATTTTTTAAAATTTGTCATCATTTTTAAAATTTTTTAGAATTATTTAAGTTTTTAAAATTTTAGAATTTTTCAAAAATTTTAGAATTTTAAAAAGTTTTTAAAAATATTTTAGAATTATAAAAAATTTTTAGAGTTTTTAAAATTTTTTAAAATATTTTACAATTTTTTCAAACTTTTTAAATTTGTTTAGAATTTTTAAGTTTTAAAAAAAATTTTGGACTTTTAAAAATTTTAAAATTTTTAAAAAATTTTTTAGAAATTTTTAGAAATTTTCTTTTTTATGCAGATATGGCAATAATAATGTGGCACTGATTGAAATTTTTTGATATGTGTCAGTATCTTATTTAAGTTTTTAAAATTTTTAAAAAATTTTAAAACTTTTAGAATTTTTAATAAGTTCTTAAAAATTAAAAAATATTTTATAATTTTTTAAAATTTTTAGAATTTTTTTTTAGAAAATTTAAAATTTGTTTAGAATTGTTAAGTTTTTAAAATTTTGTTGGAGTTTTAAAAATTTTAGAAAATTTTATAAAAATTTTTAATATTTTTTGAGAATTTTTTAAAATTTTTTTGAAATTTTCTTTTATATGCAAACGTGACAATAATAATATGGTGTTGATTGAATTTTTTGATATATGTCAATATCTTATTGATATTGATTTGATATCAATAAAATTGACTAACGTCAGTGATAATAATTTGAAAGTTTAAGTATCAATGTGATAGAAAAATTTTTTAGATACCAATATAATAAAAATTTTAAAATTTAAGGGTCAAATATATATTTAACTCTTTATTTTAATTGTGCTGCAAATGATATATGCTCATGGTAATTGTTAATTTTATGGTTCCGACTTCCGAATATTATTGGTCATATTTGAGTTTGAATTTTCAGAAATCTTCCTTCTTTGGCATTGTCCTTCGCACATGAATAAAAATCCAATACATAAACAAATAAAATTTGAGAAAAAATTGAAGAGTTAAAATGAAAAGGAAAAAAGGTAAAAGATGAAATATATTTTTCATTGGATTTTGTTTGTAAAAAGAAGAAAAAGAAGAAGACGGTGAAATTACACCTAGAATTGAGAAAAACATTAGCATTAGCATTAGCATTAGGTTTAGCATGCGCCGAATGGGGCAGGAATGGGACCCTCTGCACCTACCGCGAAATTAACAAACATTGAGTTGCTTCAATGGAAATTAATGTGATCCATTCCACAGCAAGCAATAATTATTGTAAATAATTAAAATCCTTTCTTTCTTTAAACCCATTAGCCGTTGTAAAAAGATAAGAATGCGCTTTGCTCTGAAAGATAGTCATTGGTAGGCCAGCCAGCCAGCCAGCAAGCTTATTGAGGAAACATGTTAAACGGAATTTGGTTACTGTTTTGGCACTTTTTCAGGTGTTAAAGAGTTTTTGCAATGAAGTACTCAACCACACTGAAAATGATAGTTTTTCTTTAATTACCCTGAAATAAAGCAATGAAAAAGAAGAAAATGTGATGATGATAGCTTTTGCTTTGTTCTAAGTTAGTGTTGGGGTTATTAAATTAGCTTCAAAGCTAAGGCAAATCAATTAAAGGAAGTAATGAACAGAAAGGGTAGGCCATAGCCAAATTGCCCACTGCCTTTTTCTCTTTTGCTGCTGCAGCTACTACATCATCTCGTATATTTTGGCACAACACACAAGCAACAAATTATGCATGCGTGTTTTTTTTTTTGGTTGAACATGAGTGACTGTGCAGCTTAAAACACAGCAGAGCAGAGCAAGAGCCAAGTTGCAGCCATGGCATCCATCTCATTGCTCTTATTCATGCTATTCTTTTCTTCAGATATTGCACTCATTTCTGCTGTTACGGACCCTCGCGATGGTAACTACCATATCCTTCCTCTTCATTTCTTTAGTTTAACTATCTTCGCCTGTTCCTGCTGTTTGATATATATTTTTATTCACTTGATAGAATGTCTAGATTCTGAATTCCCATTTCTTTCTTTTGGCCAAAAAAAAATTTTCTGCTTTCCTATGCTCTGAACAAGGTGTTAATTCTACATCCATGTGCTGAGCACTGCTTCCATTGAATGATATTTTCTGTGGTAGCTTCAGACAAAAGTTTATTCATTGGTCACTTGTTCTGATAATATGCTTTAGCTGTGAACCACTACTGAGATGGTTGGGAATATAACCAATTTGTTGATATAAAAATGTACTTTTGCAGCTGCTGCTCTCCAATCTTTGAAGGATTCATGGCAAAATACACCACCAAGCTGGGATAAGTCAAATGATCCTTGTGGAGCACCATGGGAAGGAGTCACGTGCAACAGCTCAAGGGTGACTGCACTGTGAGTATCATATAACAGTGGGTGTTTCTGTTTCTCGAAGCTGAATGTGGGCTTCTTATGATGTTTTGTTCTCAAATTTGTAACTACTTCCAGTGTTCATTACCATTTACTTGTGTGTTCTCAGGGGATTATCAACCATGGGCCTTAAAGGGAAACTAAGTGGTGACATTGGGGGACTAATCGAATTGAGATCCTTGTGAGTTTCGTTCTCACCATTTTTTTCTTTGAAGCAACATAAATACCGGCATCAAGTTTTCAACTGAACTCGCAGGATTACTACATAAAGAACAGTCAACATGGATTTTTGCTGCTCCCTTGGTCTATAAACAATTCTCACTCACATCTATTAGCTTTTCCTCACTTTTAAAACTATTTAACTGTAGGGACCTGTCATTTAATCGGGATCTCACAGGTTCTCTATCTCCACGACTGGGGGATTTGGAAAAGCTGAATATCCTGTAAGATTGCCACTTTACTGATTTGATGAATCCAAGTTTCTGCTCCAACTGTGCCCCTATGATATGAATGTGTATCTTCTTCTTACTTTCCTTTTGGTATTCTATTTTTCAGAATCCTTGCTGGCTGTGGCTTCACTGGTAATATTCCACAGGAGCTTGGAAATCTTGCAGAGTTATCCTTCTTGTAAGAATTGCCATAGTACCACTAAAACTATATATACAGTGCCATAGTAAATTCGAACCCCTTATGCCTTTTCATTTCAAAACTACCCTTATTTGCAGGGCCCTGAATTCAAATAATTTCACTGGTAGAATTCCTCCCTCTTTGGGAAAGCTCTCTAAGCTCTACTGGCTAGATCTGGCTGACAATCAACTGATCGGAACTATCCCAGTTTCAACACCCAACTCCCCAGGATTGGACCTCCTTTTAAAGGCTAAACACTTGTAAGTTTATTTTTCCAACCTACCTTCATTGTGGAAGGTAAGGATGAAAGTACCTGATTGTTATTTGGTTGTGTTCAGATCACTTAGTATTGACCAAATAAGAGCATCATTTTTGTGAACTTGCAGCCATTTCAATAAAAATAAGCTTTCAGGTACCATTCCCCCAAAACTTTTCAGCTCTGAGATGGTACTAATACACATGTAAGTTGGTAACCATTCATCCATCAATTTAGTTTGTACGGCAGAACTCCTCCTAATGGTTTGTAGTTTTGCAATGACAGTCTATTTGATGGTAATCAATTTACTGGGAACATCCCGTCCACATTAGGACAGGTTCAGACTCTTGAGGTTCTGTGAGTGAAGAATCCCTAAACATAATTTTCTTTCCTTTGCGGCTTTACTTTGCTTCATCAATTTTCGTCCCTTAACATTAATGGCAATGCACACCTTTCCAATCCAAAACAGTCGGCTTGATAGAAACGCTTTGACAGGAGAGGTCCCTGCAAATCTGAACAACCTTACAAACATCAATGAATTGTGGGTATTTATTTTTCACCTTTTCATTTTGATTATATTGTGGGTAATCAACTTACTTCCTGACTCACATTTTGCGTGCCTTCAGGAATTTAGCACACAATAATCTTACTGGCCCTCTACCAGACTTAACCTCAATGAATACCCTCAATTATTTGTAAGTCAATGGAATGGGAGTTTCATTCTTCAGGTATGATGGTTTATGTGTTTCCATAGTAATGAATCCTGATCCATCTAATTTTACAGGGATCTTAGTAACAATTCATTTGACCCAACAGAAGCTCCAGTTTGGTTCTCAACCTTATCATCACTCACCACTCTGTGCGTAATTAGTCAACAAAAAACAATCTGAGTCTTCCTTCAACTGTTGTGAAAACTCATGCAAAATTTCACAATGTGCAGTGTTATTGAACACGGATCACTTCAAGGGCCTGTACCACAAAAGCTTTTTAGCTTCCCACAGATACAGCAAGTGTAAGTATTGACTCGAATCCAGAGTTGCTATTTTAAAAGCTTATCGTTTAAGAAAAGAGAAGGTGCATGGTTCAATTCAGATTATCTTGATCTTTTGACAGGAAACTTCGAAACAATGCCTTTAATGGCACATTGAACTTGGGTGACACTGTTGGCACTCAACTTCGACTTGTTGATTTGCAGAACAATCAGATTTCCTCAATAACTCTAGGATCTGGATACACAAATACGATAATGTAAGACATTTCATGGGTGTTAATTTTGGTCAGCTTGAGATAATTTTCTCCCCACCGTATTTATTTGTCAATGTTATTTGATTCAGACTTATAGGCAATCCCGTCTGCACAGCTGCTCTCTCAAATACTAATTACTGTCAGATTCAGCAACTAAATACAAAACCCTATTCCACCAGCCTAGCTAATTGTGGAAGTAAATCATGTCCCATTGATCAGAAGCCTAGCCCTCAAAGTTGTGAATGTGCCTATCCATTTGAAGGAACATTGTATTTCAGAGGACCAATGTTCAGGGAACTGTCCAATGTGAATGTGTTCCATTCATTAGAAATGAGCCTTTGGGTCAAATTGGGGCTAACGCCTGGTTCAGTTTTTCTTCAGAATCCATTCTTCAATGTTGATGACTACCTTCAGATCCAGCTGGCACTCTTTCCATCAAATGGGAAATACTTCAATAGATCCGAAGTTCAGAGAATTGGATTTGATTTAAGTAATCAAACCTACAAGCCTCCACCCGAGTTTGGACCCTACTATTTTATTGCTTCTCCCTATACTTTCCCAGGTAACTTTAACTTTACTATTAAGACTATAACTTTGATCTTACCCTATAAGAGATGGATTGACATTTCAAATAAAAAATATGCATCAGCCTTACATGGAACTTCCGTTAGCACTGGAGTAATCATTGCTGTAGCAATTGGTGCAGTCGTATTAGTTCTAAGCCTCTTTGGAATTGGAATATATGCTGTTTGGCAAAAGAAACGTGCAGAAAAAGCTATTGGGTTGAGTAGACCATTTGGTAAGTAATACTTGAAATCACTATTTTTCCTGCCAATTTAGCTGTTTGGGGCAGGAACAGGTATGTGGCATTGTAAAATTGTTTACTTCTGCATTGATCTTCTATATCTTCCAGCATCCTGGGCACCAAGTGGCAAAGACAGTGGTGGTGCACCACAGTTGAAAGGAGCAAGGTGGTTTTCTTATGATGAACTTAGGAAGTGCACCAGTAATTTTTCTGAAAGTAATGAACTAGGATTTGGGGGGTATGGAAAGGTAAATGTCCAAGTTTGTGATAAGAGATTTATGGATTACTGTTTGCAATTGCTGAGATAGCCTTCATGTCCTCTGCAGGTATACAGAGGAATGCTCTCTGATGGACAAGCAGTGGCAATTAAAAGAGCTCAGCATGGATCAATGCAGGGTGGGCTTGAATTCAAGACTGAAATTGAATTGCTTTCAAGAGTTCATCACAAAAACCTTGTTGGTCTTGTTGGGTTTTGTTTTGAACAAGGAGAACAAATGCTGGTTTACGAATTTATGGCCAATGGAACACTTCGGGAGAGCCTGTCAGGTAAGTTTACCTTATGCGGCAGTTGTAAAATGTGACATGATTAGAAAATTTAACTTGGTCCATAAAATTGATGCCTTAATCAAGGGAAAGACAACCTGACTTTAGCATTGAAAATTTGATGTTTATCTTAGCAACAGGCTATCATCTGCACCTTTATAGATCAGTCTTCCAGTATTTCTTGTTTTAAATTTTAATCTAGAGATTCATTTATGTGCCTTATGGGAACTCCATGGGAAGTGCACTAATTAATGATGCAGTAGCTTCACGGCCACCTCTTTTGATATCTGACATGGAAAGACGTGTTGTAGGGAGATCTGGCATTTACCTTGACTGGAAAAGGAGGCTCCGGATAGCCCTTGGCTCGGCAAGAGGGCTAGCTTACCTACATGAGCTTGCAAATCCTCCAATTATCCACAGAGATATTAAGTCCACCAATATTTTGCTGGATGAAAATTTAACAGCAAAGGTTGCAGACTTTGGATTGTCGAAGCTGGTATCAGACAGTTCAAAGGGCCATGTTTCAACCCAAGTTAAAGGCACATTAGTGAGTACCTTTAAACATACTCCGATTATATCCATATCAAGAGAAGAAGAGATGACAAAAAGGGACATAAATGGAAACTCAAAAAAGGATCACAGTTTTATTGGAATCTTAATTAGTATGACATATTGCTGCAATTTTATATATGCTTCATCCTAGCTAGTATGATATGATAATCAAACATGTTAAATTATTTATATATATATATATATATATAAAGAGATAATCAAACAGGTTCCGTTAATATTTCCAAACTTTATTAACTATATCGTTTCTCTTGTTGATTCCCATTTAATAATAATTTGTTCTTGGCTGGCCGTTCAAAAAATGGTGCATCAGATTTGTTCTTCTGTATTTAGAAATCAATAATATTCTTCAATATGAATCCACTCAGAGTTTCGAAATATGTGGAATTTTATTTCTCTAATTCTTAAATGATATATATTTTGTTGCAGGGTTATCTAGATCCTGAATATTACATGACCCAACAATTAACTGAGAAGAGTGATGTTTACAGTTTTGGTGTGGTAATGCTTGAACTTATAACAGCTAAGCAACCTATCGAGAAATGTAAGTATATTGTGCGTGAAGTGCGAACAATGATGGATAAGAAGGATGAAGAGTATCATGGCTTGAGGGAGTTAATGGATCCAAGCATCAGAAGCACAGGAAATCTTCTAGGATTTGGTAAATTCTTGGAGTTGGCAATGCAATGTGTTGAAGATTCAGCTACAGACCGTCCAACAATGAGCGAGGTGGTAAAGGCCATTGAAACCATTTTGCAAAATGATGGGATGAACACAAACTCAACTACTTCTGCCTCGTCATCTGCCACTGATTTTGGAGCTGCAAAAGGTTCTCTTAGACATCCTTATGGTGATGCTTTACCTAAAAAGGATGTAAATGATAGCGATGCTTTCGACTACAGTGGTGGATACACACTCTCTGCAAAAGTTGAACCCAAATAGATTATCCAATTTCTTCCTTTTCATTAGTTTTTTGTTTTCTTTTCTTAGAACCTTCAGAGTGTTATCTTCTAGATGACTTATCTCCTTGTTATCAAGAGAAATGAACTAGGCTATATATAGGCTATATATTATATACAACCATTGGAGACTTAATTTAGTGAAACGTGTGACCGCGTTTTCCTATCTTTGGTTTTATACAGTGATCATGTTTACGGTAGATATATCATAGAGTACCATTTTCATTTGTGTATGAACCTCTCTTTTTCTGGATAAACCAATACTTCTGACTTTATTCTTTTATATATTGTCAACAAAAGTGTGATAATTGATAAGATCATCAGGATAGAAATAGGCAAAAGCAATATATATATATATATATATATATATATGTATCAAACTCTCTAGCTAGACCCTAATTGGCTTGTTTCTATATATATATATATCTTCAAGAAATACATTTCATATAGTGCCAAGCTTAGATATCAGCTTTCCAAATTGCACCATCTCCTTCTCCACAAGAGTCATGCACATATTTCATTCTCTCAGCCGACTTGCATACTCCACTGCACGACCAATCAAACGATGCCACACATATATTCCCTGCTTGTGTCTTCCATTCGCAGTCTGACTCAAAAAACACAACATCAGCAGGCATTCTTTTAAGCCCAACGTCCAGGGTTGCACTTGCATCGTATCAAAGGATCCAAGGGGGAAGAAATTTGCATACCTGGAGGGGTCCCACAGCACATGGAACGGTCGTCGACGTGTTCAACTTCTAAGCCAATGAACCATGACCCCAAAGAAACGTCCTCATTGGCGTATCTATGCAGAATGGGCCTGCCAGTGCCATGCAGCATCCAACAAAAGATGTTTCATTTCAATTCTCAATTATCATACTTCTTAATTTAAAAAAAAAAAAAAACAAAGACAGGTGCACTCACGAGTTGATGGAAATATAGGCAGCCAGATCCTTGGAGATCCCATATATTTGTCCAGTGGCATGTCTGAAATACCTGTTTCCAGAATCTCCAAATTTCCAGTACTCTGGCTCGTGGTATTTCATCCCTCTGCCATTCAAATATTTCACAAATTCATTCTAAAATCAGATTTTTTTTTTTAAAATATTTTTAGTGGAATTCATATCAATAACTTACTTCTGCGACAGAACTGGTCCAGATTTCATGCATCCTATGTAGATTCTGGGCTTGGATCGATACTTTGCAAGCGTGCTGGCCAGCGTACCTCAACGAACAAATGAACATTGAATTCTTTTATGTTTTGGCCAAAAAAAAAAAAAACCAACAAATATTGCATAACTGATGGAAAGCGATTAAATTAAAGAGAGAAATGGTAGTTACCCAAATTCAGATGGACATCATCATCCACCTTGACATAGAATTCCGCATCCCATATGGAAACAGCAGTAGAGAAATAGAGTCTGGTCTTGGTGGACAGTTGATGGTAGCCCTCCACATGTTTCAGCCTTAGAAAGTCCTTGTACTCTGCCTCTTCTTTGTCCAGAGCCTTATCAAGTACCCCACCTGCCGTTGCACTGTGCCCTATTACAAACCTTATAACAATTCCTTTTTCTTTCTCCAATTTCTTCAGTTTTTCTCCTGTAATTAACCGCCTGTTATCTCTTTGAAGGTAAAGTAATGGATCAAATAAATATATAGGAAGGAGGTCGATGTTAGACCTGTAGGCATCCATGTTTCTCTAACGGAGTCTCTTCTTTTCCTGCTGCTAAATGCTGTATTAATTCCTATAACCACAAAAGCCTTCTGCAATGTGTGATTAGATGATGTCTTTTCCATGGAATGTCGTCCAACAGTATTTTGACTTATACGAGCCACCGCCAGTTCCATTTCCAAGCTTAAAATTGATTTTTCAAGAGACCTATGTACAGTTGTTGGCACATAAACATAATTAGATTGCATTTACGGAAAAGCAGCAGGAGGTTTTATACAAAAATAAGCTCACTGGATAGCCTGGTGAGTTTTTGAGACCTCTCCCATGATATCATCTGCCTTTCCTTGAGCCATTCTCTGTAATCAATGGAGTTACAAGAAATTCTAAGATCTGAATTGAGTTCTAAAGTTTAGTTGAGCTGAAACTTACACGTTTGTGATCAAAGCCACGGGCTACTTCTCCCAACTTATTGCTAGCAAGCTTTGGAATGGGTGGACCAGTTGGATGATTTTTGTTATGAGAAGTACCAGTGTGACTAGTCCACGTTCGGCTAGTAAAGAGTGATCCTGCAAGAAAGCTAGTAAGACATAATACGAAAATGGCTTTCCCTGAAACTGCCTTTCCCCGCATTTTCTTGGGCTCGTTGTCCAGTTGCCGCGGGGCTCCAGGCATATGAAAGACTTTGCTGCTGCGGTGAAGTCAGATTTTTTTCAGGTTGAAGCACCTTATTGACTGTGATCTTTGATAAAACCCTTGAATAAAACACAAAGGAAGAAGAAACTTAAGGCTATTTTAATGGTGAAGCCATAGCTAGCTTTGACATAAAAACATGAGCTATATATATATATATATATATATATATAACAGCACATGCTATAGAAAGAGGATTAAACGGAAATAAAACCCATTTTATAGTAAAATTTTATAATTATGATATTTTTAGAATTGGATGGAAACAACCGGTAGTTTGTTAAAGCTAGCTTTGAATTCCCCATATACCATTGAAGCCGATGATTTTTGAAATTTGCAAATGGTCAGAAAATTCAAGCATGTCATGTGAGGGGATGTGCACTGTTGAGTTAACCATATATAGAAAACCTAAAGTGTAGATACCCCAAAAATAACAAACTTCTCTTGCTTGGAGACACTATTGAAGAAGAAAATAATTAATATCTACCTGCTTATGTTAAATACAAAGACTTAAGAAATAAGAAAATATTTTGGGAATAGCTCATTACCAATGGAATTATGGGCACATTAAAGTCTCATTTTCCGTCGGTAAAAGCTTTTGGAGCCACTATTCATCAATCAAATGAAGAAATCCAGAAAATTAAACAACATAAAAAGAAAAAATGATGCAAGTACCATAGGAAATCATATATGCATTGAGAATGGTTGCTAATGCTATTGCTAGCTAACAGCCATTCTTATGTTGTAGCTAGCATTCTCTAACATCTCTATATATCCTTGCGTTTAAATTATCTGAGCTGCATGGGTTTGGCAGTTGGATCATGTTGTTTTCATGGTTCAACAAACTGTATGCGGCAATCACAGAAAAACAGCTTCATTTGTTTGGATAACGTTTACGTTTAACAATTTTCTTCTTCTATATACTTTTGTGCGTGGCAGTGAGTTAAAAAATTAATTAAACATATGTTAACTATAATTTTCTTCAATTTTGACCTATATTTTATGCTGTTCAGATGCCTAATAGAGAGGCCTTGTATCCAACATCTCTTTATATATGTTTATAATGCACGCATGCAAGGAATAGGAATAAGGATTGGAGGGATACATAATATAATATATCACACTATTCTTATTCTTGTTAAGCGAACTAGTAGCTACCACACACCAAGCTTGCTTCAACATCAAACTTTCTTTAATGCCAAATTAAATTTTCACCTCAATAAGCTCATTACAAATGTTTGTACTCTTTTTTTCCTTTTTTTTCTTTTTTAATACAAATTTTTGTCTCTTGGCATACAAATAAATCAAAAAAATCCAAAAGTTAACCATATAATATTATAATTTAATTTAAATATCATTAGTAAAATTAAGATTCAATTGAGAATAAAATTAATTCATACCTTTTAAATGGTTACTAATAAGTATGTATACAATTAAATTTATAAATTTAAGTATAATTATTTTTTATAATTCATGATCATTAATGTTTGGACACCTTATTTTATTTAGGTTCGTTTAGTATTTTTCAAGATCATATGAACTAAATTGTGCTTGAATATTAATCAATTTCTTTTAAAAGTTTTCAGATTTAACTTGAGTTTGTTTTAATTTTGTGGAATTCAACTCTTGTATTTGTAATCAAACTTTATCAAGTCTAATTAATATTCAATTTTTGGTCTGAAATTCATTTGTTCATTGGACTTTGAAATCCAAATATGAGTTGACCTATATAAGATATGAATATATTTAATTACTATCTTTATTTAAATTTCTAATAAAATATATTTTCTAAAATTTAGATTTTATCTTTATGAATGTGATAGCTTTTTCGCATCAATCGATTGATGTGTGCCCTATCATGAATATTTTAGAGCAAGACTTGTTTTTTTGCTTTTAGACGTTATACAAGATTGTTTGTAAATTACCAAGAAAATTTTGGTCAAAAAAATTACCAAGTAAAAAGGTCGAGAGAGAATCGGAGAAAAAAACAAACCAAAAAGAAATGTGAGAAAAAGGAGAGTTCATGTAAAAGAAAAGAAGAAAATGGTATAAGGGAGAACAAATAGTCTTATATGATATTGTTGGTTGTATTTTTAGAAAAACAACAATTTTGAAAAAACAGCAAGATATGGATGAAAATTAACTTTAATTCAATTGAATGTATGTGTGGCATATATATGTACACTAGCTAGAGTTTGGAAGACTGATAGATAAATTTTAAGCTTATCGATAGCTCAAGTGTAAATAACAATTCAAGAGGGTGATGAATTAGATTGTCTCCAAATTCTTTTTCAAAAAAAAATTTCAAATAAATGTAAATAAAAAATTAAAAATATTAGAGAATTATGAAATTAAAGCACAAATAAATAAGTTGAAATATTAAAAGAAAAAAGATAGGAAAATCAAACACAATAATTTATAGAGAGTCAGTCCTTCTTTAAGAAAACTTACATCCTCTCCCTTAGCTATCCTAGCCAAACATAATTCACTAGTGAAAAATTCTCTTACAAATTACAATCCTTATATTTTAAGGTCAAGATAGCAACTTTTACCATTTTGTAGGATTCTACCCAATCCTTACTACAAAGCTTTCAAGAGGATACTTCACTTCTTACTCATTATTCCCTTTTAAACGAAAAAGGATTTTGCAAATAAAATAAAACATTAATAGACGGGTGTTTTCTAGAAATAAGTATAAAGATAAAGAAATTATAAAATAAGAATTTTTGCTTGGATAATACAAAATTTGGCTTTTATACTATGAATGCTTTAGAAATGGAAAATCTTGACTTGTGATGCTTTGAATGTGTAATCTCTTGCTCTTGAATGTGTTGGAGGCTTTCTTTTATATAAGATTTTGATTTCTAGTTGTTGTGAGTTATTGGATTTGAAAAATAATCATTATTCCCTTTAATTTTTGTCTTTATTTGAATTTTCCTATGCGAGAAAAATAAGGATGGTAAAGGGTTGAGGTGGGACGAATTTTTGCTTGCCCTACCTCCAACCTAACCTTCATGTATCTTCACTTGATCCTCGACATCTTTGGTCAAAGTTTGAAATTTAAACTCCAACTTCAAAAGCAAACAAGCCACTCGACTTTACCCCACTCCAACTCGAATGCAAGAATCAAAACCAACAAAAAACAATTACAACAACGATACAAACTATTCAAACTATCTAAAGACTTTCACAATCTAATTTTATCTTTTATTCGCTACATTCTAAGAACAAGTTAATCTATATCAATACTCAATACCAAACTAAAAGAACAATTCAAAATCACAAATTTTTTCTTTTAAAAAAAATCAAAGTTTTCCTCTACTTGACTTTAACAAGTATTATTCACCCATACATCTTAAAACAAATTTAGTTATAGAACAAAATATATGAAATAAAATAACCATGAAAATATTCTTTCACAAAAAAAAATTACAATTTTAAAAAATTCAAGGAAAAAAAATAAGGAGAAAAACATGTAGTTGCAGTTACAAGTACCTTAGACTTGGGGACTTAGGTTCGAGAAATAATACTCTTGTAAAAGAGATTGTTACAGTTGAAAAGTTTCCTAGTAAAAAAATGTAAAAAGCCAACAATGGAAATGTAATTCCATTTTAACAAAAGAAAAAGAAAAAAATGGAAGGGTGGGTGTTTGTTGGGGATTTTAGATGGATTTGGGAAAAAGATGGAAAGAATTATAGAAAATAAAAAAAAAAATTGATGGTTGCTTGTTGGGATCTTGGTATGGGTTTGGGGAAAAAGAAGATAAGGAACTTGAGAAAAAGGGAGGCTAAAGAAAAATAATAAAGTGAACCTATTACAAACCCTAAATAATATTATATATAATAAGGGTATCTTTGTAAATATGTCAAGTTGGGTTAGGGCAACTTTTACTTAAATTCAACTCCTATTTCTTTTAAAGCAAAACTAATCTGACCTAACTAGAAATCTGATTTTAAAAAACTGTCCCTATAAGAACGGATCGAGCAGAAACTTGATAGTTTCGAGTCAATTTGCTATCCTTAGAGAGAATTGGTCCTCTACTTTAAGGAATCGATCCTTATGCTTTCAGATTTAAAAATATAGTCATTTGAACTTGAAAAATAAAAGAGCATTTTGACTTGGAGGGTTGATCTTCATGTTTGGAAAACCATGGAAAACCAATCTAGAAATAAGGGATTGATTTTGGGATCGATCCTATTGCTTTAGTGATTGATCCTCATGATTGAAAACTGAGGATAACCATTCTAGTAGTGAAAGGATCGATTCCTTCTTCCTAAATTTGTTTGACATTTTGACCAAAGAAAAAATGTTGATTTTTCTCAAACATATTTTTACTAGTAATATCCATTTAAGAGTGTGGAGTTTTTTAAAAAATTAAGGTCTAATAATATTTTGCAGTTGATTTCCCTCAAACACATTTTTACCAGTAATGTTCATTTAAGAGTATAGATGTTTTAGAAAAAGTAGGGTTTAATAATATTTTGTAATTTTTCAAAGAATTTAATCAAAGGTAATTTAAGGAATTGACATAACGATTTTTCTTCCGGAAGAACTCAATTTTTAAACTTGAAGATAATTTACAGATTCACCATAAATATTTCTTTTAGCTAGGTTGATTGGCCACAAAAAAAATTATCTTTTTAAACAAGCCTTAAAATTAATTAAAATTTATCACAAAATATTTTAGTTAGCAAAATTAGGATTGGTTTAGGAGTACAGTTATGAGTGAGAAAGGTATTAACACCCTTACAATGCTTGTTCAAAGAATAATACCAATTAAATGTAGTTATTTTTACTTTTGATAAAATGGTCTTTTCAATATTTAAAATTAATTTCCTAAAAATTTATTCACAAAAATCATTTTTATTATTTCATAAAAATTTATTATTTACACACTTTATAAATTCTATAACGTTTAGGTGGAATCTATAAAAAAAAAAAAACTTTATTCAAGATATTTTTGAAAAAATTGACCATTCACAAAATTTTCAAAATTTCGTCATGAGATATTTTATATTCACAACCGATATGTATGATTTGAAGTATTACAAATTAATTACAACTATTTTATTATTATATACTTTTTAAATTATGATAATTATTTATTATTATGTGATTATCTAACTAAAACTTTTATTTGTAAAATTGGTTTTAAGATTATCTCAAATTTTTGGTGAAATCCCAAAAATCATTTTTTTTTATAATAGTTAAGGAAAATATGACTCTTCCAATTTTTCTTAAAAATTTTCACTCAAAAGATTTATTCAAATAAACATTTTTATTTACTTATTTTTATTATTTATTTATTTTGGTTATTTAAATAAATCTTTATGTAATAAAAATAATTTTTACTCTTTAGTGAAATCTAAAAATATTTTTACTTGCAATAATCAAAGAAAATTGAACTCTTTCAACCTAACCTAAAATTTTCTTTAAAAATTACATTTCAAAAGATTTATCCAAATAATTAATTATTTTTTATTTATTTTCTTACTATGTAATTATGTATATAAATATCATTGGTGTTGCAATATAAATTACTATATAAAACAAAAATATTTACATAAGTGAAATGAAGAAATATCTAAATGATACATAAAAAGTAAAAGAAAAAAATTTTACATCATGGTAATTAAATTAAAGCCCACAAGAGGAGTCTAATGACCCAAAAATAGTGTAGGCTTTTAGATTTAGGTCAAATCCACAAAAATGGGCCAGATTGGATTAGATTAAGAATTTTAGCACAATTTTCCTTTTTTTTTCTTTTCCTTCCTTCTTCTCTTTTCTCGGTTATCTCTTCTCTCTCTACCTTCCATATTTCTTTCCAAGCAATTTCCAATGCCACCTTTGGCTTGATCCCAACAATTAATCACCATGCCGGCCACTCTTACCAATAATCGACCGCCAATCACTAGTGTTAAAAAATTTTCAAAAAAAACTAAAAATTTCCCCATATCATCCTCTTTCGATTTAATGGCTTAGATTTCTTTAAAATATTTTTTCCACGAAAATAAAAAAAAATCCAAAAGTCAAAAACTTAGATCTACTACTGCCATTATCTTTGATGATCCCCAAATTTCTATTAAACTTTTCTCTCAACTTTTTATAAGGTTTCACCATTGGGATTTCCCAAAACCCTATTAAAAAGTCATAGATCTAAAATTGCACTTGAAACTTTAGCCCATAAGAAAACTACTTTATTGCAATCCAATTGGCATGAAAATTTAGTATGTTGATGCTTTTTCTATTCTTTATCTTTACACTATTTGGATTCACCAAAAAACCTATAGAAAACCTTAGATTTGAATTTTGACCTAAAAGTTGAAGCTACTAGAGAACTATCTCGTTGATATCTGATCATCCTAAAATTTTAATATGTCGATCTTCTATCCATGAGCTATCTTTTCACCATTCAAATCCTCCAAATACATGCTACTTGGTTGGCTATGATTTTCATTTGAAGTTGGAATTTTTTTGTGTCTTGTATTTTTTGTGAGTACATGGCAGAGATAGGGGAAGGCTAAAGTTGTTGATGGTGGATTGTTTAATGCTTTCAAGTTGTGCAAAGGTGAAGGTAATGACAGTGTTGGGTTCTGGTAATGCCTATTGGAGGTAATGATGAAAGAGTGGTCACAGTGAGCGTTGTGTTGACTAGGTTCAACTAGAGGATTTTTTGCCAAGATTGTTTGGTTGAAAGATTGGTAATGGACAGGCTAAGGGATTTTTCCTCTAAAAATTGGCTCTTTCATTCCTTTTATAGTTGGTTTTCTCTTTTAGAGTTGATTTAAAAGGAAATCCTAGATTTTCAAAGATTCAAATCTTTAATTTTTTTTATACTTTGGGGATTTGGTAGGCAGTAAGCAGTTGGATTTTAATTGCCATAGTTGAAAAAATCTTTTGATTTTTTTTATTATTTAAAAGGAAGTAAAATAAAAAATTAATTTCTAAGAGCCTTAACAATTGGATGAGTCCTAAGCCCAAATGACCTAGATTATGAAATTGGACTCAAACATTAAAAAAGAAAAAGATTAAATAAAATTATTGACCCAAACAAAATTACGTATCTGTTGTTACTCCTCTTTTTCAGGAATAGAGCAAAAACAAAAGATAACAATTTTGTTCAGTTGGATTGATCACCATTTATCCCCTTTTTAGTATTTTATATCACACACATGAACAAGTATACACAACATATTATCTCCAACACATTCACACACTTTCATTTTTTTAATATATAATTGACCAAAGAAAGTTCTATAAAATGAATTTTTTTCCAAAAAACTCATCTAATGATAGGCTTTATGACTTTAAAATTTGAAATTTTCCTTTAACTATAGGTGCTACCACTTTGAGTCTAAAACTTAAGAGGTCTTATAGATTATGCCTTAAGGTCTTATAAACCATGCTTAATTTTGAATGAGTACTTTAATAAAAGGCTCTTAAATTTAAAAAGCTCTTTTACAAGAAGCTATGATACTTAAAAACAACTTTTATATCGATAAGTAATGAGACTATAAAAAAACTCCTCTAACTAAAGGCTACGATAATTTTAAAGGACTTTTTGAATTTTTTTTGAAAGCTTTACGAGTTATAAGTACTAACTAATTTAGGCTAAAAAAAATCTCATCCAATGCCAACTTAACTGGTTTTAAAAAATCTCATCTAATGCCAACTTTACTAGACTTAAAATCTCAGTGCTAGTTAGATCAGACTTAAAAAAATCTCAACTAATGCCAACATAACTGGGTTTAAAATCTCAGTGTCAGCTAGATTGGGTCTAAGAAAACCTTATCCTGAATAAATCTGATCTTAAAATATTTTTTTCAAAAATTCTTAAATGTTTTTCCTTTTTTAGAAAAACTATTTTTTATTCTTATTATTTCTTGGATATCTTGTATTTCTTCAAATTTTTTGAGCAACTTCTCTTTTTTCTTGGATAAACCCTTTTCTTGTTCTTTTACTGACACTTTTTCCTTCTTTTTTCTTTTTACCTTTTTTTTTTTGTTTATATCTTAATAAACTTTTCTTTGATAATTTTCTTTTCTTTTTTTTATTGTTTTTTCAAAGTCTTTTCTCGAAGACTTTCTTCTTTACTTTTTCATAATTTAAAAAATGTGATTGTTTTTGTTCTCTTTATATTTTCTTAAACAAATGCTATCATGATGTAAATGTCTATTCTCAATGCATATGCAACTATCTTTATGCAAATGAAAGAATCCACGTCATGATGGAACTTTTTCTTGATGCAAACACTCCATGCCAATACAAATGTTAAAGTTGACATTTTCTGCATGACGCAAATATGAATTTTTTTTTGTGATGTAGACCAATGATGCAAAAGTGAATGTCTTTCTCATGATGTAAATGCAATGATGCTTATGCGAATGTCTTTCTTGTGATGCAATAATACAAATGCAAATGTCTTTCTTATGATTCAAATACAAGTGTGAATGTTTTTTTTATGATACAGATGTAATGATGCATATACAAATGTCTTTCTCAAGATGCAAATGTAATGACGCATATGCAAAAATCTTGTTCATGATGCAGATGTAATAATGCACACGTAAATGTCTTTTCTCATAATGCAAATGCAATGATGTAAATGCAAATGTCTTGTTATAATGCGAATGCAATAATGCAAATGCGAATGTCTTTCTCATGATTGTTCTGGCTTTAGAGTGCCCTTTTAGGGTTATTCTTCATTTTTCATTTTTCATTTTTTTCTCAATGTTCCCTCATGCACTCTAATACTAAAAATATTCTTTTAAAGAGGAATAAATTCACACCAAACAGAAGTTTCTAACAATGAGAGACTTGGTAAAATCTTTCCAAATTTACAAAGCCATAGCTCTTTAATTCAAGCACCACATTTGATTAAAATGAACTTTTCAAGATATGTAATGTAGGTCAAGGTTTAGAGTTCTGAAAGAACAGGTAAATAGGCCTAAAATATTTTTTTTAAGGTAATTAGACCAAGGATCATTTCATTTCTTATGGAGCATTTTTCTAGATAAAAAGACATTTGTCTCTTTCTTTCTTCGTTTTCCTTTTTGGAAACATTTGACTTTGACTCAATATTCCACTTTCTTGAATTTCATCTTTCTTTTTGCAATTGTGGTTCTAACTTGGAACTCAGTTCATTCACTTTTTACCCCAAATTCCCATCTCCAAGGTACATGTCAAAGGATCTTAATATAAGACTTTTTTTTTATGTAGGGCTCTATTGCCCATGATTCTTGAATATGTCCCTATTTTGTCCTCGAGTGTAAAAGATGATCCTTGTATTCAAATTATATATAAATGATATGTAATGACACATATGCAAATATCTTTCTCATGATGCAGATGTAATGATGCACATGTAAATGTCTTTTCTCATCATGCAAATGCAATGATGTAAATGCAAATGTCTTTGTTATAATGTGAATGCAATAATGCAAATGTGAATGTCTTTCTCATGATCTAAATGCAATGATGCAAATGTAAATGTCTTTCGTGTAATGCAAATACAAGTGTGAATATAAATATCCTTTCATAATGCATTTACGAGTGTTTTTGTGACATAGATGCAATGATGCAAATGCGAATGACTTTCTTATGATGTAGTGATACAAATGTGAATGCACATGTTTTTCTTATTATGTAGATGCAATGATGCAAATGCAAATTCTTTTTTTATGATGTAAATGTCATGATGCAAATGTAAGTATTTTTCTCATGATGTAGATGCAATGATGCAAATACAAATTTTTTTTTTTTTTATGATGCAGAAGCAATGATGCAAATGTAAATAAGCCACTACCATAAAACCAATGCAAGGATTTTATTTTGTTTTGTTATTTCATTTTTCACGAAGAAAGTCTCTATTCAAATTCTCATCATTCAAAACTTTATTAAAAAAATACCAAAATAATCATATATTTGCCCCACATAGTTTTTAAGACCAACAAAATGTCCAAAATGTATGATTTTTGAATCTGTTAAAAATTGGTTATTACTATTTGAAATGTCCATGGATGAGGTGACTTCCATTCTTTTCACTTGTAGGTAGATCTTAATGAGGGCTTGACAAGGATTGTAATGAAAAAATGATTACTTCTCTTTTCTTTTTATTGTTTTGGCTCACAAAAGAAATAATTTTTCCCAAACACTTTTCTTTTATTGAAAATCAGGCATGGTTTGGCACTCTTTTAGCTCCTTAACATGATACTTCAATGTGCATAAAAACTAGCTATTATTTTTTCATAAAAATTTGGAAGAGAAAAAGGTTTGGCTTTCAATTCTCTCTTTCAAGAGATGCAAAGTTTTTAATGGATATTGATATCTTAAAAGGTCTTCCAAGTCAATAATTTCATCATGAATTTCTCTTCTAGATAAAACCTTGGAAACACTAGAATTCTTTTAAGACATAAAAAATTATTGTTCTAGCTTTATATTGCTTTTTTAGGGTTATTTTTCATTTTTCATTTTTCATTTTTTATTTTTTTCTCAATGGTTCCCTCATGCACTCTAATACTCAAAATATTCTTTCAAAGAGGAATAAATTCACACCAAATAGAAGTTTCTAACAATGAGGGACTTGGTAAAATCTCTCTAAATTTACAAAACCATAGCTCTTTAATTCAAGCATCCACATTTGATTAAAATGAACTTTTCAAGATATGTAATATAGGTCAAGGTTTAGAGTTCTGAAAGAACAGGTAAATAGGCCCAAAATATTTTTCTAATATAATTAGACCAAAGATCATTTCATTTCTTATGGAGCATTTTTCTAGATAAAAAGACATTTGTCTCTTTTTTTCTTTGTTTTCCTTTTTGGAAACATTTGACTTTGACTCAATATTCCACTTTCTTGAATTTCATATTTCTTTTGCAATTATGATTCTAACTTAGAACTCAATTCATTCACTTTTTTCCCCATATTCCCATCTCCAAGGTACATGTCAAAGGATCTTAATATTATACCTTTTTTTTTATGTAGGGCTCTATTGCCCATAATTCTTGAATATGTCTTTATTTTGTCCTCGAGTGTAAAAGATGATCCTTGTTTGGAGTTCATTTTGAAAAGAGATATTCAATAGGCTCAAATGGGTATTATGTGAATAATTTTCTATATGTGAAGGACAAAAAAGGATGACCATTCATCATTTCAAATATGATCACTTGATTGAAGAGTAAATCTTTGAATAAGCAAATAAAAAAGTTTTTTTTATTTTTTTATTTTTTATATTTTTTATATTTTTAGTTTTCAAACATGATCACTTGATTGAAGAGAAATCAAACATAAAATTTATAAAGGGTTAGTCATTCTTCAAAGGCACTTACATCCTCTTTTTTAGCTATCCTAGCCAAACACAATTCACTAGTGAAAAATTCTTTTACAAATTACAATTCCTATATTTTAAGGTCAAGATAGAAACTTTTACCATTTTGTAAGATTCTACCCAATCCTTATTACAAAACTGTCTAAAAGATACTTCACTTCTTACTCATTATTCTTTTTAAAATGACTAAGAATTTTGCAAACAAAATAAAAACATTAATAGATGGGTGTTTTCTAGAAATAAGTACAAAGATGAAGTGATTATACAATAAGAATTTTTGCTTGGATAATACAAAAATTGGCTTTTTACACTTTGAATGCTCTAGAAATGGAAAATCTTGACTTGTAATGCTTTAAATGTGTAATCTCTTGCTCTTGAATGTGTTAGAGGCTTCCTTTTATATTAGATTTTGATTTCTAGCTATTGTGAGTTATTGGATTGGAAAAAATAACCATTATTCCCTTTAATTTTTATCTTTATTCAGATTTTCTTATGCAAGAAGAATAAAGAAGGTAAACGGTTAGGGTGGAATGGATTTTTGCTTGCCCTGCCTCTAACCCAACCTTCATGTATCTTCACTTAATCCTTCACATCTTCAATCAGAATTTGAAATTCAAACTCTAACTTCGAAAGCGAAAAAGCCACTCGACTTTACCCAACACTGACCCGAATGCAAAAATCAAAACCAACAAAAAACAATTTCAACAACGATACAAGCTATTCAAACTATCTAAAGACTTTCACAATCTAGTTTTATCTTTTATTCGCTACACTCTAAGAACAAGTTAATCTATATCAATACAAAATACCAAACTGAAAGAACAATTTAAAATTACAAAATTTTCACTTTAAAAAAAAATCAAAGTTTTCCTCTACTTGACTTTAACAGGTATTATTCACCCAAACATCTTAAAACAAGTTTATTTATGGAACAAAACATATGAAATAAAATAACCATGAAAATATTCTTTCACAAAAAAATACAGTTTCAAAAAATTCAAAGAAAAATTAAAAAATAAGGAGAAAAGCATGTAGTTACAATTACAAGTACCTTGGACTTTGAGACTTAGGTTCAAGAAATAATACTTTTGTAAAAAAGATTGTTATAGTTGAAAAGTTTCTTAGTAAAAATTAAAAAAAGCCAACAATGGAAATGTAATTCCATTTTACCAATAGAAAAAGAAAAAAAATGGAAAAGTGGGTGCTTGCTGAGGATCTTGGATGGATTTAGGAAAAAAGAAAAATGGAAAGAAATATAGAAAATAAAAAAGAAAAATGATGGCTACTTGTTGGGATCTTGGTATAGGTTTGGAGAAAGAGAAGATAAGAAACTTGAGAAAGAGGGAGGCTAAAGAAAAACAATGAAGTGAACCTATTACAAACCCTAAATAATATTATATATAATAAAGGTATCTTTATAAATATGTCAAGTTGGGTCATGGCAACTTTTGCTTAAACTTGACTCCAATTTCTTTTAAAATAAAACTGATCCGACCTAACTAGAAATCTAATTTAAAAAATGACCATATAAGATTGAATTGAGTCGAAACCTAATAGTTTTGAGTCAATTTGCCATCTTTCGAGAGGCTCGATCCTTTACTTTAGGGGATCAATCCTTATGCTTCCAAATTTAAAAATATAGTCATTCGAACTTGAAAAATAGGGGAGATTTTGACTTGGAGGGTTGATTTTCAGTTTGGAAAACAGGGGAGTAGCATTCTAAAAATAGAAGATCGATCTTGGATTGATCCTGCAACTTTAGTGATTGATCCTCATGATTACAAATAGAGGATAACCATTCTGGTAGTGATGGGATTGATTCTTTTCTCCCTAAATTTGCATATTTTGACATTTTGATAAGGAAAAAATGTTGATTTTACTCAAACACTTTTTTACTAGCAATGTCCATTTAAGAGTGTAGAGATTTTTAAAAAATTAAGGTCCAATAATATTTTGTAGTTGATTTTTTTCAAACACATTTTTACTAGTATTGTTCATTTAAAAGTATAGATTTTTCAAAAAAAATTGAGGTTTAATAATATTTTGTAATTTTTCAAAGAATTTAATCAAAGGCAATTTAAGGAATTGACGTAACAATTTTTCATCCGAGTGAACTTAATTGCTAGACTTGGAGAACATTTATGTATTCGCCACAAATATTTCTTTTAGCTAGGTTGATTGGCCATAAAAAGATTTATCTTTTTAGCCAAGTCTTAAAATTAATTAAGATTTATCACAAAATATTTTAGTCTATAAAATCAGGATTAGATTTGGGAGTAAGGTTATGAGTGAAAAAATTATTATTACCTTTACAACACTTGTTCAAAGAACAGTATTAATTAAAAATATTTTATCATTTACTTTTAATAATATGGTTTTTTCAATATTTAAAATTAATTCTTGAAAAATTTATTCATGAAGAATCATTTTTATTAATTCATAGAAATTTTTTATTTACACATTTTATAAATTCTCTAATATTTAGGCAAAATCTATAGAAAATATATTTATTCAAGAAATTTTCAAAAAAATTGATCATTCACAAAATTTTCAAAATTTCATCATGAGATATTTTATATTCACAAACAACATGTATGATTTAAAGTATTACAAATTAATTACAACTATTTTATTATTATATACTTTTTACATTATGATAATTATTTATTATTATGTGATTATCTAACTAAAACTTTTATTTGTAAAATTGGTTTTAAGATTATCTCAAATTTTTGGGAAAATCCCAAAAATCATTTTTTCTTGATAATAGTTAGGAAAAATAAGACTCTTCCAATTTTCCTTAAAAATTTTCACTCATAAGAGGTATTCAAATAAACGTTTTTATTTACTTATTTTTATTATTTATTTATTTTGGTTATTTAAATAAATCTTTATGTGATAAAAATAATTTTTACTCTTTAGTGAAATCTAAAAATATTTTTACTTACAATAATCAAAGAAAATTGAACTCTTTCAACCTTACTTAAAAATTACTTTAAAAATTATATCTCAAAAGATTTATCCAAATAATTAATTATTTTTTATTTATTTACTTACTATGTAATTATGTATATAAATATTATTGGTGTTGCAATATAAATTACTATATAAAAAAAATATTTATACAAGTACAATGAAGAAATATCTAAATATTACATAAAAAGTAAAAGAAAAAACTTTTACCTCATGGTATTTAAATTGAAACCTACAAGAGGCGTCCAATGATCCAAAGATAGTGTAGGCTTTTAGAATTAGGTCAAATCCACAAAAATGGGCTAGATTGGATTAGAGTAAGAATTTTAGCACATTTTTCCTTTTTTTTTTCTTCTTTCCTTTTTCCTTTTTCTCTTTTCTCCATTACCCCTTTTCATTTTACCTTCCCTATCTTTTTCCAAGCAATTTTTGATGCCATCTCTGGTTTGATCCCAGCAATCAGTCACCATGTTGGCCACTTTTTCTGACAATCGACCGCTAATCACTAGTGTTAAAAAAATTTCCAAAAAATGTTGAAAAACTCTTAACATCATCCTCTTTCGATTTAATGGCTTAGATTTCCTTAAAAAGTTTTTTTCCACACAAAAAAATTTCTAAAAGTCGAAAGCTCATATCTACTATTCTATCATTTTCAATGATCCCTAAATTTCTATTAAACTTTCCTCTTAACTTTTTATAAGTTTTCACTATTGGGATTTTCCAAAAGCCTATTAGAAAGTCCTAGATCTAAAATTATACTTGAAAATTTAGCTTACAGGAAAACTACTTTGCTACTGTCCAATTGGCATGAAATTTTAGTATGTTGATGCTTTTTCTATTCTTTATCTTTGCACCATTTGGGTTCACCAAAAAACTTATAAAATCTCCTAGATCTAAATTTTGACCTGAAAGTTGAAACTACTAGAAAACTATCTTTTGGGTATCCGATCATCCTAAAATTTTAATATATCGATCTTTTATCCATGATCTGTCTTTCCACCATTTGGATCCTCTAAATACATACTGCTTGGTTGGCTATGATTTTCACTTAAAGTTGGAATTTTATTTTGTCTTGCATTTTTTTGTGAGTATATCGCAAAGATTGGGGAAAGCTAGAGGTGTTAATGGTGGATTGTTGAATGCTTTCAGGTTATGCAAGCATAATGGTAATGGTAGTGTTGGGTTCTAGTAGTGCCTATTGGAGGTAGTGATGAAAAAGTGGTCATGGTGAGTGCTATGTTAGCTAGGTTCGGTTGGGGGACTTTTTGCCGAGGTTGCTCTATTAAGAGATTGGCAGTATGGGGCTAAGGGATTTTTGTTTTGAAAATTGACTCCCCCATTCTTTCTACAATTGGCTCTTTCTTTTAGAGTTAATCTAAGAGGAAATCCTAGATTTCAAGGATTCAAATCTTTGATTTTTATAATTTAGGGATTTGGTAGGCAGTTGGATTTTAACTACCATAGTTGAAAAAATATTTTGATTTTTTTTATTATTCAAAAAGAAGTAAAATAAAAAATTAATTTCTAAGAGCTTTGACAATTGGATGGCTCCTAAGCCCAAATGACCTAGATTATGAAATTAGACTCAAACATAAAAAAAGATAAAATAAAATCATTGATTCAGACAAATTAAGTGTCTGCAACTACTCTTCTTTCTCAAGAATAAGGCAAAAACAAAAAACAACAATTTTGTTCGGTTGGATTGATTACCATTTATCCCTTTTTTCAGTATTCTATATCATACACATGAACAAGTATACACAACATATTATCTTAAACACATTCACACACTTTCATTTTTTTTAATATATAATTGACCAAAAAAGGTTTTGTAAAATGGTTGTTTTAAAAAAAAAATCATCTAATGATAGGCTTTACAACTTTAAATTTTGAAAAATTCCTTTAACTAGATGTTGTACCACTTTGAGTTTAAAATTTAAGAGGTCTTATAAATTATGCCTTAAGGTCTTATAAATCATGTTCAATTTTGAAAAAATACTTTAATCAAAGGCTCTTAAATTTAAAAGTTTTTTCTAACAAGAGGCTATAATGCTTTAAAAGAACTCCTATAGCCACAAGTAATGAGACTATAAAAGAATTCTTCTAACTAAAGGCTACGATACTTTTAAAGAACTCTTTGAAATTTTTTTTGAAAGCTTTAGGAGTTATGATTACCAACTAAATTGGGCTTTAAAAAATCTCATTCAATGCCAACTTAACTAGCTTTAATATTTCAGTGCCAACTAGATTGAGCTTAAAAAATCTAATTCAATGCCCACTTAACTGGCCTTCAAAAATCTCATCTAATGCCAACTTTACTAGACTTAAAATCTCAATGCCAATTAGATTGGGCTTAAAAAAATCTCAACTAATGCCAACTTAATTGGGCTTAAAATCTCAGTGCCAGCTAGGTTGGCTTAAGAAAACCTCATCCTGAATAAATTTGATCTTAAAATATTTTTTAAAAAATTTTAAAACATTTTTCTTCTTCCAAAAGAACTCTTTTTATTCTTTTTATTTCTTGGATATCATGTATCTTTTTTTATTTTTAGGCAACTTCTCTTTTTTCTTGGATAAACTCTTTTTTTTTTCTTTCATTAATACTTTTTTTTTACGTTTTTTATTTTTACCTTTTTTGGTTTCTATCTTAATAAACTTTTCTTTGATAATTTTTTTCTTTTTTTATTATTTTTTCAAAGTCTTTCTTGAAGACTTTATTCTTTATTTTTTCATAATTTAAAAAATGTGTTTATTTTCATTCTCTTTCTATTTTCTCAAACAAAAGCTATCATGATGTAAATGTCTATTCTTAATACAAATGTAATTTTCTTTATGCAAATACAAGAATCCATGTCATGATGGAACTTTTTCTTAATGTAAACACTCATTGCCAATACAAATTTTGAAGTCAACATTTTTCGCATGATACAAATTTGATTTTTTTTTTTGTGATGTGGACCAATGATGCAAAAGTGAATGTCTTTCTAATGATGTAAATGCAAATGTCTTTCTTGTGATGTAGATGCAATGATACACATACGAATGTCTTTCTCGTGATGCAATGATACAAATGCAAATGTCTTTCATGTGATGTAGATACAATGATGCACATGCAATGGCTTTTTTATATGCAAATGCAAATGCGAATGTTTTTCTTATGATGTAGATGTAATGATGCATATGCAAATGTCTTTCTCGAGATGCAGATGCAAATGTTGCAAATGCAAATGTCTTTGTTATGATGCGGATGTAATAATGCAAATGCGAATGTCTTTTTCATGATGTAAATACAATGATACAAATGCAAGTGCAAATATAAGTGTCCTTTCATAATTTAACTACCAGTGTTTTTGGGACACAGGTGCAATGATGCAAATGCGAATGAGTTTTATATAATGTAGTGATACAAATGTGAATGCACATGTTTTTCTTATTATGCATATGCAATGATGCAAATATGAATTCTTTTTTTATGATGCAAATGTCATGATGCAAATGCAAGTGTTTTTCTCATGATATAGATGTAATGATGCACATACAACTTTTTTTTTAATGATGCAGAAGCAATGATGCAAATGTAAATAAACCACTACCATAAAACCAATGCAAGGATTTTGTGTTCTTTGTTTATTTTTTCATTTTCCATGAAGAAAGTCTTTATTCAAATTCTCATCATTCAAAACTTTATTCAAAAAAAATAATGCCAAAATAATCACAAAATTGCCTCACACAATTTTTAAGACCAAGAAAATGTCTAAAATGTATGATTTTCGAATCCGTTGAAAATTGGTTATTACTATTTGAAATGTCTATGGATGAGGTGACTTCCATTCTTTTCACTTGTGGGTAGATTTCAAGGAGGCTTGACAAGGATTGTAATTAAGAAATGATTAGTTCTCTTTTCTTTTTATTGTTTTAGCTCACAAAAGAAATAATTTTTTCAAAACACTTTCCTTTTATTGAAAATCAAGCATGGTTTGGCATTCTTTCAGTTCCTTAACATGATACTTCAATGTGCATTAAAACTAGCCATCATTTTTTCTTAAAGATTTGGAAGAGAAAAAGGTTTGGCTTTCAATTCTTTCTTTTTCAGGAGATGCAAAGTCTTTAATGGTTATTGATATCTTAAAAGGTCTTTCATGTCAATAATTTCATCATAAATTGCTTTTCTAGATAGAACCTTGAAAACTCTAGAATTCTTTTAAAGCATAAAAATATTGTTCTAGCTCTAGACTGCCTTTTTAGGGTTTTCATCATAGAGCTACATTTTTTTCTTTGTTTTTCATTTTTTATTTTTTTGTCAATGATTCCCTCATGCGCTCTAATACTCAAAATATTCTCTTTAAGAAAAACAAATTCACACCAAAGAGAAGTTTCTAATAATGAGGGACTTGATAAAATCTCTACAAATTTACAAAGCTATAGCTCTTCAATTCAAGCATCTACATTTGATTAAAATGGACTTTTCAAAGTACGTAATATAGGTTAAGGTTTAGGGTTCTAAAAAAATAGATAAATAGGCCCAAAATATTTTTTTAAGGTAATTAGACCAAGGATCATTTCATTTTTTTATGGAACATTCTTCTAGATAAAGAGACATTTGTCACTTTCTTTCTTCGT
The DNA here is from genome assembly GCF_002303985.1 of Durio zibethinus. The sequence continues at coordinate 18,814,786 of NW_019167949.1, read as the reverse complement.
TTTCCTTTTTGGAAACATTCAACTTTGACTTAGTATTCCACTTTCTTGAATTTCATCTTTCTTTTTCAATTGTGATTCTAACTTGAAACTCAATCCATTCACTTTTTGCCCCAAATTCTCATATTCAAGGTACTATTAAAGGATCTCAAAATAAGATATTTTTCTTTGATGTAGGGCTTTATTGCCCATGATTATTGAGCATGTTCTTATTTTACCCTATAATGTAGAAAATGATCCTTGGTTGGAGTTTGTTTTGGAAAGAGATATTCAATAAGCTTAAATGAGTAGTAAGTGAATAATTTTCTATATGTGAATGATAAAAAAGGATGGCTATTCATCATTTTAACTATGATCACTTAATTGAAGAGCAAGTCCATGAAAAAGTAGCTAAAAAAGGTTTTTTTTATTTTTCTTTTCATTTTTTTATATTTTTGGTTTTTCTCTTTGATTTCTTTTTCGTGTTGGAATCATTTGAATATTTCAAGTACATGATGTAACCATCAATTAATTTTTTTTTGCATGAATGATGCCTTATCTTATTTACCTACTTAAATGAGAGTTCATTTGATGATGAAAGTCATATTGCATAGAATGTCTCAAATTTCATTGCAAAGTACAAAAAAAGGCTAATTTTGGTTCCAAATTATTAGGCATATTTTTGCAAAAAATAGGGGAAAATGTATTAATGTATCATGGCATGAGACAAATTGTTTCAAGCAACAAGGAATTTTGCTTTTTGGGTCAATGTGCCTTAAGATGTGAAACTATAACTACTTAAGGGCGAAAGTTAATGCATTTTTTTATGGTTAAAATGATTTGGGTTGTTTAACCAACTCAGCAAAATTTTAAAGCACATCGAATTACAAAAAATTGAAAAAGGAGACAAAGTATGTCATTTGTATGTGATTGTTAGCACTATAGTAATGTTTAATGCCATCATAGGTAAAGCACTAGGTACCTATAATGGTAAAGAAAAGATGAGTAATATACTTTTAATAGACCCATAACATAATTATGTTAGAGTTTTATTGTTATGGGAACACTTTTGATGGGCGCTACCTATGTAAGTACGAAGTGTGGCCGTTTCTAAGAGCTTAAAAGCTTGGCTCTAACAACACTCATAAAAGAGGATGAAGACATATGACCATAAATATGTCATCGGATACAAGCATTCATTGGGTGTTGAGATCATTGTGTGGGACAAATTTGGTTAACTAAATGGAATAGCTGATTTAAAGTATAGTCTACTATACGATTTTGGTTAACTTTAACTTGTTTTCACTAAGTGAAGGTTCAAATCGAAAGATACATTCATTTATGCAATTAATTTTCAAGGTCATCATAAATCTAGATTATTTTAAAAATGGTGGAAGATTGTTAGAGATTTTCAAAATAAGATATGAGAAATAATCCTACATTGAAAAAGAAAAAAATAAAGATAGATAGTTAAGTCTGTTCAAAATAGACAAATAAGTTTGTTCAAAATGAATAGTTTTAACTATTCAAAAATAGATAACTTTTGTCTATTCAAAATAAATAGTCATGTTTGTAGGAAAAGTCATTTATCTGTTTATAAAAGACTCTTCTGATTTTCTAAAAATATATAGAAAACAATTCTTGGAACTCTCTCTCTTTTTTCAAGCTTCAGATTTCTTTTATAAAAGTTTTGTTGTAGAAAATCTATATAGAAGTTTAGTGATCTTATAATATGCTGGTGATTGCTTGGTGGATTGAATTCGTCGGTGCAAAACATAGTAAATCACTGAGCTTTATTGTATCCTTAAAATTTATTGCCTACAACCTTTTTGCACACTACTAAGTAAATAATACGGCAAAGGCAAATAAAATTTTTAAGAAAATTAGTATCCTTACATGCCTTGGAACCTTTCATCAAAATTCTAGATTTACTAAAAGCAGTAATTTCAGATTTTCAGTGTTTGCTCTAACAGATGGTTGTTGATTTCTTTTGGCTCCTAATTGCCTCCCCATTTGACTACTGAAATTGTTTTTATTTTCACTGAAATTTGAATACACTTCTTTTATTATGGTCAAATTGTCCTCTTGTAATAAAAAAAAAAGACGAAAAGCATGAAAATGAATAAGAAAGCTGTTGAAAATGATGTGTTTTAACATATATGTATTTCATTCATCAAATTTTTTTATTCTTTTATGGTTTTCACAAAGAAATTTTTATAGTTTGAATATTTCGGATTTTTATTTTTTTCATAATTTTTATTTTAAATTTTTTTCAAATGCTTTTATGACAGTGGATACATAAATGATGTCGTATTTTGTTATCACATGTCATGATTTTATTAAATGTTGATGTTATGTAAACAACTTAACTAATGATTTGGACTGTAGTTATCAAAATTGGACTAAATATGAAACTATTCAACGTTTCGGGTCATTAGGTTAAAAGTTTAACCACATGGTCAATTGGGTCAATTATCGGTTCAATAAAAAATATTATAAAAATATAAATATTTTAAAAATTCAAAATTCAAACTTTTAACTCAAGTTATAGTTTAATAATTTAACCATAAAACTATAAATTTTAAAGTATTTCATAAACTACAAATTTTAAAATACAAAATTCATAAAATAATTAATTACTAGTTAGAAATGAAATTACTTTACATTTTATTAAAATCATATTTTATATTTTAATAGTTGGAAATAATAATTATATTTTAATAAATATAATAAAAAATAAGTAATAAATAATTATAAATAATTATTATTTATATTTATTAAAATATAAATATTATTTATTACTATATAATAATTAATCTTTATGTAATAAAAAAACTATTTATAAAATTAATAAAAAGGAAATATTTATATGTTTATATGAAAATTAGTAAAAAGGAAATTAAAATCATTTTTATATTTTTAATATGAATGTAGATTTTTTTATTAATTTTACATTTATAAATTTTCTTTTATTAATTATTTTTATCATAGTCAAACAATTAATCATTTTATTAATATTTTATTTTTTTATTAATTTTATAATTATTTTTAAGTATGGTATCAATTAATAAAATTTTTTATTAGATCATTTTTTTTAAATTGTTTTATTTTTACACATGTGTAATTTTTTTTTTTGTAATGTCATTATCCACATGTCTTTAAATATGCCAACATATCATTAATATAAATATACAAAGGCTTTGATAGTAAAAACTAAAAGTTTAAGAGCTTATTTAGATGAAATAGTAGTACAATGATTTAATTAGATTATTTTGAATACTCGAAGGGCTTTTTTTATATTTTACATAAACTTATTAACTGGTATTAAATCAATTCGATTAAAAAAAATCTGATTTATTATGTAAACTATCGGTTTACAACGATTTAAAATGGTTTAATTATAAAATAGATCTAATTACAGAATTAGATTGGTTTCAATATTAGTTCACCGCTGCAATCGGTCGGACTAACGATCTAGTCTGATTCTGATAACTATGGTTTAAAGCACCAAAATGTTTGATGTAATGAAAGTTTAGATGCTTAAATATATATTTTATTTTTTTTAGATATCAAATTGAAAGAAAAATGTAGAATACATAAGTTATTTTTGTATGTAACCTTTTATTTTAATTCTCTAAATTATTTAAAAGATTATTTTTTTGAAAAAAGTTGCTTTAAAATTAATATTAAGCAAATATTTATTTTACTATAAAAGTTTCATAAAAAAAAATAATAACAAATGTTTAGGTGGCATGCCATGTGTATATTTTTGCTATTTGTGGAATTTTCATATCATATTATTTTATTTTATTGAAAAATTTATTCTAAATATTTTGGGAGAATAGTTTACAATATATTCTATTTTCGTTAGTTTTGATTAAAATATCATCAAAAATGAAATTATAGTGAAAAAAATAAAAAATAATAAAATAAAAAGAAAATAACAAAATTAATATTAACCCATAGGTGACCAAGTTATCACTAATTTATATTACTATATCTAATGTTAATGTTTATAATTTATGTTAAAAAAAATAATAATTAGAAATAAAAAATAATAATTAGATATAAAAACAATGCTTTTGGAAAAATTAAAATGCTATTAAAATTATAATAAGTAAAAAGAAAGAAATTATTTATATTATTTATATTTATATAAATATTTATTAATTTTCTTAAATTTAATTTTTTATAACAGTTTGTGTTAAATTTAATAAAGCAGTCAAGGATATGAAATTTGGATGGCCAAAAGTAAAAAAAATAATGATATGGACTTGAGATACCTCAAGAAAAATGAAGAATTAATTTCCTGCATTTGAATCTTCAAAACTATTTACCGTAACACTAACACTTATGAATAAATCTCACAAAATGACGTTGATTTGAAGTTGAAACAAACGAAACGAAACCAAAAAATGGTATAAACCGAATGGATTCGGATCCCTTGGAATCCCAAAAAATAACCCGAACCCGAACCATTCTGCTTGGCGCCTCTAACTTTCATGTAATTGGCGTAGAGGACGGCAGTCCACCAAAACTGCAAAAGTGTTATTTGAATGGAAGAAGAGAAAAAGAGATGGAGTGTTGTGTACACGAAGCACATCAAACAAAAGCGGAAAGTTTATCAAGACGGTTTCTTAGATCTACACATTTCAACCAACAAGGTTAAGTTTTACTGATTCTTGCTTCAATCTGTTGCTCACTTTATTTCAAATAATTTGGTAATCATGGCAGCGCAGTTGATGCTGTACGATGAGTCCCAGAGGCTTCTTGAATGCAGGATGTTGAGAAGAGATGAAGTTGTTTGCTCTGCCCAAACCCTCACTTTCGCTGCCTATTTTGTTGACGTCGGCCTTCTCCACTCTCCTTCTCCTCTTAAATCTGGTACGATTGAATTGCTTTTTCATTTGAAACCCTAAAATTTTCATTTAAAATCTTCATTTGCAATTCTTTTTCTTCAGATGCCAGAAGAAATAGCAATGAAGCGAGGCCTATCAATCTTAGGCTGAGCCCATCACAAAAGATAATCAGAGGTTAGCTTCTTTGTTTGCTTTTACATTTGAATTGCTAAAAACTTTCCAATTATGATACTATCAACACTATGATTGGCGTAGGCTATAGCTTTTTCTAACCTTTACTTACATTTCAGAGTTCAAGAAGATTGAAATGCAAAAATATGGAGCTTCGCAAACTGCTCCAACTATAATGCAAACCAGTGTCACAGGTTAGTTGATGAAATTTTGGCTCCTTTTCTAATGTGAAAATTTTCCTTTAAATTGTTGCTTCTAAGCTTCACTTTGTTAGATGGAGCATTTTGCCAATGAGCGATTGCTATTCCTAATCTCGTCCTTGCTAGAGATCATTAAGTTGTCATGATGCAACTAGTTATCCACCATGTTCCTTTGTGTCTATACGGATAACTTGCATTTGTCTCAATGAGTGTTATTATTCTCGTCATGGATGGATGAAAGACCTCTTCTCACTCCAATCCGCATTGACCCAAATCTCAAGCAGCCAAAACTCCTTATCTCCTTGGATGCGAATCCATGTATCTTTCATAGGACTATCTTTGTGTAGGAAGAATCGGTCTGGATGGGGAATCTGATCCTTGCCTCTTCAGAAGTGTTGATTGAGTTCCCTACTATATGTGCTTTGTTAGTTCAGCCTTCCTACCCGAACATGAGTTGAAATAGAAGCTTTCGTTGACTCCATTCCAAAGTAGGTGGGCTTAAGCTGCTCAGAGTGGATGGTGAGTCTTGCCGCACACCTTCTCTCTCAAAATCAGTGATTGAATAGACAGGAAGATCTTTATTTGAGAAGGAATGTGTTTCCATTGATGGTGGCGAAAGAAAGAAATGAATTCAATTTCTAGAGAACTGAAATCCCTTATCACAACTACAACAACAATAACACACTAAGCCTTATATCCCATACTCTAGGGTCGGCAGTGTGAAAAACCAAATAAGAGGATCAAATTAGGTTGTAGTTTGAATTTTCTTGCCCTACTTATTTCTATCAACAACCACCTTTTCATCTAATTCTTTAACCATCATATCATTTTTTATTACTTGCATCCATATCTTTCGTGGTCTACCTCTAGATGTTTTGATCTTTCCTAGATCTAGAGAATCAACTCTCCTAATCGGTGCATAGTTAGGCCTATGTTTCACATGTCCAAACCATCACAAACGGGCCTTTCTCGTCTTCTCTTCAATTCGGACTACCCCTACTTTTCCTTGAATTTATTCATTTCTGATTTTGTCTCTTCTAGTCTTACCATACATCCATCTAAGCATCCTCATTTCCGCTATGTTCATTTTCTTCTCATGTTGTTTCTTAATAGCCCAACACCCAGTTCCATATAGTAATACAAGCCTTATAGTTGTTTTATACAACTTTGCTTTTAACTTTAAAGGCATGTTGTGATCACACAAGACACCCAAAACACTTTGCCACCTCACCCATCTTGCTTGAATCCTATGTTTGACATCTGCTTTTATCATTCTGAATAATTGATCCCAAAATGTCGAAATTGGCTACTCTTTGGTACTCCCTCAGCATCCAACTTAATCACACTAGTACCCACTTCCTTGTGACTACTAAACTTGCATTTCATATATTCAATTTTAGATCTACTCAATTTAAAACCTTGAGACTCCAATGTACTCCTCCATAATTCTAATTTTGTGTTAAGGGCATAACAAGTTTCAACAACTAAGACTATATCATCGGCAAATAACATACACCATGGCACCCTATCTTGGATACGTCTAGTGAGTTCGTCCATAACTAATGCAAAAAGGAAAGGACTTACTTGTCTAGGAGGGGTTACCCCAATGTATTTTGTTGTTTCATAGAGTGATGATTTGGCAGCGGAATAAGAGGGCAGATTTCATTGTCCAATTTTATTGGTATTGTTCTCAATATAAAAATTTCTATTTGTTAGAAAATGTCGTTTGGTTTTTAGAGCCCTACATCCAAAAAACCTCTTACTCTCTTTTGGAAGAGTGGAAAATGCCTTTCTCTTGCAAAAAGGTATGTCCCTCAATTTTTCAACATCCATTGAGGGGATCAAAACTTCTTTTGGCAAGCGGACGGAAAACCGATGCCGAAACTCGAGTCGCACGCTACCCGATGACCAATCCATCGATCGCCATTCACATTTAGGAAGGTGTGAAGCGATCTCGTACTCATTTTTTTTAAGAAATCCTATCCGCTTCTCTACATCATTTAGCTTCCTACTCTCAAAGGCAACTAGGTATTCCTTTGGGCCTAAGACCCCACCAATGGAGTAGTTTAGATATTTGTACCCTAACTAAGTAAAGAACCATGGCATATATGTCTTGAATAGATTTCATTTTGATAGAGTTGAAAAAGCACTATATTGTTGAAAGGTTCTATACATCCACCCTTTCAACGTATTTTTTTAGACAGACTTCATTTTTTCTGCTTTTTGGATGGTAAATATTTCACAGAACATGGAGTGTGAATGAAACCCATGCTTGAATTGAAATTGAGATATTGATGCATGTTCTTTCAAAATTGACTATTTGACTCTTTGTCAGAGGTGTTCTAGAATTGTTTGCAACTAAGTAAATGGCTTTACGAACTAATGGATTGGATCAAATTGCAAATTGAAAAGATTTGTACAAGTTATAACATCTATCATCACTTTGTGGAAAACCATTAGATATAAATATGTTAGATACTTGCAACTCAATTGGTAGGTGTGATAATGGTTCAAGTCGAATCAGATTGAGTTCGGTTTTTACAAATAATGCATAATATTATGGATTTTTAAAATTTGATCCGAATTGAATTAAATTCTAACAATTCGATACGGTTCGGTTTATCGGTTTTTGAAATTTATTTTTTATATTGTTTTAATATGATTTTTAATATATTTAAATAGATTTAGATATAAAATAATCATTTTTATTTTATAAAAATTTAAACTATATATATAAATTAATAAAAATATATAATTCGGTTCGGTTTAGAAGTTTTTGGTTTTTTGTTTTCTTGATCTGCAATCCGATCTGAATCTAATAAAAAAAATTTAATAGCTGAACTTAATCCAAACTGTATAAGAAAAAAATTGATTTGAATCGAATTGAATGCTACAGTTTTGAATTAATTTTCGGTTTTTTTAAAATTTTTTTTAACCCCTATTGATTGGTGAAGGTGAAACAATCTCTCCACAAAAAAACATTTTTTACCATTGCACAAAGAAAATATTTTGTTGTGAATGAACAATTTATTTAGGAATTGTCCATACATAAAACTATAATTAATGATACAAACCTTTTCCACATAAAAGGGAATATATTTTAATAGTAGGAATCAAAATGATGTGGATTATTCAATAATCAAAGCCGATTTGCTTTATAAAAAGAAGATACCATTGAAGTTCTATCAAATGGTTTCACAAGATTTAGCCAATAGTCTTGATTGTGGGATATCATTGAGAAATATGAGTTTGTGTTATCAAAAGATTTCTTGTGATTATTTCTAGTAAGGGATGAGTCAATTATCCACTTTGGTATCTTATTGAACAAAAATGGTGATATTGTTCCTCCATTGATGAAGAATTTCGGTTTTTGTTTTTGAGAAGTATTATGATCATCCAATAAGAAAAGTTTCAATTTTTTCAAATGAACGATTTGAAGACCTATTGATTCTAATAACTGATTGCAGAGTTGATCATTTGGACCTTTCAATTCAAATGTGGATCTCAAACCTATGTATACGGATATTCCTGAAACTCACAATGGAAAAAGGAAGTTAGTTTAACAAAAGAGAGGAAACTTGGACAAAAAGAGAAGTAACTTGGACAAAAATGATCGTATATTCAGTTAGAGATTAATTCGCATGTAATATTTCATTGAGAGAGGCTTGATATAGATGCAAAGTTGATTTTTATAGCACCTTGTTTTATATTTGTTACAAGTCATGTTATTTGATGACCACATAAAACTTTTAGAAAGTAGGTTTCATAAGTGAGATGTAGTAATAAGGCCTGGAGAATCAAATGCTTAGATGCTCATTTTGTTGAATTTGGTGATTGTAAAGGAAGCAATGTGTGTGGAAATGATAGCAATAAAATGGGAAACTGGGAATGAGGCATGTGATGAAAAAATCAATTTGAAAGTGATGGAGGTTTTGGAAAAGGTTGGTGAATCTAAACATTACTTGTTTTGTGATATATTTTTTTCCCATCTTTCACTTAATTCTTGAATATAAGTTTTAGAAAAAATCAATTTGAAAGTGATGGAGCTTTTGGAAATGGTAGCTGAATCTAAACATTACTTGTTTTCTGATTTTTTTTTTACCCATCTTTCACTTAATTCTTGAAGATAGGATTAGCAAGCTCACCTTCCTCTGTTTTCACCTTTCTCTCTCTTGTCTGTCTTCCTTTTTTTGTTTTTTGTTTTTCCTCTTCTTGGGGTTATATGGCTGGAGGTGGGTGGTGTAAGGAGGATTCTATCTCTGGACTATTTGTGTTTTTAAGGCTCCTAGTGATTCTCCCTGTTGCAGCATTTTGACATTGACAAAGAAGTTCCTTAATTAAGCCACTTCAGTTGGTTTTCTTTGGTAAATACAAAAATTTAATTGCCTTTCAGATGACAAAAAGTGTGAACTCCAAATGTTTGGAGCTGATTGTAGTACTGTATGCACGATCAAGTCAAGCATAACGGTTATATTATTTGATTTGCTGTGGTGTTTGGACTACTTACCAATGCTTACCTTGTTGCTATTATTATGATTTTGTTCTATCTATAGATATGGTTCAATTCTTCCTTTTTTCTTTCAAATTTAAACACACACACACACACATACATGTATATACATTGGTATGGCATATGAATGTTCTATTGTCACCAAAAATGCCATGGTTAGAGGATTATTTACTTTTCACATTTATACTTATTTCAATAAGATTCAAGATAGATACTCAAATATGAAATTTGGCATAAGATGGGGAATAATTCAATGATTACTTTTTCATTTTATGCCTAAGTTAATATTCCATCTTTATACTCATGTATTTACGTCGAGCTGCTATCACACAATGAAGCATGTAAAGCAAAGGAAAACCATGACAGGAATGGTGGCTAACTTTTTAGGGGTCTTTAGATGAATAATATAAAACTGCTGCCAAACAGATCTATCATTTATGCATATAAGCATAACATCTTTTTTGGGGGATGGAAATGGGGTCCAATCTCTGGGGAAGGCGGTAGGTTGGCTGATCTTGTTCTTGAAACACCATATGTTGCTTTAGCACTTCATTTTCCTTGAAGTACCCATGTCTGGCATATATCTGCTGCGCATAGGTATGGAGGTCCGACCCTCCAAATATATGGAAAAATCTAGAAAAAATTACCACAACCTATTGGACAAATATTGTATCCGATGCTCACCCTTGAGTTTGAGTAACATAGACAATGCCTACATCTGTTTAAAGGGAATGTGTGGTTGAGAGGGTATGTCCTTGATAAGCTGGGTTGAGCACTTAATGCTGCCCAGGCTAGTTAAGTTCTTACAGGGATAACTTCACTGCTGGCAATCACTAATGTCTGATTCTAGTGGGCATGAATGTGTGATCCATATTGAAGAAATATATTATTTTGGGATATATTTTATAATTTGTGCCCCTCATAGTAATATCTTATATTTTAGGTATTTAGGTTATTGATATTACATAGAGCCTATTTGGCTTGGCTACAACGTTTGTAGAAAGTGCTGTCAAAGTAGAACTTTTTTGAAGTTTTGTGAAAAGAAGTGAGGATGATATTTGGCAAACTTGATGCAGAAGTGTTGTAGATGTAAAAACTATTTGGTAATATTTTTTAATAAATAAATAAAATAAAAGAATGAAACTGTAGTAAGTGCAAGAAATTAAAATAATCAAGAAATCTTTTTGTTAATTGTAAATAAAAAGACAAACAAAAAATGAAATCAAGGAGAAGAATTGAACTAAATAGAAAAGATGAATGTGAAATAATGTAATTCTTCTTATAGTTTTATGAATTACTAGAGTAAAGTGAGAATAATTAAGAATTTCATTAAATATTAGTTACTACAATTAGTACCCTTTTGAAGAAGTTTGATTTTTAGCTACGACTAAGCCCAAGTGAGCTTCCCACATAAGCTAAATTCTTTTAAAATTTGAGAGCCAAACACTTTGCTTCTACTATTATAATAGAAATGCTTTTTCATAAGTTAGGCCAATCACCCACTTATTTTTGCTTCTTTACCAGGTGCTAAGTTTAGGGAGTAGTTTATTGGTACTTATGTTAAGGTAGCTTTTGAATCTTTGACATTGTTCGAGATTTGATGTTTTGAGGATTGAGACTTGAATTTTGGACTTATTTTTTGTTTCTTGGTATTCTATTATTTTCCAAATTGTTCTACATGGATGCTTCCAGTATTCATCCAGCATTATACTGGAACAATCAGCAGATGCACTACCTCCTCGCTTTCTCTGCATATCTATGAAGCATGGACATGCCGTGTACCCCTACATACCGGTGTCCAATATTTATCTGACGCATGCCTCTGGCATGACAGGACATGTACTGGACATGCCGGGACTTGACAAAAAATATAAAAGTATTGGACACAGCGGATGACATGGCTGTACATGCAATGAAAGTTTTTTCCCAAATCTGGACTGTCTCCACTTTCAAGCTCATGTGCTCCTCTTAATCCTACAAAAAACTCTTGTCTGCCAAATATTCCTGGGAAAGTTATTCCAAGCTGGACGCCAAGGCTGCAGTTGAGAGTACTGCAAGGTCTATCTCGTTCCTGCCTTGGACTTGCCTTGAAACACTGAGACTGTTGACCCTAAGGACTTCTTGCTTAGACATTCAAGGGCTGGTGTCCTCAATTTTTTAAATTGCTGTCGCCTTGTCCGTATCTGTCATACCCGTATTGCATCTTCGAGTCCTTGCTTCGTAGCTGCTTATATTTGAAATTTTATGTAAGAGTACTGTAATTTTCCCTTTGATTTAATACCCTTCTTCAGACTAACACGTTTTTTCTTATTTTAGAATGGCAGGTCATGTACACTACACAAGTTACTCAAAAAGCCAAGAAATACCATGACGGTTTCTTACAACTCAAAATTTCTGGAACACTGCAGAGGCAGGTCTATGTTCACAAACTTTGCTGCTTCTTTCTCCTGACAATCAGAATATTCTTCTTTGTCAATTTTAAGAAATAAATTAGTTCATAAGTCTTTTTCTTTTCTTTGCATGGGTTTTTTTAGTTACCTGCTTCATAAGTTTGTTCCCAGCCTAGTATTTTTATGTACTTAATTGCAGATTGGCTTAGTTCAATTCCATTTTCTCATAGCTCCTTACAAAGTGTAATTAATGCTCAGACTTGCTTATTGGGTCTTTAATTCAGATTATGTTATATGATGGAAGCAAGAAGTTGATAGATAGTAGATTCCTCAAGAAAGACGAAGTAATACAATCCGGTGAATCAATAGCATTTGATGCTCATTTGGTAAATATTGGAGAAGCTGAAGGAAACTGTCAGGGCGTGATGGACTCAGATGTCCGTCTAAGCAATTGCAATGTTGCTGGAAAAACAAGGATGATCCACAGAGTGCAGAATTGTCTTAAAACCAATAAATCATTTTTGCAAGGTTAGCTACTGCCAGTGCTGATGATTTAAGTTGCATTTCCTATATGGTATTTGATTGAATTCCTTTCTTTCTATCAGTTAATTTTTTGAAGGCAATTTTCTTTCTATCAGTTAATCTTTTGAAGGCAATTTTGCTTTCCATGTATTCTTGAGTCTCATATCTATTATTATTTATGTAACACTTTTCTCCAGAAAACTGATTTGATACTATTCGTGTATATATTTTTTCCTTTTATGAACCATAGTGTAATATTTTCTAAGTCTGAACTGAACACTTTAATTTTTCTTTACTATATTTCTTCTTTTCATAAGGATGGTCTTAGTTGTTTAGCTCTAAAAAGTAATGGAGTTTCACTCGTATTTTATTTTGACTTATTTTTATGTTTTTTTTTTTTTTTGGTTCTAAGTTTTTGGTTCTCCCTTTTTGGTCCTTATAATTCCATCTGAAAATGTTTTGGTTTCATCATGCAGGAAAACCTCAAAAAATTGCTTCTTCAAAGATAGATGCAGAACCAAGTTTTAGCATCTCAAGTGTTGGTGAGAGTAAATTAAACCAGAATATATCTGCAAACAAGCCTCTACGTGATGGTAAATGCATTCTTAGTTTGATCTGATCATCGTACATAACAAAAACCAACAAACTTTAAGAAAATTTTTTTCTTCTACCAATTTTCCTTCCCTTTGTACATGGCTTCATGTTTCTCTCCCCATAGCATTCATATGGAGAGGCAAAAATTTAACAGTATGGATATTCTCTTACTGGTCAGTGACTAGCTTGACTGCTTGTTTTGTTGGTTAATTTCTTATCCTGTGCAGTGTCCTTGAGAGTAAATTAAGGAATATTTCGATACATGGTGCCTATATGCTACTTACTGATGTCATATATAAACTTTCACAATAGCTTAGATGCTTGCTAGGGCAAAAATAAAAGTGGGAAAAATGAAGATATCAAACTGAGGTCTCACTCAAGGGCCAATTCCTAAAGTAATTCATGATTTTGATTAGCACTGCACTGATGTCATAAGCAATTAATCATATGTTTTACCTTTGCAGCTGCTCAAATCCTGTCCATCCTCCAGAAACCTATGATGCAATACAGCGCTGCCATGCAGTGTATTGATAATAACATCACGAATCCAGTCCCCTCTGTGGAGGACCCTCAAAATTCAGATTCTACTAGAAATATTCTTGAATGTAACCCACTACCAATGATATTAATAGCACGTCATGGATCAAGTGGAAAACTGGATAATTTGGAATCAAGTGAATGCATAGACATAAAAAAATCCCCTGATCTCTATACTAAAGGCAAGTTTAAATGCAATCATGTGCAATTGAAACATTATTTGCTTCTGGTTTTTCCTAAATTATCACTAAAACACCCCTGGAGGGACATAGTGCTAAGCAGAGGGAACAGGGTTTTCCATGAGATTGGCAATGAAAACTAAACTATCAACCCCAAATGAAGTCTGTCAATAATTGTCTGGTAATTTTCTGACCAGGATTGGACTCTCTGGCAAAATCAAGTTCTAGTGGCAATAAATCCTCCAAGAACACTGAAGTTGGAAACTCACATCAGGTTTGGGCTGTTTTTCCCTTACTGCATCCACAATTTTCATTTTTTGTTTGCATGTACTATTTAACACTAGCTAATTACTGTTGTATAACAGGTGTGAACTTTATGGAAGCTTTGTTTTCCTCCTTTCCAGTTATAAGCCTTAGGATTATTGAACAATTCAGGCACATTTGTATGCTGCTGCCACCAATTAAGATAGATACCATATCAGAAATGTAGGTGCTTATATCCAGACACCTAGTAGCATAAGTTCTTTAACCGGGCACACAAATTCTCCAATTGGATAGGCATTTAGATGGCAGATAGTTGAGGTTTGGGGGGGGGGGGGGGGGGGGGGGCGGGGTTGATGAAAGCTTTAACCATATGAATACTTATGAAGCTCTTTTAGGCTTGCCTAACCTATGATCAACATTGTTGTGCTGTTCAATTGTTTCTTTAACCATTTCTTTTATTTTTTATTTTATTTTTTGTTGGAACTGCAATCTCTGACTAGTGATTTGGGTGCAATTACAAAGCGTGTAATGATTCGTGCAGCCTTATTCAGAGAATTTGAAAGCATACAGTAAATGGTGTAATGAAGCATCGGTGCTTGGTAGCTCAAGTGGAATTGCCCATACTTATAATGAGATAATTGATTCAACGAAGGATTCTACAGAAGTCAAGATTTCGAGGGAGGCAGGTAGTTGCCCAAGTTTTGCGCTTGGATTTGACTGAGTGTTGTTGATAATAAACAGGCCAGACAGAGTGCAGCACCAAGAGAAAAGCAAATGCAAAAGAAGCATTAATTTTGAAATGAGTGCCATTGGAGAGTTTTCATTCATCTAGGTAGCAGGAAGAGTATGCCACAAAGTGTACAGTTATATAGTTGATCACAACAGACGAATGAGTGGCAAACCAAATCCAACGAGTCGATGATCATTTCTAAAGATATTGCATCAAAAATATTTTCTCAAATCTCCTATTCTTACATTTTCTTATAAATTTCTTTTTGATAAACAATTGAGTTTTAGCTTTATTAACTGCTAAAATGGAATTGAAATTTTCTTCTACAGATTGAGCTTTCTTTGCCGTTTTCGGCAGTACACGTATTGTCATGTAACCTTTGCGTTTTTTTCTTTTAAAAATTATTTTATTCAAAGTTTTGAAATTTTCTTTTCTAAAATTTTAATTGATATTAATTTATAACTAACAAGTTATCAAACATAAGGAAGAAAAAGTCAAATTTAGATACTAATTATGGAAATTAAGTATTTAGGTAAATAGGTTGATTAATTAGTTAAAATTTTAATTGAATTATAAATTATAAAAAAGTGTAATAATTAGTTGTCACAATAGTGTAACTTGAATTTAACTCTTACAACTTTAGATTTTAACCAAACTCTGGAATTACTGCCATTTGAGGTAATATTGGAGTCGTTATCTAATTTTTATTGTTGTAATCGATAATTGGTTGGGCAGGCCTTAATGTCACAAAATTTGTCATTTATAAAAAAAAAAAAAAAGGAATCAATTAATCAAAGCGATCTATTCACTTACACTAAACCTAGCCTTCAGCCCCAATTGAACCAACTCGATTAGAGTAAAAGATTAAAAAGCATACCTCTTCTTTACTTAACGTAAAATCACGCAGTTATGAATATTTTTAATGAATAGATTTAGTTATGAATATTTTAACGAAGAGATTTCCATAAGATTGCAGCTTTTGATGGTCTATATATTGATCTTTAAAAACGATGTAAGCATGTGAAGATGCATGTTAAAGTATAAGATTTTATTTTAAAATATGTTGGGATGATTTTCTATCTATTACCCAACTTGTCTCTGATACTTCCAACAAGATTGGAATTGGCATAGTTATGGTTAAAAAACTTGCTAAGTTAAAGCCAAGTCTAAAGCTAATGGTGCTAAAAATTTAAGGGAATCTTGGAGTAAAATACACTCTACAAATAAAAATAAATGTATAAATTTAAGTAAAAATAATTGAAAAGCTCGATTGATTGTGGTTTCTTTTTTTTATTTTTTTATTTTGAACATCTTTAAAATTAGTATTTGTATTACAAGGATGAATGGAAAAGAAACAAAAAGGGAATCCCAGTTGGTAATGATCACATTCTCCTGCAACTCTCATCTTCACGTAACCACCAAAGTTAACTGATCCAGGATTCTTCTTTTCTTTTTTTTTTTGGGTGCAAAGCTCCAGGATTCTTCTCACTAATGCTGAAATATCTCCGGTATTAATCCTAAGCCGGTAACAGCCTGAGGTGATGGCTTTTAAGTTCGGACTTAATTCTGTGCACATACGCGCTTCAGATATTACCCATTTTCTCATGCATCCATTAGCCTACGAAATTTGGACTTGTACCAATTATTTCGGTTTAGACTCTTCTAGGAGGGAAAATTTAATATATGAAGTTTATCGAGTTTCTCAATAACATTTATTTGTTGTCGCTATCATCAAGCACTTTTTTTAAAATGCAAAGTCATGCACCAAAAAAATACAGAGCTTTCTCCTATAAAATACAAAGCTATGCACAAAATAAAAAATATATAAAGTTTTTATTTGATATATTGTTATTATATAAATTGTATATATTATTAATGACTCATGTTGAGCTAATCTATTAGGGGTAAAATTCTCAAATTAAGAAAAAAAATGATTAAAAATAAAAATTAAAAGTAGTCAAGCATTTGTATTTCGATGTTAAAATTAGAGATTGACAGAAGAGAATAAAAGAAAAGAGAATATAAGATCAGTAGAAAAAAGTAAGATGGTGAAATAATACTTAGATAATCTTATTTATACTTATAATGAGAGGGGACATGGGCAACCTAGGTCACCCGAGGTCAGCCCTAAATGATCTGGCATGATGATCATCCAATATGATAATGACAAATCAGCAATTAGGAGGGGTCTACATGATAGATTGATAAGGTGGTAAGGCTGATAAGGCAATGTGAAATCAGGTTGGCTTGACACGTTAATTTGATTCAAAAATCTAAAATATTTTTAGTTTTTTGTTGATAGTTTATAATAAAAAAAAAACTGTTATGTCATTTGGATTTAAAAATATCGTTAACAATTCGAATAATATCACATTATTAACGAGATAAATCAAATAATATCATTTAATTAATAAATAAATTTTTTTAAAAATATTAATATTTTTATATATTTATTTTAAAAATTAATATTTTTATTTATTAAAATAATATAATCTAATTCACTAATCAAGTATAAAATTTATAAATTAAAAATTCATCGCATATAAACTTCTTTAAAATACAAAGCAGTTTAAGTGAGGTCTTTCTTTTTTTTTTTTTTTTTTTTCCTGATAATCACTTGAAGTTAAATGAAAATATCCAAAATGATAGAAATCAAACTTTTGATTGAAATTATTTATCCATAAAGCAGAAGAAAATGTATGGATGACTGAAACGTGATTTGATCTTTCTGGAGGAGCATTTATCAAATAAAAAACTGCATTACAAATAGAGGCTGTATTCTGATAAGATTTTAGTCCATAGTCCTCGTATAATAATTAATGGATTCAGCTTTCCAGAAAGACGTGTTGCGGCCGCCAATGTGTGGGCATTACTAGTAGTAAGACTGAGCGCACTTTGTCGAGTTAAAAAACATTAATTGTGTGAAAAACAGCTCCAACATTTCATTCTTTTTGTTTACTTTAGAATCTGATTTAGTAGTGTTGGTGCAGTTCCATATCTCATTATGCCCACTTTGTGTGAGAGAGATGAGCTGTCTCTTCGTGATATATGTTGCACCAACCACAGTGAGTGAAATAATTAAAAACAGGCAAGTCGCACTTTCGCCTTTCCTATATTTTTTTTATTTATGAGATTATTACATAAATTTATTGAAGCAATAATATGTGCATAATTACTACATTGAAAAAGCATTTGTTAATGAAAATTGTTGTAGTTATACAAATTATAGAGATTATGATCTGATTAGCTTGATTCTTTCTAAGATTAGTGAGAATATTTTTTATATATACAAATTTCCAATAATTTAGAACACAATAAATACTTTTTTTGTAACATGATATCACAACATTTTTCTCTAATTTTTGTTAGATCCTTGCCAAGGGCTTTGTGCCCAGTCTACTATTTTTCAACTTGATCGCTTTTTCCACCAAAAACCTTGCATCAGCAACCTGTCTAGCCACACCGTCCCTAAATTATATTATATTGTGTTTATTTTATGTTGGTAGACTAAAGTCATTGTGTATGAAATTATATTAATTAATATTAATTAATGAATAATTATTATGATATTATTTTGTGATATACATAAATTGATAGTATAATATTTGTTAGGTATAGTTCTGAGTTAATTTGGTATTTAGATTTATAATAAGATAGGTTAATTTTAATTAATAGTTTCTTGCTCTCATCCTCTCTCTCTCTCTCTCTCTATATATATATATATATATATATATATGAGGTTTTATAACTTTCATTTCAGGTAGAAAATTATTCTTTTTCTCATTTCTTTTTGAATAAGTCTCCTTTTCGAATATTAGAAGGAGGCACCAAATATTATAGAACGATGATATCAATTTTATGGACCTTAGTTTAGAGGGATTGAGCTCTCGCCCACATTTAGGCAGTTTTAGTTTCAGTTAATTTCATGTTAGTTACTCGATAAGGTTTTGAGTAAATCCATCAATTTTGATTAACATGTTAAGGAAAGTTATAGCTCTCATCTTATATATATGAGGCCGACCCATTAGGTTTCATAATTTTATTTTTGGGTAGAGAGTAGTTCTTTCTTTCATTTCTTTTTGTGCAAGTCTTTATTCGAAAGTTCGAAGGAGGCATCAGAAAGCACATGACTGTGGTATCAATTATATGGACCTTGGTTTAGAGGGATCAAGCTCTCGCTTGCATTTAAGTTAGTTTTAGTTTTAGTTTTAGTTAATTTTGTGTTAGTTACTTGATGAGGTTTTAGGCAAATCTATCAATTTTGATTAACATGTTATAGAAGGTTTCTACTTTCATTTTATATATACATATATATGATGCAAATTGATTAAGTTTTATAACTTCAGTTTCGAGTAGAGACCAGTTCTTCTCTCTTTTTTTTTTAATGCAGATCTCCATTTAGATGTTTAGAGGAGGCATCAGAAAGCACATGACGGTGGAATCAATTCCATGGACATTGGTTTGGAGGGATTGAGCTTTTGCCTATATCTAGGTCAATTTTAGTTTTAGTTAATTTTGTGTTAGTTACTCGGTGAATAGGATTAAGCAATCGATTAATTCGGTTAATTCATTTCAAAAAATCCAAAAATCGATTTAACCGACTTAATCTAAAGATAAAACCGAACTGATCAAATAATAATATAAAACTGAAAAAATTGAACCAATTTAATCTTGTCATTTTCAATCAATTTTTTCGGCATAATAGGTTATGATTTCTTATTTCCTGTATTCAACTTTTAATGTAATTCATATAGTTCATAAACACAAGCTTCATAAAATCTAAACACAAACTTCATAAACACAAGCTTCATACATAGTAAATTTAGTCTCAAGCTTTAAATCAGTGAGTAATACACAATACATAGTAAGTCTACATATTAGATAACATCAATGAGCAACACATAAGCTTTATAAAGTCTAAGTCAGTGAGTAAAACATAAGCTCTAAATCAGTGAGTAATTCACAAGCTCTAAATTAATGAGCAATACTCAAATAAAATCTAAATACAAGCTTCATAAACTCTTAGTCTAAGTCTTAAACAATATAAACACATACAATACATAGCAAATTACAATCCAAAAAGTCTAATTCTCAAACAACATTCAACAAGCAATAATAAACATCTTAACCAATTATAGCACTTAAATTCCAAGTCTCAAACATTAATATCCAACAGGTAGCAAGCAACAATGGGTAGTGGGTAGCAAACAGTAGCAAGCAAAAAGCAGTGAGCAGTGGGCAACAACACTTTTTAAAATTTCAGCATTAAATAAATAAATAAAAGCAAAACACAATTCAATGAAAAATTATTCCATTTAAAATTGTCTAAAAGAGAAAGATTTAACTGTATGGATCATATTCAACGTAAGTAATGCCAATATTACCTCAATTGATTAATAAATGTTACTAATCAATTACAGGGTCTAATCCAATTTTGGATAAATCTAAAAAGACAAAAAAAAAATAAGTCAGCTTTAAATAAAAGATTTAAAGAAATAAGCATTGAAAAATAATGATATAAATAAAATAATTACCCAAATTAATCTTGTCAAGTTGTTCCACTTCATTTTCTAAGGGATTTGGATCGAAATCTGTAGCTTCACGTAACCAATCTTGAGAACAAATAAGAGCTTGAACAAGTTTAGGAGTTAAAGAACTCCTATATGTATCTAGCATACGGCCACTAGTTTTAAAAGAATATTCAGAAGCAACTGTGGATATAGGAACCACCAACACATCATGAACTAGATGGGAAAGGATAGAAAACCTATGCCTATTAAGTTTCCACTAAAGAAGAACATCAAAGTCCACTCTCTCCTTAATAACATCAGGCTTCTCATTCAAATATTTTATCCAACTCTGATTTATTCTCTTTTCTACCTTGTTTCCTAAACCTCTTAAACTCAGCCATAACAACTTGTGAGTCATATAGGTCCACAGTTCCAAATTCATTAGTTGATGGTGGTGGTTGACTCGTATAGCTACTATCACCAATTTATTCATATTGAGGTTACAACATGTTTTTGTATTCATCAAACAACTAAACTATTGCTTCTTACACTTTTTTAATCATCACTGACGTTTGATCACTAGATTACATTTTCATAAAGCAAAACTCCATAAAGTTTTTTTTGAAGATCAAGAACAGAAGCAATATAAAGCAACATATTCATTTTCTCCACATTCCTCTAATACTTGTCATACTTATCCTTCATTTTCTTAGTCAGTGCACTCAACTCAACATCAACATTAAATTACTAATCTGGCAAAATACCATAAACACCACATATATCTTCAAGAAAATTATTAGTGGTGACATATGTAGAACTCGAAACTTTAACTATGAGATTGTAAAATTTTTGCAAGAAAATGCATAATTTTCTAACACTAGACCAATCATTTTGATTGGGCACCGCATCTCTCAATAAAAGTTCAGTTCTATAAAAAGGATCAACATCATCAAATGCCTTAAAAACCATTTCAATTTTTGAGCTTGTTCCAACATAAAAAAAGTAGAATTTCATTTAATGCTAACATCCAAGCACAACAAGCTCTTACTTTGAATATGTTCATTGATAATACACTCTAAAAACATGGCTAACGTAAAGGGTGATTGTTTCACATATCTAATTGCCCCTCTAATATGAGCAACTGAATCGACTAATTCCTTTAACCTATCACTCACAATAAAATTAACAATATGAGTAATGCATCTCAAATGAAGATATTTGCCTTCTACAATACTAGTTCTTTCATTATTAAATTTTTTCCTCAAGTATGAGATTGCAATGTGATTAGAACTAGCATTATCAACTATGATAGTGAAAACTTTATCAAACCCCCAATCTTGCAAACATTTCTCAATTGCCTTACCAATAGTCTTACCTTTATGACTAAAAATGGGATAAAATTTTAAAATCCTTTGCTAAGTTTTTAATCATTGTCTACAAAATGAGTAGTAAGACACATATAATTGACTTTTTACAATGAAGTCCATATGTCAGTGGTCAAAAATACTATCATAGCAAAAGATTTCAAAAATTGTTTTAGGAAATTTTTTTCATCTACATAAATTTGATAGCAATCCCTAACAATAGTTAATCGTGATGGCATACGAAAACTAGGGTAAGTAATAGACATGCAACACCTAAATCCTTTAGCTTCAACAAATTTAAAGGGTAGTCTATAATAATCATCTCAACCACACCTTTCATAATGGCAGCTTCATTAAACTTCCAAGTACCTAAAGATGCATCTCCTATTGAGCTTAAAACTAATTTCGTTTGGGAAGGATCGCCACTAGCATGAGAAAATTTAGTACAAATACCCATATGATTCTTAATGCAGAGGTTTCATTTTTAGGGTGAGCATAAAATTCTTTATCATAATAATTGCATCTAGCTTTGAGATCACTATTGTCATTAGTAAATTTGGTGAAATGATCTCACACCTCTGACCATGTGTTAGATCATTTCCTTTTTGGTTTTGTGTTCACAACTTTACTTTTTGCTCCATGTGTGTCTCCTTCACTTTGAGGGATTGATCGAGTATCTGCTTGTATAGTATCTCTATAACTCATCTTTAACAAAAGAATAATAAAATGTAAGTAAATTTCAAGAGTAAACACAGCTTATACAAACTAAAAAAATAATAAAATAAATGTCCAATCAAATATGAATTACATGCTAAAAATAAATGTCTAATCAAATAACAAAAAAATATTTGTAATTGGATAAAGTCAATCTTACAAGGTAGTCATGATGGGAAGACAAAAACTGTTAGACCAAATGGATTTGTTGCCATTAAATAGTATTTATTTATTCTTAACTTTATTCTTTAGCTTTTGCTATAGATTGTGTAATTATAGACCTTTTCATGAGATGGAGTTTTTCATTATGTTTATAATGCCCTACATACCACAAAATAGTTAATGGAAGTTGCTTGAATTAGTAAGAATTTTTTTTTGTTATTTGCTTTTTGTATAAAAAAACAAGTATCAATTCTCGAGTTAAACAATACAATAAAAAGAAAAGGACAATCAGACCTAATTATTTTGTGTAATGAAGGCATTCAGTCACTGAAGCCCTTGGTCTTTTGCCTACATTTCAGTTTTAGGCTTTGAAGTCTGAACTATACAAACAAGAAAAGTTTTCATTTTTGGTAATTATAGGATTTTAAATCCAAAGTTAGAAACAGAAACTGATATAGAAAAGCTATAGCATCACATCTATGAATCAAGCAGCTGAGCCTAGATATGCTGGGCAATTATGATTTCTAAATTGCCATGGCTAATAATTCTTTCAGTTTTGTTAGCAAAAACATCGATGATCCCTGGTTGACAAATAACTCTCTTAGGTAATTAAAAAACTTAATAGTTTTGTAAAAAAGTTTAAATGATGTATCAAATAACTATCGATTTTAAATAGAAATAAGTAATCCCATTTTATTTTGAATTGAAGAAGGACAAATAACATATGCCATCTGTTTTAGCCTTGGGTTATTCATAAAGCTCCGTAATTTTATCCATTTGAAAAGAATATGAAGCTACATTTGGTGCAACAGAAACATGGGGCACCATCTTTTCCATATTCTAAAAACTTAAAAATAAAGTTTAAAGCTTAGAGAGAATGTTTGGTGCAAGACAAAAAAAGAAAAGCTGATTCCTAAAACCTCTATTTTTCTACCAAGTTTTTTTATGCTTTTATGCCTATGGGCATTGAAATTTCTCTATTCCTACTTAACTTGTGGACAAAACACACTGAAACATTTTATAAACAGTAGCTCACATTTAAAAATGAAGCTTAAACTTTGAATTTATCCCAAAACAAGGCGATACCCGAAAAGCGACAGCAAAACCAATGACTTATATTCAATTGCAATAATCCCAAAACTCAAAAATTGAGCAACTTTAAACACAACTAGCAATAGTTTTGAAACTTATTACAACCCATTATTTCAAGCATTAAGAAAAGGGTAAAAAAGGATTAAAGATCTTACCTTAAGTTAAGTTGCAGAAGAGAGAAAATTGAGCAAATGAAAAGCTATGACAAGTGAGAGAAGTTGATTAAAGCTTATGGTGGTTGGTGGTCGTCGGTGGTCAGTGGTCATCGATTAAAGCTTGCACCTTTGAAATCAACCAAAAAATGGCTATAATGGTGAGTGAGTAAGTGGTGTCTAGGTGAATCGGTGAGGGTTGTGTACTTATGTTGGCCACTAATGATCGATCAAGAAATGGCTACAAGGGTGAGTGATTGAATGGGTGTGGGTGTCTGGCTGAGCTAGTGAGAATTGCTAGTTACATACTTACATTGGCCATTAATGAGAAAAAGTTACAAAAGAAATAGGGTTTCACTCACTTTTGGACTTTTAGACTTTTACTTTTAGTTAATTAGTTTTGTGTAAATTATAAAATGTAAAAGATAAAAAAGAATACTAAAATTATATTAATAAAAATATAAAATATTTTAATAATATTTAATCGGGTTTTTCAGTCGGTTTGGTTCATAAATCTTGGAACAAAAAATTGATCGCCTAAACTAATGCAATTGATATCTAAACCAATTTAATATGTTTAACTGAAAAAACCGAAACCAATTTAACTTATAGATCGATTTTTTATCAATTTTTTTGGTCAAAATTGATTTTTGCATAGCCTTATCAATGAGGTTTCGAGCAAATCCATTAATAGGTATTAGAGCCAAACTCATTTAAAGAGTCACTAACCACTTTTGTTTATTGCAGTTCTAGCATTGAAGCTTAAAATGAGCTATTAAAGTTTGAGTTTTTCAATTCCAAATGGTTGTTTTGAAGCTGAAAATAAGTTGAAATACAACTTTCTCAAGCCAAAATGATGTAGAAATGGCAAGTTTGGGTAAATAATGTCAGGTTAGGTAAGAAAATCTGAAGGCATAAGATAAATGAAAGAGAATATGTGAAGGAATGTTAGAGCATCTTCCATGGGTAGTGCATGTGCCTTTATTATTCACCTTGGCCCGTGTATTACACGTTCCATAACACCTCACCTTCACAGGGCACTTGCATTGCATGCATTATAATGATTCACATGTGCTAAATGCACTGTCTTAGGCACGTATGGCACACCCGTTCACTAGAAAAAAATGGGAAATTTGAAATTTTTGGCATGTTTTCTTGTATTGTTTTGGGCTCCTTCCTTTTTTAATTTTGGGCTTTTTATGTTTTGTTAAATTAGGCCATTTGGTTTTTTTGTTCATTAAGAAACAATTTTAGTTTCCCTTAAAATTTTTTTGGTATTTTACAAATTTTTCCTTTTATGGATTTTTCCTTTTAGGCCATTTAGGATTGGACCATTTGTCAAAAATAAATGGGTTTTTTAAAATTAATTTTGGGCCATTTTAATTAGGTTATTTTGGTTGAATTAAATTTAGGGCCATTAATTTAAATTAATTTTGGCCATTTTTTTGATTAAATTAGGCCAATAAATTTATTTGATTTTGGATCAGATTAAATTAAATTGAGGACATATTCAATTTTAATTCTTTTTATGTCATTTAGAATTAGGTTATTTTGTTCAAATTAAAATTTTGATCATTTTATATTGGATTAATTTTTTGAAATTAAAATTTATACCTAATTTAATTGATTTTGGCCATTTTCATTAATATTTTTGTGAAATATTTTGCTCCAAAATCAATAACTCCATTTGGTAAAATATTGGACCTAATTAATGGGTTTAAATGAATTATTTGAGTATTTTGGTTAACTTAATTCCGTAAATAAAAATTTATCCATTTCATTAATAATTTATTTAATTTGTAAAAACCTATTTAATTAATAAAATTATCATATCACTTGAATATTCACTTTAAATCAAATTAATTGATATTGTCATACTTATTTTGAGAATATGCATCCATATATTAGATGTTTCAATCATATTAAATTTTGGTTAGACAATTAGGTGAATATTTTTAAATTACACAAATAATTAATCAGATTGATTAGAACCCGCCTATTGTGGGAATGATTATTAGATTTTTGGGATTTTTCTAGTAATTTACTTTGAATTAATAATAATACAATTCATATGATAGTTGTAATACTTACTAAGGTCACTTAAGGTGATAAGTCCTTCTATGTCGGATTGATTGATTCCTTAAGAGATGCTTGGGAAGGAAAGGAATCTAATTGGGATATAATGTGATTTAGCTACCTTGTCAATAACAAGGCATTCTAGGTTTATATTCGACTGTTTTATACTATCTTTGTTGTATATTCGAGAAAATCTTGAATTATGATATTAATAGAATAACTTTCATGGCATGATTTTATTTTACATGCATGATGCAGTTTGAGTTATTTTATACCTCTAATCTCGATTTCATCTCTACGATGTTATTTAACAGGATCAAATTACATAAATGGTGTGAATCACTCTTTATAATTTTGGGCATAATGTATTAGGAAATAACCCTTAAAGTTTGTTACCTTTTGCACCAACTTTTTGGAGCTCAATTGAGGACAAAAGGATTATGTGTAATCTAAAAATACTTTAGTTAATGATATTATGGTATACCATTATTGAACGCTTCAAATATAGTGTCCCGCACATTGATAATTAATGATACCATTAGTGACAAATTGTAAGGTTCCATAATGTTGAAATATTGAACCATATAAACTGTTCACTACAACCATATTGGATGCAATAGGTGTTTGTCATGAGCACATTCTGAAAATGACCAGTGTTGAATTTTGGGACTAGTTTTTTTTACGACAAACTTTTGAATCACTTCCTTTTAGGGTTGACGATATATATCTTGTCATTATGCACAAAAATAAACATGTGGCTTAAAGTGCTATCAACATTTAAGAGGATGAGATATTGTATGCCAGTAAACTAATTCTACCCTTTTAATGATATAGGTTAACACTACTACCAAACAAAACACCATTGAAAAATGTACCATTAAAAGGTCATTTAATAAGAAGAATCTTGTCAAGCCCACTTCTCATTTTGATTGCATGAATGCCTTTGAATTATGAAATCAGAGAAATTTGAAAATTATGCTACTTCCATTAAAATTAAGCATAAAAGGGCAATTTATAAAAGTTTTTTGAAATGAAAAGTGAAACAAGGCATTCTCTTAGCCTTTTTCATTTGGTTTCAATCCAAATACTATGCCTTCTGCTTTTCATGGTTAGATATAAGTCATAGTGTTGATAAGCTAAATTCTATGACTAGCAAGCAATTGGAGACATTTTGAATTTGGGTAATTTTTTTTTAAAAGTGCATATAGTAAATAATGTGGTTGTTGGTTCTAACCATGGTAGAATAAATGAGAAGCCAACCATATTGTGGCATTGGCATTAGAGACATTATGAATTTGGTACATATAAATTGCATTAAGAGAAATCTCACTACTTATATACTATCATGATTAACACATATAAAGAAATTTAGGAATGTACTAATATTGACATTTTTGAATTATTTCCACTTGTTGCTTCTAGTGGATATAAGCATTTCATCACCCTCACTAAAGATCATTCAAGTTTCAGTCATGTGGAGTGAAAAGTTTAACTCCGTGAAACGCTTAAAATTTTTTAAATCTGCTGTCGAAGTTTTAGAAAACACAAAATTAAGATAATGAAATTAGACATAGGAGATGAATATTGCATTGGTATGATAGAACTAGGAGCAAACTTGAACTATTTTGTTAAGTCTTCTGCAACATTGTGGTGTTGGTACTTAGTATGCTGTGCTAGGAATACTGAAAGAAAATAAGGTTGCAACAAAAGACAACCGCATGCTTTTGTATAAAGTGTGGTATATTTTGAGTTATTGTAGATTTTTAGATTTTATGAGGAATGAAACTTTTAAGACTGCAACATTCAGTCTAAATAAAAGCTCTAAGTGAAATCAGTTCTTAGATATCGTTACAAATTGTGATAAAAGTAAAACCTGATTTTTAAGTTACTTTTCATGCTTAGGGTTGTAATACAAATTTATTGGCCTATAACCCATAATAAAGGAAACTTGTTTAGAAAGCTGTCAGTAGCATTCTATTGGCTGTTTCATTAACTTAAGAGATTCTAGATTTTGTTATCAATCATATAAAATCAAAATTATTTAGTTTGACAGTGCAATCTATCTAGAGGATGAGTTAGATAGAGGAAATATTAGGTTTTGAACACTGTAAAGTCATTCTAATCGAAGGACATGTTATTGTGCTAGTCCCTTATGTGAATTTGTTATTAATGAAAAATACCACTAGTGGATAAACTAATAGTAGATTTTAGTGATCTCATTTTTGAAACTGCACTTGAACATATAGAAGAACATGATATGGTGTTCAGGTGTCATCTAAATTTATTGCTCTTTAGATGGATGCTGATAATTTTAACTCTTTAAGTTAGATATCTAGTAAGTAGGATAAGATTACGTCTATTTTATATAATTATGTGTGATATATATATGAATAACTATATGATTATAGCCCAATTGATTGTTAATAGACTTACAAGGTTGAAAGAGACTCTATAAGACCAAGTAGCCAATGTTGTGATTAAGGGTTGTAAACGAAAAGAAAGAATTGATAGTAAATAATCCTTTTATACTGTTTTTACCAATGATTCTTTTAGAATTTTTATGGTATTGTTGGTTCATTCAGTTTGAAGATATATTAGTCAAACATTAAGACCTCTAAATGGAGTAACATGAATGTTTGATGATCTTTTATGATGGAACATACATTTTATGAACTCAAAAAGTCTAATTGTGGACTTAAAAAGCATCCAATTAGTGATACTTAAAGTTTAAAGAGATTGTCACTTTAAGACAAACATTAGTGACCAGTGTATATATTTAAAAGTTAGTGGAAGTAGCTATATATTTCAAGTATTGTCTATTGATGATATCATATAAGCAGTTGTAGACACTAACCTATTGTCTGTGATAATACATGTTGTCATGTCACTTTAGATGAATAATCTAAATGAAGCTCCCATTTTGATCCTGGGATTGAGATTTTTCATGACAGAACAAAGCCATATTCAATTGGTCTTAAGAAACCTATATTCAATGTATGTTAAGTAGGTTTGATATACACTATTGTTTTTCTAGTAAGGTACCTGCTACAGAAATTGACATAATAGTGATAATGAAAGAGCTCATGTCAAATATTCAATATGCATCACCTAGTGTAGTCTAATGTATGCTCAAGTATGTATATATGTTGGTATTGTCTGTACTTTAGGTTTACTTCGAAGATACTTGAGTAACTTGTGTTTGGTCATTAGAAATTTGACATTTTAGATTTAGTCGAATATTTGGTCCTATTTCTACATAGTGTGTGAAGCCAATTTTGGTCGCATTAGCTAAAAGAGTTGTTACTTAAAAGCAAGAAAAGAACACTTATAGCATCTTTAATTATGGAGGTAAAGTATATAGCATGTTGTGAAGCTACATGTCATATTGTTGGTTGTAGAATTTTATCTCATATTGGACATATGTTCTAATAGCTTTATAACACTTTCTTTCTTTCAAATATTAGGAGTTCCTCATATTCCAAATGTATAGATGTCATCATCCAATTTATTAAAGAGAAAGTAATGGAATCGATTTTAGATGTGAAAAACCTAGTAGAAATGGATATTGATTTAGTTTTCACAAAGTGATTATAAGTCTATTTATAGGTATCTTGTCAGTATGGTGCATTCTAGGGCTCATAAATGTTTGTTGTTTTTGTTGTTAAAGTGTTCATAAGTCTACGTACATTTACCCTATTGATATAATACAGACTAAGACATAAACACTTGTTGATTTTAAAGTGCATATAAGTCTACACATTTATACCTTGTTAGTACAATGTATTTTAGGGCTTATAAATGCTTATTCTATTATTTAGTGATTTAGGTATATATTCATATAGACATTTTCTATTTGTGGCTATTTTGTTGATATGGATTCAAGTTTAATGGCTTATGTTGCCAAAATGGGAGATTGTTGAATTTATCTCATGTTGGTGGACTAACAAAGTCATTATGTATTGGATTATGTTAATTAATGTCAATTAATGAGTAATTGTTGTGGTACCATACTGAAATAAACCTAAATTGATAGTATGATATTCATTTAGTGTGATCTTAAGTTAATTTTGTCTTTGGACTTATAGTGTGATAGGTTAATTTTGACTAATGTGTTAAAGTTGGTCCCTACTCTTGTCTTTTATATATATAAAGCCAGCTCATTAGGTTTCATAACTTCATTTCTTGTAAAGAGCAATTATCTTTCTAATTTTTTTTTGTGTAGGTCTTCATTCGGATGTTTGGAAGAGATTGGGAATCACAAGATGGTGGTATCATTTTTGTGGACCTCAATTTAGTGGGATTGAGCTTTTACTTGCATATAGGTTAGTTTTAGTTTCTGTTAATTTTGTGTTAGTGACTTAATGAGGTTTCGGAAAAATCCATCAAATTATTTTTTCTCACTTTTGTACTACTTGAAATCAACTCACTTTCTGGTCAACATTCTTGGATTTTGTTGAATTTGTTGGAACTATTTTTATAATAGTGAAAGGAAATTGATTAACTATAAGATTTAATCAATAATTTGAGAAATCAACTATTAATAAAGTTTGGAATAAACTTTGGATGAATGAAAGAGTAATTTGCATGAAATATAGCTAAGGATTCAAATGTCTATTTTTGAGTAGTCAAATACTA
The DNA here is from genome assembly GCF_002303985.1 of Durio zibethinus. The sequence goes on along the minus strand of NW_019167949.1, from coordinate 18,784,149 downwards.
GCATACTAATTGAGATAAATTACAAGCATACAAGCTATATCAAATAATAAGAGTGATGAGTGAGTATTGTTCCACAAGGATTAAGTTGGCTATAAGTCTAAGTACCAAAATACAACCTCTCAACTATATTTAGCTCAAATGATTGAAAATAAAGTGATCTAACACCTAATCTAACTAAAAGAAGCATATAAAAAGCAATTAAGGTAATGTAAGTAGGCAAGTACAGCAAATGAAGTAAAGTAACGCAAAGCAAGAAATGAAATACTCAATTGAACAATTGTAACAATAGTAATTAAAGTACACCCAAAATGCATGAAATAGGCAACAATTGAAATTAAAATGAATTTAAATGCAAAATATAGTAATCGGCCAATAGAGAATAAAAACATAAATTGAAATGTACAAGTATGCAAAAACCAAATCTAAAAATACGTGAACAAATATAACATAATATAAGATTTAAATGCATCAATGAAGTACATGTAAAAGAATGTGAAAATAATCTAGATCTAATGAGCAAATGAAATTAAAGCACGAAAAAAAAAATTGAAGATCAATCTTAAGAATTAAAAATCAAATTTCAAAATAGAATTTGAAATTGCATCAAAAGAAAACTAAGATCCAAGCATCAAACATGAAATTAAGCTAAAGAGAAATTAAGAACATGAAATATAATAAGCACAAGATTACTAAAAGAAAACAGCTAAAAAACAAGAAAATCAAGCTGAATGAACTTCATAAAAAATGAAACACAAAAACAAAGAAAAAAAGTCAAATAGCCATTAAACTAAAAATTCTCAAAGAAATTGCATGAATTGTGAATGAAGAAAATGAAGAACTACCTCTAAACTAAAGAATGAATAGTGAATAAAAGAGGAATTAGCTCAAACCACCACCTAACTAGCTGGATCAAGTCTAAACAACAACCAGATCTTGCTTTTAGCCAACAGAGTAACCAAAACTTTCGAAATTAAATGCAATCAATGTAGAACAAATTTGAACATGAAATTTTGTAAAAATGTAGATTCAAAAATGAAGAAATAGTTTATAAAAATTAAAAAAAATTGAACAAGGAAATGATAATAAAGAGCTTCAAAAACTACAAAAACATCAACATAGGAAATCAAAGACAGTAATGAAATTAAATGAAAATTGCATTGAATTAAAGCGAAGAACAATTGTAAAATGTTAAGAACAATAAAACAAATGAAAAAGATCTTTCAATGTAAGTAAACAAGAAGAAATAAAGGAAAATCTCAATCAAATAGCCTTCTTTATGGAAGATGAGAGTTACTTAGAGACAGTTACAATGAAAATGAAATGAAAAATCAAAAGCTGCCTAAACTACCATTCTTTTCTCCTATTTATAAGTAAAGTGTGATTTGTAATGACAATAATCTTCCTTCAAAGTGTCACATCAATCATCACATGGAGAAGTTATTTCCAATTTATCTAAATTATTCTAGAACCTCATAGGTACATCTATTTCTTAGATCCTCTTTTCAAGTCATGTAGAAAATGTGACTCTTAGATCCAAGTGCATTTTTAAAAGGCCAATTGGAAGCTTTCAAAAGTCTAAGTTAGCAAGTAACCATTGGCTTTCCTTTTTGTTCACACTTGCACCACCAAAGCTCTCATCATTTTTTGGCTAGCTTGTATCTCCTCTTTTTGCACTTTCTTTAAACTCTAACTTCGGTGATTCATGAGAAGTATTTTCAGCCAATGAGAAGTCTTCATAATGCCAACTCACCACATGATTTTTCCTCTAAATTTAGTTAATTTCTAGCTCTTAAAATGCCTTCAAAATAGTACAATGTAGCGTATTTCTATTAAGCTCTAATGCAACTTCTACAAAACTTAATGTTCATTAATTAGCTCAAGGAATTATATAGGTATTTTAAACATTTAAAATGTGACTTAAAATAAAATAATTTAGCACCCATGTGCATAAAATCATTCCAATTTTAGCTTAAATATCCTCATAATCAACAATTTCATCTACTTAGCATAAGGATCAATCATTGAAGATGAAACACCTTCAAATTGTACCAATTTGCTTCTAAATCTTCTTAATTCATGCCTTTTCCTTTAAATTGATAAAATTAGGTACGCAAGAGAAATTTCACTAATTGTGATTATTTTTCATTATTTTCTTGAGAATTAAACAAGAATTTACCATAAAATACTATGACATTTCTATAAAATTATAGAATTATAACTAACTATTTTAAAAATTCACCAAGACTTCGAATGCCATATAAAGGGCATTTGAATGCTAAGCTTAAATTTGAAAATTATACTAAGATAATCGAATGCCTTAATCAGGGAAGTTTACTGTATTATGTTGGAAAATATCTTGGAAACCTAAATTACAAAGAGGCATTTGAATGACTAATAAAAAAGTTAAATGCCATTGTTTGAAAGGTCATGCTTTATGTTGAAAAGATTTAGTTTCTCTTCCTATAGACTATAATTATTCATATTCAATCTTACACTAGTTAAAAGTTGCAAATGGTAACTATTATTTTTCAGAAAAGTGTGTTCTTAGTGAAATAACATATTGGTTAAATGAATCAACATAAATTAAAGGACATGGCCCTTGAAACAATTCTCTATAAATAAAGAAGGTTAGAACACATTTGTATATACTTGAGGACATACTCTTGAATTTTGAATTCTCTCCTATTCCCTTTCAAAGTAGAAACAAGTCATTTAAACTTTATTTTCCATAGTAAACACAAGCCTAAACCTAGTATTTTCGTTCTCTCTAAAGGTGTTTAGTGGTTTGAACTTCATATGTGCAAAATGAGTTCAAACAAGGGCTTCATTCTATCCCATAAACTATTGTAGTTAACCTATTTGCATTTCAAGGCCTGGTGGGGATGAAATAAGTCTAAAGGAAAATTTTTCATAAGCACACCTCGAAGCAAATTACTTAGACACGACTTTGAGCATTTGGTTCTTTATTTGAAACAACATACAACCACCAAAGTAAGAGTCCTACTTCAACAAAAATGATGACCTTGAAACTAACAATCTTCATACTTGAATAATACAATTTAAAAAACAAAAGAGGTTGTATATAATTGATTGCTACTTTTCATACAGCTTGTAAGTGCATTGATCAAGTAATAATAGTGGAAGTGTTCTAATATCATCTTCCAAGGGATTATAGAATGTAATGTTAAGTAGCTTTCAAGTACCAATGGTGATAAATTAAACTTCTATATCTAAAGAAATAAAAGCTTCTTTTGTTTTGCAAAGGAAAGTAAAAGAAGATTGAAATAGAAGTTATTTAGACCTAGATATTTACTCATCCAATTGTCACTTGGTAATAAAAGAATACGGTCATATACTAGATCTAATAAAATAAGGATTGAAAACTTGAATTAAAAAAGCATTGAAGGTTGGTTGAAACTTGTATTGTATAAAAGAAATTATTGAAACAAGATTGCAAAGAACCAAAAATAGAATGGAAACAAAAAAGTGATTGTCGAACACTTCAGAGAGAATAAACAATGTTAAAACTGAAACTTGTGAAAGAAATGATTGTTTGTAGAAAAGAGATATTGAAGAAAATAATGCTTTGATTAAGAAAAGAATTACAAAAGAACTTAGTTATGGCTAATCTGCCACCTTAGCTAAACTATGAAAAGAACTAAAGAAACTTAGGGGAAAACTAAAGAAAAGATAAGATGAAAAATGATGAAAAGTACGATGGTGAACAAATGAAGAGACCTTACCTATAGGTTTGGTTATGATAGAGATAGGATTTACAAGATTTTGAATTTAATTGAAATGCTAAAGGATCAAGCTAATCCTCATCTTTAAGTAGTTAACCAAATGTGAACTCTTCATTCTTAGAGACTTTGGCTGAATGAGGGTTCTTAGTAATTCATCTTAGCCGTTGATCTTTGTAACTTTCATCCTAATTCGATCTTTTTGGTCAGTTCAGCTAAGGCTTGGATTGCAAGATGATGTAGTTGAATTTAATCCATTCTCTTGAAATTCAAATGGCTAAAGTCCTTTCTTTATCGCAATTCTTTAAAGGGTGAGCAATAGAGTCATTCTTAATCTCAACATTCTCATTCGAATAGGATAATGTCTAAGTGAACTTGAAATTACTTGAAATCATTTTAAATGGATATGGCTGATTATGATAGGGATTTGAGAGTTCTTATGCTTGCCAATCTCTTCACATATACGTTATCTTCTCTTGTATTTTGATTTAGCCGAATGTATGCATCCTAATGCAAGCAAAAAACTTCAAGTATGCATGAATTACAAGGAAATCATGTCCACAAGCCTTAAACCCTAAAAATCATAAATATAGTATTAATGGCACAAAAATCGACCAAAATTTGAAATTTAGCACCCATTTTAAGTAGCAAAATTACTATAATTTTAGGTGTTATCATATACGTCCACACTTAAATCTTTACTTGTCTTCAAGCAAAACACTCAAATTAACACAACCAAAAGTCATTATACACGCTTACAAAGTCAAAAGTTACATAAAATTTCCTTCATGCACTATTGCATAATATAAAGTTAATCAAAAACTTAGATTCAAAAGAAATCCTTAAAAAAGCAAGCTTTCTATATCCTATGTTCTTCATACATATGAAATTATTCCATCTTCAAATCATACACATAACTCAAGCAATAAAAATGCAAAACATTTCAGCACATTTCAATTCAAAGGTAGAAATAACTTCATAAGTCTACTTTTTCCATCCCTCTCTGCTAATGTTAAACTAACACTTGACTCAAGATCAAAAGATCTTTTCAGCTTGTAATGTAAGGTTTGGGTGAGGTAGGAAAAAAAAATTTAGGCTCAAACCCTAAGCTTACTTTCTTAATCTTTTTGGACTAAGGATTATTACATTAAGAACTTTGAACTTTCAAGAGTTTAAGGCATCATTTTTTTTTCCTTTTTTTTTGCCAACCTTTTTTGGCTTTATTAAGGCTTTGCTTTTTCTTTTCTTTTACTTTTGCCAATTTTTCTTTTTTTCTTGTGTTTTTATCATTCCTTGCTCTTCCCTCATCCTAAATGCATCAAAATGTTCAATAACAGTAAGCTTAATTGGGTTAAGGTAAAAACAAAAAGATAGAATAATAATGATCAAACAAAAGGCTTGGGCTTATTACATGGTTAAAATAAACAAAAAAAGAATAATTAAAAGGTTCAAACATAAGGTACTAGGGATGCATAAAGATGGTGGGCTTGAAAAGCTCAAATGATCCAAAAAACTACCTAGATTATCTCTTGAGTCAAATATAGTCTATGATTTCACCTCGAAGGTTGAGTAAGTAAATTCTAAAGTGAATTTCATATCCTCAAATTTTCATGTAGTTTAATATTTCATAAAACTTCCACAAGAATCATGGTATTTCATTGAAAGAGAATAAAAGCACATGCACGAAAATTATATATATAAAAAAAAAATGTGCTTTAGAATTCATTCCAAGTTTCACCATATTCATAAATTAAAGTATGTCATACTCAAGTCATTTTCAAAAAATCTATGCACAATTAACTAAGTGAGCATCACAATGATATCTAGCATGTCAATTTGGTTTGAAAACAAAAATTTGGGTTAAGATTTCAAAATCATTTAAGTTTAAAGCATTCTTTTTCCCCCCACCCACACATAAGTTACCTAGTATATCGAATCAAATCAAGTAAGGGAAAAGGAATACTCTTTAAATTTATGTCACAGTCGAATATTCTTTTGTATAAGGCATTATCCTTGCTTCCATTTTCATCCCTACAAAAACATTAAACATAAAAAGAATCAAAGCATACCTATCCTAATAAAAACAAAAACAAAGAAAACATAAACATTTAAAGTAAAACTTGGATTGCCTCCTAAGCAGTGCTAGTTTTGGTCAAGCTTGACCATACCTTTTTTCAAAAGAAGTTACATGATAACCCCATGATTAACACTAGAATTTATCCATTTAATGGTTTTTTTTCTTGCCATATCTTCATGAACAAGCTCTAAATGGCAATGAGGCTCAATTATTGTGACTAGATCTCCCACTTTTAGCAATGTCTTCATTACAGTAGAACTATGGTAGGTGGGAACTGGCTTCAGTACTAATGAAAAAGGTACAACCATGAAAACTATAAGGTTGATTTCTAAATCTAAAGATTTTTTCATGGTCAGTTTAATCAAAATGACTGATGTGTTCTCATTTTTTCCTTGGGTCTAATAGCGGTGTTTTTAAAGGTTCAAACATTTTGTCAACTATATAACCCTCAACAATAGGCTTTTCTACCTCATTCAATTCCAAATCATGATCTTCATAGAGTTAGGGAATTACCAAGGATGGACTACAAGGTTTCGTCTCAACTTTAGAGGGACTAATGCTATATTCCTAAAAAATGTTTGATCCTAAAGCCGATTTTACTTCCATTGCATGAGGATCATTTTCCATTTCCACCACCTATTTGTCTTCTATCTTAAAAGGTGTTGGTGTCATAATAAATGGCTTATCATATTTTTTAGCATCATTTGGCTCTTCTTTGGGATTTTTTCTTGAGGGCTTTCCTCAACCTCAAACCCTTTGTTCATTTTTTCAAAGTTGTCGTCTATTTCAAGTTTTATACTTTTCAATAGTGCTCTTGTAAGTGGGATGAGTTCTTAATCTTCCTTATCCTTTTATAGATCTTTCTTTTGAACTTCTTTCTCTTCAAGTGCTTTCATAAAACTAGGTAGGTTTATTGCCACAAGCTCATCTATTAGATCTTCACTATCATCATCATCAGAAAGAAAGGTCTTTTCTTTTATATAAGAGTACATATCGTTGCTTGCTTTTTTACCTTGGTTTTTAGGGTTTTTCTCAATATTACTAAGTATGATCTTAAAGGCCAATTGACAATGGCTTGAACTAGCTGACTTGGTTGGGTTTCAAGATTCTTGATTAATGCAGCTTGGCTTTGGATTGTTGCATTATTAGACTACATCAATTGGGTTAACATCTCTAGGTTTGACTTCTTTTCTTGAGGTATATTGCATGGTTGAGGATAGTATTGTTAAGATGAAGGATTCATAGGGTAGGTTAAGGTTTATGTGGATGATAACACTTGACTACTTTTCCATACATAATTAGAATGATCCTCTCAATCTTGAGTGTAAATGTTTGAATAAAAATTGGATCGATTTTTTACACACCTATTACTATGATATTTCCTCTCATAACCATGATAATTATAAAATTGGCTTTGAACTGAATGAACATGTCTAACATTATGCTTTCTTTCAAAATCATTTACCTTTTGAACCAAAAAGGCTAATTGTGAGGTTATGGTTGAAAGGGGGTCTTCTTCATGTCTTTATGTAGTGCACCATACTAGTTAGGTTTGGGAATACTCAAAAGACAGCTTATCGTAGTCCTTAAAAATTTTAGCCTCACTGTAAAAAGATCTGACATAACAAAAAAGAAAAAGATAACACATTAAAATAAGTAAAAGTTAAAAAAATGATGTTTAGATTACAAAACTTTAGGAAATCCTTATTAATATTGAAGACACCACTATAATCCCGACAACAGTGCCAAAAACTTAATTGCTGCTTTTTGTATAGCTTGCAAGCGAAAAAATCAAGTAATTATAATGGAAGTATTCCAATATCACCTCCTAAAGGATTATAGACTGTAATGTTGGATAGCTTTCAAGTACCAATGGTGATAATTTGAACTTCTATATCTAAACAAATGAAAACTTTATTTGTTTTGAAATGGAAAGTAAAAGAAGATTGAAATAGAAGTTATATAGACCTAGATCTTTACTCATCCAACTGTCACTTTGTAATAAAAGATTGTGGCCGAATACTAGATCTAGTAAAACAAGGATTGAAAACTTGAAATAAAAAAGCATTGAAGGTTGGCGAAAACTTGCATTACATAAAAGAAATTATTAAAACAAGATTGCAAGGAACCAAAAATTGAATGTAAACAAGGAAATGATTGCCGAATTCTTTGGAGACAATAAAACAATGTTAAAATCAAAACTTGTAAAAGAAAAGATTATTTGTAGGAAAGAGATCTTGAATAAAATAATGCTTTGATTTAGAAAAAAATTACAACAGAACTTAGTTATGGCTAATCTTTCACCTTAGCCAAACTATGAAAAGAACTAAAGAAAACTTAAAGGAAAACTAAGGAAAATAGAGGGAGAAGAATGGTGAAAACTGGGATGGTGAACAAGTGAAGAGATTTTGTCTATTTATAGGCATAGGTTCGGCTATGATAGGGATAAGATTTACAATAGTTTGAATTTAATTCAAATGCTTAATGATCAAGCTAATCTTTATCTTTAAGTAGTTGACCAAATGTGGACTTTTCATTATTGGAGAGTTTGGCCAAATAGGGGGGGTCTTAGTAATCCATATTGACCGTTGATCTTTGTAGCTTTCATCTTGATTCAATCTCCTTGGGTGATTCAGCTAAGGCTTGGATTGCAAGAAAATGTAGTTGAATTTAATCCAATCTCATGAAATGCAAATGGTTAGAGTCATTCCTTTATCACAATTCTTTAAAGAATGAGCAAAAGAGTCATACTCAATCTTAACACTCTTGTCCAAATAAGATAGTGTCCAAGTGATCTTGAAATTGCTTGAAATCCTTTTGAAATGGATATGGCTGATTGTTATGTGGATTTGAGAGTTCTTGTGCTTGCCAATCTCTTCAAATATACTTTATCTTCTCTTGCATTTTGATTTAGCTGAATGTATGTATCTTAATGCAAGTGAAAAACTTTAAGTGCGCACGAAATCTTCTTTTCTTGGCTGTATGGATTGGGGATGATGGACCAATAGGGTTGGGCTTCTAGCTTCCTTGTATAGTCGAAAATCAATTTTGCATGGTTGTATGCATGAATTAATGAAAATCACATCCACAAGCTTTAAACCCTAAAAATCATAAAAATAGTATCAATAGCATCAAAATCAACCAAAATTTGAAATTTGGCACCCATTTTAGGTAGTGAAATTACTATAATTTTAGGTGCTATCAGTAAACCTATAGAATAATGTTTTATTATGAAATCTAATTATTTTTTGTTAATACAAATAAAGTCTTATTTAGTAGCATTCAAGAAAGATGCTATAAATGATTGTTTTACAATCATGGTTAATAACATCTATATGTTAGTAGGCTTAATCTCCTTGTTGCAAACCAATAGGTTGTAAATAAATTTTATAGAAATAAAAATTGATAGGTCTATAGGCAAAAGATATAACAAAATATTCTTTTAAGAGAATTAACACAAATATTAAATGGTTATATACAATATAGTAAAATGGCTACAAAAGGAATGCTTGTTGCATTAATGTAAGTCACCAAAGGATGTGAAATTTACATTCTTTTTTAATAAGGTCAATTAGATGTGTATATAGAATAATTTAAAAAATTATTAATTCCAAAGATAAGATTATAAAAGTGTGTAAATTAGTTACGTTCTTAATTGAACTTATTAAGCACTTAGAAGTGACATCAAAATTTGATAAGGTGATTTTAGCTTGAGATATTGTAAATGATATGATTTAATGTGTCTATACTAAGCTTAACAAGATGTCATCATTTGACTATATGAAGATGATATATTTGGTGCAGACTAAGAACAGTTAACGCAATAAAAAGTTTTCTATTAAAACACAGATGTTATGTATATAATTTTGGGAATAAGAGTTAATAGAAAATGATAAATGAATTTTCCCAAGTTAAAAGATTCTAAAAGAAATCTAGTATTGTGCAATGGTTGCAACAATATATGATAGAAAAGCTAGTTGCACAATAAAATATACAAAAGTAATAGAATGTTTGATGTATGTTAAGACATACACATAATGTAGCATTATTTTTATATTAACAAAAAGTTATTAGTCATATGATCCAACATAAGTTGCATTGCAATTATATTTTCAAATAGTATAATATGATAAAATCCTAAGTTAATGAAGGATAGACCAATGCAAAATTCATTATCAACATGGCATTAAATTAATTTAGAATTGGATTGATATACAAGTATGGTAGGGGTAATGATTATTGGAATTTAAAGAAATAAGAATATACTAAAGGTCTATTATTTTTCTTGAGTTTATAGTATTGGATATGGCAAGTAAAGAATGCAATAAATTTATAATTCCATTAGATCCAAAGTATTACAAGTTTATTATGGTAGTGAAGTCACATTATCAATGGCTAAAAGCATAAAATATGGAAGTTTTGACACATTAGTTAAAGCATAACCATGTGTATAAATTCGACAAAGGTGTGCACCATTTACTTTGTTAAGACAAGGAAAGCAAATCCTTTGACAAAAGAAGTTGTAAAGAAATAATATATAGATTTTTCATAAGGGATGAGACTCATGCCCACTAAGCCACACATGATGGAATCTTAATTTAATGCTTAATATGACATTAAGTCTTGAGTTTTAAATAGTCCAAGTACATAATTTGAATGTGACTACAAGTACTTTAACTATATACACCATCCCAAGGTTGATAAGTACTTGAAACTATATGTACAAAGGGAGATGTTGAGTTATAACTCTTAATGAGCCCATAACAAATAAATAAAGTGTTAGAATACTATATACCAATGGAATTTTTGATGGAACTAACCTATATGAGTAGAAGTGGTGCCACATCTAGGAGTTAAAGGCTTGACTTTCAAACACTCATGAAATATACAAGACACATGTGATAACTGTATGAAATAGAGTTATTGTTAGTATTTAAATGAGATAATTTTGTTGTATTCTTGGTGAAATAAGGTTCTTTTTACTCCTAATGTGCTTAATTTTCCTTTGGGTAAGATATCTTAAAGAAAAGATTGAATCTTAGTTGTCATAATGTATTTGATCACTAGATACAAACATGGAGTCACCATCAAAAATTTTTTTATTTGTTTAAGTGTGATTGGTCACCTAACTGAATTTTTCATTTTTTACAGAGATCTTAAGTTTGATTTAGGTTCTTTAAAGAGTAGATTCTAGTTTACAAAATCAGGTTAGGTTCAGGAGTACATTATATATAAGGAATGTTATAGCACTCCTGTAGCATCCATCGAAAGGACATTATCAGTTGATTTTGTATTATCCATGGCCTTAAAAAACTTTTTTAAAATGACTTAAAATAATTGAATATTAAAAAGTATTCTTTAAAATTTAATATTGAAAAGTATTCTTTAAATTACTTCAATAATTTGTTAGTAATTTAAGAATATCTCTTTACCTCAAGAGTATTCAAAGAGACTATTATCATTCTTGGAGAAGTTCCATCATTGGATTTGTTAAATATTTTCATAAATTTCTTTTTCTATATCAATAAAATCCTCTAATAGTTTGGTAAGATTTAGTTTCAAAAATTTTCTTTAAGTGAATAAAATCTTCTAATAATTTGGTAAGATTTCACTTTTAAAAAATTATAATAAAATCTTTCAACAGTTTGGTAAAATTTTATTTCTCAAAAAAATATTTAAAACCCATCAAATCATCTAATAGTTTGGTAAGATTCATAAATTTATTTTCAAAATTTTATTTTTAAATATATAAAATCCTTTAATAGTTTGGTAGGATTTATGAATTTGATTTTCCAAAATTATTATTTTTTTAACCCATGAAAATCTTCAATAATTTGGTAAGACTTATGAATTTAATTTTCAAAAAATATTTTTTAAATCTATGAAAATCCTCTAATAGTTTGATAGGTTGTCATGAATTTAATTTTTCAAAACATTTATTTTTAGACTCATGAAAGTCTCTAATAGTTTATGAATTTGATAGGTTATCATGAATTTAATTTTTTATTTTTATTTAAAAAACATTTTAAAACTAAACAAATAAATAAAAAATAAAAATAAATACAAAAAAATCAAAAGTTGACTTTGGTCAATGACTTGGCAACTTAGAGTCTTGGTGACTCAAGACACAAAAAAGGGCTTAATGACTTGACTGGGATCCAGCTCATCGGCTAGGCTTGGCAACTTGATAGTTCAAAAGAAAGTTGGTAGTGGGCAGATGGCAACAAGGTCAAATCTAGGAATGGGGCAAGGTGCGAACCCATGTAGGCTTTAATGAAATAACATGTTTTGGGTTATTATAAAAGGTTGAATTTTTTTCTTTCAATTTTTCCTTCCCTTTCTCTATCTTCTTTGAAATCTAGTTTTTAGCATCGAAAACTTCAAACTTTGGCTAGAATGTTCAACCATTATCCAAAAGCTAAAGGGAATTATACATTAATATCAAAGTAATAGCCATGGAAATTTAAAAATTTTACACTTGCTAAAGCCAAGATCAATCAATAAGATCATGCAAACATAAGAAGCAGTTTTGGCTAAGAGTATGTTACCTCTTATACCAATTTCTAAACACCAAGAAAGAGTTCACCAAATTTGTATATAGCAAGCAAGAGTTGTCCAAACGTCCAGCCTTTAATGGTAATCCACATAAACAATTACGAAAGAATCTTCTTAAGGGATAGGATGAACAAAATCAATACTTTAGCTAGTGAGTATTGTGAAACCTCTCTTTACTTTTTTCTCTAGTTTGTTCTTAACACATGAGATAAAAGTGTGTGTGTTCTCTTTTTTTTTTCTTTTTGAGAGGGAAGGCTAATGTTACTTAATAGAGGCAGGGTTAGCTATTGTAGGGTTAGCATAAAGTAACTCAATTCTCAATTACTTATCATGCATGTTGATTACCAGAACAAGGAGATATTGGGTTCATTGTCAATTCCTCAACCTTTAGACTTAACCTAATCCAAATTAAGTCCAACTTAATTTGTCTCAATTTTAATCTTTTATAATTATCCTATTATGTGTGACGTATTAGGTTCCTAAGCTTGTTGGCAATAAACACAAGTGTTGTAGTCTTTATATTCAAACTTAGATGTATCAAACCTTTTGATTTCATCACTAAATTTTTAATTAGCTAGCTTTATGTTTCTAGATCATAATCAATGCTAGCTGCCATGGACCCTAATTGCTAAAAAAAGTCAATGTCGCTTGACAACCAATCCGTGCATGGTCTTGATGCATAATTAGTATCTTTTTATCACTAAGCATCTAAGTTTAACATTGAGCATGGTTTAATGTCTATTAAATTTTGTTTAACCATCTTAAGTTTTGTTATTGACATTAACTCACAAATAAGCTTTAGAACAATTCTAAACTAGTATTTCACTTTGATCGAAGATTCTTAAGTTAATTCAATCAAGAATAATTAAGATACTCTCTTCATCACATAAGGTGATGAATCCTATTTTGATTACTTCATGCATCTTCATATGCTTCATTTTATACCCAACTATACTTGACTAGAGCATTCATGATTAGAACTATGAGTAAAGTAAAGTTAAAGTATAACACTTATCATATAAGATCATAAGTAATCTCCAGTCAAAGGATCACTTATGCAACCATCACATGCGAATATCGCTATAGGCACTATGTGAACTAACAGATAGCATTCTCATCTCAGGTCATGTTTAGTGAACTTGTTCTTATAACAAGCAACAAAGTGTTAATTCAAGTTTAATCAAACTTCAACCTATGAGACCAGTTGCTTACTTTATAAGTAAGAGCATAACTATATGCTAGACTTAATGGCTTTTGTTAGCATCCTTTTATTGATAAAGCATCGATTAGGAGCTTTTAGGATTATGTCTTTTATGTAATAAAAATCTCATAATTACAATCTAATTGTAATTCAGCTTTTTATGCAATAAAGATCTTGTAAATATAATCTCATTATAATTCTTTTACAAAGCTTTATTTATATTTCAAGGACTTTACCATGTAAGTATCAACAACAAATATATTCATATCTAAGCTCAATGATAAAAAACCAAGACCTTTATAAGATATCAAATATCATAAAATGACAATGATATCACTAAAAATGATTTGGCTTGTAAGGCATATACTAACAATCTCCCGCTTACACTAAAGCCAATTATTTATGCATATAATACCATATTTGAGTACATGTTTATCATGTTTTTACTAGGACAATGCTTGTGTAAGAGGATTAATAATATTATCCTTAGTAAGTACTCATTTTAATTTTAACATCACATCTAGAAATAAAATCTCTAATAAAAATGACATTGCCTTAATGCATTTTTGGATCTTTGATGAGATTTTAGTTCCTTGACTTGAGCCATTGCTCCATTGTTGTCACAATAAATGGTTATTGAATCAACAATGCTACAAATAACATTTAGTTTAGTTATGAACCTTTTAATCCAAATAACCTCTTTTGTAGCCTTAAATGCAGAGATGTATTTAGTTTTAGTTGTAGAATAAGTAGTTGTGCTATGTTTGGAACTTTTCCAACTCATTACTCTCTCATTTAAAATAAAAAAATAGCCACTTTGAAATTTTCTATCATTTTGTTTTTCAAATTGAAAGCTCATATCACAATAACCTTTAACTTGCAGTTTGGCTCCATCGTAGACGAGAAGCACATCTTTAGTTCTTCTTTAGTACTTAAGGATTTTTTTCGCAACCTTCTAGTGATATTTACCTGGCTTTACTTAATATCTACTTATTATGCTCAAGGCTTATGAGATATTAGGCCTTGTGCAAAGCATTGCATACATGATAGATCCAATTATTGAAGTGTATGGTATTTTATCCATACGATCTTTCTCAATTTGTGTTTTAGGACATATTTCTTTGGAAAGATTTATGCCATGCGACAATGGTAAGAATCCTCTTTTAGAATTTTTCAAGCTAAACCTTTTTAGCACTTTATCTATGTATCTGAATTATGACAGACCAAGTAACCTCTTTGATCCATCTTTATAGATTCTGATTCATAGCACATATGTTGCTTTTCCCAAATCTTTCGTAGAGATCTTCTTTTAAGCAAATCTTGATAGATTGTAGCATAGGTATAGCATTTCTTATAAGCAATATGTCATCCAAATATAGCACTATGACAATGATTGCACTCCCACTAGTTTTTTTGTATACACAAGGTTCATCTCTTTTTTTTATGAATCCAAATTCTTTAATTGCTTCATCAAAATGTATATTTTAACTTTTGATGCTTGCTTGAGCTATAGATGGACCTTTGAAGCTTGCACACCTTATTGACATTGTATTTAGATTCAAAGCCTTTAGATTGTGTCATGTATACTTCATCTTGCAAGTTCTCATTAATGAATGCAATTTTAACATCCATTTGCCATATCTCATAGTCATGGTATGCAACTATTGCAAGAAAAATCCTAATGGATTTTTATCATGGCTATGGGTGAAAAGGTTTCATCAAAATCAACTTCTTATTTTTTATTTTATCTTTTTACAATTAGCCTAACATTGTATGTTTGTACATTGCCTTCTATGTCAGTTTTCTTCTTAAAAACCCACTTGCCATATATGGGCTTTATCGTTTCGAGTTCTTCTACCAAAGTCTAAACTTGGTTTTATGGTCGTATGCCATTTTTCAAAATCAAAGACTAACATTGCTTCTTGATAGGTAGTAAGAACATTACCCATGATCAACTTATCCTTGTCCACGAGAAATCCATATCTTTCAGGAGCTCATTGAGTTTTACTTGACCTATAAAGTTTTTGTTTGTTTTGAGCTTTTGGCTATTCATCCAATTTTTTAGCCATTGGTCAAAGTTTCATGCTAATGTCAATTTATGTTTCTTGAACTTTTTGAACTTGTACTTTACTCTTTTTCTTTAGTATAAAATCATTTTCCAAGAAAACAACATGTTTGAAAACAAACACCTTTTGTTCATCATAGTTGTAGAAGTAATATCCTTTTGTATCTTTCGGATATCCCACAAAGTTACACTTAAATGATCTAGCTACAAGTTTGTCAGCTTGTGCATGCTTCACATAAGCATCACAAGCCCAAATCCTTATGTATGAAAAGGTAGGTCTTTTACCTTTTCATATCTCATATGATGTCTTGTCAATAGATTTTGATAGAATTTATTAAGAAGATAAGTAGTTGTTTCAAGTACATAACCCCATAAAGATATATAAAAATTTAAATTGCTCATCGTAGATCAAACCATATCTAACGAGGTTCTATTTCTCTTTTCAGAAACTCCTATATCTTATGGTGTTCTGAGTGGAGTCTATTGTGAGAGAATCCCATTCTCTTTCAAATAACTTTGAAACTTATGACTCAAGTATTCTCCACCTTAATTAGATTTGAGTGTCAAGATACTTTTGCCAGTTTGCATTTCAACCTTTTCTCTAAATTCTTTGAATTTTTAAAAGGATTTAGACATGTGTTTCTTTAGGTACACATAGTCATATCTTGTATGACCATTGGTAAATGTAATGAAATAGGAGTACCCTCCTTTAGCATTTGTATTCATTAGACCATATACACATGAACGCACTAGTCTAAGAATTACACTGGCTCTCTTTTTTTTTTCAATAAAAGGTGATTTAGTCATTTTATCAAGTAAACATGATTCACAAGTTCCATAAGATTCATTATCAAAAGAATCAAAATATTCTTGTTTATGTAACATAGTGACTCTTTTTTCTTTGATAAGACTAAGCCTACAATGTCACAAGTAAGATTGATTCAGTTTATCTAATTTAGGTTTCTTGACATTTATGTTGAGAACATCATTGTTTAATCTAAGAACTTATAAACCATTATCATACATTCCCATGCCATAAAGGATATCATTTAAGTAAAAAGAGCAACTATTGCCATTAATGTTAAATGAAAAACCATCATTCATACTTAAACAAGAAATTGAAATGATGTTTCTTGTGATGATTGGAACATAATAACAATATTTGAATTCTAAAATTAAACCAGAAGGTAAAGATAAATAATAAGTCCGCAAGGCATATGTAACAATAGTTGCTCCATTTACAACCCATAAAGATACCTCTCTTTTCTTTAAAGATATACTTTCTTTTAGCCTTTGTATGTTATTACATAAGTGAAAACCACATATGGTATCTAATACCAATAAAGATGTGTCAGAAAGAGATAGATTGATCGCAATCATAAACATACATAAAGTAAAAATCTTTTTAGACTTCTTGTACTTTAAGCTTGCTAAGTAGACCTTACAATTCCTCTTCCAATGACACTTCTTAACATAGTGGTGACAAGCACCCTTGTCTTCTTGATGTTGTCAGTAGGCTTGATAGCCTTATTTGACTCTTGTTTCTTATTAATCTTTTTACTTTTCTTCCTCTTAGCTTATTTCTTGTTGGCTTTAGATAAAGAACTAGAAGAGCCTCAGGCTTTTAATTTTTTATGGATCTCTCACAATATCTATCATATTCATTGATTGTGGTATTGATACTTCCATTTGATGCATGTTAAAGTTCATCACAAATTTTGAAAAGCTACTATGAAGAGATGATAAGATCAAGTCAACACTTAACTCATGATCCTTTACAAATCTTAATTGTTCAAGTTTCTCAATCCAATTGATTATCTTCAGACAATGCACTTTAACTGAAATACTTTTAGGCATCACTATTTAGAACAATTCCTTGAAAGGTTTCAAACCTTTTGGTTCTTCTTTTTTTGTCAAACAATTCTTTAAGGTGCAGAATAATTGTCAAAGCATCCATGTTCTTACATTGCCTATGCAACTCAAGGATCACGCTAGCTACCATGACATATGTGGCTTGATTAGCATGGTATTTATGGGTTTTATAAACTTGCCACAATTTTTTATTAGCACTAGCATCTGGTTCCTTAGAAACTGGCTCATCAAGAATATTAATCATTTTCTCGTGCCTTAGGACAAGCTTAAGACTGTGGTACCAATCATTGAAGTTAGACCTTATGAGCTTATTAACATCAAGTATGCTTTGAAGTGACAAGTTATTACTTATCTTTCTAGCAACCTATAAAATATGAATACGCATTAGTCATATTGTTCAAAACGAATATAGATATGGTCTAAATCTATATATTGATTGATCCCACTATTTAAATCAAATTAATAGGCTTTACTATTAATTTAAAAAAAATCATATTTTTCTAGTGGACTAGGATCCCTTTAGATTATCATAACTTTAAGTGAGTCCAACAAGATATGATAAGTAAATTAGGTTGATAACTTGCTTGTCAAGCACATCCTATGTGACTCTTGGATCAATAGGTGATAACTTCTTGTTAAAACACATCATATGTGATTCACCCAATTATTGCCTCCAACATAACCATATTCAAATACTGATTTCCTTAAGTGAGCCCAACAAGCCCTTGCTAGTAGAAAATTTTGTTTATTATGTTAATGAAAGGCAACAAGACTTGATATTATTATGAATGGTTTTTTGATTCATCATAGATGTCATATAGCATGCATAAGAATTCATCACATATCAAATACATGTAATCTTATCATGCCTTTTATAATCATAAATGGCGTTTATCATACATGAAGTATACATAAATTCTAGCATATAAAATCATAAATCAACATAGCATACATGGCATTTATCTCATAATTAACATGCATACTTCATTACATATCACTAAACAATATGTTTGGTTTAAATTCATAATCTTACACATCTATTGTTTGAACTAATATTAATATCACACATCTAACATTAATCTAGAATTTGTCATCAAATTTTGAAAGACCAAATCAACTCCAAAAATTCTGAATATTTAATAAAATGATCACCAATATGTCTATTTCCATGTGTTAAAATGTTTTGCCAAACCAATAATTCTAGAATGAGAAAGAATTTTTGGAAGAACACTATTGTTGAATTTTCCCTTTTGTGGATAGATTGCAAACAAAAAATTCATAGGACATGCAAGCAATGTCTATAAATCACAAAATTCATACCCAATCATCCTAAGACATCATGCTTTGATGTTCTAAAAGAATCAAACCAAAACAACATAGAACAACTTATTTTTATAGCTTTTTCATCACAATAATAGATTGCAATCAAAATAGTTTTGATATAAAGAACAACCAAACAAGTTTCAAATTGCATAATTTATATTGACAAGGCTTTAATACCACTTGAAGGGAATTTTACATTAATATCAGAGTAATAGTATAGAAATTTTAAAATTTTAACTCCTTAAAGCCTAGATCAATCAACAAAATATGCAACCATGAGAAGTAATTTTGGCTACGAGCATGTTACCTCTTATATCGATTTCTAAACTCCAAGCAAGAGATGTCCAAACATCTAACCTCTAATGGTGATCTACATGAACAATTATGAAGGAACCTTCTCAAGGGATAAGAGGAACAAAATTGATATTTTAGCTAGTAAGTATTGTGAAACCTTTATTTACTTTTTTAGTAAGTATTGTGAAACTTTTATTTACCTTTTTTTTCTCAAGTTTGTTCTCAACACATGAGATGAAAGTGTGTGTTCTCTTTTTTTTTTTTTTTCTTTTGAAAGGAGAGGCTAATGATCTTTATATAGAGGAAAGGTCAATTACTTTAGAGTTAGCATAGAGCAACTCAATTCTCAATTAGTTTTCATGCATGCCAATTACTATAACATAGAGATATTGGATTCCTTGTTAATTCCTCTACCTTTGGGCTTAATCCAATCCAAATTAAATCCAACTTAATTTGTCCCAATTTTAATATTTCATAATTATCCTATTATATGTGACCCATTAGGTTCTTTAGTATGTTGGTAATAAATATATGCGTTGTAGTCCTTTTGTTTAGACTTAGATGTATTAAACCTTTTGATTTTATCACTATTTCTCTAATTAGCCAACCTTTTATTTATAGATCATGATCAATGCTAGAGTTACATTGCCATAACCCTTAATTGCTAATGAAAGTTAATATGGCTTGACAACCTATCTGTGCATAATCTTGATGTATAATTAATATCTTTTCATCACTAAGCATCTCAATTTAACATTAAGCATGATTTAGTGTCTACTTAATCTTGTTTAACATTATTAAGTCTTGTTATTGACATTAACTCACAAATAAACTTTGAACAAGCTTAAACTCTTATTTCACTATGGCCAAAGATTTTTTGAGTTAACTCAATCAAGACTAATTAAAATACTCTCTTAATCACATAAGGTGGTGAATCCTATCTTGATTACTTCATGCATCTTTATATGCTTTATGTTATACCCAACTATACTTGACTAAAACATTCATGAATGGAACCATCACTATAGGAAAATAGGTTTCACTAGCAAACACCACTAGCTACCATGTTTTTATAAACTTAATGGCATTTTTTAACTAAACATTGATAAATAATTATATAGCAGCATTGGAAGCAAAACATGCCTCTAATCTTTAAAATTTAGTAGTGTTTAGAATTTTAAATGCCACTAAGATTTAAAATTTAGCAACATTTTCAAATTAATTATAAAAATTTATTATTTTGAAAATATAATTTTTTAAAAGTTATCTCATAATTGAAATGCATCATTTTTTATTGTTTAATAGGATTTTTTTTAATAAACACCTTTATTTTGCACAATATAGTAATGTTTGGATTTACAAACACAGGTAATTTATACCTAAATTGAACAAATCGACTCAACCCTTTCATTTTACTGAGATCTTTACTGATACATCTACTTCTCTTTCCTTTTAATTTTTTAATTGAACCAACATATTTCCCATTTTTTTTGTTCCCTTTCCTTTCCCTTTCTTTTCCATTAGATTTTTCTTTGATTTCCATTTGTTGAACTAACCCATTTGGAAATCCCGATCTCCTTGAGCTAAAATCCATTTTGATAGACACCATCGGTGAGGCCAGTTCATTGACAATGAGCAATGTCTTGGGCGATTTCTTCCTTCAGCTCTTTTTTCATTTGGGCAATTTCTTCCATGATAAATGTATTTTCTTTTGTTTATGGTTTAATTTTTTGTTTTAAATTTAACAACTAGTTATGGTTATTCTATTTAGACTTGACATTATGTTGTTTAGAACCTTGTTCTATTATGAAAAAATTTACCTTTTAGATTTTTTATGCTTAATATATGTGTCTACATATATTTATGAACTATCTTAGGGTCACATACAAGAACACCATACTCATCACACAATTGCAATGCTAATCCTTGTCATTGAAATTTTTTAATATGTAATATGCCAACTTTTGATCAAGGTTAAGCAACAAACTAGTGCTACTATTAAATAGCCAAGAAAATTCCATACAATAGCAACAATAAGTCATCTTTTCTAAGTTTCCATTACTTCAAGTAGCACTAGAATTTTAATTGACTCAATATTATGATTTAATTCCATTACTTAAAGTTATTCTTAACCTACCCTATTCTACTAAGTACCATTTCAATCTAACCATAATAAAATTATCTTTGCTTTCTATTGGATTATGGGCTCCAGTGGTCCCCTTAGGGACTCGATATGTTAATTCATCTGGGTGAGGTATCCCATGGTGGATCAGATTTCGATGTATGGCAACCCAACCTGTCAAAGCCTAATGGGTGAGGTATCCCATGTAGGTTTTGCGTAACCCCTTATGTCCATATGCCGCTTAGTATGGGGCCTACGCTACCAAAAAAGAATAAAAAAATAGAGTTGCGCCTTCACTATCAACTATAGCTTTTGGTGTAGTGGTAAGCACTTGATCATGAAAATTGGTATCAAAACGAGGTTGCAGGTTCGAGTCCCCCAGGTGCCGTTAGGGGGGAGATTGCTGGATTATGGGGTCCAATGGTATCCTTTAGGGACTCGGTATGTCGATTCATCTAGGTGAGGTATCCCATGGTGGATCAGATTTCAGTGTATGGCAACCCAACCTGATGAGGCCTAATGGGTGAGGTATCTCATGAAGGCTTTGTGAATCCCTTTATGTCCACCTGTCGCTTAGTATAGAGCTCTGTACTACCAAAAGAGAATAAGGAAATAGAGTTGCACCTTCACTATCAACAATAGCTTTTAGTGTAATGGTAAGCACTTGATCTTGAAAACAACTGTTAACCTTGAATTAATCCTTATTTTGAAATGACAAAACATTAAAGCTAAATAAACTTTATCAAGATTTTGAAAAAGATTTATTTAGTACATGTTCTTAAGTTTTATATTTTGGTACTAAATAAATAAAATGATTTTCAAAGTTTAAATAAACCTTTCTTGGTGTCATATTTCTCAAACCAAATCTACCTTTAAAGATGATTTATTTGAGCTTAAATGAAAGTCCAATTGTTGTTTTTAAAGTGAACTTATTCATTTTGGACTTAATACAATTTTGTTAATATTGGTTTTGGGAAATAGATTAAGTTAGGAAAGTTGTTTTTACAAGAACAAAGTTTTCCAACATTGAATTTATTTTATTTTTTTGTATAAATTCAAAAGGTTTTAATACTTGGATTTTATATGGTTGGAAATCTCTTTGAGTCTACTTTCTAATGGATAAACAAAATGAAAATCCAAATTTTCTAAGAAAAGATTTTGGATTTTTACTAGACACACTGTAGTTGTCCATAAAACTGCACAAGGGGTAGATTTGAAAACTCACTATAATTCGTACATAATGAATTGGTGATGAAATTTGTATGGATCAAAAGCCCTTTAAGTCTAGTTTCTAAATCTTCAAACGGTTTGTGATTTGGATTTGTATAACTAAAGTTATGATCAAATTAGTGAGTAGAGTACAGAACGGAAAACCACCACCAGCTTGGATAAGATCGATCCCCTCTAGAAAGGATCGATTGCTTCCTCAAATAGAATTCCCCCCAAGCTGAAAATCCAAAAAAGGGATAGATCCCCCCATATAAGGGATCTATCACCCAGGCAAGGGATCGATCCCTTCAAGCAAGGGATTGATCGGGTAAGGCTTTTTGTGCATAATTTATGGGTGTCTCAAAGCTAAACCAATCTATCCCCTCAAGCAAGGGATAGATCGGTTCTGGGCGTGGGAACTCCAACGACTACTTTTTGGTGCTTTCAACGGGCATTTCTTCACTCCAAGCTTCCCCAATGGCTAGTTCATCAATTTTTCTATAAAAGGGACACTTCAACACACCAAGAATATATAGGAATCAAGAGAGAAAGAGTCAAGAAGCAATATTTTCATTCTCTCAAATAATCAAGAGTTTTTAAAGCTTCAAATTCTATATCTTTGTACTTATTGTATCCAAACTATTTTCGTTGTTCATTCATCATTCTCTTGTCTATACTTTTGTGTACTTCAACTTAGCAAACACTCAACCTTTGTGAGGTTCTTAGAGTTTGCAAAACACTTCATTTTTCTGTTTTGTGAGTTTGTAAGCGTAAGGGGGAGGATAACCCTTAAGAGTATATTGTGTTGAGTTTGTAAAGCTTAGAGAAGCTTGGTTGTAATCTTTATACTTATAGTGGATTGAACTCCTTGGCAAGAGAGGTTAAGGGAGATGACGTAGATGCCTAAGGAAGGATTGAACCTCTATAAATCGTGGTGTTATTTTCTCTATCTCTATCTTTTATTTACTTTCAATTATTATGTTTAATTGTTTAGCAAAATTTGTGCTTATTGAATATTGTCTTTGAAAACTTCATTAAAACCAATTCGCCCCCCTCTTGGTTTATTCCAAATCTTTGAGCTAACAATTGGTATCAGAGCATTGGTCTCTTTTTATAGGTTTAACCACCTTGAGAAAAGATCCTATGGCTCAATTTTGGTTCCAAGATGGTGAGGAAGTCCTTAAAGCTCCTATGGTGGATAAATTTGAATTTTATGAATGGAGAAAGAGGATGAAGGTGTTCATTATGGCCATAGATTTTAGAGCTTGGAATTTGATTAAAAAAAGGCTTGGAACTCCTTCAAATGATGCAAACTATATGAGGCAAACAATAGATGATGCAAAGGCCAAGTGCATTCTTTATGGAGCTTTAGATGATTACAGCTTCAACTTGATCTCAAAATGCTCAACCTCAAATGAGATATGGAGAAAAATGGATGAGCTACAAGAAAGACAAATTCCCAACCAACATCCATCATGTCTCATAGCCTTTGAGGAATCAAAGATAACCTCTAACTCTTGTGATTCAAATTATTATGTTTTTGATGAGTTACAAGATGCTTACAATGATTTAGTAGTTGAGTTTGAAAATATGCATTTGAAACATAAGAAAATGATTTCAAAATTGAAAGTTGAAAATGATCTTTTGATGAATGCAAAAAATATTTTAGAAAAAGAAAATGAAAAGTTGAAAATAGATTTAAAAACCTCTCAAAGTAAAAATGAATTTTTAGAAAAAGAAATTTGATGAATTGATGAATGAAAAACAAAAGCTTTTAAAGAGTTCATTAAGTACTAAAATGATCAAATGCAATTTTTGTAATTTTCATGGTCATACTATACATACTTGTCCTATTAGAAGAAAAGTCCCATTTAGAATTAGGCAAGTATGGGTTCCAAAAGGAGGAACAAGAGACTTGGTGACTAACTCTTAAGGACCCAAAGCAATTTGGGTACCAAAAATCAAATGAGATTGTCTCTTGTAGGTGTGCTAGAGCAAGGAGCCACAATGTGAGATTGAAGATTGAATATTCTAGACACACAATGGAGATGGGTAACCTCTAAACTTTTATTTGAAGAAGATTTGAATTTGGTTACCTATTCTTGATGAAATTTTGATGCTTGATTGATTATGCAAAATTAGGTTACCTATTCTTGTTAGACATCGAGTGCTTAATGAAAATTGGTATATGCTTTATTGATATATCTTGAATACACCAATTTCACTTGAGAAAATGTGAGCTTGAATTGAACATGCATTTATTTTGCATAAATATATTTGCTAGGAATGATTTTAGCATGAATGACCATGATGTTTAAAAATTGCTCAATTTGTTTATAGTGCTTGGATCTTGTGAAATATTTTTTAAAACTTGATTGTTATATTCTAAATTGTTATAACTCTTGATTGATGAATTGATGAACTTTATGTGCTTAAATAAGATAAATTGATTCTTTGTTCATCTATGTTTTTGGTCAAGGTATGTGCTCATATGATGATTGGTTCAACTTGACTTTAATGCTTATGATTTGGAAATACTTAAATTTTTTATCTCTTAATTTTTAAAATATTTTCAAATATACTTGCTCTTGTGCTAAATTGATTCATTAATTTTGTGAAATGTTTTAGAACTTGTGCTTAATTGACTTATCTTTTGGTTTGGGATTAAGTATTGATGAACTAATGTGTTTAATGATATATGTTGTTAGTTCATCTTTTGTTCTTGTCAAATGTGTGCATATATGATAAATGTGATTTTTCTTGACTTGACATGGTTGCAACATGACTTAAGTAAATGAATTTCTTATGATGCTAATTTTTAGCTTAAGTCATTGTTGATTATAGCCTATAATTTGTGTAGACATATTTATGCTTTTGTGCTAATATTTTCTTGAATATGTTTTGGATGATAAATATGTCTTCCTTGAGTTTTTAGTTTTTATATGGCCTAAAATTTGTTTTGGCATATTCTTTGGTGATTTTAAAAAAAATATATATATGAATATTGAATATGTCTTCTTTGTGTTCAATATTTCTAAATGATCTAGAAAGGACTCATGTTTTGCAAATTTGATGAGAGCTTTAGCTTTAGTGCCAATATTGTGATATTTGATGCTTAACTTGATATATGGCCTCTAGCTTAAGTATATATATCTCCATTGCAATTGGTAACTTGTTCTTAGTGAATAAATTTTCCTTTACATATAATGACTTCGAATATGAAATTGTTTTCTAACAATTTATATAATTTTTATCAACTGATTTTCTTGGTGCTTCTAATGAAAATCTTTTGTCAAGAAAATTGTCTAAGTCTAAACTAGGAGAACTTGAAATGAGCATGAATGAGCCTACATTCTTTGAAATTTCAAGTATAGCAAGCAAAGCATCTCATCTTCATCAATCAAGCCTAGTTTTGCTCAAATGAAGTGGATTAAAGAATTCAAAACCAAATGAGCACAACAACAAAGCTTTACATGGATGGAGGTAAATGTTTAAACTTTATGATATGATGTATGAGTTTGAATACATATACATGCTTGCTTTAATATGTGCAAATATATGATCTTGTGGTTGAAGATATGAACACATTGCACAAATTAATCACCAAGCTACTTGATAAAATTTGTCTTAATATTTTTTAAAGCTTGGATTAATTAATTCACTTTCATTAATATTCATGCATAGTTCTTGATTTCTTTGATTAATAGTTTTTATTGCATGAATATTCGTTTGAATCTTTGGACATGGAAATAAGTTAAATAGATTGATTTCTTTGAACATGTTCATTGATTGAGTCCATTGAGATAGCATGTACCATATTGTGTCTAAAGGTTTGCATTTTTTTTGGTATATTGCTATATGTGATTTGAAATGTTTTTGCATATGCTTGTATTATTTTGATTGAAATATATGATTGAATACTTGCATATGTTTAAGTTAAGTACTTTGCTATACATTGAAATAATTTGAAATATATTTGAATAATTATACTTTTATTATTTCTTTGCTATAGCATATGTGCTCATCATGTTTGGAGAATCATGCTTATATAATCTTTGTTATGACATGAGGATAATTGAACCTCATTGCTCATTAGTACTTATGATTTATTATATACATATGAGCTTTTGGTTCTTGTTTGGATAGGATAGCTTATGAAAGATTACTACTATCATTTATGCATGTATTGAATAAATCTTTCATATGCTTGAAGTATGTTTATTCTATGAAAGTTGTTGAATAAAATTGTTAACAATTAGTAACAATTGATATCAAAATTGCTAATTTTTTTTTTAACTTTCATAGACACTTGTTTATGTGCCTATCCTTGATATAGCTTATACCTTTCATGCAAAATTATGTGTGCCTTAAATTGATTAATCCTTATTTTGAAATGAGGAGCAATATTAGAATACAATTTTGCTTGATTTGTTTTGTGATAACAATTGGTATGCTTTTTGATGACGTATCCATAACAATTGGTATGAGCTTGTATGCATGTTCTTGAATTTATGCTTAATTGCTATTGATGTTTTAGGCTCTAAGCACATCTTATGATAGCATGATTTATGAGTAGAATGCATATCATTCATTATCCTTTGCTTATAAATTTCATGTAGTAAATTTGATGACTTGTGCTAAAATGCCAAATTTGGATACACTTATACTTTTATGCTTGAATACATGTATATGAACTTCATTGTGCATATTACACTTGATTACATGCATTCAAAATACTATTGATATTATTGGTATTAAGCATTTTGTCCTATGCCTTGAATTGATCTCTCTTTCTTTTGAAATGACAAAAAAGGGGAGAGAGAGTTTAGAGATAGTATGCTTATTGCAATTGATATTTCCTCTTTGTGTTTATTTGCTCATTAATTTGCTCATGCCTTTTTGCTATGACAAAAAAGGGGAGAAATATCATATAAACAAATTTGCTTGTGCTTGATATACATATGTTTATATGTGTTTAATTGCTATATATGATCTAACATATGTTAGTTGAGTTGTGTTGGATTATGATGCATAAAGTGAGGAGGAGTTTTGCCATTGGATTAGGATGCATTGATTTAAGGGAGAGTTTTTCCAAAGTGTTTTTCAAAATCCTAAATATTTCAAAGAAAGCCTTTCATCAAGCAAATTTATCTTTAAGTTTTGTCATATCAAAAAGGGAGAGATTGTTAACCTTAAATTGATCCTTATTTTGAAAATGACAAAACATTAAAGCTAAATAAACTTTACCAAGATTTTGAAAAAGATTTAGTTAGTACATGTTCTTAAGTTTTAGATTTTGGTACTAAATAAATAAAATGATTTTCAAAGTTTAAACAAATCTTTCTTGGTATCATATTTCTCAAACCAAATCTACCTTTAAAGATTATTTATTTGAGCTTAAATGGAAGTCCAATTGTTATTTTTAAAGTGAACTTATTCATTTTGGACTTAATACAATTTTGATAATATTGGTTTTGGGAAATAGACTATGTTAGGAAAGTTGTTTTTACAAGAACAAAGTTTTCCAACATTGAACTTATTTTATTTTTCTGTATAAATTCACAAGGTTTTAATACTTGAATTTTATATGGTTGGAAAGCTCTTTGAGTCTACTTTCTAATGGATCAAACAAAATGAAAATCCAAATTTTCTAAGAAAAGATTTTGGATTTTTACTAGACACACTACAATTGTCCATAAAACTGCACAGGGGGTAGATTTGAAAATTCACTATAATTCGTACACAGTGAATTGGTGATGAACTTTATATGGATCGAAAGCCTTTTAAGTCTAGTTTCTAAATCTTCAAATGGTTTGTGATTGGATTTGTATAACTCAAGTTATGATCAAATTAGTGAGTAGAGTACAAAATGGGAAACCACCACCAGCTTGGACAGGATCGATCCCCTCTAGAAGGGATCAATTGCTTCCTCAAACAGAATGCCCCCCAAACTGAAAATCTAGAAAAGGGATCGATTCCCCCACATAGGGGATCGATCAACCAGGCAAGGGATCAATCCCTTCAAGCAAGGGATCGATCGGGTAAGGCTTTTTGTGCATAATTTCTGGGTGTCTCAAAGCTGAACCAATTGATCCCCTCAAGCAAGGGATAGATCGGTTCTGGGAGTGGGAACTCCAACAGCTACTTTTTGGTGCTTTCAACGGGTATTTCTTCACTCCAAGCTTCCCCAACAGCTAGTTTATTAATTTCTCTATAAAGGGAGCACTCCAACACACCAAGAATATATAGGAATCAAGAGAGCAAGAGTCAAAAAGCAATATTTTCATTCTCTCAAATAATCAAGAGTTTTTAGAGATTCAAAGTCTGTATCTTTGTATTTATTGTATCCAAACTGTTTTTGTTGTTCATTCATCATTCTCTTATCTATACCTTTGTGTACTTCAACTTAGCAAACACCCAACCTTTGTAAGATTCTTAGAGTTTGCAAAACACTTCATTTTTCTGTTTTGTGAGTTTGTAACCTTAATGGGAATGATAACCCTTAAGAGTATATTGTGTTGAGTTTGTAAAGCTTAAAGAAGCTTGGTTGTAATCTTCAATACTTATAGTGGATTGAACTCCTTGGCAAGAAAGGCTAAGGGAGAGGACGTAGGTGCCTAAGGAAGGACCGAACCTCTATAAATCAAGGTGTTATTTTCTCTATCTCTATCTCTTATTTACTTTTAATTATTGTGTTTAATTGTTTAGCAAAATTTGTGCTTATTGAATATTCTTTTTGAAAACTTCATTAAAACCAATTCACCCCTCTCTTGGTTTATTCCAAATTTTTAAGCTAACATTTTCTTATTGGATGAGTATGAAAAATTATCATCTGGGAAAGATTTACTCAAATATTCAAACTCAAGCATCAAAATCACAAATGTAACTTTGTTAAAACCAACTTAATCACACACAAAAATCCACATTGCTTTTCCTTATATGGCTTGTACACTGTAAAATATTTATACCAGTGAGGTAATTAATCTACCTTTGAAATAAACTTCATTCCCATAATTTAAACAAGAACAGTAAGTAAAAAAAAATCATAAATTGCATGAAACAAATTATTAACTTTTTAATCATACCATAACCAAAACTTAAATGCTAATTAGATTGCAAAACTGAATTTAAAATGAAAAAAAATTAAACTTAAACTTAAAAAACTTAAAAGATTGCAAAAACTTTAAATAAGCTTGAATTAAGAATGTAAGAATTGAAAACTATTGTGAAGAACTTGAATGACATGACAACTTAAAGAAAAGAATAAAAAAACATAAAAGCTACTATATAGATGTTGTTTGGCTTGTCACCCCAACCTTTAAGCTAAAGAAAACTTAAAAAATTGAGAAAAACAATAAAGAAAGCTAAAAGAACATTAAAGATAACTATTGGTTGGTATGTTACCCTTACTATACTCTTCCAGAGCCTAAACCTAAGCTATTTACAAAAAAAGAAGACTAAAGAGGTGCAACAGTCTCAAACTTCAAGTTTAGCCAACTTTTTATTCAGTTTGGGTAGGTTTCTTAAATTGAATCTGATTTCTTTCTTCAATCTTGGTCTTATTGGAGTGAATCTCTTTTAAAAGAATGTATCAGGACTTCATCTTGGCTTCAAGAAATTAAGTGGATGTTGTTGTGAGTTTTCTTTGTGTAGTTTGAACTTTCTTTAAAGAATAATCGATAATGCTTCAATTTTCAATATTTCAACAAATTTCAAATATCAAAGTTAAGCTTTCTTGAACTCTTATCGAAGTCATTTTAAGCTTTCTTGGAGACTTGCTCTTTAACTCAAATCCTGAGAAAATAAAAGTGAACTTCTATTTTTAAATTTATTTTCCTTATGTACGAGATAGGTCTCTTATTGATTTTAAGAGACTTCATGCAACCTTCAATCTTTATGCAGATTTTAAACTCTCTTATGCCAAGTACAACTCTAAATAAGAATAGGAGAACAATTCCTACTTAAATAAGCCTAGGTAAAATTCCAACTTTGACCAAGATTTCACTAAAGTCAATTTAGGTTTTTCTTCCAATGCGAACATATTTTAAACATCCGATTCCATGTTATATCACCAACTAAGCTTCCAAGTCAACTCTCTTGGCAAATGAGAATTCAGCACTTACCAAGTTATCTCACAATAATTCAATGCATGTGCACTTGCATAGAACACCATGGACTTTCAATAAAATTCTAGAAATTTAAATCTGCCTCCTCATGAACGAAAATTGCCTTAACTTGATTCTTGCATGACTTTTATGAATTTCACTTAAAAAAACATCACCTTCTTGAATCATGGGTACGGCATTACTTTCTTGAACAAATCTTTGCATTTTATCTCCAAAATTGATCAAGAAGTCATCAAGTTTCATCTTTTCTTTAAAATTTCCTACATACACAAATTAAGCAAATCAGGGGTGAAAATTAAGTTATTTTAATAAGAACAAAGAAAAATTTACTCAATTAAGCACTCAAAATAACTCTATTTATAGAGTTATCACCATTTTATAACCCCATTTCCTAAAATGAGAAAAAAGAAAATTTTTTCCATAAACCATTATTATAGCTTGATAGTAGATATTACCAATACTTAATGAAAATCCCAAATTCAAATTATTGGTAATCCAGGATCGTTCATATCCACAACATAATATAATCTAGTATTAAAAATATAACATAAAGTACAACCAAACATCTTTAATCCACAATCAAATATCCAAATGTTTACAAACAATAAACATCCAATAGTAGTTATATCTCGCATAGTCATATTCAAGCTTCTAATCTATGTTATCAAATGCCAAATTAAGACCATCGCTAGCAAGCTCTATGTCATCTTCAACTACTTCATCTACTATTTCCAACAATTTTTATTCTTTAGTATAGTGAAAATTTGACTTACTCTTTCATAATGAGAGAATTATTTATACCCTAACCATTTGTAACTTAAATTAACCTATATTCAAATACGAAACAAAAATGCATACAAAACCAATTTACATAACAACTTCAAATATCAGTTTCCTAAGAATGCAAAGTAACAATATATACATGCTAATGAGAACCCAATGCATGATGATTAACTTCATCCTAGAGAGATGTAGTATTATGGCCAACAAAATGGAAATATAACCAAACTCTCTCTTTCATGATTTTATTTTGCTTTCAAAAACAACCTTTTTTTTAAAACCTTATATAAACTTAAGTTCTAATTTGTTCCCTTATGAAAATACTAATGAACATCATCATCAAAATAATCAAACAGTATTTTCTATTCTACATGAATCCAAACAATTTCTTTGAATATTCCTCATTTCAATCTTAAGCACTCTACTTGGATTAGTCATGACTAAAACAAATAAAGATATGAATAAGTAAATAATAAAGGTAAAAATACAATAAGGTAAATAATAAAATAGAGCCAACATGGCATCATATTCGGATCTCATCTTCTCATCATGCAAAATAAGCTTAAAATTTAAATCACTAGGTCAGTTAGACATCACCTAACTCACAAGAATTACATAGAAGTGCAACCTACATCTCAAGAATCATTTTTCTAATCAAGTAAAAAAAATCTCAATATCAACTAAAACAAAAGTAATCACATATCACCATGATGGTCATAAGCCTTTTTTGATAGAATGAAATAAAACAAAAGCAATATCTAAAATCAAGCTACAAGTTAACCTTGATTTCTAGAGCACTCAAGTAATTAGCTTTAGAATAAAATAGGTTTTAGCTAGCTTAGAAGAAACTGATATGGCAAAGAAAATAATCAAGAAGAAACAAGTTCAGTAATATTGTTTTTACTATTCATTTTTACATTTTAGCATTTGTTAAAGAAGAAAAAAAATAGTCGTAAAAGCAACATACCAAAATTTATATATGTAAGCTTTATAAGGATGCTTTTTAGGTTCATCCGACAACTTAAAATAGAAAACTAGGTATAACAAATGCTACTAAATTTAACTCAAGAATGCTTGAAATTAAATGGTAAAATAATTAATAGACAGAAAAAGTGAAAGTATGAAACCAAAATATATCTAGTTGCATGACATCATTGCTTGCTAGGTTTTGTAGCTTGCAATTGCATAGGTCGCTATTAAGTAATAAAATGTGTGAGTAGAGTTATCGTTCCCTTAAAGATTATGTGTTGGGTGTGAAACCAAGTACCAAAATGCTTGTTTTTAACTTTATGTTTAGAAGATCAAAAAATGTTGGAGATTGTGTTACAAACAAAAATAAAAGTGTAAAAGCTGAATACCAAGCTAAACAATATGGAAGAATGTTAGCAATGGAGCTAGCCAAATAGATAAAAAAAAAATAAAGGAAAGTTTGAAGTCTAAATGATTTTGAAAGTAAGTTTGTAAAAGAAACTTGGGTTGGCTAAAATGAGCCAAATAGAGTAAAAGAGTAAATCGAATGTTGAAGATTGCTTGAAAATAAATTGGAGTGCTTGAAATGTAAAAGAGAGTGCGTGCAAAGTAAATAAAGGAAATCTTTAAATAAAATGTAAACCAAACTTGTATTGAAAATAACTTTGAAAAAACAAGAAATTGTAGGCAAATTTGTCACCCTAGTTGAAAATAAAAAAAATTACAAAAGAGTTTAATAAAATCAAAACTAAGAGAAAAGAGAAGAAAATGAGGGATGAAATATAATAAAAGGATGATTTACAAGTAGCCTCTTTATAGTACATAGGTTGGCTTAGAGGGGAGGAATTGAGATAGTTTCACTTAAGGTTAAACATTTTTAAATTTAAAATGTAATCTTGAAACTCAAATGAGGTTGGTTGAATGCGAGAAGCTTCTTGGATGATGTGGAGCTTGTGTGGCCAAATGGGACTCATGGATTGGTCCACTTGTGCCACCTGTCCTTAAGTGTCATTGCCAAGTCAACCATCTTTTGAATTTTAAACATAGATCATTAGAAATTTCGCTGGTTTAAATTCAAATGGATGATCTCTTGATTTATTTCCCTTGGCTTAAGACTTTTTTAAATTTAAAAGAGTCTTCATGCACACAACTTCTTCTTTGGCTGAACAAACTACTAGCATTCATAGGCTTTTTGGTTTTACTACAACATGGGTTGTCAAAGTTGGCACTTTTTGCATTGGTTGAAACTCTTTGCATGCATGATCGAATGGGCTTTAGTATACTCTTTATGTATTAACAGAATGACATCCATTAACTTTGCATGGAGTGCATGGTTTATACATGGCTTCATTCTTGACACCTTTGCAAGATTTGCACAAATTTTGTCATTTATGTCCAACTTGTCTAAAGTTTTCATGTAAACTTGAAAATCAAGATTTTAACACATTATGGCATAAAATTCATGAAAATTTTTTAGTTTTAAAGGCTAAAACGACCTATAAAAACTATAAATTTCACATTCATCAATCATACAACAAATTCCCTCACTTCTTACTACATATAAATGTATGTCTTTTAACCAAGTTCTTAATAGAAATAGAACATACTCGATAGCATACCATGAGGTTAAAATTGATCATTTATACACATCTTACATCTTACTTTGGAGATGGGAATCTTACTAATGGCAATAATAACATGGTGTTTTTTGTTATTATTTCTTTTACTAAATACTTGTTAGATAACAATAATCAATTTTTCATGGTAATTTATATGTAAACCAACAATTAATGGATTTATCCAAGAAAAAGAGGCATAATAATGAACATTCACTAAAGTCCTTAATAATAGTATGCCCATGCAGGAATGTAACATATATAGAATATCTT
This sequence comes from Durio zibethinus, assembly GCF_002303985.1. Next base: position 18,749,927 of record NW_019167949.1, on the reverse strand, counting down.
AAATTGATAAAAAAAAATTTTAGAAAAATTATATGCAATCATATTGATTGATTTCCAAAATAATAAAAAAGATTAAGTTTACAACTATTTTAGAGCTCAATTATATGAGCACAAGAACTTAATAATTACATGCTATGTCTGTAAGGTCATCCGATTTATGGTCAAACACCTAATAACATGTGGTTATATATCCTTTCTTAAACTAACAAAATCAATAAAGGCAACTAGACTACTATAACATATAGGAATAGTTAGAACAAAATATTCTAATGCCATATAAGAAGTTAAACTATTGTAATTTTTATAAGAGTTAAAAATTTCAAGTTGTTGACTAATATTAAACAAAAAAGTATCATCATCAGTTCCCTCTAGCAGGCTTTTTAAACCTAACATTAACTCAACCATTTGGCACAATGTGATAATCCAAGCTAGTGGTTAGTTAGTTATTTCTAGCTTTGAGGCTTTTCTTCAAATAATACAAACTTACTAGTTAAGTTATGACATGTACTTGTTGATCTTTATAAAAGACAAGCTAGTAAGATATAAATGATCTTTACCTATGCAACATGTCAATACAAATCAAAATGCTAACTTAATGCACAAGAAATCAGGTCCATCAAAAACATTAGTAATTGACATTAAAAGAAAAAGTTAGAAACAAATATGCGTTTCACCAAATTATTTATATTGGTTGTTTCTTTCAAACTTTTCTAAAGAAGCAGAACTTGTAACTTTTCTGTTCTACATTTTCAACATTTTTTCTTCCCATCTCTCTTAACGAAAGCTAACACCTTAAATCTATTGAAAATTCTTTTTATTTTTCTTATTCCATCTCTAATTTAATTTAAACTATGATATTTACTACTAAAGTCACATAGAAATACCCTATAATGATTGATTAAGGTCTAGATTCTATAATTTAAGAACCTTAATGTTTGAATCAGTAGGTTAAAATGCCAACTCAAGATATAAAAGTTAGACAATTGAAATTGAAAATTATAATAACAGCCAAGTAACACTCAAAATATAACTACTAAATGCATAGCCATTCAAACTTTCATTATAAGAAATCAGAGTTTTCCAACAAAATTTTTCGTCACTAATACCATAGTTACCAATGAAAAATAGTTTCAATGACAAAAATCCTATTGTTAAAAGTCACTAAAATTATTCCTTCACTAATAATTTTTTCAATAATGAGTGGTGTATTCTTGATGAAAAATTTCATCTTTAAAACCCTCATTCCAACATTAAAAGTAATTATCATTTTAACTAAATTTTAAAAAAATTAAAATTAAAATTCTGTCATAAAAAAATTAGTGGCGAAATTTCCATCGTTAAAGTTTTCTTTTCAAAATATTTTTTACAAAATAAAAAATATAATTCCAACCCTAAAACTAATTAGCGCAAAATTTTATCGCTAAAGGTCAGATATTTTAAAATATAAAATACAAAAATCTATCATTAAAACATTTTTTTATTGCTAAGGCATGGAAGTATTACTAATAATAATAAAAAAGATCACCATGAGACAAATCTCACAACAGCCTAAATAACTTCCAAAAAAAAAAAAAAAAAAACCCATCCAAAAATGACATCCAAATACCTAAAATTTCTAAACAAACTTCAATAAGTTCTCACTTTACTTGAAAACATCCTAAACCGTATAAGTTATATAAAAAATCAATCCTCCAAAGATTTACTCTACAAACAAGTTTTCAAAGAAAGAAAATCTACACTTATCCAATCAAACATCTTACATCAATCCATACCATAACCCAATTTTGAAGCATGCCATAAAACATTACCATTGGTAGTAAAATAAATTAGCAACGAAATTTTCATTGCTAAAGTATTAATTTTTTGGATTTTAGGATCAATTTTATTTAAATGAGAATCAGTCCCCTTTGATTTTCATCACTAAAACTCATTAGCAACAAAATATTCCATCACGAGAACCTTTTTCTGAACTTTGAAAAATGATATCTATTCATAGAGGATCAATCCCTATTCATAGAAGATGGTCTTTTCCTCAAAAAGATCAATCCTTTCCATTTTTTAGCCAATTTTTCAATTACAAATACTATAAAATTATTTGTATAAATCTTAAATCAACTAAAAATTACCAAAATACCAAAATTCAACATTCAATTTATTTTCATATAATATCAATCACACAACCATCATAAACATCTTTAATTATTGAATAAATCGACAAATGTTTATAAACATTTTCATAAACATTGATAAAAATTCAATCATTTCAATAGTAAGAATGATTAAAAGTAAATGTATACATGAAGTTTTCAAAGTTTAGCACATGCAACACAACTAAATGTCCATCCAAGATCTATTTACAAGACCTTCAACCAATTATCCATGAAGCTTATATTACAATTTACAAGATACATGGTAGCAAATGTTTAACCTGCATTAAATATTAAACATAACTATATAAGATATTTATTTCCTCTCATCAAAATTGATGTTAGTAAAGAGAGTTCAAACATTTTATTCATTTAATGCATGAACTTATAATTATAGGGCCAAAAAACAACAAATTCAACAAATTTCACATAACCCACCTAAATTACATAAATTTTAAATAATTATCCGAAATTCCTCATAAAAGACACAAATTCAACATCAATTTCAAACAAATTTCACAGATTTTACATAAAACCACACAAATCTCACAAATTATTCAAATAGCCCTAAGTTTTTGTTTGACAATTAAAATTTAAAATTTTAATAGAAAAAGAAATTATCTAGTGTTGTTGAATCGTAAGATGAAATAACCAAGTTATTATTATATCTTGAACCCTGCAAAATAAAAATTACAAAAAATAATATTAACTAGAAAACTTAAATAAAATTTAAAAATTTAACATAAATATATTTATACTCAAAATTAAAAAAAAAAAACAAAATAACGAAAATATAGTATCAAAACATAAATTAAATTCATAATCCAAATTTAAAATTGAAAAAAAAATAAAACAAAAAAAAGGTTTTCTGAAGGGAGATTTGGTGGAAAGGAGTTAAGGGATATTAGAGGTGTGATTTGGGATTGCGAAAATTGGCAAAGGTGCCAATAGTTCATCGAAAGAGGGAATAGAAGAATGAGGGAAGTTTGGGTCAGTTTTAGGTGGTTTGGGAGTGATTTGGGATTGGATATGGGTCTAATTTGATTTGATTGGGTGTAAGGATGATGTCACTAGTCGTAGGTAGTCAAATGTGGCTGGATTGTCCTATCAACCTTTGTACGATGGAGGGTCAAAGGGTCAAGAAGTAGGAGAAAAAGAAAAATATGATAGAGAAAAAAAAAAGAAAATTTAAAATCATCAAGCATTAATAATAGAATTTAACAATGAAATTTCCCTCGTTAATGCCTCATCATTTTAAAAATATATATTTTTAGAAGAAACAAACTAATTAGCAAATGAATTCCATCACTAAAAGATCCTGCCAACACTTAGCGATAGAACTTTGACTAATTAGTGAGAAAATTTCGTTGCTAATATTAATTGACAAAACAAAGGAATTAGGGACCATTAGCGAGGAAATTGCGTCATTAATGAGAAAACAAAAAAAAATCTTTAAAAACATTTTTAAGTAAAATCAAATTTTTTTTCAAGGGAATTAGCAACGAAATTTTTGTCGCTAATAAAAAATAAATATTCCAAAATTTATTTTATTTTTCTTAAAATAAAGATGGTTTTAAATAATTAGCATTGGAATTTTCGTCGTTAATTCCATCACTAATAAAAAAATAAAAATTTTAAAAAAAATAAATTTATTTTACTTAATACAAAAAATGGTTTAAGGTTATTATCGATGAAATTTTTGTTGTTAATACCATTAACTTAGTGGCGTTTGTCTGTACAAACGTCGCTAAATTTTTTAATTTAGCAGCATTTGTGCAAACAAATACCACTAAATTTAATGGCATTTGTACAGACAAACGCCATTAAATCTATAATTCAGCGATGTTTTTTACACAAATGCCACTAAATTAGGAAATGTACTTTTTTTTATTTCTTTCAATATTGACTACTAAAATTAAAAAAAAAATATTGAAAGAAACAAAAAAATAAATTTAAATTCATACACTAAATATTATAAATATTATAAATATTTAAATATCTAAATACATAATTTGTTCTAGTATACATATAACACAAAGTTTAATACTAACATTTTGCTTTACATTTGTTTTTCTCTTGCTCATCAACAGACTTCATAGGAAGAGTCACACTTGATTCGAATGGAGCCTACAATGCCCATTCCTCTTCTTTTGGCTTGCATTGCCAAAGATTTCTCCAAGAACCTCAAAATGTGCTGTTAGCAATGCATCACAATACACTTCATTTTTCTCCACAACTATATGTCCAATAACATGAACAATACATGTTCCATCCTGATTGAAAAATGTCACTAAGTAAGCTATAAAAAGGAAAGAATTTGTACCATAAAATCAATAAATGCAAGATAAAATATAGGAAAGATATACAAGATCTTGTTGTTACATACATGTAGAAATAACATACATTATTAGCCTGAGTCTTAACTGATATATACATAATAAACCTCGTGTATTACATTAATATATATATATGAAATCACCTTATCAACATACCTATTTCCCAAAACATAAAGTAGCATCATCATATCTTTAGTTAATTTGTGAAAACCCATGGACTCTAAACTTTATGCCACCTAAATTGACAAATTCACAATAGAAAAACCTAATAAGAAAAATTTACAATTTACAATAGGAGTATAACAGAATATAAAGAATCATACATGAGCACATTATGCTTTGGAAAGATAAATATATTTAATTTCACAACAATTGAGGTTTTAATCATTCAAATCTATATTTGCATGTTCTTCTTATATCATTATAGAATTGGTTTCATGAACATTCCTTTTGTTCATAAAGAAAATCAAGCCTGTTCTAAATTTACGTAAAAGCAGATGAAATGATTAAACTATTTATGTTAACGAAAATTAATTTCATTGAGAAAAAAAGATAAAGTGAAGATTGCACCCCTTCAGAGCAAGTAACCATAGCAGGAGCAAAGAGAACATTAGCCTTTTTCAGCACATCAATGGCTCCAAAAGTGCAAGGCATATTTGAGCCTAGGAATATCACAATAACACATAACTATTAGCTAATATAATTAATATTAGTATTAGTATTATTCTTCAAAATGAAAAGATGTTAAAATTGTTTGCTCTTTATATCATGGACTACTACCTTTTACAAGTACACGACAACCTGAATAAACCAAATTAATAGCATCAACCTAATCAATTTCATTTTAAGAACCATAGGAAATTGCAACATGGCATCTTTCATTCCAAGTTTTGCTTCATCATAGTACTTAGACCTAACATAAGTCTTTGAATAATCTTTGTACACTTTAATACAGCTCTCAAGAGTCAATAAAAGAAATGAAATTTAAATTTAAGTATGAAAATGACAGTGAAGAAAACACAGTTCAAACTTCTTTATTAAGCTTTAAAATCCCTTTAAAATGATATTTTCATATAATCAAATCCATCCTTATCAACCAAATTTCCCTTTGAACATGTGCCACATATGAGGCAAAGGCAAGTTATTAAAAGACAAACAACTATTTCAACTAACTTTTATTTGCCAAGATCTTAACTAAACAGAATGTGAAGCCAACTTTATTTGCTTGCACTGAGGCTATTATACATCATCTAAGTTCATACCAATAGAATTTCCAAGCTTCATTCTATATAGTGAAAAAGAAAATATAATACACCAAAATCACATCAAACAATCACATGTATTTGTATGTTTACTATCTTTGGGATCATTTTCCTAAATCAAGTTAAAAGGTAAACAAAGTACGTTATGTACTAGAAAATAAGAAATGTAAAAAAAACTTCTTGACAATAAAAAAAAGAGCCATGAAAAATGAACTTGAATATGATTTTAAGGCATTTTTTTGAAGCAAAATAAAATGACTGAAGACCTTAATGTACATTAAAAAAATACAAGTGATGAGGACTAGGTTAACATCATTAAAACACTTGCAAACAATGCAACCATAACTGTCAAGAAAAAGGCAAAAGTAAAAAAATGCAAAATTATTAGGTTCTATGCAAAAGAGCTCATTTGGCTTCAAGATTAGCATTTTTCATTGAAATTAGTGAAATCTGTACTGTGATAATCTTTTAAGCTAGAATAATAATGAAAACAAAAGAATTTTGTAATCGTCTTTATATATCAAGTGTACAGTGACATTACAAGTAATGACTTTTTTTATGTATCCAATGTGCAATGGAGAATTAACAGATATTGTAATGGAAATAACACCAATAGCAACAAGCTTTTCCAAGATATATATTGCAATCTTTCCAAAATCGCTTACAACACATCTGGAGAAAGATTTAAGGGAAAACATAATCACGTAAACAATTTAGTGAAACAACTAACAGTAATGGACTTCAATATTGTGATAAATCTATTTTTTTGGTATATCAAGTGACAAGTAGGTCTTTGAAAAGAAAAAAAAAAAAACCATGAGTTATTAACCAAAGAAAATTTTACATTTTCATATTTGCACATATTAAGAAAAACATTACAAAGAGCTATGACATATAACTTAAAGCAACAATATGCTTTTTAAGTCTAGCTAAAAATAAGAATAAAAAATAACGTCAGACCTTTGATATCTTTATTTAACTTTACAAGAATAAGCTGAGAGAAGAAAACCTATAAAAGCATGAGAATTTATCAAGTTTCAAGCCATTAAAAAGAGATATATACATGGAAACAACTGCACTCACTATAAAGAAAAACATTGTAACAATAAAGTACAAATAGAATCTTTCAAGGATGCAGAGCTATAAAGTCAGGCATTTATGCATTCGCCCTGATATTTAACTACCTACCTACTCTAAAATAGCATTGAATAAAGATGAGATATTAGTTACCAACCCATAAGTAGTTATTTCAATTTGAAGGTTAGAATTTGACCAAAATATCCATGGCCTTGTAAAACTTCCATGCATAAGGAATAAAATGAAAACGTAAAAACCACTTCATAATTTCATTCAACATCGAATTCTTACTAAATAACTTTAAAACTTCTATTTTTTTAACAACTCATAAAAGTAATATAAAGGAAAATTTAAGAATTGTTATAGTAGTTAAAATCCTTAAATGACATATAGGTTGCAATGTCTACAAGCATAAACGTGAGTTTTCAATTTTTCCAAGAATAGATGGTAGCATAAAATGACTTTCAAAAATCAATATGCACATAGACAATTTTCTTTCTAAAATTATGCATGCATCTACAAACACGAATAGATGCGCTAAAATGTCAGAAAATGGAAACTTTCAAAAACACACATACACACACACAATTTGTTGGTAGATTAAATGTTAGTTTACCGTCTTAGATCTCATAGTTTTGGAAATAGAATATTCAAGTTTACTATACTTTTTTATTTTATTCAAATCTTAGAAGTGCAAGTGACCATAAGCATAACTTGACAGGTTTATTGCAGCATACTAGAAAATAGAATAAATCCATCTTTTTCCTAAACTTGTGGTAATCCAACAACTATGAAGAATTCCAATCTTCAAAGCTCTCAGGACTTCAGGCTCAGTGACACATACCATATAAAAAAATTACAAGAGAAAAAAAGGTATGGACTTTAAAACAATTCAAGTAATCAAGAAACTATTAGCCCATAACAAGAATTAAAAAAGATGAAAATAGAAGTTTAAGTCTTAAACTACCTAAACAAGACCGGCTAGATGTTTGTATTGTCCAAAAAGGTATCCCATTTCTCAAATACCAACTCTTATTTTTTCTATAAAAAAAATCTTAAATTTCAATCTTATATTCAAAACAAAAAAATTTGAAATATGAAAAAAAAGAAAAATAAAAAAGCAAAAATGATGGAATTAGGTTTACCTAGAAGATGTGGGATTAGACGTTGATGAGAAAAATGAAATGGAGGCTTAATTGTGCTTAGATCAAATCTAATACTCTCTTAATTACTCTACTAAATTCAATCACATTATCAAATCTAACATAAATCCTGACCTCTAAAATGCTTGTTTGCAATGAGGGAGTCAATGGCTGACTAAGGTTGAAAGCTCCAATGAAGGAAATAGTGGAGGAATGACCGATTTGCCAAAAAACTCTTTCATTTATGATCCAAACAAAATCATTATGACAACCAAAATTAGAATTAAAAAAAAAAAAAACAAAAACAAGAATTAGTTCCTAAAGTAAGGAAAGGAACCCTTACTAGATGAGTCAGTGGCTGGCCAAGGCTGAAGGCTCCAACGAGGAAGAGGACGAAGGGATGAATCATATTTGCAAAAAACCCTTTCATTTTTTATCCAAACCAAAATTAGAATTGAAAAAAAAACAAAAACAAAAATATGTTCCTAAAGCAAGGAACATATTATATTTTGCAGAGGAAAAGGAAATGGCCTTGGTTTGCAAAGAAGAAAAATGCTTAGGAAAGGAAAGGAAATCGTAGAGAAGAAAAAAATGGTTTCAATTTTGAGAGAAAAGTTTTGGCCATGTAATTTCTTCACAATAGCAGCATTTACTTTAAAAAATGTCACTATTTGCTTCCTAATAGCTGTGTTTATTAATTAAAATGCTACTAAATACTTTTTAAACATTGCATTTTTTAGTTTGGGATCCATTATAGTGGTGTTTCTCATAAAAAACACCACTAAAAAATTTATATTTATATTTAATTAATTTTTTAATTTTATTTTGTGACGTTTTAGTGGTTAAACATTGCTAATTTGTTTCTGTAATAGCGTTTAAAAATACAAATGCTACTACTTGAATATTTTGTGATATTTTGTTAAAAAATGCAGTGAGCCTTATAAAAACATTTAAGTTAGCTAAAGAATTGTCATTAATATTTCATTTTCTACTAGTGGGATCAATATTGACAAAACAAAGAGAAACATAATCCTCACCTTAACAACCTCACTCAATCAATAATTTCAAAGAAAAAGTTATAACTATCAAAGTTGAGAGGGAAGGGATTTGGACTCAATGAGTTAAGGTAAATATGTGAGAATTTTAAATTAAATGGTCTAAAAAGGGAGGAGAGAGATTAAAGCTCCAGATACAAGCAAAGGAAACAAGAAAGGAAGAAAGAGACAAAAAGGGAGAATTGTTTGTCGTCAACAAAGAGATAGGAAGGTTTCAAAAGAGTTTTCTTTTTAATTTTGATTTTGAAGAGAAAATGGAATGTAAAAAAAGAAACAAGGGAGAAAATAGATGAAAAATTTTTTGAGGATATGTTGGATATTGTATTACCTGTTCCTTTTAATTCTATAACCTATTGTTGTCAACCGAATTTTACAATAAAGTCAGAATAGTTTTTCCATTCTTCCAACCAAGTAATAGAGTATATATTCTATTCTATTCCTCTTCTTATCCGTCCCCATAAAATGTCTATTCCATTTCTGCTCTATTCTATTTTACCAACCAATCGTGCCGTAGAAAAGTTGAAGAGAAAAGAGAAAAGGAAGAAATGGAAAGATGGGTTTTTCATTTTTAAAATTTTTCAAGAAAAAAATTTTAAAAATTTTATTTTTTTTAATTTTAAAATAAATTTTAAAATTTTCATATCATCCATTCTCTAAATGCCATTTAGGATGGGATATAAAACTTAAGTTAACGGTTCCACTAATGAAAATAGCAAAACTTTAAGAAATAAAAAATTTAAAAACTAAAAAATAATTTCCAAAGCTATAAAAATCAAAGCGACATCAACTCAAACTTTAAAAAAACACAAATGCTATTTGCTTGTATGTTATAAAATGGTGCAAAAAAACCGAAGAAAAGTAAATGTGGACCTTCATTAAGCAGTCATTAAGAATAGAGTGAATTAGCATTTGTTTTGGATTTTTTAGAACATGAAGAAGAATTTGGAAGTGGTGCTTAGAGGATGAGACCGTGAGAAAGGACCCCCTATCTTAGTGGAGAGTGGTGGGCTTGTCCTATCGCTGGAAAAGAAAGAATAAATACCATCATCATCTAATGAATATTTTGATCTTAAAAGCTGTATTTTTTTAGCTTACTTTATTTGTTTATGTGCTTTGTCCACTTTAAGAGCACTGCTTTAGTATCATATGCCCCTTTCCCTCCTTTCTGATAAGAAGTCAGCATGCGTATTAGATATTTACTTTGAGCTTGAATTTTGAGGACTGCTTGCTGGTGGCCGATGGGTGTTCCTCCAGCTCAAACTCAATCTTCGACCCCTCCTGATCACCTCTATCCTCAAGCCCTTCAACTTAAACTCTACCAGGCATTCATATTTTCGATTCCTATTCTCTTTTCAATAATTCTCTTTCTGTTGTTTTACTTGTTTTACTTGAAGAGAAGAGCTTCCAATCTCTCAATCCCTCGCCCAATTCTTCCAACCAGTTTGAATCAACCAACTCCATATCTCTCCTCAGTAAGTAGTCTTAAATTGTCATGCATGCATGAACTGGTTATTCTAAACAACAAATGCACATTTACTCCTTTGAGTACATCTCACAATCTTTACATTTACTGCAGCCTTGTCAACCGATCAGTCTGAAAAAGGAGGTCACAGATAAGCTGCCAACAGTCTTATTTGATGAAGAATTAAGGACAAAGGATACGCAGTAAGTTGTCATATATTTCTCATTTCTGATTTCCACTATTAATTTCATATTTGAAATCACTGTGGCCTACAAGTCACCCTGTCCTACACCATGTGCTTTTGAGGTGCGTTTATATCTATCAATATCCCCGGAAATTGATAAAGACGATTCTCTGGAAAAGAAAAAAAGGAATGATGGAAAATTGACAATCAATGAATTAGTGGCCTTCAATAAACACTAAGAAAAGGCCTACATGAACACAAAGACGATTATTTGTCTTTCACATGCCTTGCCCTTAATTTTTTTTTTTTTTCTTTCCCACAAAGCATAGCCAAAGAACAAAGAGAGTTTTGTTTAAATAAGGAGAATTTAACAAATTAATTAGGACCATCCATGACAAGCATCAATCATTGTTGCTCAGTAAGGGTATCAAATTCTCACCTAGTTGTTGATTTCCCTTATACTGTAAATTGTATAAATTGTTTTTGTCCGGTTATCAATTTATATATTTTACAATTGTTGGAGTACCATATGTATAACTAACTCAACTATAAATTTGCTTTCGTCTTTTAACAAGTTTTTAAAAATAAAAACAAATAGAAAAAATTGCAACCAAATTCATAGATTCATGTTTTAAGAACATATATTGATGCTTTTGGAAAAACTAATTAAGATAGACATGTAAGAAACTAATTAGCATTCATAAATAATTGAAAAATGTTTCTTACCTCTATGAAATGGGCACTGTTATGTGAATAATATTTCTTTCCTTTCAAAAAGAAGTTTCAACATCATTTAAATGTTGGATTCATTTAGTTATATGTTGGTTTGTTAATTGATTGATTTATTTGTTTTAGTTAAATGATTTACTATATAAATGCAATATTTTATTATAATTATAGCTTTTCTATACTTTTAACTTTAAAAAAAAAAAAGAACCTTTAAGCTCATTTTTTTCTTAAAAGATCACAATTCTTCTTTTTATGCTTTTTCTCTCTTTGATTCTTCTCACCATCACATTCGCTATCTCCATTTCTTACTCTCTCCATTCCTTTCTGGAATAAATAGAATAATAAATATACTAAAACAGAAGAAAGGGAATTAAAGAAAAATACAAAAAAAATAAAATAAAATCTTAATTTGTATAATTACTTTAGAATTTTTTAGGTCTTTTTCGATTTGCAATAGAGAAAATTGTAACTTGTTGAATTCTCTTTATTATTTTTATTCTTTTTAACATGATAATGGATTATTTATTTATTTATAAAGTTAATAAAACTTTAAAATATTATTATTTGTACTTGTATAAATTTTTCTTTAAATTTGGTGTCATAGGTCCAATGACACAAACTCATTTGAAAAAATTACTTAAAAATCATATCAAAATTACAACAGTAAAATGAAGTTAATGGTATTTTTTAAAATAAAAAATTACAAGCATTAAAAAAAATACTATCAACCAATAAGTAACTTCCCTTTTTTTATTTCTTTTTTCGAAACTCAGTTTTTATTATTATTCATCATGTTCAACACCCACTTAATCTGTAACATGATATCTTTGAATTTTTCTTAATTTGTATTGGTTTTCAATTTTTAAGAACGTAATTGTGACTTTTAACACTTATATGTAAATATTAGCTAACTAAATATGATGGTCAATAGACTCAACAATGCATTTTGAAACAAGGTTTAAGTATCCTTCAGTTATATTTTTGGGTTTAAATTTTTTTTTATTTTTAATTCTATCACATGAAAACCATCCAAAGTTACAACACAAAATTGGTAGATCTGTTGGGAATAAGCATGCGTTCAAGAGCAATAGGCAACTAAAACTTGAAAATTTAATATCTAAGACAGGGTCATGCCATGCCTTTATTTTGTTTAAAATAAAAATCTCAAATTTTATTCCAATGATCCTCATATAGTGTACATTACAAGTTAAAATTCTGTACCAATTACAGAACTCTATAGAAAGAATCAAATTTATTTGTGATACTACAGCTGACTTTGATTTGGGTAAGTAAACCATGCCCAAATTTCAGAAAATTTAATCCCAAACATCCAAATACATTATATTTTGATATTCTAAAAGAGTAAAATAAAAACAAACTTGAAATTTTAATTGAGATGAGATTAGTTTGTGGTGTGTTTGTTTCGAGAAAAACAAAATAAAAGAGTTTCAGATTGGACTGAGGAACGGTGGTCTATGGGAAGAAAAATTCTTGGGCAATGTAGAATGACCTGGAAAAAATATATAATTGTGGCATTAAATGAATGAAATGGGATATAAACTGATGTGATGCAACAATTTCTCATAGAATCCTTTCTAATTAGTTGAAGAAGCAATCCTATTCCAATCATCAACTTATCAGATTGGAATTTAAATTACCATATGTAAAAGTGGTGAGCATTTCTCATTTGATAGACTCCATTATGATGGATTATATCCAATCCTGTTAGTATATTTTGTTATGTTTTTCTACTTTAATTTATGTATTGACTTTTGGAAAATAATTACAGATGTAGCGTTTGCTTGGGTGAATTTGAGATGAAAGAGGAGCTGCTACAAGTTCCATCTTGCAAACACGTGTTTCATGTTGAATGCATGCATCGTTGGCTACACTCAAACTCAACTTGTCCACTTTGTAGATGTTGTGTTAGTCCATTCCCAGCGATCCTCAGCGAGCCACCGCCGCCATCTTAGCAGCAACTGCAGTTGCATCAACACAATAGCTAGCTGCTTCGTCTATTCAAGAATCATATCCAACTGAAAAACTATGAGCAAAATTAAGCTTATATTCACCGGATAATAAGAAGGACACGTACAAGAACATAGCAAAAGTGTGTATAATATATATTGATATAACCAATTCAATTCCTGATGGGTTGCATATGCAAATCTTTAATCCTTGCCCAAATGGGTAGCAAATGCAAGATGTAAAAAAATTATAACCGTATTAGAGTTGAGTGTGTAACCTCACATACTTTATTGTTTTCTTCATTTATCTTTTAGGGAAAGGTGGTAAAATTTATGGTTGTTAGCTTTTTTTTTAGATTAATGTTCGATGTTGAATTTCATCACCATACATTAGATTCGAATGTCATATGATTAATTTGCTTATGTTTCAAATTTAGTCTATGGCAGTTGATTTTGTTGCCAATGGCACTCTACTACCATGTTTTGAAAAGTTTTGACAGTCAAATGACCAATCACAGAAGTCAACTGTCAAGATTGGGATTTCATTATATTTTCAATTATCACTGAGGCAATCGAATGCCTTAGGCAAGGAAGTCTAATGACATAGACAGGGAAGTTGAATGCCATGATTAGGAAAACATGTTTGAAAATTAGACCAAGACAGTCAAATGCTTTTCACAGGGTAGTCGATTGCCCAAATCTAAAGGGGTGTTCTGGAACAAAATTACAAAAGGGAAGTCGAATGCCACGAGCATTCGACTGTCCTTTTCTAAAATCTTGACTTTTTACTGAAACGGTTAGTTTCACTTCATTTGAGTTCAAACCTTTTCAAAAAGTTGTCTTTCACTTGTACATGGTTCCCAATGGCACCTGTTGAGTTCCAAAAGATATGAACTTACTGAAATGATAAATTGGATGATTGAATCAACACAATTAAAGAGTCATAACTCCAGACTAAAATCTTTATAAATAAAGACGATGGAAATATTCCAAATAAAGAACAGAAATTAGTCATTCCTTTTTCATTCTCAATCAAGAAGTCTCTTAGACATTGTTTGTTGTAGAAAATCGTGACTAAAAGAGATAATTTTGATCCCTCATTGAAGGTGTTTAGTAGTTTGATTTCATAAGTGCAAGATGTTATCAAACAAGCCTTTATTGTATTTTATAGCTATTCGATTCAGTTCTTATTACATACCATGCCTTTTAGGGGTAAAAAACCTAAAGAAAAGTGGCATTTGCAACACGCTTTGAAGCTGTTTCCTTCTACACTAGATTCTTTGTCTTGAAACCACAAAAATAAAAAAAAATGAAAAAAAAAAAACTCAAGCAACCAATCAAATCCATTGCTGGTGATTCATCCAACAGTCTGTAAGCTTACTTTTTCTTTCGGTTTTACTACAAGAAATGGAGAACTATAACTCATCGAGACATTGGTACAAATTTCCACAAATTAGAATGCTTTATGGAGGAAACTTCATAAATTGGCAGCAAAATAAGCATATTTTCCTCACCACTTTGCATATTGCCTAGTCCTTACAACTCAAAACCACAAGAGAAGAAGGAAGAAACAAGTGATGATATTTGTCAAACGAACAAAGGGAGAATGATAATTATACTTTTAGAGGATGCATCTTGAATGCTATGTCACATTCTCTCTTTGATACTATATAGATCAATTACTATAGCAAAAGAGCTATAAGACAAACTGGATGCAACATACAAGAAAAAAGATGCAACTAGCAAAAAGTTTCTACTGACAAGGTTGAAAATATATATAAAATGAATAATACCAAAACTATCATGGAATAATTTGCTAAAGTTGAAATCATCTTTAACAAATTCAAGCAATATAAGATGAAAATGAATGAGTTTTTCATTATATCATCTATTATTGACAAACTCCCATTAAAATGGAAAGACCTTAAGAGAACCTCGAAACATAAAAGGAAAGATATCTCTCTTAAAGAACTCATAAGTCATCTTCATATTGAAGAGCAATACTACAAGAAAAATGAGAAAGAAAACAAGACTCATGTCTCCAAAGTCCATATGGTAAAGGATATTAAGCCAAACAAATCTACAAAGAAGAATAAACTTTTTACCAATGGTTAGAAATTTCAAAACAAAAAGGGTGCATGTTTCCATTGTGGAAAGTAAGAACATTTCAAAAGAGATTGTTATTTCTTAACAAAGAAAGCACATTTGGCAAGAGGCCTTGGTTAGTGGTTGGGCATTGGGCACTAGTTTAGTCTTATGGTCTACCTCTCTTTTGGGTGGAAGTTCCACAAGCATTACATCCTTAAGGGACTTTAGCACTTTTAACACCATCAAAAGGGTGTCATTCATAGGTTCTAAAGACTTAATCAACTTTAGGGCTATTAGAAAGGTGTTTTTATCCATACGTACCCCTTTGTTTTGCTATATGGTAGACAATACCTTAGCCCTTAACCTTAACTTTTATTTCACCAGTACAATATTTGCCATAGAGGATTCAAAATGCAAACATAATTAGCAAACAGTAAAAGGAAAGCATTTTTTTTATCAAGGAATTCTAAACCAATCACACTCATAGTCATCAAAAGGGATCACCTCAATTGATTCCTTGCCTTTCCAATCTCCAAGTTGCTATTCTACTCCTCATTCTGTACCCATAGATAGGATTGCTATGGAGTTTACTATCATGATCCACCTGGCCGTTTTTTCCACCTTCAAGGCGAGTTTCTTAGCTACATCTCTAAATATAGATAGGTCAAATGCTCTCGTATCTACAAGGACATTATCCATCCACCCGAGATTGTAATATCAACCTTTTTTTCTTCCAGCACTTCTTGAACTTAACTAAATTAAGCATGATAAAGCCAAGCTTTAAGGTCTCTCATTCCGGTTCGTCATCAGCATCCTTGGTTATGGAAAATATCTTAGTTTGCTTGTGGTAGTCTATTACATTGCGAAAACTTATAATTCTTAGTTTTTTTTTTTTTGTCCCACTATCATATGGACTTCTACTTCCCAATAAGTGGCTTCCCATAACCACCTTGGAACTATCGATCCTTATCTCCCTTACTTTTTCCCTTACCCTTAGACTTGAAAAACTCGAAATTGTCCAAGTTCTTATAAAGAAGGAGAATGGCTAAAGAATTTACTATTAAAAATTCCTTTATAGCTAAAACCAATGTTACTAATTTCTATCCATTGTTATAATCAAGCTACACTTGCAAAAGCATATATTCAAGTGTATAATAGGAGTCAAGACACATAGGTCTAAGATATAGCTATGTTAGACAACTCATAAAAGATGGGTGATCACTAATGATTTTGTTAAGTCAAGTGGAAATTTGGCTAATGCATTGACAAAAGTTCTCACAAGAGGTATGGTATCTAAAACTTCCATAAAAATGAGACTTAAGTCCATAAATTTACAAATGATGAAACTTCAACTCCATGCTTAATTGCACATGAATATTGAGTTTATTGAGTAAAGCACATTATTTGTATATGGTAGCAAGTACTTTAAATTATAAACTATCTTAAGGTAGATAAGTACTTAAACCATATGTGAAAAGGTTTAATGAATCCATAAAATAGCAATTTAATATTGGAATGCTTATATGGTTGTATTCTTGATGGAGTTCACCTATATGAGTAGAAGTGGTACTACTTCTATGAACATGGGCTTGACTTTGAAAGCACTCATGAATGTACATGACACACTACCATTGTGATAGTATTAAAGCAAGGCTAAATGATGCTTTGCTAGGATTCAAAATTTTATGTATGGTATTAATGCATGACTAGTCATTTAGATTGGTTGGTTCAAAGATCTAAGATCTACCATTCAATTTGTTAACTCAATAACACTTTATCACTAAAGTAAAGATTTTAAAATCATGCTCTATGATATCTTTATTTATGTATAAGATTTCTAGAAGTGCTAAAATTTTACCCGATTTTGAAAATTATAGGGGAATGTTAAAAATGATTTTTAAAATAATGAGAAACCAAGTAAAACAAAGTGTGAATTAGGCTATGGTTAGGGTTAGTCAAATAATATAATAAAGGTATCTGACTTATAAAACTTCCAAGAAACAAGAAATAGCTTGTGTTATAAAATTACTCTTAGGCTATAACATGCCCAGCAGAAGGCTTTAAGATGCTTAGTCGGGAAAGCATTCTATCTTAGAAATGAAAATGGGCAATTGGATGCTCATCAAAGGGCAGTCGATTGCCTTGCTTGTCAAACATGTTCTGTAACAAAAATACACTAAGGTAGTTAGATGCCCGATTATCATAGTCGATAGCCCTTGTTCAACTGTTACAATTTTCTAAAATGTGGAAAATGGTTTCTCTTTGAATAATTTGAAATATTTAAGAAGTGATCTTTCACTTATGAAAGATGAATAATTACATTTGTAATTATTCTAAAATGTGTGTTTTTAACCAAAAGATGTAATGATTGTTTCAAATAATACAATCAAAAAGTCACAACCATAAGATCCATTCTATAAATAGAGATTGATATAAGTTCACTTTAATGTCCAAATCGTTTCTAAATCACTCTCTTTTTTCTCCTATTACTTTCTCAATTAAAGGCAAGTTGCTTTAGCATTGATTGCTATAGAAAACCTTGCAAAAACAAGGTATTTTAGTTTCTACTAAATTGTGTTTAACGGTTTGTTATACTAGTACAAAGTATAAACAAATAAGGCTGCATTGTATCTAAGAGGAGTTTCAGTTCACCCTTTTGCACACTATAACTAGTTAAGCTGAAATAATCCTTAAGGAAAGTAGCATTTATAGGACATCTTGAAGCCATTTCATTCGTGATTGAAAGTCTATCATTGCATAACTCTAACTTCATAAGAAAGCCACAAGAAGTTCCCAAGTCAATCAAGTATCTACAAGTTATATCTTATAGCTTTTTTATGCATAATCCTTTTAACACAATCTTGGTCTGCCAATGTTGAATTTGAGGATTAAGTTAGATTTTTTTTTGTTTTTGGTTTGATTTTGAAAGAAATTGGTTTGTTAGGAGAATTATGGAGATTTCAAAGTTTCAAAAGAAATTTAGGGAATGTTCTAAGTATTTTCAAAATTTCAAGGGATCAGGTTGATTTTTTTTATAAAGATTGATGTTTTGGGTGAATTTCCCAATGGAATATTAAAATTTTTAGAGTCGATTTTATGGCTAGCATTCAAAGGAATCTAAAGATAAGGAAGAGAGAATTGGGTTTAGAGAAAGTGGGGAAGAGAGAATTGGGTTTAGAGAAAGTAGGGAAGAGCAAATTGAGAGAAGCTTGAAATTTTGACTTAAATACCTAGAGGTAACAACCTCATTTTTCCCTAGCGAAAAAAAGGATTCGTGCCTCAACCCACTTAAAGTCCTTTGAACCTGACCCATTTGATTGTTTTTTTATTTTTTTTAATTAATTTGATTATTTATTTTATTTTTTAACTTTTATTTATTTATTTAACAATTTAATTTTTTATTGTTTTAATATTCAAGTCGTTTGAATTTTTTTAATTTGTAAATGTACAAAATAAATTTGTAAAAATAATTAGGAGATTGTTTTATGATGTAATTTGAAATAATAATTTTGGAAATAAAGAAACATTCAACCAATGATCAAATTCTAAGAGAGTTAAGGGTATGTAATTTTTCTTAGAAATTTCTAGGTAAGGGAACCTTTTTAAATTCAATCAAAGCATTGGAGGATTTAAAAAATAATTTTAATACAAGAATTTTTAACTATTTCTAAATTAAAATTAAAAATTAATGAAAAATAAAATTGTAATTATTTAAGATTACATGTGAATTTTGTTGTCTATTTATTCACTCATGTATTAATTTCTAAATAAAGATAATAACTAATTAATTCTCTTTCATAATATATTCAATATATCCAATGATAGAACTTTTTCAAAAAATATGAATGTGTTACTTGAATACTTTTAAATTGAGGAAAATTTTTTAAAGGCTCGAACATAGTGTTGGACAAAACCTAGAGGATAGTTTCAATATCTAAATAATAAAATATTAAGAAAAATAATAAAATTATAAAAATAAGTTAGAAGTAAGGACCACTTTAATTAAGCCTAAAAAAAATATATAAAATTAACTGGTACTAATTTATGGGTGTTGTAAGGATACTATAACTTTTTTCATATGTAACTAAACTCCTAAACCTAGTTCTAACACATAGACTAGAACTTATTCTTTTAGAGACCTTTAGTCAGGCTTAAGAAATCTTTCTAATGATAGATTCACTTAAATAGCCAAACATACTTAGTTAAAAAAAATATTGGTAGTGACTCCCAATTTTTGCGTCTAGTAGTTGAGTTTTTAGATTTGCACATTATAATAGATTGATGACTCCACTAAAGGCTAAAAAGTCAAACCATTTATTAGTCTTATATTATCTTAAGCCTTAGTTAATGGTTTTAATGTGATTATTTATTTATTTTTCCTTTTTTCTTCATGTATATTAATTCATTTGTTTGTTCTTTTATATTTTTATTTAGTGTTTAGTTAGGTATGAAAGATTGGAATTTGTGTAAGAAATATCTACGACAGCATTTGGTTCATGGAATCTTAGATTTTAGAAAGAAAAGTGATTTAGGAAAAAAGTGATATTGAGGCGAATTTATTACTCCTAGGTTTTGTTGACTTAGAAAATATAAGATTTCTGTGTTTGGTTCACGAGAATGTAAGATTACCTAATAAAGTCTTTTATTATATTATCTTTGATAACATATGACTAACACGTGACATGTGAGTAACGCATTGTTTTTGTTGAACTGAATAATTCTAAAAATAATTTTTTATACGTTCAACAAATATACAAGTTTTATGTTTAATAATATTAAGTAAATGTATTTTAGATTTTATATGTAATAATGTTAACTAAAGATATTTTACATTTTATTTTTTCACATTTTCAACAAAAATTGCATTTTTTATCTTTAAAAAGTTATCTTTTTAATAAAAATTATATTTTTATCTTAGAAATATCATTTTTTATTGAATTTTGAAAAATATATTTTTCATGTTTTCAACAAAAACTGTGTTTTTATCTTAGAAACGTCATCTTTATTGAATTCTAAAAAATATATTTTACATGTTTTTAATAAAGATTGTATTTTTATCTTATAAACATTATCTTTTTTACCTGCGTTTGTATCTTAGAAATGTCGTCTTTTGAACAAAGACTATGATTTTATCTTAAAAACGTTGTCTTTTCAACAAAGACTATACTTTTTATCTTAGAAATGTCATATTTTCAATAAAGATTACGTTTTTCATCTTTAAAAAGTTATCTTTGTTAAATTTTGAAAATAATTATTTTAAAATTTCTAAAAAATACCATGTTTTTTATTTTAAAAACATCATCTTTGTTAAATTATGAAAAATAATTTTTTCATCTTTTCAACAAAAATCTTGTTTTTAATCATAACTTTTGTAAGGATTTCAATAGCACAATGTCAAAAACATGATCATTGTTTAAAATATATAAAGAAAAAAATATTTTCATACTATTTTTTAAAAAATTACTATGTTTCTAAAGTAAATAATGTTGTTTATATAATCTAAAAATGCAATTAAGTGAGGGTAAATAGGGAAATTTTTCACTTTCCCTTCGAAATCTTTAAAAAACTCCAAAGAGATGATATTTTTTTATTCCTCCTACTTTTCCACTTCTTCACATTGTTAGGAATCTTAAAAAACTCAGTAATCACATTCTCATAAACCAAAACAAGGAATTAAAGTTCAAAAAGTAAAAATTCGAGAAAGAAAATTACTTTTCTTCGAACCAAACAATTTCTAAAAGATTTTTTATCTTCCTTTGCACACACTAAACATTCATATTCATACCTGAGCTCTATACTCAAGCTTTGTCTACTAGATAATGGTGTAATAACCTACACTCTCATGAGGTGTTGATCTCAACATGAGCTTGTGAAACACTCCCACTTAAATTGAATCATTTCTATTTAAAGCTTGCCATCAGTGAGATTTAAGATGCCTTACTAATCTTTCATAGATGTCAATCAGGAACAACTTAGGGACCTTTTAACTTATGAAATATCCAAATCCTGCATATAATGAACACTAAGAAGCCAACCTTAAGTTAGGCCATATCCATCCATTGTTGGAACACAACCTAAGTTAGGACACATGAAAGGACTTTTGTAGTTTCATTTATATGAATTCTATGATAAATTTGAAATTTTTTGTGGTTATTGAATCCCTCATGCATCATTAAGTTATTATATGTCAAATATTAACACATGCATTCCTTCAATCATGCATTGTTAAATTGTTATATAGCAAGTTTTAAAGCAACACATGCATTCCTTCAATCATGCATTATTAAATTGTTATATAGCAAGTTTTAAAGCATGCATTCCTTCATTCATGCATCATTAAATTATTATGTGGTAAATATTGATGAATTGTCATAACATATAAGTCCGTAAACCTATAGATAGACTTGACTTTGGGAGTCACCACTAATTTTTTGTGTTAAGGTGCAATTGGCCACCTAATTGAATTTGTCCCTTTTTAAAGAGAAATCCTAAGCTTAACTTAGGTGTCTTTAAAAGGTAGATTTATATCTATGAAACCAAGACTAGATCAAGGAGTACAATTACGTATGAGAAAGGTTATAGCACCCTTACAACGTCAATCAAATGATGGTATCAATTTGATTTCATATTATCCAATCCTCAAAATGTGTTTATAATTTACCTAGTAAATTTAATATTAAAAATTAGTCTTAAAACTGCTCCAATCGTTTAACAACAATTTAAGATAACTTTCTCACTTCATAAGTATTCATAGAGACTCGTGTCTCACTCTAAAGAGGTTTCGTCGTCGGATTCATTAACATATTTTCTAAGAAATCATTTTTTGAAATCAAATAATAAAATCCTTCAATATTTGGTAAGATTTGATATCAATGCATATCCCCCAATTGTTTAATGGCATTTTGGTCGAAAATCTTTTTATGAAAATTTTCTTTTTAAAAAAAAGTCATTAAATCTTTAAATAGTTTGGTAAAATTTAACAAAAATTTAAATCCTCCAATCGTTTGATAGGATTATAAAAATAATTTATTTTTTCTTAAAATTCATTATAAAATTCTCCAATCATTTGGTAGAATTCCTAATTTACAAAAAAAAAATAGAATCCACCAATCATTTGGAAAGATTAAAAAAATTTTATTTATTCAAAAATTTTATTATGAAATTCTCCAATTGTTTTGTAGAATTCATAATTCTAAAATTTTTAAACCCATGAAGATCCTCCAATAGTTTGATAGGATTCATGAATATATTATTTTTTGTTTTTGAAAACATTTTTTAGAAATATCAATAAATAAAATTTATACAAATAAAACAAACAAATAATAAAAAAAGAATAAAAAAGTATAAGTTAAAAAAATTGAAATATAAATAAATCAAATCAAATTTTAAAAAAAAATTACCATAGAAAGAAGCTCAACTCAGCTCAGAAAAAGCAGCTACAGGCACAAAGACAAGCTAGCATGGCTCCAGCTCCAAGCTTGGCTCGACAGCTCAATCAACTTAAAGGAAACCGGCTTTAGGCATGCAAGTTGGGCACGGCACAAGTCAAACTATCCAATTGAAAACACGTGGATCTTATTTTCTTTCAAAGCAAAATGGCGTCATTTCACATCTGTATAAAAGGCCAAATATTTCTTTTCTTTGTGATTTCTTTTCTCTCTCTTTTCTTTCTCTTTTTTTTGTCTTTCTCTAAAATGAAGAACATTGGTTGAATAATCACCAAAAACTGGAAAAATCCTATTGAAAACTGGAAAACTCTTGTGGGAAAAGATGAATTTCACAAGAAATTTGGCTGGACTATGGAAATTTTTCAAAAAAAAAAAAACTTGTAAATCCCCATGCAAACCCTCTATCTTTTAAAACCATGTAGCAACACCAAATCAAACCTTCCCAATTCAAAGAAAAAATCTTCTACCAAAAACTTTTCCTAAGAATTTGTATTTTTGCTCATGAGCTCTTTTTTGTTTTTCTTTTACTATGGTTGCTGCTAATTTTTTTTGTTCCTTTTTCTGTTGAATTTGGGTTCATATTTATAGGGTTTAAATTATGAGATCCCTAAACTAAAAAGCTTTTCAATTTCTTTTTAGTTCAAACTTTAGACTTTGATTTCAACCCAAACTTTATAATCCAAAAATGTCATTCCTAGACAAATCCAACCACCTCCAAACTTTCTTGATTTTTTTCTTTTTTTCATTTTTCTTTAAATTTAACAAAAAAAAAAACAACTAATAAAATTATCCTCAAACAAAATGGGGCGTCTACATGAATGCATTCACTCATTCATGCATCATTAAAATGTTATGTGGGAAACATTAATACATACATTCATTTATTCATTCATGCATCATTGAATTGTTATGTTTCAAACACCCAATACATGCATTTATTTATTTATTCATGCATATAGAAAATTTTCTCCAATAAGTTGAGATGATTTTGTGAAATTTTTGCATAAACACATAATAACATATCATCCTAAACTGTGGTAACAAAGGTTCAAGAATAGCTTGATCATCAAAGAATTCTAAGTGAACGCACTAAAATATATAGAGATTTATAAGTTCTTTTTAGTAGAAAATTTTTAAATTTGCATAAATTTGGTACCTTTTACATTTGTTTTGTCATCTTTAGGTTTTTCTACTTGGAACATGATCTACATGCAAAAGTCCATACAAGATGATATTCAATTATGCAAGAACCCATTCAGTCAAATCCATTTGGTATATGGTTTCCTAAATTCTACTTGAAGTAGGAATCCTAATGGCACTTAACTCTTACATATTTTCGATTTTCCCACATTCAAAAGGACTTCTACAAGCATTTAATATTTAAAGACTTTCATTCAATGAAAGACTTGTAGATGCATTTGGCCAAAAGAGTTTTAATTGAACAATGACTCTTTTGATCACCATTAAAAGAGTTGTATTTAAAGAAAAACTCTATGATCTTTATTCTTAAGATAAAGCAATTACATGGTCATGATAAACCATGTTTAGATGAAACGTTTTGAAAGATTGCAAGATCAAAAACATGCAAGTGTGATGAACATCCAACATTGAATCCAAAAGGCATATTTGGCCAAGGCATTCCAAGAACCAAGAAACCATGTTCGACCAACCTCTTATGAATCAACGTAACTTTTATCTTTTAGAGTTTAGATAAAATGCAACTTTTATTCTTTACAAAGCTTTTTTGTTCTAAATTCTTTCTTTATTTCAATACAAGCATTTTTTATTTTAGAGCTCTTTTGTTTTTAATTAGCAAGTTATCTAAAGCTTTATTTTTTATTTTTAAATTCTTTTATTCTTTACAAGTTTCATCCATAGCTCTTTCTTTCAATACTAGATTTCAATTTTAAAGCAATCTTCATTCAATTGTTTCTTTTATGCAATCCTACTTTAAGAAATCACAAACCTTCTTTATTTCAAGTTTTAATTTTTTATTCTTTAGATCTAGTTCTATTCGACCTTAATCCAAGATTCCTAGTGACAGTTGGATATTGAGATTTTGGCCTATATAATTATTTTTTACATGTTCTTGATTTATCATTCTTGCAATCAACTCAATCTTTTAGTAGTTTAGATATAAGGTTTATGGTTGTCACCTTTGGTACTTGAACCCACCCAATAATTCAATTCTATAATCCTTGAGGGAATGATACTCTACCTTCATCACTTTATTACTTGATTACAATATGTGCACTTGCAAGCATTATAAAAAGTAGCAATCAAGTTTTTGGAGCCATTTTTGGAAATTCTAGTGGTGTACGATTCAAATCAATAAGGATTTTAATCTAAACATTTACTTTTATTTGTTTTAAAATTTTTTGATCTTTTCCTTGTTTGTATGCATAAATCTAGAAGTGTCGACCTAGCATCACTTAACAACAAAATTGAAAAAACTTTTAGACGTTTGAGAAGAGAGCAAACAATACCACTTACACCAATTCAAATGGCAAATACAAACAATAAAGGTCATAGAACATTAACAGATTATATTCTCCCTAATGCTAATGATTTCAATCATCTATAAAAAGGCCAACCATACAAGCAAACAACTTTTAAATAAAGCCTTTTATTATTCAAATAGTCCAAACTTCTATATAGTTTGGAAGGTTACCAAGTGACGATTCAAATCTCCACTTATATAATTGTTTTGAGTTATGTGATACCTTTAAATATAATGGTGTTTTAAATGATGCTATTAGACTAAGATTTTTTCTTTTTTCTCTTAAGGAAAAGGCAAATAGTTGGTTATCTTCTTTACCATTTGGATCAATCACAACTTGGGGTGATTTGGTGCAAATTTTCCTTACTTATTTCTTTCCACCTACCAAGATAGCCGAGCTAAGGAAAAAAAACTACTTTTATGAAAATTGATGGTGAGAATCTTTATGATGTGTGGGAGAGATTCAAAGAACTATTGAAAAAGTGTCCACATCATGTGTCTGCCAATGACTGCAAATTCAAATCTTTTACAATGGTCTTACACCATCCATGAGGATTAAATTAGATTCGACTATTGGAGGAGCCATTATGAGCAAGACTGCTGAGAAAGCACATGAACTAATCGAAGAGATGGTAGCTAACAATTACCAATAGGATATGGAATGTAAGGTACACAAGAAAACTATTGGTGTGTATGAACTTGATGAACAACTAGCTAATTTAACCAAAAAGATTGAAGCCCACGGAATCCCATCCTAAACCACCCCTATTCATGCTATACAAAACCTTTTTATCTCTTATGAAATTTGTGATGGTCCACATAATACTAAAAAATGTCAATTTAGGATAGAAATGATCTAGTATGCTTAATAGTCCAAACTTGCTTACAACCTCTATAGCAATTCTTATAGCCCAGGCTAGCAAAACCACATTAACTTTTCTTATAACTAACCTAACCATCAAGCCACCAACCAAAACACAAACTTTTGCCTACAACCATATAACCTACCTCAAAAAAGAAAACCTAATTTTGAAGAAATGTTGACCTAATTGATGTAAGCCAATAATGCAACCATTCAAAGCCAAGCTACATTAATTAAAAACCTTAAAAATCAAATAAGCCAACTAGCTCGAGCCATAACCAACGGACCCTTAAGAATCTTACCTTGTAATATCGAGTCAAACCCTAAGAAGCAAGGTAAAGAAGCATGTAATATCATGTATTCCTATAGTGAGAATGACATCTATTGTTCTAGTGATGATGATGATGATGATATTATGGATGAGCCAACGATGGTAAACTTGCCAAGTTTTGTAAAGCAACTTGAGATAGATTTTATTAAGAATGGTAATGTGATGGAGGATGAGGAGTTATTGAGGTATGGTAAGGGAATCTTGGATGGTTTTGATTAAATGGCTTTAAAAGCTCTTAAAAGCATTGAGGCAAATGCGGAGATGGGCGAAAACTTTGAGATTAAGGAAGATCTTAAAAAGTATATTCAAGTGAAGGATCTTGACAAGTACATTAAAAATTCGTTGAGAAAGGTGAGATGTTAATACAAGTTGAAAAAGCACTCCTTAAAAGCATACAACCTGAGATGAAGGTGAAGGTGCAAGAAGAAGAAACTTAAGAATTGAAAATGATGAGAATGACTCCAAGGATGTCTACCCAAAGACATACCTTTGACTTAAAAAATTGAACGAAGCAACATTTGTTGATGACTACAGTTTTGCACTTCGGTAGCTTCTTCCAAAGAAGCAAAAAAATCTAGGAAGTTTCACTATCTCTTGTAAAATTGATCATTTAAAATTTAAAAAAACTCTTTGTGATCTTAGATCTAGTATTAATCTTATGCTTATTAATGTTTTTATGCAGTTAGGATGTGGCATAGTGAAACCTCCAACATTCATTATTAAATTTGCTAACAAATCTACTAAGAAACTATGAGGAATGTTAGAGAATATTCTGGTAATGTTAGTAAGTATAATTTCTTATAGACTATGTTGTTTTAGAGATAGAGGATAATGAAACCCCCTTGCTTTAGGTAGACTTTTCCTTTTGACATTTAAGGCCTTAATTGATGTGTATAACTATGATCTTACTTTGAGATTAAGAACAAAAGAATACAATTTATAACTAAAAGTTATGGTGTTCTTAGAAATGATGAGGGTGTGCAAGCAATAACTAGAGTTAAGGAAAATGAAAAACCTAATGTTAGGGAGTCAAACTAAATCTTTCACTCCATTTCAACCAGCCCATAATGCACCCATCCTTGCAAGCCCAAAACTGAAACCACCAACCCAGTGCCAAATGTTCCCACCATTGATCCAAGTCCCACATATGTTATACCTACAAGGAAAGTTAGTATACCTCTTAAATCTAGTTCAATCTATGTGATACCTTGAAAGAGAATACAATAAGGTAAACTCCTTCCTGAAAGGATGAGGTAAATTTTAGATTTTATGAATGGTCAAGCTTGATCAAAACTACCACTACTTAGGAGGCAACCAAAGTTTTACATAGATTGTTTATTAACATACATTTGTTTCTTTTGTTTTTGTTTAATTTGTTAGGACATGTATGCTTTTATTCTTTTTGTTGTTTTGAGTTTTTTTTTTTCTTTTGGGAATGAAAGTATGCAAAATGATGCCTGGGAATTTTAAGATTTGACCTTAAAGCAAAGTTTGAAAGAGTATTTCTTTTCCCTAGTTTTTTAAATGCTTTGTTTAAAGTAATGCTTTATGTCAATGGGGGAAAAGAATGATTTTAAACTAAACTTGTTTTGTTTTTACTAGAATTACTTTGTTTTCAAATTAAATTGGCATGCTACAATCTTTATTATGCAAGCTTAGTTAATTTTTCATAAATTGTTCAAGATTGACTTAAGTATGATAAAAAGAGAAGTATAAATGTAGTGAAGCATGAAATGAGTTCTTAAGTAAGAATTTTTATTGAGAATGATTTTTATGTTTTACGTTCTTAGTCTTAATCTATAATATGCATTGATTTTTGTGAACAAATATGTAATGTATTAAGTTACATGGAGATTTAAAGAATGAGTATACCTTCAAAATTTACCTACTCAACCCTCAAGGCAAAATTCTAGACAGTATTTAATTCAAAAAGTAATCTAGGCATTCTTTGGATAGTTTGAGTTTTTCAAGGCCACCTTTAATAATGTATCCCTAGTACCTTATATTTTAAGCTTTTGATATATATCATTTTTTTGTTTATTTTAGCCATATGAATAAGCGAAAGCCTTTTCTTTGAATTTATCTTTTTTTTATTATTATTACCTAACCTAATGTTGCTTATATATATGTTTGCACAAATGAAGAGAACAACTTGTATATGGGAGAAAGGGAGGCGCAAGGAAATCAAAAACATAAAGAGAAAATAAAAACCGAGAATGGCTAAATGAAAAAAAAATGTTGAAATAAAAATGCCTCAAAATGAAGAGTCTTAAAAGTTCTCAAATTTTCAATCTTTAGTCCAAGAAATCAACAAAGTAAACAAAAAGGGGTTTATGAGCCTAAATTTTCCTTTTCCTACTTTGACCTAAGCCTTACATTACAAATCTAAAAAACCTTTTGATCTTGAGTCAAGTATATAAATCAACATTAGTGGAGAGCAAATAGGAAAGTAAACATATGAAGTATATTCTATCTTTCAAGTATGTGATGGCATATGTTACATTCTTTTTACTTAAATTATATATTGGATTAGAGATGGATTAACTTCACATGCATAGAAAATGTATGATATTAAAAGCTTACTTTTTGAATAAGTTTCTTATTATCTATGTTTGTAAATACTTTTATATTATGCCATAGTACATGATTGAGAATTTATGTAACTTTGACTTTGTGAGCATGGATATTGATTATTAGTAATGCTGATTTGAGAGTTTTGCTTAAGAACAAGAAAAGATTTAAGTGTAGGGATATGATAGCACTAAAATATGTAGAGATTTACAAGTTCTTTTTAATAATAAATTTTTGAAATTTGCTTGAATTTGGTACTTTTTATGATCATTTTCTTGATCTTTAAGTTTTTCTACTTGGAACACGATTTACATGCAAAAGTCCATGCAAGATGATATTTCAGCCATGCAAGAACCCATTTAGCCAAATTCATTTGGTATATTGTTTCCTAAATTCTACTTAAAGTAGGAATCCTAATGGCACTTAACTCCAACATATGTTCTGTTTTCCCACATCCAAGAGGACTTCTATATACATGTGATATTTGAAGACTTTCATTCAAGAAAAGACTCCTAGATGCATTTCGCTAAGAGAGTTTTAATTGCACAATGACTCTTCTAATCACTATTAAAAAAGTTGTACTTAAATAAAGTTTCTTTATCTTTATTCTTAAGAATTTAAATATTAAGCAATTACATGGTCTTGATAAACCATGTTTAGCAAAACTCTTTGAGAGATTGCAAGATCAAGAGCATGCAAGTGTGATGAACGTCCAACATTGAATCCAAGAGGCATATTCAACCAAGGCATACCAAAAAGCAAGAAACTATGTTCAACCAACCTATTTTGGTTCAAGATAACTTTTATCTTTTAAATGCAACTTGTATTCTTTATCCTTACCTATAGCCAAACCTTCTACTATAAATCGGGAAGCTCTTTTTGTATTTCACATCCCACTCCACACCATTCTCCTTTCGTTTTTTTTTAATTACTAGTTTTCTTTTGTATTATTTTAAAATGACAGATTAGCCATTACAAAAGCTTTTATTTTCTAAATTCTTTCTTTATTTCAACACAAGCATTCTTTATTTTAAAGCTTTATTGTTTTTAGTTTACAAGTTCTCTAAAACTTTACCTTCGATTTTCAAGTTCTTTTATTCTTTACAAGTTTCGGCCATAGTTTTTTCTTTCAATACTAGATTTTGATTTTGAAGCAATCTTTGTTCAATTGTTTCTTTTATGCAATCCTACTTTTGGCAATCACATATCTTTCTTATTCAAGTTTTAATATTTGATTCCTTAGATCTAGTTCTATTTGGCCTTAATCCAAGATTCTTAGTAACAATTGGATATTGAGATCTTGGCCTATATAATTGTTCTTTATATGTTCTTGACTTATCATTCTTGTAATCAACTTAATCCTTTAGTACTTTAGATATAAGGTTTGTGGTTTGTCACTTTTGGTACTCGATCCACCCGACAATTCAATTCTATAATTTTTTAAGGAACGATACTCTACTTTCATCACTTTATTACTTGATTATGATTTGTGCATTTGTAGGCATTATAAAAAGTGATAATCACTATGTAACCTACTCACCACCAATATTATACTTGTGCTATGGCAAAGATTATAGAATAGGAACAAGCTAGCAAAATGGAAAAGGTTAAGAAGCCCCAAAAGAAAATCAAATGAGAGTTAGCAAATATGATGAAATGTTGAAGCATATAAATAAAGAAAAAGGAGTAGAAGAAATCCTAGTTTGCAAGACCGTCCATCACAAGATGTTGTGGACCCTTTATATCTTCTCAAGTTTGGCCCATATCAAACCCAAACATTTCAAAAGGCATAATCACAAAAAATGCCTTTTCTTGAGCATATGCATATGTATATCCCAAAATGACATCTACAACTACCCAAGATCAATTCCAAACTTATACTAATCCTACTTATGGAGAAAAATCATCAAATTCAATTCAAGTTCCTAACTTGTATGATTCTAAGGAATAAGAAAAAATTAAAAATGAGCAATGCTAAAGCAACAAATGACTCGCTACTTAAAAAATGAATTTCATAGAAAAAAAACTTTGTGTTATTGAAGAAAAGACTTCTATGTGTCTATAGATGCATCTGACCTATGTTTCGTACCTAATATGGTGATTCTACCCAAATTCAAGTTCCAAGAATTTGAAAAATATGATACGACAAAATGCCAAATGACTTATTTCACAATGTAATGTCATAAAATGACTACTCACACTCACGATGAAAAGCTTTTGATCCATGTGTTTCAAGACAACCTTACAAGTTCTATTGCTAGATGGTATGTCTAGTTGGATAAAACTCGCATTCTTTCATGGAAGGAATTGGTAAGGGCATTCTTTACTAAGTACAAAATATTATAGATCCAGCTATAAATGATTTTTTTTGCAAAAAAAAAAACTACTAAGATCTTTAAGGAATATGCAACATCTTATTGAGAAAGAAACCAATATTTTGTTTGTCAGAACTTTGAAGGCTCCATATATAAGAAGATGATTGGAAATACAACTAAGAATTTTACCAATATGGTAATTTTTTTGGAGATAATAAAAAATGCAATCAAGAATGGCAAACTTGAAATAGTTGATGCTTCTAATATAATTAAAAAATGTTGCACCAAAAAAGAAAGAAGAAGATGCCCAAGTTGTTATTTATGAGGGGCAACAAGTTAGAGGTTTTATCACATATCATCCTTATATTTACCTTATTTACCCCTTTACTATCCGGTTTGGAACAACACCTCCCAAAGTCATTATGTTTATTAGCCAATTGCATAACTAAGTTTAGAAACAAACTTTCAAATGTCTACCCCTAATCTTGCACCTATAAATCAACCTATCGTTCAACCCAAGAACTTAGTGAGTAACAAAAAATAAAAAACCCCCATTAACCCAATTCCTATGACATACACTAAATTACTCCATCAACTCATTAAAAACCACCTAGTTGTACCAATCTATTTGAAACCTTTAAAATCTTCTTATCCTAAATGGCATGATGTCAGTGCTACTTGTGATTTTCATCTTGGGATTACAAGCCATTCTATAGAAATTGCACAGTATTAAACTATAAGGTACAAAGTTTAGTCAAGGCCAGCTTAATGAATTTTAAGGATAAATGAAGGTCAAGTGTTAGTGAAAATCCTTTGCGTAACCATACAGGGGCATACTTCTAAGAAGACTTTTTTGGAAAGTTAAAGTTTCTTGTCACTTTATAAGTTTTTAGGAAGTAATGCCATTGTTTAAATATTTTGAACATAAGGGAAGTCTTCTACATATTGTTCTTTTATTTGTCTTTCATTTCAATAAAATGGCTTATACATTTTCGTTACATATTTTGTTTTTAATCCTTTCTTTTTCCTTTCATATTACAACCTTTCCCATATTCCAAATAATGAAATGTTTTGACAATCATGACAAATTTTGATTTTTTAAATTTGAAAATCTCATTTATAATGATGATCTTCATGATTTGAACCCTTAATCTATTGACATTTTTGTAGTCAAAAGAAGATAAATTTCTATAAAAAGAGTTAAAGGTGGTATGCAGTTTTCACCCTTTTAAAGATAAGAGAACAGTTATTATAAGCATGTGCTCTTTAAGCATGTGCTCTTTAAGGTGATTTATCCATAAGATTGCCTCTATTGAATAAATTTTATTCAACAAGAATATCTATATTTATGTGAGAAATGACCATCTTTCTTTCGCTTTCATACATGAATAAAATTATCCATTTGTCTCCCATTTTGAGGTTATTATGATTTTTTTGGAAAGAAACCCACCAAAGATCCCCTTTTACATATGGGGTATATTTTGAAAAAGTCTTGTTTGCAAAAAGAAAAAAACAAAGGTTACAAATGATTTCATGGGCAAAAAGGAAAGATCTTGATATGGATTTTCTACAAGCGCACAAGCCGTACCACGTAATAAAGTGATAAGTGAGTTATCATCCTATAAGGATTGAGTGAACCTGAGTGTAAGTACCAAAATTTAACACCTCAACTATATTTAGCTCAGTTGAAATAGAAGAATGATCTAAACACTAACCTAAACTAGCATTTGCATAGAATCGAAAGTAAATGAATGTAAAGTAATCTAAACTAATGCAAGAAATGAAACAAGCATATAGTGGACACTAAACCTAATATGAATATATTAATGATCCTTTTTCATAGAGGATCAATCCTCATGTAAAAAAATACAAATAGAGGATGACTTTTTGAAAGTTAGGGGGTCGATCTTTCTTCTCAAAATTACATATTTTGACATTCTAAACAAGAATAAAGGATTGTCTCAAACATATTTTTACCAATAATGTTCATTTAAGGGTATGAATTTTTTAGAAAAATTGAAGTCTAATGATATTTTATAATTTTTCAAGGAAATTAATCAAAATTAATTTTAAGGGAAGAATTACTAAATGTTATAAGTTAGAAAATGATCAAATTTAACTAAATGTTTTGTTATATCAAAACTTAGTTCAATTCAAAGTTAACAAAAGTGTTAGTATGAATAAAGCAAGAAATAGTAGTCTCAACATTAAATAGAAGTCTCAACATTAAATAGAACTACTTTGAATAGATTAGGGTATAACACAAGTGAAAGTTATGTATGAGATTTTTGTGATAATGGTGTAATTGAAAAATTCTATCAATAACGAAGTAAAGAGCATGAGAACATAACTTGTGTAATTGTAGTATATTATAAATCAAATTATTTTTTCATCTTTGTTAATTTGCACTAGATTTGCCCTAAAATTGAAGATTGTTAATCTCTTTGAAAGTTTGTTCTTTGTTGAAAAGTTGAAGTGGTTTGCATAATATGCAGTTAGCTTTTTTTACAATTTTTAGCTTAAGTTATTTTTTGGTAACTACTATAAATATCTTAAGAAATACCACCTTGATGGTAAGAAACTTTGTAAACATTAACTGATCTTTTCATTACTTGATAATAATATCAAAAATCATACACTATGCAAAATGTTCATCATAATTGTCTTTTGACTTTTGCATACTATATTCTTATTGGTAGTGTAATGTTTATTCAAGTAAGGCTTTCATTAGTGATAATTGTTATAACTATTCAAACTTTTTTTCTATGCTTATTTATAACTATTCACAAAAATTGCTTCTTATGTTATAAATATGATAAATAATCTAATTATTAATTGAAACAGATTAATTGATTAACCCTATTCGTAATAACAGAAACAACGAATGAGAAAAAAAAATTTTGTTTGTATTAATCAATTAAAAGAAATAAAGGGATAAGTGTCAAATTTACCATTCTAGTATGGATTGGGGCTCCATATATATTTACCCTTTTATTTTTCTTATACAATTTTATCATCTTACTATATTTTTTATGCAATTCTAGTCACTATAGATCAAAATGGAATTTTTCATCAAAATTAAATAATATTCATCAAAATTTTCACTTTTATATGAAAACAAAAAATATTTTATTTTAAAATCTAAATAAATATTACAAAATTAAAAACTTAATTTTTCTAAAAATACCAACAATATCATTTATTTTGTCCATTTAAAAAAAATCTTATTTCTCTAAAAAAATTTTAATGAAAATTTTATTTATGAGTGCTGTAAAAAGACAATAACATAAAATAAAAATTTATTTATTGGCCAAAAAATAAGAACTTACTTAAAATGTTGTAAGATATCATTAGTTGTGATTGTGGCTAAATATAAATATATATATATATATATTTTTTTTTTTTTAAAACTATAGGTGCCATTTGGGTTTGGCCAATATTTGTTTGTTGCGTTGAATAAAATTAGTTCAATTTTATTTTGCAGCAAAAAAAGAGATATTCATTAATATCGGTAAGTAGGTATTGTTAGAGGCATATAATAATCAAAAGGGTATAGTGATCTTTTCTCCTTTCAAAGCCTTCAGTAGACAATCAGGGATATCTTGGTCATTTATGCCAACTTAACATGTCAAGCCAATCTGACATGGTCAGTGCTACCGTAGCTTAGTCCTATCCTAATTATCCCTTTTTTGTCCCTTTTAGCTTGCCTATAAATATGAAGACTCAAGCACCATGAAGTTAGGCTCATCCCATTCCTCTCTCTTTCTCCTTCTTACTTTCTTACTTTTTTCTTGACCTGATCTTCACTAACTAACGCATTAGAGTGCAAACGCAGGGAACACCCCCTACCTTTGGCTCTAACCATTCTTCCCTTCTGCATTTACAAGAATACTCTCAGGTTGGAGCTCGACATCAACATTTGGCATGCTAAGTAAGGGACAAACATTTCATATTAGCCAAGCATAAAATAATGCCACCAAGAAAAAGAACCCAAAAAAAAAAAAGAGGCAATTGCCCTAGCTATAATAAAAACTCACCTCAGCTAACATTTTGTCCACCCAACTCAACTATAGGTAGGACTAACTATGGAATAATTTTAGGCCCTAATAGAATAAATACAAGCTATCAAACAAATGCTGCAAACTACAACCCCACTCACAAGTCTCCAAAGTGCTAGATTTAGTCGTATCTGGTTGAGAGGCCATTGTCAGGCAACTAAGCTACAAAAAGTTGAAGACCTCATCGACCTCTAGTGAAGAAGAACACACCAACCCAACCTAACCCATCACCACCCTAGCTACAATTCCACACATGTTGCAACCCAAAAATCCAAACAAACAGACCATAAACTTTAACCGAACAGAGATTTGGAAACTAGGATACAAGCCATAAAGAAAAAGCTAAAAACAAAAGCAGTCGCATTTAAGGATGAGCTTAAGTTCCTAGAAACCTCACCCTTTACCGAAGAGATTGACAAAGCCATACCTTCTAAAGGATTTAAAACGCCCACCTTGGAGACATATGACAGTACTTCTGACCCTTTTGATCATTTGAAACTTTATAGAACTAACATGATGATACAGGACAGACGAGTCTCTAATGTGCAAAGGTCTAACCATTACATTGAAAGGCATAGCTGGATCTTGGTATAGTAGTCTGGAACCAAGGTCAATCACTACATTCAAGGAGCTCAGCCACTCATTCCTATCTAGATTTATGAATAGCTAAAGAGCTAAGAAAATGACCCTGAGCTTAATGTTAATTCATCAAAAATGGAATAAAACTCTGAAAAGCTACGTTATTTATTTTAACGTGGAAGCTCTACAGGTTAAAGACCTAGAACAGATGGCCACTGTTGCCGCATTGACTAATGGACTCAACAATAAGGGTACCACTTGAAGTTGATATTGTCACTAAAACCACCCAAAACTCTAACTGATGTACTACAACAATAAAGAAGTACATCAATTCTAAAGCTACAATGAAATCAAACCGAGGTGTGAGAGACTTATCCCCCTTCCTCGATGGCTGAGGTGAGAAAGGCTTATCCCTCTTCCTTAGTCATAAAAAAACAAAGAATTCTATGATCTTCCCTTAAAAGGGAGACAACATAGAGTTAGAAGCCCTAGTGAAGAAAGAAGTTACATTGTATTAAATACCTCTCATAAAAGGATTCTGATGCAAATCAAAAGAAATCTCAACCTCAGATGACCTAAACCACTGAGATAGAGATAAGATAGATCTAAAAAAAAATACTTTTTATCGAAACATCGACCATAATACCGAAGATTATGTCAACCTGAAAAATGAGATTGAAACTCTAATAAGGTGAAGACAATTGAAAAGATTTGTAGGACAAAGAAGACAAGACCAATTTAGAAAGGACTATAGACATTACCACAGAGTGCCCACCCATGGTAGAGAAAGAAGAGCATATCAGGAAAATAAGGATGCTCGAGGAGAAAAATGAATCAATAAGAGGGTCGAGCAAATAATAACAGTCCAATCTTGAGGTGAATAACATGATCACAAGAGGTAGCTCCACCTCGATGAAAAGAAAGTTTAACTCGAGCATGATAATGGTAGTAGACACTTTGGCTAAAAAAAAAGATTGAAAAGATGAGTCGATCTCATTCAGCTAGAAAAATTTGAAAGGGATCCAACACCCATATGATGATGCCATAGTGATCACAGCTTCGGTGTATAACTATGTGATCAAAAGAATCCTATTTGACAATAAGAGTTTGACCGACATTATATACTATGGTTGTTTCAAGAAAATAGAGATTGGTAAAAATCAGTTGAAGTCGATCACCACCACATTAGTGGGGTTTGGAAATTAGTAGGTGCCCGTAAGAGGAACTATTAAGCTCTCGATCTCTTTAGGGATAGATCCAAAGATGATTACCTCGATCGTGGAATTCATGGTAGTGGATATCCCATCTGTCTAAAACATGATATTTGGTCGACCTACCCAGTCTATTATGTGGCTTATAGGCTCAACTTCCCATTTGAAAGTAAAATTCACAACACTTGTAGGGGTTGGAAAAGTTCAATGAGACCAATCCACGACATGGCAATGTTATATCACAATAATAAAAGGTAGGACTAAGAAGCAGACAAGCAGCTCAATCAATATTGAGGTGGAAAACAAAGATGAACCGATAAAAGAACTAACAAGAAGCAGGAAACATCGATAAGAGTACAAAACGTACGATCAATTTGAGAGAAACATGCTCTTAAGCTACTTTAAACTCTTAAGCTTTGAAAAGGTTTAGTTTTATTCTATTTTTTGAATTTTTTAAAACAATAGTAGAAACAATCGCGCTCTTAAGTCGGTGCAAAAAATTTGATGTTACTTGGATCGAGCTAACATACTGACCAAAATACAACATTAAATGAAGAATATACTTCACTTCTACTAATACGTTCAACAAGTTGTTCAATATACTAATCATCACGTCAGGATCTTTTTTCACGAGAAATGGTTTTGACCTAATGGAACAAAAAGAGATAATTAATTAAAGATCAAACTCAAAAGCAAATCGACCCGAGTCGATTGAGGATTTTATTCTGAAACAACATCCCATTAAAATACATGCAGATCAAAGCCAAGCTCTAACATAAAGATAAATTGATTCAATTCATAAAAGATAATGCCAACCTGTTTGCTTGGACACCGTCCGATATGTCTGAAATTGATACTAAAGCAATGGTCCACAAACTACACACTAATCCCAAAGTCAAATCAGTTCGGCAAAAGAAAAAAATTTTGCCTTTAAAAGATAATAGGCCATTGAGGAAGAAGTTGATAAATTATTATGAGTAAACTTTATCAGGGAGGTCTATTACCCTAAGTGGATAGCCAATGTGGTCATGATCAAAAAGCACAGCGAAAAATGAAGAATATGCGTAGACTTTACTGACCTAAATAAAGTTGGTCCGAAAAACAAATTCTCCTTCCCTAGCATAATTAACTAATAGATGATAGTACCGAGCATGGCCTCTTTAGTTTCATGGATGCCTATTCTGACTATAATAAGATCAAAATGTTCAAAGAAAACGAGATAAAACAACCTTTTTTACTAAGAAAAGCCTTTATTGTTACAAAGTCATGCCCTTCAGATTGAAGAATGTACGGGTGACCTACCAATGATTGGTGAACAAGGTGTTTAAAGACTAGATCAACCATAATATGAAGGTACATGTAGAGGACATAATAGTCAAAAGTAAGAGTTTGATCAAGCATCTAAAGGACCTCAAAGAAACCTTTAACATTTTGAGAAAGTATAATATGATACTTAACCCAAGCAAATGTGCTTTTAGGGTTACATCAGACAAATTCCTTAGTTACATGATCAACTAAGAGGGACAGAGGCGAATCTTGAAAAAGTTCAGGTGATTTTAGAAATAAGGCACCAACCCTAGTCAAGGAAGTATAAAGGTTAACAAGTAGAATAACCACACTCAGTCGATTCATGTCTAAGTTGGTATAACGATGTCTATCATTCTTCAAAATTCTTAGGAATGTCTTTGACTTCAGGTAGACTCTTCAATGCCAAAAAGCTTTTAATGAACTCAAAGAGTTTTTATCCTCCCCGTTTGTCTTGTCTAAATTAAGGACTAACGAAACACTGTACTTATACTTAGCAAACACAGATCAAGCTGTCAGTTGGTCTTAGTTTGAAAAAAAAATAAATAAATAATGATTGATCCATTTTGTAAGCAAAGTAATGACCGGGCCCAAAGTTAACTACAGAATATAGAAAAATTAGCCTGTGCTATTGTCACCTCTGCTAGAAAACTCAGGCCGTACTTCAAAGCCCACATGATCCACATCCTGACCAATCAACCACTGAGGTAAGTTTTACAGAAGCCTAAAATGTCGAGAAAGCTAATCAAATAGGTAGTAGAGCTCAATGAATTTGTTCTACATTTTTCACCTAGATCAGTATTAAAATCACAAGTGCTAGCAGATTTCATAGTGGAGCTCACCTCAGTAAAACTAGAGGGACAATCTGAGAAAAAAAAGAAAACCCCTAATAAGGATAAATGGAAGTTCTATGTAGACGAATCTGCTACAAGCCAGGATAAAAAAGTTAACCTTATTTTGATCAGTCCAGAAGGGCTACAGTACCCATATGTATTGAGATTCAAGCTCAGGGCATATAACAATGAAGCAAAATATAAGGCGTTAATAATCGACCTAAGGTTGGCAATCGTGCTGAATGTTCAACACATAACAACTTATGCAACTCCTAACTAGTTATCGGTCAAATAAATGGGGAGTTCAGAGCTCGAAAAGATAGAATTCGAAAATATTTCAACAAAGCATTACCTTTGATAGCTGGCCTCAAGAAGCCAAGGTGAAAAAGATACCAAAGTCAAAAAATTCAATAACAGACTCTCTATCTAAGTTAGCTTCAGAAGCAACAATGGGAAGTTCGAACCAAGTTTTAGTAAAAGAACTAGTAGATGAAAACATTGAAGACAAGCTCAAGGGATAGGTTACAGAGAAAAAAACTTAGATGATGCCAATTAAAGCATACCTAACCACGAGAGTGTTACCCGAAGAACAAGTTCAAACTAAAGCACTAATGAGAAAGGCCTTCTAGTACACAATGATTGAAGAAAAATTATACAAGAGATCCTTTAACCTACCCTACTTGAGATGTGTTTATAAAAAAGAGACAGAGTACGTCTTACAAGAAATCCATGAATGAATAGGTGGAAGTCACCTCGGATCTCGACCTTTGGCTTGTAAAGTGCTGAGGCAGGGCTATTACTAGCCCACCATCAAGAGGGATGCAACCAACTGGTGAAAAAATATAACAAATATCAAAGATTTGCCCATGTGCAACATCTCCGCTCAATAAAGCTCACTCATATCATCAGTCCGTGGCCATTCATGTAGTGGGAAATGGATGTCCTCAGACCATTCACCTTGATTACAGGTCAAAAGAGATTCGTCTTAGGGGTAGTAGACTACTTCACAAAGTGGTTGAAAGTTAAAGCCCTAACCACCACCATGGAAGCATAAGTGGAGAAATTTGTGTGGAAGAACATAGTCTACAAATTCGGATTACATCAGTCTATAATAACAGATGATAGTAAACAGTTTAAAAATTCAAGATTCAAAAAATGGTGTTAAATCTTCACATTAACCTCAGGTTCACATGGGTTGCCTACACTCAATCTGACGGTAGGCCGAAACTACAAATAAAATAATATTAGAAACTCTAAAAAAAGGCTAGATGTAGCAAAAAAGAAGTAGGCTAACTAGTTACTGAGAGTTCTGTGAACCCTAAGAACAACCACGAAGATGCCTACTAGTGAAACCCCCTTTCACTTGATATTTGAAACAAAGGCCATAGTGCCAGTTGAGATCAGGCTACCAAGCTTAAGAGTTTAAAAAAACTAAAAAGGTGCTTAGGATCGACCTCGACCTCATCGAGGAACAAAGAGACATAGCCCTAACATGGATCGCAGCCTACCAATAAAAGATAGGTCTAATGTAAACACATCAATAAGAGCAACTTGGCACTTAGAAAAGTTAAAGCTTCAGGGGTAGATGACTGAGGTGACAAATTAATCCCAACGTGAGAATGACCATATATTGTTAAAAAAGTCGTTCACAATGCGACTTACAAATTACAAAATCTAAATGGTGACATCATCCAAAAGATGTGGAATACGAACAACCGAAAGGTTTATTATCAGTAGCTTGGTATTAAATGAGCTCATATTTGTACTATTTTATGAATGACACTGCCATCCCAAGTATATGAAATGCAAATTAAGTCTATTACCAGTAGATTGGTACAAACCAAGCTTGCACTTACATTTTGTACGCGAACACATAAATTAAACTATCTTTGGTAAGCTTGTGTTTAAGTGATTTGAAGAAATCTAACTTATATGTTCATCTAATCTAAGCAATTATGTAAGTCTTCAGTCCAATTATATGCTTTAGATGAACTAACCATTCTTACACTTATGCAAGTAAGAAAGAAATAACAGTACAATCGAATGAAACTTGAGAAATTTTTTCTTTCTATTTCATTAAAACAAAATATGTTGGTTGAAATGTGGCAGGTCTTTACAAAAAGCTGACCTTAAAGTCAAAAAATTTGCAAAGTCAAAAATAAAAAATTATAAAATTTATTCATCGATAGCAGTAGTAGCGGAAGGAGTACTCTCATCAACAGAAACAGGAAAGACAACCTCAACTTCAACAATCTCTATGTCTTCCTCCTCTATCCCCATGGTAACCTTCAACTCATCCTCTAGGCCCTCATCCTCATCCTCTTCTTTCTCTTCCTTATCCTTCTTAGGTTAATTTCAACAAGATCTCGATCTAATATTGTTGATGTCAATATTAGAAAGGTCAAGATTAAAAGAGGAAAATTTGAACTATACCTTGTCTTTGGCCAAGGCATCAAGTAGGTTGTTTTTTAAGAATTCCACCTTTACTCAAAAACATTTCTCAGAGGCCTTATACTCCTCTATACCTTCATCTGTAGCTCTTCTTTCTTTTGTCTCGAGCCTCAGTTCGGACCTTAGCCTTATAATTTTAGCTTGAACATCATTAAGTTTCAGTTCAACCTATTTCTTCATCGATTTAGCTGAGGCCTTGTCCACCGAGATGACCTCCAACTTTGCTGTCAATTCATCTACTTTTCTCTTTAGCTCAACCTCCTTCTTATAGGACATGCTGAGACTTGATCTGATATTGCCTAATACCTTCGAGCTCTTCTTGTGCTCTTCAACAAGGGTAACCATATCTTTCTTAGCCCTCAGTATATGCCTCATGGCAAGATAAGCATGATGAAGAGCTTGACTGCTGTTCTTCATATGCTAAGGAGATAACCTTTTTTTTTTTCTTGCATAGAAAGACCTTAAACTTAGAAAAATAAAAACAAAAAATAATAACAAGAAATCGAGCTAAGTTCAGAAAATACTCACTAACAAAAGGAACCGTGACCTTGCAGAACCTCTTAGCAACATCAAGGTTGGAGACAAGGTCATCCATTAGAGTAAACTCCAACCCCACAGATATTCTCTCCAAGCTAGGCCTCAGCACCTAACTTCAAGGTTCCAAGGAACCAAAGACAAGATCTCTACCAGTGATCTTTTGGCTGAATGGGGTAGTGTAGGTGCCGATGTGGAGGACAGGTCTTGACCTACCCTAACTTTTGACTTTCAACCTAGGGGAGTGCAGGGTGTAGTTATACTAATCACCTTGTCTCCCTCCACGCTTAGAGCCTTAAACTAGATTTTTTTTTCTCCCTTTTTGGGCCTCATGGCATGTTAGTAAAGCAAGACATCAAAGTCTTCCTCGACTTCAGCCATATCTGCGAACCAAACTAATAGTTAGATGAAAAATTAATTTAAAATAAAATCCTACGATATTATCTCAAACCTACCATAATTTTTTATCTGTTTATTACTTCCAGGGAACTCAGCCTATAAGCATCGATAACAAGCTCCCCTTTACATGTTAAATCCAAAATTTGATCTAAATTTAATAAATCGGGTATGGAGATGGCCACCAATGTATCCACAAAGAAGCCGGGTATACTTCTTATTTCCCAAGCCTTAACCTTAGGCTCACCATCTTTATTAGCCTTCTATTTCTCAAGACATAGGAAAAGCAACTTCCAATTCTTTATTGAGCTTGGACAATCGATGAGAAATTTTTAATTTGGTCAAGCTATGATATAAAATCGTTTACTATAACTAGGATGCTTTTTAAAAAAGAATAACTCCCTGAATAAAAGGAGACAAGGAAGAATGTTCAGTTATCGATAAAGAATAATAAAAGCGACAATGTACTAAATAAATTTGGAGTGAGCTGAGTAATGATCAAACTGTAAGAATTAAATATTGAAATGAATAAAAAAGGAAGTGAAACCTCAGGCCGACCATGAACAAATCCTAATATACGTAGAGTCGATATGGCTCTAGTCTATTAGTGACCCAATTTGAGAAGTTCGACATTATTATATTGTACCCCTCTTTGAGAAAAAGAAAAGTGGTACCCAAAGCTCGAATATGAAAACTGAACACATGTTAGGACAAGTTTTTGGATTTGCTTTACCCTTTAGCTCACTTATCACATCCTTATGGATCATGCTGAAGTCACATAAAGTATATACAAAGGCCTCAGTAAATTCGTCTTACTCTACAAGACTCCCCCATTCACCATAATTTTCTCCAGCCGAGGTGCTCCCATCCTCTTGTTCCTCATCGAAACCCCCTTGTCAGAAAAATCTAACTCTTGGGTAAGAGATTGATCCCAAGAAAGAACAATAGATGAAAGTAGCTCGATCCAAAAAAAATAAAGACAAGGTGAAAACCTCTCAGAAAAGGATGAGATGTCAAGAAAAACTAATTGAGGCGGGAGAGTAGAAATGGCAGGAGGTGGATAAGATTAGACCCCAGAAGGGGGAACGATCGAAAAAGAAGAAAGGTTAGCCACAGAAGATAGACCAACCTAGGAAATAAGGAAAGCAAATGGATTTTGAATTTTGAAGCCAATCTAAGCACATAAATGAATCACAACCAAATGAACTCCAATGATAATCTCAAATCCCCCTAGACAATTATCACCTTAGCAACCTTTAAGTCGATTATGCACTCATTTCACAACACATGCGTGACATCAAATAACCTTCAGGTCGGATCGTGGCTCAAAACTAGTCGTCGTCCAAAACTGACCTCCCCATACAA
Source organism: Durio zibethinus (assembly GCF_002303985.1). The sequence goes on along the minus strand of NW_019167949.1, from coordinate 18,705,719 downwards.
TGTCAACCTTCAACGAAATATGTAGCCATCTGCGCCACACCGAGGACGTCAGTAATAAATTTGGCGATTTGATACTTAGACTGCTTGATGGGAGGATAGAGTGTTAGGCACATATAATGGTCAAAAGGGTATAGTGATTTTTTTCCTCTAAAAGCCTTCAGCAAACAACCAAGGGTATCTTGGTCATTTGTGTTGACCTAACATGTCAGGTCGATCTGATATGATCAGTGTCACCTCAGCTTGACCCTATTGTCACAGGTCTAGACTTAAGCTCCGAACCCGCACGACTCCGAGATCCGAGCATTCACCCTTTCGACATCCTAGATCAGCCTTCTTGCCACAGTTCACACCCTTGTGAGGTATTGTCCACTCTGGCCCCCCCTGGCCTTACAGTTTTATCCTACAAAAGGTGCCTCACAAGGCGGAAGTGGTGTGAACCCTTATATACCCAAGTGACCCTCTTATTATGTTTGATGTGAGATTCAAGACTTTTCCTTAGGTCCGTGACATTCTCTCGCACCTAACCTCGTGACGCTCTCGTCACGGAGGCTGGCCACCCTGCCTACCTCCCTCGAGGGGCTCGACGTGGATCGAACAATTTAGGGTTGGCTCTGATACTACTTATCACGGGTCGAGACTTAAGCTTTGAACCCGCACGGCTCCGGGACCCGAACATTCACCCTTCCGACATCCCGGATCAGCCTGATCGTCACAGTTCACACCCTTGTGAGGTATTTTTCACTCTGGCCCCCTTGACCTCATGATTTTATCCTACAAAAGGCGTCTCACAAGACGGAGGTGATGTGAACCCTTTTATACCCCAGTGACCTTCCTATTATGTTCGATGTGAGATTCATGACTCTTCTTTAGGTCCGTGACACTATCCTAATTGTCCCCTTTTTTATCCCTTTCAACTTACCTATAAATATGAAGACTTAGGCACCATGAAGCCACATTCATCCCATTCATCTCTCTTTTTCTTTCTTACTTTTTTACTTTTTTCCCAACCTGATCTTCACTGACTTATGCGTTGGGATGCAAATGCAAAAAACACCCCATGCCTTTGCCTCTAACTGTCATTTCCTTATACATTTACAAAAATACTCTTAAGTCTGATCTTAGCACCAATAGGTACATAAAAGATATAACTGGTAATCAAACAATCTCTATACAACAAGCTTGAAACCCATATCGAGATCTCCTTACAGCAGGAAAAGATATCTCAAAACCTCTCACGGTGGAACAGGAAGCCCATCTTTGCTCAGGACAAATACCAGAGAGAACAGTGGCTACCTTAGCCAACCAGTTGGGCACATCCCCTCTTTGACTTGGTTAGCTACCTAATCAGCAGCCATCATGCTAGTTCTCTTGATCAATCTAAAACGTTTTCACCTTGTTGTACTTGGGGTACATCACTACTGTTCTTGTTTTTCCCTATCAATAATATTCATTACTTAGGCAAAAAATATCTGAATGCATCCCTCAGTTTAGAATTAAACATATAGATTGTTTCTTACTTTTAAGATTAAACAAATTATTTTATATAAATTAAGATTAAACATTATTTGAAATTTACAATTAAAGATATAGTTTAATAAATAAATTGTTATTATTTTATTAAAGTCTAAAGACGTAGCCAAAGTTTATAAACGTTTTTCTTTATATTAAATTAATAAAATTACTTTATTATTTTTAAATAAAAATAAAATGAGAAAAATAAAAAGATAAAATTGTTAATACCAATAAAAAAAAAAAAAGAAGTTGAGATGGTCACTGCAGTGGTCGACTAGATCCTCAAACTCCAGCAACAAATTGGCGTAAATAATGCCACATCACAATATCATTTGGATTATAAGCAGCTGTTAACACATCTTTGTATCAACTACACCTCCAGTGTGAGTGCTTTGCATTCCAAACTTACCCTATATCATCTATTATAAACCTTAGTTTCCAATTAGGAGTAATGTGATAGTTGTATTTTCTGAGCCTCCTTTCCCTTCTTTTCTTTTTTTCTTTTTTTTCTTATATTTTACTAGTATATTATACCACAGGTTGCATGCAAGCCTTGCTTAATCTACTGCAATTTCAGAAGGAAGAACACAAAAGAGAAACCAACTAAGAGCAGGCATTGTAACTGCCAAACGAAAGAAAAAACCAAATTCCAAAAGTGAATGCTCCATAAAGCATATTTAAATCGATAATATAAAGATGATTATGCCACAGCTGCTTAACAAGAAGAGCCAGGAAGAGCTAGAGGTACAAAATTTCCATGGCTTCTCCGTTCTTTGAGCACTCAATGATGACATGTAAACGCTCAACAACATATCTACCAGTAACCTCACAAAAGCAATGAATCCAAAAACTATGCTTACAGCAAATACTGCAATGGCCTTATTCTCCATTGATATCTGCTTCTCCCCAACTTTTTCAACTTTCAACCTGAAATTAGTCGCAATTATCAGCACTTAGATACAGATAAAACCAACATAAATCCCACTAAACAAATTTTCAAAATTATGTAACTTAATTAGAAATTAAAGCATAACAGATTTGATGCAAATAGCCTCCTGGGCAAGGAGTCAAATGGTTTTCTTCGATGTCGACTTGATTCAAGGTTTCACGTTCTAACCACGGTTCTTCCTTCTTTTACATGATATACATATATTTGGACATAAATGAAAGTATGTGCAATCATACATACAAGACCAGCTTCTTTACTTCTCTACAACCACGTTTCCTTCTGTGTATTTCAAATTCTAGCATGTCATATTAATCAAAAACCCAATATATTTCAAAGATCCCATTTACTGTTCTATTTGTATCTTTAACAGGCTACTAAACACTTATTCTTTCTCTGCATGTTTATGGGTTTAGTGCTCCATCTCATAAGATGTTGCATCAAAATGCAAGTATCATTAGTTTTCATATCCTACTAGAAAGTATTCCATAAAAAGCCCTCAGTCATTTTTTTTTTTTCAGTCCCTTACTAGCTACCCCACATAGCACCAGCTAGAAGTCTATTTCTGCTTTTATCATTGTCTTCTATCAGGAGAAATCTCTAGAAATAGGAAAGGCTGATTGATGCAAGTAGCTTAGGCCCAAATATTTCAAGAATCCCCAACTCCAAGAAGAGAGTTTGTTAAGTTGTGTGCTAAGGCTTTGCTTGGTGGTAGGAAGGATAGAAAAGAACAAAAAAGTAAAAAATGTTTAATCTAATGGATAAGTTTCATAACTACTTTTCTACTTTATAACTTAACCATTAGATTAAATATTTGTCCATCCTTATCCATTTTCTAACTTTTTACCAAGCAAAACCTAAATGTTAAGTGACCCAAAAAAAAAACACCAAGAAAAGACAACCAAACCAGTGCAACAATTGATTATCATACATGATATTACAAGTTTGGTTCAAATTGATTTTGGTTTTTTATACCTAAAATACTGTAAAGTACAAACCAATAGTTTTCATATACAATGAAATATTCTTTTACTATTTCAAATATATATTCATAGAAAACATAAAATTTAGAAAATAGTAACTGTACAAAACTTCAAATTTTATGAAATGAGATAAAACATTACCATATTATTGAAATCACCTTTTAAAAGGTTTTGTTCAGTTATAAGCTTTCTGTTATCTTAATTCAGCTCAATTGTCTGTTATTCACGGAAAGAAGAAATATGTCAACTTTATGTTATCCCAAAACTTGTACTGAAGCAAGCCAAGTGCACCTTATTCATCAGTATGCTTATCATTTAGAATAATTTTGAAATAATAAACAAATGCCGCAGTCTCATTGCACAAATTAAAATGCAATGAAACTTGAGCAAATTAATCATTAATGGATAGAACCGACCTGAGATCAGCATTGTCTCGGAGTAAAGCATCCAACTGAACCGAAACCAGAGATTTCCAGGAAGCAACCTCACCAACATCTTTAGCCTGATAAGAGGGAAAACAAAACGATTACAATGAAATCCACCTGACTTAAACAAAATAACCATTATTGAATCAGCGAAGAGTTTTACATACAATGATCTTCTGGCTGTCATGGAGATCTTTTATATTTGATTTAATCTTCTCTAGAAGTTTATCTTTTTCTCGTATATCTTCGTAAAATTCTTTAAAAATATTGCCATATTTGGAATTCAATTCTTCTAAATACCGCTCCAAAACAGATAAATTTAAGTCTAGAGCTCGAACTTTCTGCATCAAAATTTTTAGAACACTGTCTCCAGGCACTCGGCCAACTTGTTGATGACGAATTTCTTCGACCGGATTGGGAACAATATTATTTGTAACATCAAGTTGCACTTTCGAGTTTTCTACTAAAGACTCAGATCCCATTTCCTTGAATGAACTTTGATGAACATCATCGCGATGAGTGGACTCCAGATGTGAAGGCATTTGTTTCTGATCATGCACTCCATCCTCAGGTGTAAACAGATTATCCTGAACAGAGATCAAATCCTCCAGCATTCTCTCCACTGCATCCACTCCATACACTTCAATAACACTCAGGGTACAATAAAATTCAGAACCATAATGGCTCAGAAGGTTTAACTTCAAATACCTCACCCATTTTGGTTCCTGAAGAACAAATCTCTGAGCAAGCTTCACATTGGTGGCAGTAAAGTTCCCAAGCTTAATCCAAACATCTGTAGGAAAAACCAAACTTCCAAGCAACTCAAATTCTTTCAAATTAGAAGAGTAATGCTCAAAATTTGCTATTTCAATGGTGTCTACTAAAGTTTCTTCTGAAAGTTCTATAACAACAAATTTCTCTTCTGCAGAACAGGGATTCCTTAGGTACTTGTCCTTGTCTCTGCCTAAGATATTAGAGGCACCCTTTGCTTCCTTGTTATATACCAGGACCTTCGCTCCTTTTGACGCGGAGGCATAATTGTATTCTTTACCCCCTGGCTCCAATCTATGTATTACTCCTGTCTGACCAGTACCAGATTTACTTCTAGAAATGAATGCTCGGCTCTTGAATTCGTCAAGACCAAGAGGCACAGCATGGGACAGTCTATCAGACTTTGGAGAGCTATTTTCAGATTTTACACCTGCAACAGAGCTTTCAGCATCATGTTGCTCAAGAGTAGAGACATGATTTTCGTTAGCTTCACTTGCAGGTGATTCAGCATAAAGAGCTGTGGTCTCAGCACCATTTGTACAAAAACCATCATGAGAAGAAGAAAAGCCAGATTCGTCTGCCAACCATTGACCAGGAGAATCAGAATGTTCATCGTGTCTCATCTTAGCTTCATCCCAAGTTGATAAGCCAAGGACTACAGATCCACCTATATTTAATAAAATAACAGAATTACTAGTAAGAAGACACGTAAAAAGCTTTCCAGCAATTAAACATTATACAAACAGTGGATACAGAAAAAGACCCACATTTTGTAATTTTCTAGCAAGAATAAATCAGAGTCTCAGGCAGAATTCCAAGAATAACATGAACAGTAAATAATTTTACTATCACGAGAGAATCAGAGAAATGAAACCTTGATAAAACAGCAAAGTTCAATGACAAAGACAATTATAATAAGCATTTCAGCTCCAAATTAAAACATTAATACTGATTCAGGATACAGATTAGGAAAATTCGAACGAAGTGTAATCGCTCAAAACTTATTTCCTCTTCTAGAGAATTCATATGAAATAAGAACTACTTTCAAGATTTGTCAATAAATTTGATCTAAAAGTAGTCAACAAGCTCATTACAGACGGGTTAAAAAGACAGATAGAAGAGACACTCAAATAAACATAGAAGAACTAGCATTACAACCTTAAAATATTATGCAGAGTAGCCATGTGATGAATTGGACTTTCCAATCAAGCAAAGATTAATCTAAGAGTAATCACTGCAAATCCATTTGATCCACCATGATGAAACCAACACATTTAAGAATGGCCCCATGGATGCACAATAATTATGTTTGTGGCAGATGTGGATGTACACAATCCATTTGAACAAGAAATCTAATACAAGACGAAGCACAGACACACACACGCGCGCGCACAGAGAGAGAGAGAGAACAATAAAAATTTCATACAAGATGACAATTAACTTTGCTCTGAATTGAAAAGGCTTACCTCTATAACCATCACCATGACAAAGCCACAAGCTGAAGAGGGAGAGAATTCCCCACAAAACAAAAACCAAAGACAGAGAAACCTTGTAGAAGCGGCTCCTTCCAGTAACAACCACGTCCAAAGCTCTTCTTTGCAGAAGAGCTGTACGTGATCTCTGCATAGCACATCAATCCAGTCTGCCGCAGACTGCAACGCAAGTGTAACAGGTAATAGTAAAAAGAGAATATAACTTGTAGATTCAGCAAAAAGACTATTACAAAAGCTTCAATCCAAATAATTCAACGATTGCTTCAAAGTTAAACTTCAACCACCAATCAAAGATCAACAAATACCCCAATCGAATATCTAATATTGGGTATACACAAATCAAACCAAGAAATTCTCTCTAATATACTATTGTAAAAGAAAAAAGCAAATACATGATTATCAATTTGATTTGAATTTGGATTTCTATATGTAAATCAAAAAAAAAAAAAATTACCTACTTTTGTTTATTCTCTTTTCAGCAATTTTCTCAGCCACCACCAAACAACTTAAATCCTTCAAAAAAGAGAGACAGAAACCCTTAATGAATAGCAATCAACAAGTTTTAGTTGAAAATTCTTCGAAATTCAAATTGCAAAGTGTAGATCCAATCTTAGAATCATTCAACAAATATTATTTAATTAAAATAAAATCATTCATTAACAATATATAAATCTAATCACCTGAAGAAATTCATACAGAAAGAAGAAGAATATTTGTTTGATGTGAAAAATAAAGAAGAAATCATCTGTTCAGAGAAGGACGTCAAATAGAGTATAAAAGAAGGAATGTGTCGATGAGAAGTAAACAAAAGAGAGCATCGAAACGGCGTGGTTTAAGGCGACAGTCCGCGTAGTGTGATCCCATCGGTCGCTCTTTTTATGGTCATCATTTTGGTAACGGCATGGTCTGTTTTCAAAATCAAATTAAAAAGATAAACCCTTCTCTTTCTCAGATCTCTTCTCTTTTATAATATATTTTTTTAATTTTTAAGTAATAGAAGTAATAGTAGGTGGACTTTGACGGGAATATTTGTCGCTTAGTAGAGGAGCAATCATCTTGGGTTTACCCAATCATTTCCCTTTAGCAGCTTTCATGAGTTGTGGAGATAAGAGATATATACATATATATATATATATATATATATATATAAATGCATACGAAATAGGAGTCAATTATAAAATTTTTTTATTTTATATATTTTTTAATTTTTTAATTTAATAAATTTAAGAAATAACAAAATAAATAAAATAAAATAATAGTTTATTGAAACCAATAATTAAAGAATTTACATCATATAAATTAATCTATCTTTATATATATTATATATAAATATATAAAAATTAAAATTTTTTACAAAAAAAAATATCTAATGTGGATATCTTATGATATTGACATGTGGAGAAGTTTTGTCAATCGTCTCATGCCCTGTATTAATTATATTTATTCATATTTATTTATTTTTAAATTAATATGAATTGATTTGATTTTATAAAAAATTTAAAATATTTTAATGCATTAATTATATTTATTTTTTTTAAAATTTTCAATTCACTTACCCTTTGTTTTTAATAAAATATCTTAAATTATAAATCAAAGCTAAATTAATGATATGTTAAAATTAAATAATTTTTTAATGCTTCAAAGAATTAATAAATACTATAATTACAGTCATTAAATTTTTTTTTTATGATTCAAAGAACTTCTATTGAAATTTAATTAGAAATATTATAAAAAATTTAATAACCACTATAATTATGGTCAATAATTGATTCCTTAATCAATTATTTAATACATTCATATTTGATTAAATATGATTTGAATAACAGATTTTATTCATGTATAAATATATATATATATATAAATAATATAATGATTTTATCTATTTATATAAAATTAATGATACATTATAATGTTAGATTTTTGTTTTTATTGTAAAATCAATCGTACGCTATAATGTTAGATTTTATGAATATGAGTTGTGATCAATAAGCTTTACATCCCATTTTATATATTATATAAATATATAAAAATCAAAACTTTTGATAAAAAAAAAAAAGAAATAGTTCAATGTGAATAGCTTACATTTTTTATACGTGGATGAGTTTAAAAAATCACTATGTGTTCTCTAATAAATGTATTTTATTTATTTAAAATATTTTTATTATTTTTTATAATAACATTTTTATTACTTAAAAATAATTAGTTAGACTAAATTAATTACATTTATTACCTTTTAAATATCCAATATTTTACCTTATATGAATAAGTTAAAATTAATTTTGTCAATAATACAAATAAAAATAGAAATTAAATGAAAAGCTAATTATTCATGAATATATTTCCACATCTTCTAATTACTCATAAAAAAATTATATGAAATTTAATGTATTATTTAAGGAAAGAGAAATTAACCATTTAACGGGTTGATAATAATGATTTCATTAAATTAGGGAAGATTTTATTTTCTTTTCTAAAAGTAAAGATTAGGCAAAATTTTAGAATTTGTAATTTTGAAGGAAAAATCACATTAATTCCTTTTTAATACATCTACGATAATGTCTCTTGATAATAATATAAATCTAAATATTCTTTCAAAAAAAAATTAAGTAAATTGAATTTAGCTATTCTCTAACTTTGTTTTACTGCAATTTTGTCACTATTTTCTTATAAAAACTTGATTTTTTAGTCTTGTTTGCTTTTTTTTGTAAATTTATTAAGGTTTTACTTTTTTTTTTTTGTGCAATTGTTAGGTTTTATTTTTAGAATAACAATTTTATCAACTATATATTTTAGTATATATTTTTTTTTAATAATTTATAATATAAACGCAAATATTTAATATTTTCTATATATATATTAAATGTGATGTTGCTAGATAATTCTTTTCTTTTGCAAGGTGTTAGTTAGCAAAGGCTTAACGATTTTATTTTATTTTAGGCGATTACTTCATAAGATTATGTTAATTTGCAAGACTTTACAATCAGACACCAATGACGATTGATTAATTTGGATGCTACTATACTTTGTGGCTATGCATTAGTTGGAAGCCAAATTATAAAGATTTTTAGATATTGTATTGTAAGCCAAGTTGACCTAAAATGATATAGTGAACTATAAGTAGCAAATATGTATTGGTTTCAATTTAAAATGGAAAAAAATATTTTCTAAGTTTATAGTGAATGAAGCTTTAGGTGATTTAAGGGATGTTAGTTTATAATTTTTACTAATCTTATAAAAATGGAATAAATTTCTTAATTTTGTAAAATATACCACTTATTTCATTTAACAAGTCTTAAAATTTTGGAAAAAACTTAAAATACAATTGACACTCTTATACCCAATTTTCTATATTCTTTTATATTTTCTTTTTTAGATAGACATTCTTAATTCAATTTTTTTTTTAGATAGACATTTCTAGATGTCATATTAATATGCCGCTAATTCACAACAAAAACACACACAATATTGAAATAAAAATGTCAATGGTTTGGTTTTAATGTAAGTTCAACTCTTTTAGAATACCAGATATATATATATATATGTATATTAATACTACTCCATTCATTCGAAAAAAATATACATACAATTAAGTTTTAAATTTAATATATTAACATTACAAAAAAAAGGTCCTACAATTAATAACAACTTTTATTTCCATATTGATTTTTTTAAAACATGCAACTTTATCTAATTAATTATTTATATGTCCCCTTAAAATTAGGAGAATATATATGATATTTGATTTAAAATAGTAATTATATCTTAGATATTCAATGCAAATTCACGACCTTGAAAGGAGTGAAGAGTTTTTAATTGTTATAAGCAAAAATGGAATTGTTGATTTTGTCTATTCCTTTAGAGAAGCAATTATATTGTTGATTCTTTAATAAAGATGGGAGTGGAAAAAAATATAATTATTTTATACCTATTGGTAGTAGAGTCCAAGGCAATTAGATTATATGTATTATTTTTTTTAGAAATTAGATTGTATATATTATTATGTGTTATTATAATTATTTTTTTGTTTATGCATTTGAGCCTTATCTAATAGGATTCTTAAGTTTCATAATCCTTTGGTTTTATGAATGAAATTATCTTTTTTATTAAGATATATCTTGATTTAAGATAATAACATTTTTGTTATCTTGGTTATAACATTTCATATCTTGATTTTTTTGTATTTAAGATAATAACATTTTTGCTACTAAACTTTGAGCAAAATTTTATTTTTTACCCTTGATCTAGGGGTGATAACGGTTCGAATAAGATCGAATTTGATTTTATTTTTTTAGATAATATATACAATTATGAATTTTTAAAATCCAATCATAATTGAAACTGAACTTCCATCTATCCAAACCGAATTCTACCAATTTGGTTCAACAATTTTTTAAACTTTTTTTATTTTTTTTATTATTTTAATATGATTTTTAATATATTTAAATAGATTTAGGTACAAAATAATTATTTTTATTTTATAAAAATTTTAAAAAATATATGAAAAAGCCAATAAAAATATATAATTTGGTTTGGTTCGATTTTTTTCAGTTTTTCACTTCTCGATCCGAACCTAATAAATATTTAATATACAAACTTAATCTGAACCGAATAAGAAAAAAATCGATCTAAACCTAACCAAACATTACTGTTTCAAATCAATTTTTTATTTTTTATTTTTTTCTCACCCCTATCTCTATCTGCCACACAGATACCAGCTCACTTCATCCACATGTCATCCATGTCATGCTAGCTGGCATTTATCATCCATTTAGGTGGTTATATAGTTGAAAGGATAAAAATAGGTGGTTATTTGCTGGCGTTTGTTGGCTTAAGTTAGCTTTGTTGGCTAGCGTTGATAACTAAATCAGAACAGTACACCAATTTTAAGCACCATTAACATGAAAACTTATGAAAAAAATACATGTATTTGTAAAGATAAGTCTTATGATCACGATTTGCATATAGATCCTAAGTATGAATCTAGTAATATTAGCATAAGTAGAACTGTAAATGGTTTAATAGATTTAACTTCTTCTTTCTTTCATAAATTTTTTGTAAAAATGGATACTATAGAAAATAAAGTAGATTTGCTTGTAGAAAAGATGGACCAAAGACATGTTCCTTCAAACACATCTACAAACTTTGGACCTATTTATTATGGTAATATTATGATGAATGATGAAAAACCTTCATCTTCCTTAGCAAAAAAGAAACAAAAAAAACTTAATTTCGACTCTTATAAATATATAATTGAAAAATTTAAGTATAAAATGGAAAAAACAGAAGATTCATAACAACGGATTGAGTATCTTCAAACTATAGAGACCCTTTATGAAGAACATAAAGGAATCTTTATTAAGTATAATTATCATTATATGCTTAATTATGACACAACCGGTGTTAGTAGTAATGAAGCAAATAATGATTTAATAGTTGATAATTTTGAAATTCTTGTTACTAACCTAGTAGTAAAGGATGAACCAGTTTCATCAGATGAAACTACATCAAATGATACCGATAGTTTTGAAGATCAAATCGATCTAGAACCAATCAAATTCCTATCCCTCAAACAAAGAAAAGTGGGAAGAGAAAAACATCAGAAGTTTTAACCTAAAAACTGATGATTTGTTAAGATTTCCAGATCATAAAAATCTTTTATATCAACCGTATGAAACACATGTCGTTAATCCTAGTTATATCACTTATAACCAAGAAAAGATAAAATAAACTTCTGGATCTGGCCAAACAAGTCAGGTTAAAATAGAAACCCTTGTCATCGATTCGTTAAACAAATGAACAATTGCTCAAGATGGTACTTTTTGGATCTAACCAAAGTTCCTCTCAAAGACTATGAAAAAATCATAGACGATTAGGCACAATCCATGTCTATTGTTGTCACAGGATACAAAGATCAGTGGAACAAAGAACTATTCCTCAATTATTGTTGTGGCACTTGGCACGTCCTACAATTTATCAAACTTCTCTCACCATGGGATGAATTATGTTCATAAAATTATCCTGTTTATTTAGAATTAAAATTCAAAATAGTTCATGCTGCCAATCCCAATATAAAACTCTATGATACTCTTGGATATAGAATACACTATGTTCAGAGTCAGATCTTAAAATACTGCCTCAAGCAAAAAGCTACGAAGTAGGTAAAATTCAAACTTTCATATAAACAATGTACAAAGATTTTGGAAAATGAATTTGAATTTGGTTGCAATAATCAACCTTTTTCAAAACAGCATCGTTTTAAGAAAAAACGAAAACATCTTTGGAAAAAGTGGAAACCCACAACAGCTTTTAAGCCCAAAAAAGGTAAATTTATTGTTAAAAAGAAGAAAAAATCTTCTAAACTAAATTGCAAATGTTTTCTTTATGATCAAGAAGGTCATTATGCCAACCGTTGCCCTAATAAAGGGAAAAGTGCAACGAAAATGATAAAAAAACTTGATGACAATTTGCTTCAAATTTCTTTTGCTGATGAATTATCCGACGAAGAAATCTATTATGAAATTTTTTCAAAAAATTGCAAATGTTTTCTTTATGATCAAGAAGGTCATTATGCCAACCGTTGCCCTAATAAAGGGAAAAGCGCAACGAAAATGATCAAAAAACTTGATGACAATTTGCTTCAAATTTCTTTTGCTGATGAATTATCCGACGAAGAAATCTATTATGAAATTTTTTCAAAAAATTGATTATAGTTCTTCTGACAATAAATCTGATTTTATTTTTATACTGAATACTAAATCTAACCCAGACAATGTTTCAGTTGCCTCTTCTACAGGTACAACAACTACCATTGAAGAAGGTATGGTTAAACTCAAAAATATTATGAGAAAAACTCATTCTATTTTTGAAGAAAAATCTTTACTTAAAAAATTCACATGCATCAACCAGTTTTAATCCAAACCTAGTTTTACCCCCAACTAATGCTTTTAATCATCAACAAGATGATGATATAGAGAGTATAATAAGTAATCAATTTTTTTGTACTCTTTATCGAAGTTTTTTTTCAGGATTTCACAATACAAACAATACAAAAAACCTACAACGAGTAAACAGTATGCACCATTAAGGTAATACAGATAATGCTCAAATTCTTATACTTGCAGAAGATAATTAATCTCAGCAATGTATAGGTGATAACCAATCGTATTATCATTCTGTCAATTTTGTGTTATATTCACACACTTCTTCTTCTAGAAACACTAGAACTGAAGAAATTAAAATGTTTCATTTTATAAATAATTTTCGTTTATTTGCACCAGAAACAATTTTATTCGCCAAAAAGGTTCGATATTATACTTATATACAAGGTTATTTTTATTTTCAAAACTATAAACCATATAGTTTAGATATTTTGATTGACACAGGAGCAACAATCTCTAGCTGTCAACCTAATGCTTTGCCTTCAACCAAATGGCAACCCATGAAGTATCTATTATAATAGTAGGTATTGATGATAAGGAAACCATTGTTAGCTTAAAAGCTAAAAATATTTTTATTTCCTTAAATGATATTAAGTTTATAATTCCTAAAATATTGTGTTTTCCTAACATGCATGGAGACATCTTGTTAGGAAATAATTTTATTCATAGAATTTCACTCAAAATTTAGGAATCTCATATCTTATTATCTCGTATTTACTAGAAAAGAATTATCCATTTATAAACTAGTAAAAACATAATTATTTTTTTTATCTTGATCCTAACACTTATAATTGCCAAGTTCTTTAGGTTATGAAAGATATTTGTCCACAACATAATATGTACATCTAACCAAAAACATATTAAAAGCATAAAATTTTGCATTCAAGTCAATCAATGGAAGTTGACTTCTCAAATTAACAAAATTAGGTAAGAAAAAGTTGTCCACTGATACACATTGATCGATTAACAAGCCCATTATGACCCTAATAATGGTCAAATTTGGGTTAATTTTAAGTAAGATCACAATTTGGGCTTAATTTTTGGATTGAACCAACCCAATGAAGGCCACAATTGGCAATCACAATTACCGATCAATTGAAAGAGTCCAACTTGAGATAAGAGTAAACTTAGACAGAATTTGAGAATTTTTGGACCAATCAATCGACATTAACTTTTATTGATAGCTAGCAAGTGTTGGGTAAACATCCATAAGATAATTCATTATAATTATCTCCAAGATAAATCTAAGATAATTATCTCGATTATTTAACTGAATGAGAGATAATCCTCTGTTTATTCCAAAATGCCCCCAGCATTTAACTATAAATGGCCCATTTCATTTCTCATTCTAACACAGCTTGAGCAATTCGCTTCCTCTTTTCTAAAAAACCCTTAATTATAAGCTTTTAAGAAGTTGTTTCCAAAGTTTTGGGAAACTTTCTTTAAACTATTCATTTTTAATCTCAAAAAAGCCTTCTTTAATTATTTATAATCCCTAAAATAGCCTTGAGCCTCAACTAAAGTCCTCAAATTATCCTAAACCTCAACTTGACAAAATACCAAAACTTGAAATTTGCCCTCAACCAAACGGTACATATCTTGGCCAATTGCCACTAGTTTTTCATAACCCTTATTTCACATCCATTTCACTAGCTGCTACCATATCAACACCAAACTTTGCCTTTACCATCCCAAAAAATCACCTACAACCCCAACATCAAATCAACCCCTTATCAGCCACCTTAAATCCTTCAAGCAAGGGTAATTCATCCTTTAAATTATCAAAAAACCATTATCTACACCTTTAAGATAATCCATTCAACACCAAGTCTTCCATTCTTACCAAAACTTTCCTTAAACCCATTCCAAAACCAAAATTCTCCATATATCCATTCCAAACATTCATAAACTTTTCTAAATTGCTCACTAAAGCCCTCAAAGTCTCAAAACTTAATTTGCTATAAAAACATACTCAACAATCTAACTTGTGCTTTGAGCACATAAACTAACCGATCAACCTTAAGATCTTGGAAATTCAAAGATTAATTAGTTGACACATGTTGTTATTAGTTGATCTCCTATCAGTCTAATGTCATTGAAACTACCTAACACCACTAATTAACTTGGAACCAAACTCACTACTATCAATCCATTCATCACCATAACGGTCTAAATACCTCCAAATTCTATATCAAGCGATCCACTAAAGATATTATCTAAAATTACGCATTTTAGGTCTCCTCTATCAAATTATAAACTTGTTGACATATTGTCTATGATCATGAATCATGTAGTCTTAGAAATACATTATGATATGTCAAATAATCAAACTTAGGACATATTTTACTATTAAAGGCAATGGATATTTTTCATGTAAATCTACCTTTACTATCTCATGAATTATCCTATCATATAGTCTACGTATACGAATAGGTTGTACTAAATATACCCTCGAGGCATCTAATAAACTGCCATTATGATAAGCCATTTAGCATATATGACATCTCATGCTTCTCTAGTTACATTTTCTCACTCTATATTATGGTATGAATAATTATGTTTGTATAAATATGATTGATGACATGGTGTATACACCATTTGGTGGTTAATAAACCAACCACCCAAGATTGCCAACCCATATATATCTTTCTATATGCATGCATAAGGGTGTAATGGAGTTGAGCTGATACGCTATAAAGCTTGACCTTAACTTGAAAATTAAAGTTTGAAACTCAACTCAAGCTAGATCAAGTTTAATTTTTCAAGTTCAAACTCAACTTAAGATAAAGCTTGAGTTAAACTCAAATTCGCTCGATTAAGTTCGAATCATAATAAAAAATTTTCCAAATTTGATTAATATAAGTAAAATGTTGCTTAGTTCTTGCCCATTAATTGTCCCATTTGAACTTTCTATCAATCACATTTGTGCAATGTAACTCTTTTTTTTTTAGAACAACTTCTAAGAAAACCAATGCTCTACCTACATAAGATATGCAGTATGTGCAAAATCTCTTATGTAAAATGATTCATCAACTAAACCAAAAATTGTTTAAATTAATTTATTGTATCATTTCAAAAGCATAAGTTAAATTCAATAAATCACATCCCAAATTCCCAACCCACCTAAAATCATTTTAATAATCACTAATATTAAAGCCCCACTCAACCACTACAAATTAACCCCAAATTTTAACATTTATTTAGAAAGTAACATTGACAAGTGTATTAACAGTTGCATTGGAGGAAAAGTGATCTATTATACCTTAAGTATTCAAGATAAGAGCTTTCATCATAAAGTTACTCATCTGGGGATAAGTTGCATTTTGTTGTATTGATCTAGATTCAAATCCAATAAAAAGGTACATTTTTTATTTTGAAGTTTTTAACCCTTTTTGCTTGAGCACAAATCTCAGTATTTTGATTTTTTTCAACCAAAATAAGGATACCCCATGAGTAGAAAATGACAACCAAGTATTTTCATTCCTTTCGATTATTAGTCGTAAGTGGTAAAGAAAGATATGAATGCTGGTTATGGCATTGGAGTAAAAGTCATCGATGGAGGAATATGGAATGAAGTAGTAAACCCCGTTAGCTATTGGTCTTACTATTTTAAGAGAGTGAAAGAGGGATAAAGTAAATGTATGAAATTGATTTAGGGATTTTTTGTTTGGTCTAGGGGCATGGAGCAAAATTATAATTTCATAATTAAAATAATAAAATATATATTAAAATAAAAAAACTCAATTAGGCTTACGAGCCACTTGAGTTGAGTATTAGGATGCTTGAACTCTACTTGTTCGATAAGTTGAGCTACTTAAGCTTGAGTTCATGATGATAATGATCGAGTTAAATTCAATTTTTTTTTAAATTAAACCTAAATAGTTTACGAGCACAAGTATATCATTTACACCCCTATACATGTGTGACAATGCAAGGCATATACATTGTTCATATTTCAACTTATTCTTCTAAACGATGGATGGATTACAAATTAAGGTGATGGAGCTATATTAATAAATGACATCCATTATGATAAAAAAAATATTTATTAGAAAAGAATTATCATTTTGTAAAACTAGTAAAAACAAAATTGCTTTGACTATTTTGATTGTAACAGTTGTAATTGCCAGGTTCTTTTGGTTATGAAAGATACATGTCAACTCTATAATATTTACATCTAACAAAAAACATGTGTATAGAGCTTAGCTTACATGTACATCTTACTTTAAAAATGGATAAAGTTAAAATTTATCATTCCATTTATGAACACACATCACATTTATCATTAATTTTTAAATTGATTCAATTTAAAATTTTAAAAAAATGGTCAACAAGTTATCATAACATATAAGTTTGTAGAGTTGATCATTAGACATAAGACATGGAGTCGTCACTAATCTTTTTTGTTTATATACAATTGGTCATCTCACTGAATTTGTCCCCTTTTTAAAAAGATCCTAAGCTTACCTCAAGTTTCTTAAAAGAGTAGACTCTAGTTTATGAAACCAAATTAGGTTTGGGAGTATGGTTATCTGTAAGAAAGATTATAATACCCTTACAACACTCATGCAAATGATGGTACTAGGTAGTTTTCATGTTATTCATTTAGCCTAAAAAACATAAAAATCTCAAAATAATTTAGTATTATAAATTATTCTTAAATGGCTTTAATATTTTGACAAAAATTTAAAAATATTTTCTCACTTCAAAAGTATTTAAGAAAATGATTTTTTTCTCTTAAAAGGACTCTGTCGTCGAACTTAAAAACTTCGGCAAAACTTCAATTTTAATTGGAATCTTTGATATTAGAAAGTACTCTTAAATTACTCTAATATTTTGATAAAAATTTAAGAGTATATCATCACTAAAAAATTTACATAGAAATTACAAATTTTTAGTAATTCCATCACTGGAATTTTCAAATTTTAATTTTATCTTTTCAAAATTTTAGAAAAAAATTGACATTTGAATTTTTTTTCCTAATCGTTCAAAATTTTATCTTAAGAGAATTTTGATATTTCAACTTTTTTCTTAATTTAAAAAAAAAAAAACCATACCTTAAAGAAAAATTGAAACTTTTTCCTTAATTAAAAAAAATTATCATAAGGAAATTTTGATATTTCATTCCTCAAACTTATTTTTATTTTTAGACCATTTTCAATTTTTAAATGACAAAAAGTTTTAATAAATATTTCTAATCTAAAAAAATTAGAATAGCAATAATATTTTATAATAACAAAAAATATTTTAATTATATTTTAATTTTTAAACATTTTTTATATTTTAAAAACAATCCTAGCCTAAATAGGAAAGCCAAGTAAGAGCTTTAGTTTTGAATTTGACAACTGTGTTTGTCTCAATCTAAGTCTATTGATAATAATTTTATTAATATTTGATGAAAAAGTAGATTTTTTTCTTAAATAGAAATGAGTATGACTATTAAATTTCAAATGAAGATAAGTATGATTTTGAAATAAGCATGAGTATAGAGATGGATAATATAACATTTGCTTTTTACTTATACTCCATGTATTTATATATAATAATGTGTTTTTTTTGTAGGATGACTAATTGTCTGCTGGAAAGTTGCATGGATGGCTGATTTGGAAACGAAAATGATCTGTTACATAAAGAACGATTTAGGGGCAACAAAGGTAGGACTCTAAGACCCTTTCCAACTTTCAAGTCAACAGCGTGCAAGAGATGAGGGAAAAAAAGAAAGCAACTTAAAAATATAAGTCTGATTGATATTCAAAGAAAAAAAATTCTTCCTTAAACTTAACATAATATTAGCATTCTTGCCTTAAAAGAAAAGAAAATTTTTAAAGGTTAAAAAACTAAAAGAATCCTAAACTTTATCACTTTATTTTAATAAATCTATATACTTTTATTTTACCAAAACAAGCCCATATTCTTTGATTTGCATTCAAACATACCCTTATTTCAAACAAAAGATTGAATGATATGTTAAGGGCTTATTTTGATACAAATTAAAGTTTAAGGGTTTATTTGCGTGCAAAGTAAATGTTAGGGACTTATTTAAGTGCAATAAAAATATAAAAACTTATATAAATAAAGTTATAAAGTTCATGGGCTATTTTAGTATTTTAAACTTTTCAAATGTGTTTTACATCAAGCTTTTGTTCTTGAAAAGAAAAATGTATTACGCTATATTCTTTGCAAATATTTGTTCTTGGATTAGAAATTACTTTGAAAGTTGTAATTATAGGATGACGTCAATTTAAAGGCCGAAGACATGATACATGGCATAAAATATTATAATATTTTTTGTTCAACCACCTAATTAATTAGTTTTTGTGGTTTTCTCTTTGTTACTTATTTTATTTTTTCTATATTTATTTCCTCTCTTCTTGAAAAATATATCAAACCTACAGCAAAAATCATCAAAGCAACTAAATGACTTTGACGGCTTAGATCAAGATGTCTTATTGAGATTTTCAATCTGATTCCAATACACTTTCCAATCGCAAAAGATGTGGAGATTTATCCTCTCCATACTCCAAAAGAAGTAAAGGGAAAATCTAACATAAAAGGCATTTTGCCTTTTTCAATATCTTATTTATTAGTAAACTTAAATGAAAAAATAGTCTATTTAATAGATTGAACACTTGGTTGACTTTCCTTTTTCTTAGTCGATTTGGTCTCACAATTAGGTTTTTGCTAAGTGAACTCATGTACAAAAGTCATCTTAACCCATGCATTTTAGGGGCCTTTCCAAATCTAGCATTGTGGAGTCAAATTTGATTTTTGTTGTAGTCATTGAGGGTTATGAGGCCAAATCTAGCTATAAAGGGGGAAAAATTTTATCCAATTACAAATTACCAGTAAAATTTCTTTAATTAATTAACTCAAGAATTTTCAAATGATAATCAATTATCGCCATGTGAAATTAATGACATAATTTAATTTTATCATGTAATTAATTAATTAAATATATCACTTGACAATTGTAGATAAATACACTTGGTTTGACCAATCAGAATTCAAAAACTTATAATGTAAGCAATCAATATTAAAAATTTATTATGTGGCTAATCAAAATTCACCTATGAGTCATCCCATTTATCTCTTAATTAAATTAAAATAATTTTGAGATAAATCCAAAATTTGACCAATCAAATTTCAAGGATTTGGTTGACCATGAAAGAAGTGAATACAAGTAATAAGAAAATGATATAAGGGTTAAGGAAATAGATAAAAATATTGTTTTTCATAGAAATGAGTGGTGCAAGAAAATTCGAAACTATAACTTAACATGATTGTTCTTTTGGCTTTTGATATAGTCGACCCCAGAATTATGGAATATAAAGCTTAATTTGTTATTATTGTTATCAATTTCAAGGATTTATGGCCCATTCAATTAAATTTCATTCACGCGTCATTAGTTTTTTAATATCTAATTAAACTAAAACTATTTATAGATAAAATTTAAGAAGTTGAGTTCTCTTAAAACTCTCTCTCACCTAATAGCCTAGCACCATAAATAGAGTTCTCCTCTAAGTTGTAAGTAACAATTCACAATTTTGAAGAGAAAAGATTTTGAAAACCCAAAACTTTTCTAAAGTTTCAAGAATCAAGATCCAAAGAATTGAAGAAATTTTGAAGAACTAAAAGAACATTTCATTTGGGTTTTAAGAATTGTCAAAAAATTGCTTTTTGATCTTGTGCCACCTAAAGGAATGAGATCAATTTCATTTTTTTTCAAAATCAAGTCAATAAGACCTTTGAAGCTTTCAAAAAACAAGTCATCAAAACTTTTAAAGCATTCAAGGTCAAATCTACTAAACCTTTGAAATAGATTTTTTTTTTGAAAAAGTCACAATTTTCTTTTTTTCACAAGTTTGATAATAAAACTATTATTTAACTCTAATTTTTTCCAATCCAATTTTTGTCTTGAAATTTGTGTGTACACCAGCTATTGCAATGCTAGCTTGGAGGTTTATAGATAGCAATCGACACCAATTTATCTTTCTCTTTGTATTTTAAGTTTTGATTATCCTTTTTGTACACCAACGCTTACTTTTTATGTTTTTGTGTTTTTGTGTGTTTTTAATTTTGATTTTTTATGTTTTGTGTGTTTCATGTTGATTAAAAAAGGATAAAAAAGAAAAGAGAAAGAAAGAAGTTTGAAAAGCAAAAGACAGATGAGAAATGGCAGTCATTATTTTTTGGGGGAGTTTTTTGTGATGTGTTCTTAATAATATTCAATTATTAGTTTTTTAAGCCCATTTGGATTTCACTGCACCTTTTGTACGGTGCGATTGAATTCACTACACCTTCAATTGAATTCAAATATTAATTTCAGTGAGATTTATTCAGTATAAATTTTTCATTAAAATTTTTTTTCAATCACAGTTACAATAATCTTTGTTTTTTAATAACAACTATAATAATTTTTATTACTATTTTCAATTTTACTACAGTCAATATCACTACCCATCTAAATGAAGTCTTCATTTTTTTGTTTTTCTAACGTTTTCTCAATCCAAAGAGATTTTTTTTTTGTTAAAAAAAAATTGTCGATGCTCTTTACTTTTAGGAGTGGATTGATATGTTAATATTGGATACAAGATAAAAAAATTTGAACAAAAATTAATTTAACAGAGTTAGTACTCATTTATCATAATTTATTATTTTATTTTGAGATTTATATTTAATTTCTTTTAAGAATTTGAGGTGATATTTTTTATATTCATCTTATGTGAAATTTGAATTTAGTTGTAGTTATTGTTTTATTTTTTGATGATTGTAAAATAATTTTAAATGTCAAAATTAAAAAGTAAAAAAAATTCTTGTTTCAAAGAATATATATTTTTTGCCTTTTTCTTTTGGCTAAACTCTTTTTTTTTAAAAAAAAAATTCTAAATAGCTTATGGGTCGTATACGTGTTCATTTTATTTATTAACAATCATTTAAATAAGTTAATGGTGCGAGTTTTTCGTGCTCTATTTTCAAATCTAAAAATTAAAAATTTTGATGTGACACAAATAATATATTTTTACTGATGTGAGCAATATGCCAAAGATTTAAGAAAAAGAAAAAAGGAAAAAAAATGAAGCGGGGGAATTAGAAGGAGAAAAGGAGGGAAAGTTTCAATAACAAAAGAGGGAGCGAGAGGAAAGCGGGCAGAGTGTTGGAAATCAAATTTCAAAACAAGAGAGAGATGAAGAGAATAATCGAAGCGGAAGGAGAGGAGGTTGACTTCCTATCAGCGGTTGCGGCTGCAGAAGAATCCGTAGCCAAGCGCCACAAACCCAACCAAAACGACGTCGAGGGAGCCTACATTGCCGCTCTTAGAGGGAGCAGAAGCCGTCTCTGGCAGCAAATTACCCCCCTTAATACTCAGAACAACGCTACTCGGCAGAGCAGAGTTGCTGCTTCTACAGCTGGTGGGTCGGTGGTTCCAGAGAAGAGTTGCCCGTGTGGGTCCGGTCCTTGTTTGGTTCTCACTGCTAATACTCATAGGAATCGCGGCCGCATGTTCTATAAATGCCCTCTTACGCAGGAAAATGGAGGCTGTGGTTTCTTTCTCTGGTGTGACACTTCTTCCCAAACAAATAGCATGAATATGGCTATGGCTACCAAGGTACTTCTTTGCAGGACTTCCCAAAATCATAAAATTTTTTTACATGCCATTTTAGCTTGGTGGTGAGTATATTGTCTAATCGCTAACCTTGTAATGATTGGATTGCCAAGCAGTCTTGAATATTGGGGATGTGCCCAAATGGGTGGTTCCAGCCAGCCCCTCCATGAGTCCCACTGTGGTACTGATGAGGAACCTATTTGCTTTTCTCTAAGTTAGGTGTAATTACTAAATAGTGTAAAATGTGTTGGCCAAAAAAAAGTTTTATGTCCGAGTTGACCAGTCTGAAGGGTACCCTTCTACCTGTTGAAACAGAATGATCCATATGTAAGTTGACAAATTTGATTGCATTCTTATTAAACATGCAAATCAAATAGACTACTTGCTAGAATCTGAAATGCAAGGGAGTAGAGCTCAGATGGGCTACAGGAGGTAATTAATATATTTGCTTTTTGATATACTAGAATGCAATAACATAGCTTTGGCAGTACCTTATTTCTGTTGTAAATAGTCTCTTGTTGTTTGATACAAATAGTGTAGTTAATTTACCAGTGCTAAACTTCTGACTATCCAATGAAGTGAGAAAATGTTGATTGTTTCCTCTGCCATAAACAAACAATGTCAAGGAATTTACTATCATACCAACCAATAAGCAGCAGTGTTAAAGGAGGAGAGATATTGAGTGGTAAGAGGAAACAGGGGGGAGTCATGGTTGTTTCAGCTTGTCCTTAACCCTGCTTGAGCTTTTTTAAAGAACTGAGCTTTTTATCTGCAATAAGCCCTGCTTGAGTTGGCCCAACCTTTGGCTCCAAAATGTACCTGAGGTAGCTTTTTATTATTGGCATAGGCATTTTAAGAATAAGATTAACATGCTGGCTTAAGGCTTTTCTTTGCTTGTAGGGAAGTTCTTGTGGCTTGTTAAAATATTGCAATGATCAAAATGTATCTGCTGATCTTCCTGTTAGTGCTTCTAAAGCCTACTCCAATTTGTATGATCCAAGCAACAACACCAATACCTTAAGAACTGGATCTCTATGCTTCAAATGTGGAAAGGATGGGCATTGGGCGAAAGACTGTCATGTTCCTTGTTCATCTGATTCTCCTGCTGAGTTTGGAGGAAAGTCTATTAAATCTGGCACTTGCTATAAATGCGGTAAGCCTGGGCACTGGGCAAGGGACTGCACTTCAAATCAACACAAGAATGCAGGCAAAAGCACTAGGTAAATCTCTAATTTGGCTAGTTATTAGTTACACTGTAAATTCAAAACATTTCAAGACTGTATGACTCGATGGCCTACTTTCCAACATGGTATTAAGTGCGATATGACTAAGCAGTTATATAAGGTATTGCTTCGCTTGCTTGGTTCTTGGATGTATTAGTTTTAAAGCAAATCCACTATAATTCCATTACATATAGTAATAATTAATAATTATGTTTTAATGGTAATACTTATACCTAATGGTGGTAAAAAATAAATATTTTTGCGTATATAATTCATAATAATTCTTAAGCAATGTAGTTTAAAATCTTAATTCTCATACGTTTAAATTTATTTTCATAACTAAGGTATTTAATGCAAACTCATTGGCATGACATTTTTTAACGGACAATATTAATAACTATATATTTATATTGTTTTAAGTAATAAAAATAAAAGTTATAATTTTTGCAAAAGTAAAATTTTGATACAAGATTGAACACTAAAATCTCGCTCTATTTATCCTTAAATCTATGTTTATGTGAAAATAAAAACAAAAAATGTAAAGATATTTCAAAATCTAACCTTTGTTTTTCCCTTTCTGCTTCTTTGGTTTTTTTTTTTGAAATTGCAACAGAAAGCTCATAATTACTATCCATCATTAATTGTCAGTGAATCATCAAATTAAATAAAAAAAATAGAACCATTTCAAACCACAAAAACTTTGGAATTATACTTTGGAACTCAATTATTTCACCAATTTGTCAAATATTGACCAAAAATTCATCTTACATGTGCAATTGATAAATTCGTAGCAATTTGGCTGACGAACATGGGGACTGGTGTTTTGCTTTGTTCAGTTTTTTCCCCCTAATAACGGATATTTGTGATGTTCAATTGCTATCAAAATTAAACATGCACAACAAAATTTGTAATAATCAATAAATAAACACATCTTGGGTGCTCAATGCTTGTCATGGAGTAATCTAGAAGGAATCATGGAGGATTCTAGGGGCCGATGATGAAGGAAATAACAATCACTGCAAAGGGAAGGGTAAATTTCAATAGGGGAGTTCTATTTATACCTTATTTAATGTTATATACAGCCTACTTTTAAATACACCTCATATTTAAAACTCAATTTCTTATTTTTACTAAATATACCGCATCCTCACTTTTTATTTTTCATTCTTACCCTTTCTTTCTACTTCTCTTTTCATTTTTTGAAATTGAACTTCTTGGAAATGGATATTCGAGAAATTTTAAGAATTAATTTTTGAGAAGTCTTGAGTGTTCTTGGAAATAGATATCCGAGAAGATTTAAGATTTCTTGGATCTTTATTTTCAAGAAGCTCGATTTTACTTTTAATCATTGAAAAATTTTAATCATGTGCTTATGAACCTATTTACTTGATCATGAGTGCGAATGAAATTGAAATCAATATTCCCAATATGTATGGCATAAACATATTCTTTCTTTTGAGTATTTAGAAAACCAAGAATACCATTTTTTGGTTTTTTGGTTTTACATGGGCAAAATAGAGTTTTTGGTTTTTTATGCTTAAGACAAAAACATTTTTATGCTCATGTATGCTTGAGAACTAACATGTCTTTTCCATTTGCACATAAGATTTAGTTAATAATGGGTACATCGATGACTCACGTATATGCTTGTTAGTTAGAGTTTGAACATCCTATAAAACATTGATACTAACAATGTCAGCAGTAGACTATCAAATCTAACAATATCTAATCTTTTCGCTTCTAATCCTTACTGTCATATTTGCCAGTTTGTTGATGACATTTTTCAATGGTCCAAAGATTAGATATCCTAGTTTTTCCATTATCAAGAGTTTATAATTAAATATATATTTAAAATTTTTTTATGTATTTTCGAAAATGGATTTCCAAGAATACGAGATAACTCTCGAAAACCTATTTTTAATAACTCAAAAAATTCTTGGAAATGAATTTTCAAGAGTTATATTTTGTTTTTAGTAATTTATTTTCAAGAATTATATTTTTTTCTCGAAAATAGATTTATGAAAATACAATATAACTCTTGAAAATCTATTTTTGAGAAATACGAGGTGATTTTGAGGTGTATAAGTTATTAAGGCTATTTTTATCATTGACTAAATGTTAAAATTGACATTTGGTATGTATGTATTTTTTGAAAAAAATTTTGAAGATGTATAGAGAAAATTATGTGGCGTATTTAGAGCACCTTGTTATGATATTTTCTGTTGGGAGAAGCATAAGGACAGTAATGTCTTTCAGCTTATACGTACATTTTTTTTTTATTAAAATTCATCCCATTCATTAAGGTAAATTAACATCATTTGTTAAATAGTCAGGCAAAGACCCTTCCCATATAACCTGATGTCTAAGAGGACATGTCACTCTAGCTACGTTATGTGCTATAGAATTCGCAAACCTATTATCAAAGGCAATATCATTTTCTTTATGTTGTGATGCTAACATCAAGATGTTTATCACTATCCCTCCTCTATCCCACAAAGAATGGCTGTCTTTGAATTAGTTTCCACTAGTGAAGACATAAAGCCTTTCCCCCTTGCCATACCCATTCCAAATAGAATGGCTTTCATTTTTGCATGTAGTGGACTTACAGCATTTAAAAAGACATGTCCCTTTGCATCTCGAACAACCATATTAAACTTTAGAGAATCTATTATAGCATCTACATTAATTTTCATGTCAAAAGCCTCTGTTGGTGTCCAACGTTGTATGGGACATGTTCTATTTTCATCCTTATTCAAGCATTTTATTGCCAGGCCTCAAACCTGAAGATTTAAAATGAAACAACGCTACATACTCGTGAGACAAATCTCATAAGCATGTAAGGCAACAGATATCATACTAAATCAAAATCTCAAATAATCTCCAAAATAATATTTTATAGAACCACAAGTCTATAAAATTATACTATTTGCAAGTTGGTTTAATATACTAAAGTTTTTACTAACAAATTTTTTAGAATTAATAATAAAATACTCACTTTGAAAGTAATACCAAACTAAAAATAGATGCTAATCTTACTAATTAAAATAGTTGTCAAGGTTAAGTTTCTCAAGACAGAAATACCAAAATCTAAAAAAGTAAAAAAAAAAAGAATAAATACGATGACTCAATAAGACACCGACATCCCCTCAGTTAATTAAGCATGCTAAAAAACATTTAGGCCAAAATATTAATTAAATGATTCAAAAATACTTTGGGTAATCTTGTATTACTGATGGTATGGTGAACAAAAATCACTATTCTCAATTGATGGCATGATGAACAAAAACCACTATTCTTAATCGGTGGCACGGTTCGAAACCGGTATTGATATCACAAAATACATGTCAACATGGCTAACAATTAACCCTCATTGATAAGATTAGAACATAGTCATACTAGGAGACAAAAATCAAAAAATATTTTTAGATTACCTAACATATGTAAATTCAATATTTATAACTTGAAGAAATCCATAGAAAACAAATTCCATAATTATTCCGAAGCAAAATTTTATATTTTGATAAATGATGGATATATAAATATATTACTATCAAATCATATTAAAAAATCAAAACCATATCAAACCATATTTCAAACTCATAATAAAGAAATCATATATATATTTTGCATGCTCAACCTGATTTACAAAACAAATGGACAAAATAATAAATATTATATATTAAAACTCTAAACATGTTGAGGCTAATTTCTGGGGATATAAAAACCAAAAGGATATCAAGTCATTTACCTAATGTGCTAAACTGAAACTTAAATGGCAAATCATTCAATTCTCTTAATATCTTGATAATTCAAGAAATATTTAAAAATCAAAATTTAACCCAAAAATATAAATTTAACAAGGCAAACCTTCTACGGGTCATCTTAAGCAAATTAGGTTGTGTGGCAGCCTTTTCGACAATTCAAAGCTATTTGAAAATATTTTTTTATCATATAAAACAATTTTTCTTTTAATATAGCAAAATGCCTAAAATTAAGTATAAAAACGAAATTAATAATTAAAAAGTAAAAATTAGTAGTAATATAGATTTTTAGAAATATTTAATTTTTTAACATTTAATAGTAATCAATTTTTTTTGTAAATCTGAATGTAATTTAATAACTATTTAACATTATTAATAATATGAAATTAACACAAAAATATATTAAAATAAGTAAAAGTTCATTAAAAATAATATAACTAAAACTCATGTAATTTATAACTAAGTAAATTAAATAGTGGCTGGAAACAATTTTTAAAATAATTAAAAACAAAAATTTTTAAATTCTGAAATTTTTACATTCTGTGATCATTTAGCTTATTTTGAGCCACAAAATCTTGAACATCTTATAGTTCTTAATGACAAAAAAAGCTTGAATTTAAATTAGGAATGTAACACTACAACTTAGAATTTTGTTATGGCAAAAATGATTTCTAGAAGCCTATGTTTCGAAGGCCAAAACTTGACAAATTATCACAAACAGTTTAGATTTTTTGGGTTTTAGATTCATGAAGCCTACTTTGGGGCTTCGATTCTCTTAGCCTATAAATCATCTAAACAAACCAATTGTATCGCTAAAAATTTCACATTTCATACTATCAAAAGCATCTAGCATTTGACCAAATCAGCCATCGGAGTAGAGAGTTTTAGCTTTTCAAATTTAGGCATTTGAATTGCGAGAAACCCAAAAATTAGAAACTTGAAACACTAAATTCTCCTAAATTACTAAACTAAATGAAGTGCCACACATACCATTAGAAATATCTTGAAGAGACCTTTCCATTGGTATCCACAATTTCATCGGATTGTCACCGAAAAGTCATCGTAATATTTTTAAAGTTGAAAAGATATAAAAATATAGGTTAAGGTTTATAAAATATTGCATAAAACATGAAAATTTCAAGGGTTTTAAGCAAAATCATACCTTAATCAATGATTTCTAAGATTGATTTGTCCTATCTCTTCCTTTCTTCCTCTTTTCAAGCGTTTCTTAAAGTTTTTCCTTTTTCTCTCCCAAAGAAACTATCAAAAGAAAACTGATAATTTTTTTTCTTTTTTTAACATGTGGGCTGGGTAAACTAATTAAGATATGAAATTGAGCTTGAGTATTACATACTCCCCCACTTAAAAGAATTTAGTCATCCAAATTCAAAATTCGTATCTCAAAATTTATTTGTTTCAATTTAATGTCACATGACATCCTCCTCTTAAAAAGATTCAATCAAGTCTTCTCCTTATTGTTTCTTACATAGCCCAATCAATATAAACTCCAATTTATATAAATATATCCATTATAGATTAATAAACAAATATTTTAATATGGAATCTCAATTCTTATTCCAACATCTAGTCACAAAACATAACTCTTTTGCAAATTTCATATACTCAGAAACATACATAATACTCAACTTAAATCATAGCTAGGTGAAATCACCATAATGTAATTATGACTTTTCAAATGACTATTTACTAATAAAATCAAACATAATAATTATGCCACAATTTCACAACTCTTCTAAATTCTCAAATTTTTAAATGTCAATATCTATAACCTATTTACTATTAACCTATAATCAATCTCTAATTTAAAAGAATTCATTATTTGCCAAATTAGCAATAATCTGAAATCTATAACTTAAATTGAATCATGCTTCCATTATGCACTCTAATATCATTCAAACATAACCCAAAAACATGAAATTGACTTTATGGTATTTCTTGCACCAACAAAATTATTTGTTCATAACATCCCTTATAATGAAGTTCTAGTTCATTCTCATAAATATGTTCATGTATGTCCTTAAATCCTAGTAACAACATCACCAAATAGCTGCCTCAAAGACATCATATATTGATTCCTTTTTTTTTTATCATAAAATTTTTTCTTAACCATTGTAAAACTGTGATAAATGTAAAACCAATACAATTAATTATATCCATAAATTCAACACAAAAATCTAAACATAAAACTTTGAGTTCATGATACAACTCCTTGTTCACATAGTATTACTTTCCAAATTTTAATGATTAGATTCCACATAGTCATTTCACTATTTAATAGGCTTATAACCATTTAATATCCCAAATTTTCCTTCAAGAAAGTATATTATTTATTAGCTTCAAGTCAATATAAAAAATCTACTTATGATAATGAATCTTTTTACCAAAATTTCAATCTATATATTCTAAGAGTATAATTCATATTAAAAGTGCAATTATAAAACCACCCAAAATATATCACTTCGTATAGTAATTTTCTTAAATTCTTCGAAATTGCATCTATACTCCAAATTATCAAATAACAAAATCATCACTAAAGTTGACTTTATCATTATAAAAGTCATTCTTTGTACTTATAGCATGTAGTTTTCATACACAAAATATATCATAAGCCCATGATAAATGTAATCTCCATAAAACATTATTCATCAACTCTCATATTGCCTTCAGTTTGAAATTATAATCACAACCTAATCACATTGACCATTTCAAATTCCAACTACTCTAAAGTAAAATTGGAAAGATCGATTTCAAACAATTTCATGCAACACCAAGTCACATAATCAAGCTTGCAATTTCTTCTTTTGATTGAAAGAATATTTCTTATCAATATAATCATAGTAAATTGTAATGAGGATAAAGACAATGCTATAGATCATAACTTAAGTTCCTTGGTACATAGATTCAAACATAGTCCATTGAATACCTAATATAACTCCAAATTCATATCTAATTAGCTTTCAATTTCTATAAGCCAATTATCAAATAACAATCAAAATCTTCACCAAGCTTATAGCATTATAATATTCCAAAATTTCCTTGTAGTCCAATATGTCCTCTATGCTTATTTCACAACAATTTAGTCTTAGCAAAACATAATTTTGAAATTCTTAATACCCAATCAAAATTCACTTTTTTTTTTTAAATGACATTTTTCAATGACTGCAATCTTAGTTTCCATGCAGGAATCATAACATATGTCTTATACCATAATATGTGATATTTTGTGTTAACATTACTCAAATAAACTCATATTCTATTTTAATCAAAAATCATAATCACTATTTTATCATACGACCATTAATAAATCTTTTACCTTCCAAGTACAATTGTAATTTTTCACACTTCAGGTGAATCACATAAAATTCTAACTCTTGTCATCAAGGATAAATAATTTTCAATAAAATAAAATTTATCAATATAGAAAAATATCCTTATTTATGCATATAATGCTATTTACCACTAGTACAATATAATAAACAAAATCCATTAAGATAAATTCTAAAACTGTAATACCATATCCATATAATAATCAAATTCTAGTAAATTATCGAAAAGTCAATTGCTACCATCAAGTTATATATTACTCATTGAATTCAAAATCACACTAATATTATCAAAATCCTCATTTGCATCATAATTTTTATTGATCCTAATTGTATGTTTAAAAATTGCAATTCGTAAAGAAAATTTATAATCAATAATAATAAATATCTCAAAACTTGATATCAATTCTTGTCAATCTAAATTTTTGTACTTTATCTCGACAAAAATATTTCATATCCATGATAAAAAAAAATTCAATAAAAATCCATCACAAAACTCTGAAATCTTAATTGATTGAAAATCTAACTTTGATACCATAACACCTTAAAAGATCCAAATCATTCTCTATAATAACTCCTAAGCTTAAAATATCCAATTTATATAAAAATTCTACCAAAGTCACTTCTTTTGTAGGCATATAACTTCATCGCATTTCTAATGTTTCATACTTTGGCTCCAAATGGTACAATAAATATCATGATTAAAGATTCATCAAAATCCATAAGCAAATGCAAAACAAACCACCAAAAATAAAAAATTTGAACCTTAATTCTATAGGATCTCCAAAGATAAAAATCTGCTACCAACTTGAGCTTAAGGTAACTATCTTATCAAGTTTTCACACAAAAATCACCTACAACTTATTGTTACTAATAATTAACTTCACCAAACTTTCTCCTCACACAATTTCAAAACTGATGTTTAAAAATCAATCGAATTAGGAAATTTACGGTCCACAAAAATAAAAAAATATCAAAATCTTCATGGATCAAAAATCTAAATTTTGTCTCTAACTTATAAAATTTTGACATATCCAAACCATTCTCCTCAATAATCATTGAGCTTAAGATATCCTTTTCCCTAAATTCACATCAAAATCATTTCATAATTGTAAAATTTTAAAATTTTAACAAAGAAACAATGTAATTGATAAAGAAATGTCATAATTGACTTAAAAGAAAACTGTAATTGATTGTAAAATTTTAGAATTTTGCCAAAGAAACGTTGTAATTGACAAAGAAATGCCATAATTAACAAAAATTTTAAAATACTCAATTATAGCATTTTAACAAAGAAACACCGTAATTGACAAAGAAATGCCATAATTGACTTAAAAGAAATGCCGTAATTGATTGTAAAATTGTAAAATTTTAACAGAGAAATGCCATAATTGATAAAGAAATGCAATAATTGACTTAACAAAAACACCATAATTGACAAAAATTTTAAAATACTCAATCACAATGTTTCTTCATAAAAATGCCATAATAGGCACATTTCAAAATTTTGGCTTATAACTGGCTATTACGATGTATGTTTAAGAAAAACATCATAATAGTGAGCTATATAATATATTCTAAAGACAAAAAAATCAGTTATGACGTTAGGTTTAAAATATACACCATATTTAACCTAAAATAAAATTTAATTTCAATTTCAGACTTGTTTTTAAAAAAAGTAACATAGATAAAAGTAATTTTTTATTCAAGTTAAATTTAAAAATCAAGTAATTTTTTCCCTTGAATCTTAAAATACCACAGGGAGAGGTAGGTTTCAGATTCTGAGACTTTGAATGTTGTTGGAAATCTGATATTTGTCTTAAGAATTTGATAACGTTAAACCAAACATGGGAATCAAATATCCATTATCAAAATTCAGGGGGAAAATTTTTGGATTCCTTTGAATCAAATGCACTTTAAAAGTTTAATTAGACAAAAATAATATTTTAAAGATTTAATTGCATATTATAAGGAAGCAAATTCATCTAGAAAATGTGAAAAAAAAGTTGTTTTTAGTATTTTTAATGTACTAAAATGACTTAAAAGATGTTTTTATGAGAGACTAAAGTGGTAAGTAACTTTGTTATGGGACCACATTTTAACCAAATAAGTTCATTAATGATTAATGAAATGTCAAATTATGTCAACAATCCCTTTATTCTATCAAAATTTAAAATTTAGCCCTTTAACAATAATTCACATAAATGTAATTCGCATAAAATTTTGATTTAATAATTTTAATCTAATTATTAACTTTGTTAAATTTGTATTGTTAAAAATGCTAACAAGATCCTCGACTTGATGTTATAGATGTTGACTTTACTATTATGACGTTGACTTTACTAACATGATAATTTAAATGGATAAAATTATTTTCAAATTATTTGATTAGTCCTTGCATTTACATAAAATTTCAGCTTTGGTCACCCTGCTATAATTCATAAAAATCTCATCTTTATACAAATTGAATTTAATAATATTGATCCAATTATGAATGCGATTAGTTACTATATGATAAATATGTTGACGTGGCCTTTAACTTTTTAGAAATAATATGAGAACTTAAAAATTCTTAAAATAAAAAAATTTTAAAAAATTAGAACACTAAAAAAATTTTAAAAAAGACTTTTAAAATTTAATAGATTTTTTAAAATATAAATTTATTTAAAATTCACTTTATCATGTTTTTATTTTAAAAATTCAAATTGTTTATTTTTTTGAAAAACTTCTATTTTTTAAAATATTAAATTTAATTTTTCGATAGTTTTAATTTTTTTAAAAAATATATTTTTAATTTAAATAGAAAATTTTTTTTGAAAATTTTCTAGATTTTTAGATATTAAAATTAGTTTTTCCAATATTTTAAAATTTTAAAACCACATTTTTTAAATTTTGAATAAAATTAGAATGTATATTTTAAAAAATTTTCAATATTTTGAATTTTTTAGAAATTTTGTAGGTTTTTTAAGATATTAAATTTAATTTTTTAAAGATTTTTTTATTTTGGTTTTATTTTTCAAATTTTAACTTTTTTTATTTAATCAAAAAGTTTAATTTTTTTTGAATTTTTTATAAAATTTTCCATATAAAATCTTTGTTATGGATAACTACTTTTTAAAATATTTATAAATTTTTTAATTGAACTTATATTAAAAAAAGAACTTGAAAAATCATATTAAATAATAGTTGTTTATTTAAATAATTTTTTTCTTTTATATGTTTTAATATATATATATATATATTAATATTAATATAATTATATTTTGTTAATTGTAGTTTTTCATCTATAAGGCATCGATTTTCTTGTAAAAAAGGTCATATCAATTAAAATAAAGTAATTTTATCCATAAAAATTGTCACATCAGCAAAGTTAATGTCTCGTCAATAATATTAATGGTTATGTTTACAAAGTTAATAAGAAGTAGATGACTATACTAGTAATTAGACTAATATTATCAAATTCAACTTGTATAATAACGATATTTTTATAAATTATACTAGAGGACTAAAATTGTAAATTTTGTGTAATTATGGGGATCATTTGCATAATTTGACAATTAATTTCATCTATCAAAGTTGCCACCTTAGCAAAGTCAACATCATATTAACAAGTCAACGCTACATCAACATTTTCAATGGAAAAAATATGAAGTTAGTAATTATACTACGGTTATCAAATCAAAGTTATATGAGAATTGCATTTGTATAAATTATAATAAAGAAACTAAATTTTAAATTTCGATAGAATAAAAAAATTGCTAGCATAATTTGACCCTAACGAAACATTTTTTACATTGAAGATTGAAATATTACATTAAGAAATGTAAACATCCCTAGAAAGCCTTTTCAACTATTTTCATTTGATTGGGGGCTCTCTGTGCAGTTCATGAGTTGACCAAATTGGTCATAGAAAATAACCTTTAATTGCTTTTCCTTTCTAAGAATAAAAGGAAGCGTAATGAAATGGAATGGATTACTCTTATTGAATGGATAGCTTTGTGCAGAAGATTTCAATGAATTTTTTTCTTTGAGGGAGAAAAAAATGAGGGTGCCCAAGACTAGCATGGTAATTTAAGAGGTTTAGAGAGGTCATTTATTAATGTGGATGCTTGGGAATTCCTATGTAGGGGTGAAACATACTTGGGTTAAACGTATGAGATTTTCAGTTGATTCTAAAGAAATTAGACAAGGGCTTTGTGAATGAAAAGTGGTGGCAACTTTTTTCGGATATGATTGAGCATCACTTGGTTTTAACCATGTCAAATCATTTCCCACTTTTTTTTTTTGAAAAATTTGTTGTTGAACAATTTTAGGAGATGAAAAAAGGTTTTTAGAGTTAAAAACATGTGGGTTAGTTTCACAAAGAGTGAAGAGACCATTATTGACAAGTATAGGAGACAATTGAGTAAGTGGAATATAGAAAATGTTGAATAGTTGGGCACTTATATTCAATGAGTGAAAAAATAGATGTATAAGTATATCAGGAATCAGATCAGTATAACCAGTGTTCAAAAGAGTTTTCAAATTTTTAGCTATTGAGGAGAAATTATGGCAACAATGATCAAAGGAATTGTGGCTTATGGGTGGGGATAAGAACACTTAATTTTTCATTATAATACTTCAAAGAGAAGGAGAACCAATACTATTTTTCAAATCTAAGATGAAAATGAGGTGTGACATCAAGAGAAAGCCATGATTGAAAATACCTTTATAAAGTATTTTTAGGATATGTTTTCTACCTTTAATACAAGCCATTTTGAGGTGGTGTATGAAGGAAGCATACCACTTACAATTATTGCACTACATTTAACTAATCACAATTCATAATTGTGTACAGTCCAGTATGATACCCACATTTATAGGTGGTGAACCTTTATGTAATTCTTTGTTATGATTAAATAATTGTATTATTGTTGTAAAAAAATTTGAAGTGAATGGTTTTCGTGTTTGAGACAGTGAGCAAAAGGGTTACTATAAAGGTGAAAAATCATCTAGATATGGCTTTCTTAGCAATAGAGGTCAAAGAAGCTTTATTTCGAATTAATCTAAACATAGCTCCAGGCTTGAATGGAATGATTGTATAGTTTTGCTATAGTTATTGGCTTATATTAGGAAGAGTGTGAAATGGGCCATTTTGGGTTTTCTTAACAAGGTAGACACTTTAGAAGGGATCAACCATATTAATCTTGTGCTAATACCAAAGAAAAAGGATTCGAAGAATGCTCAAAATTGTAGACTTATTAGCATAGTGCTTGCAAATAGGCTAAAGGGAATATTTTCAGAGGTTATAAAAGAAAATCAAAGTGTTTTTGTCCCAGGGTGATCAATTTTTGACAATGTTATGGTAGGTTTTGAGACCATACATCATTTGCTACTGAAGAAAGATGGGAGGAATAACTAAGTGACTTTAAAACTTTATATGAGTAAGGCTTATGATAAAGTGAAGTAGAAATATCTAGATGGCATGATGGAAGCAATGAGTTTTCTAGACAGATGGATTACCCCAATTATGATTTATACAGTGCAACATTCAATTCTGGTAAATGAAAATTAGTGTAGATGAATTTGTCCATCTTATGGGCTGAAACAAGGTGATCCATTATTGCCTTATCTCTTTCAATTATATGTTGAGAGTTTGTTTGGCATGTTGAGGAAAGTCAAGGAGAATGTGATGTTTGGAGTGTATCGATTCGAAGATCTACTCTCAAAGCCTCTCACCTTATATTTGCAAATGATAGCTTATTATTATTTTTCATGTGAATAAAAGTGAGTGAGAAATAATTTTAAGAAATCAGCTATTTTCTTTAGCACCAATACCAATTTAGGAATGAAAAAAATGGTTATGAGGACTTTAGGTGTGTAGATAGAGATAACTGATGGTAAATATTTAGGGTTGTGTATTTTATTTGGTAAAAGATTCTGATTTTACAATCAATTATAAAAAAAGTGTGGAGAAAGGACCAAGGATGAGGGAAATTACTATCACAAGCAGGAAGAGCTATTCTTATCTAGTCAATGGCACAAGTTGTTCTTACATATCTGATGAGATGCTTTAATATGCCAATTGGCTTATTTTGCAAAATCACTTCTCTTATGGCTGGGTTTTGGTGGGGAAATGGATATAACAAGTGAGAAATTCATTGGCAACAGTAAGAGGATTTGCGCTGCTCCAAAATGGTTAGAGGTTTAGGTTTTAAAGATTTAGATGCCTGTAGCCTAGTTAGTAAAACAATGATGGAGGCTAGTACATAATGAGGATTCTCTATGCTATAAGGTATTGAAAGCTAGATATTTTCCAAGGAACTCTTTCCTAGATGTGAAACTTGAAGCAAATTCATCATACTTATGGAGTAGTTTACTGTCGGGGTGTGAAGGTTTATTAAAAAGGGTTAGATAGAGGTAGGTTGATGACTGTTAAATTTATAATTTTTATAAGTCCATTTTAACTTTAAAATTTTAAAATTTTTGTAATTTGGTGCTTTTAATGTGTGAAATCTTGATTTTAGGGTTTGGTACATGTGGATGTGAATGCCATGCAATCCATGCAAAGACGGTAGAAGTATTTAGCCAATACCAAAACTCAAGCCATTCAACCATGCACCTAAAGGATAGAGCTGAACCAATTAGCCAAGGAATGATCATGTATTGTTTGGCCAAAGAGGAATTGCAATTACATGAGGACTCTTTATTTATCTTAAAAGAGTTTTAAACCAAGAAGAACATATTAAAGAAGGCTAAGGCTAAGGTTATGGTGCAAGAAGAACTTTTTGAATTTTAATCCAAAAGAGTTTCAATTCAAGTAAAACAAATCAGATTTGTTTTTAAGCTGAAACTCTTAATGGATGACAAGATCATGATGATTTGACAAGACACATAAGCATAAAGAACCAATGAAAAAAATCCTCTTCAGCCAACATAAGCTCCATCTCATTCTTAAAGTTCCCACATTCGGCCAACCTCTTTTCAAGATCAAGATCACGATGTAATCTTTTAGAGTTTAAGTTGAAGTTGGACTATTTAGACTTTATCCCTCTTTAGTCGCACCTAGTAGTATAAATAAGCTAGGCATTCTCACTTATAACACATCTCATCCCATCTCATTCTTTCATTTTTTTCTTTTCTTTTTTCTGCTTTTTCCATTTTTTTTAGTTTTTTTTGTAATTCGACTAAGGTGACAAACTAGTCAATATTTCATAGTTTGATTTTCTCAAGCTTTCTTTAATACAAGTTGTTTCCATTCTTTATTCAAATCTTTCTATCTTTGATTTCTTGAGCACTTTCGTTATTTTTAAAGCTTTCAAGATTCAACTTTGTTCTGTTATTGCTTTCTTTACATTCGATAAACATTTAATTCTTTACAAGTTTTCAATTTTATTTTGTTTTCTTGTATAATCGACCAATTCCTATAGCTAGTAAATGACAGCTAACTAGCTTGGCATTTGGTTATCACATTCTTAGCAACATAACTTTTGCAATTAATCAACCTTTCAATTTATTTAAATATAAAGTTTGGAAGAATCTCCTTTGGTACTTGGTTTCATGCCTTAAACATAATCCTTGTATGAACGATACTCCACTTCATCATTTTATTACTTGATAATGACCTGTGCACTTGCAAGCTTAAAAAGCAACAATTAAGTTTTTAGTGTTGTTGTTGGGAATTATATCGGTGCTAGAAGACCAATATCAATAACACTTCTTTTTATTTTGTAATTTAGACTTCTTTTTATTTTTAGTTGCTTTAATGTGTTTTGATTTCTTCTTTGTTTGCATGCGTAGATCTCAAAGTGTTAATTTAGCTCTACTTGATAAAGAGATTGAATGAACACATCGACGATTAAGTTGTGAGCAAGCAATAAATTCAATCCTAATGGCGAATACAACAAATGAAGGTCACAGAACCTTTAAGGACTATGCCTTCCCAAACGCTGATGGCTTTTAACCATCCATTTGAAGGCTGGTGATCCAAGCCAACAACTTCAAAATCAAGCCTTTAATCATCCAAATGGTCCAAACTTCCATTTAGTTTGGAGGATTATTGAATGATGATCCTAATCTTTATTTTTCTAATTGTTTTAAACTATGTGATACTTTTAAATAGAATCGAGTTTAAGATGATTCACTTAGACTAAGATCATTTTTGTTTTCTCTTAGGGACAATGAAGAGATGGTTGTTTTCACTTCTTTCTAAACCTATTACAACATGGAGAATCTAGTACAAAAGTTCCTCATAAAATTTTTCCCATCAACCAAAATGGCAGAGATGAGGAACAAGATTATAACTTTTCAACATTATGATGGTGAGATGCTTTATGATGCATAA
Organism: Durio zibethinus; assembly: GCF_002303985.1. The sequence continues at coordinate 18,666,396 of NW_019167949.1, read as the reverse complement.
GAAAAGTACAAAGAGATGTTGTGTAAGTGCCTACACCATGGTCTCTCACAATGGCTTCAAATCTAAATCTTTTACAATGGGCTAACACCACCAATGAGAGCAACAATAGATTCAACAGCTACAGGAGCCATCATGAGCAAATCAGTTAAAGAAGCCTATAAGTTGATTGAAAAAATGGCTGCTAACAATTATCAGTGGGGAATTTAAATGATGGTCCATAAGAAAGTTGATAGAATATATGAGCTAGGCTTCCTTACCTTGATTACATTCTAACTTGCTAGCCTAACCAAAAAGATAGATGCCTTAGGACCACAATCACCCATTGCATTATCCAAGCCATTCAAAGCTCATTCATCATTTATGATATCTGTGAAGGCGTACCATTCCTCAATAGGTGCCAATATAATGTAAAAATCATGCAATATGTATCCCAATCCAAACCAACCTATAACCCTTAAAGCAACACTTATAACCCAGGTTGGAAGAACTATCCCAACTTTTCTTAGAACTAAAACCAAAATAACTGTCAAAACACTAACCAAACAACCAACTTTTGCCAAAACCAACCAACCCATAATCCACCCTAAGTAAAGAAACCTAGCTAATGTTCTCACAACTCTTACAAACCCAAAACATCATAATCCAAAGCCAAGCCACCTCCATCAAGAATCTAAAAATCCAAATGGGCAAATTGACCAGTGCCATAGCAAATTGCCTATTAAGATCCATACCCAATAATAATAAGTTCAATCCTAAAAAGCAAAGTAAAGAGGTGTGCAATGCTGTACATTCTTATGGAAAGGAGGAGCTTACTTCTTAGATGGTGAAGATGACTTGATGAATAAACCAATAGTGGTGTACTTGCCAGGTTTTGTGAAAAGGCCTAAAAGGGAATACATGGATGATGAAGCTAACATGGAAGATAAATAATTACTATTGCTTGTGAAAGAAATTCTGAAAAGTTTAGACCTAATAATAGAAATTCAAGATAAAGCCTAAGATACTTTTAAAGGAAAATTATCTGAAGGAAATGAAGAAAAATTTAGAAATAAAGGACAACCCTGAGGAAGAAGTCCAAGAGGAGAAACAATAAGAAGAATTTGAAAGAGAATACATGGAAACTTAAAGGAAAATGAAGATTTATTATAAGTTGGAAAAGCACTTTTGAAAAGTTTAGATCCAATTATAGAAGTGTAAGAGGAAGGCCAAAAAGTGAAGAGAATGAAATTGAGTACAAGGATGGCAACCCATAATAATACATTTAAAGTAGCCTAGTCAATTTCCAAGCCCAAATAGAAAGAGTTCCTAAATGAGTTAAAGAAAGTTACATTTTTTGATGAGTGTAGCCTAGCACTTCAGTAAATTCTTCTAACTAAACAAAGTGATCCAAGGAGATTTTGCATTCCATGTTCTATTGGTCATATTATTTAATGAAGCTTTATGTGATTTGGGGTTTAGTGTTAATCTAATGCCAATAAATGTTTTTGTCCAACTTGAAGTTGGTGCATTGAGACCTCTAAACTGATCGACGAAGAGGCCATAAGGAATTTTAGAGAGCATATTAGTCATAGCAGTAAATATATATATTTTTTGTTGATTTTGCTATTTTAGATATGGAAAATAGTGAAGCACCTGTTTTATTAGGTAGACTCTTTTTAATGACTTCAAGAGCCTTAATTGATGTCTACAATTTTGAGGTAACCCTAGGATTTAAGGACAAAAGGATTATCTTTAAGATTAGAGGTTAAGGCATTCTTAAGGATAAGTAAGATGTTCAAAGAGTGTCCAACTTAAAAGATAAAAAAAAGGAAAAACTAGTCTATAGAGAGCCTCATTGAACCCACAATGGAAAAAATCAACCCATAAGTCAAATTTCAAGCAAACCAAAGAACCATTTCACTAGCTTAAAAAACCCAATGTTAAACCTTAATCTTGTTTGTATTATACTTGTCAAGAGAGCAAGTCCACCACCCAAGGCTAAGTTAGTTTATGTGATTCCAACCAAATGCAAGCAATAAGAGAAAATCCCTCTGAAAGAAAAGCGGTAGTCTTAGATATTTAGTATGCTCAAGCTTGACAAAAACTAACATTGCTTGGGAGCAACCCAAGTTTTACATTTTCTTTGTTATTTGTTTAAATTGTGTTATTAGGACAAGTATGCTTTGATGTGTTGTTTTGTTTTGTTAGGAATAGGATGATACAAAAGATGCTTAAAGAAGTCTACAAGTTTGGCCTAAAGAAGACAGGGATAGAGAGTATGTTTTTTTCCCTAATTACTCATCTGTTTTATGTTAAATATTGTGTAATTCAAGTGTGGAAGAGGGAAACTTTTGCACTAAAAATGTTTTTAAAATTCTTTTCAAAAGTTATCCCTAAAAATCTTTGTTTTCAAACCAAGTTAATATGTCTATAATCATGATAATGTGATTTTAGTTAATTTTCCATAAGTTGTTCATGAATGACTTATATATGATGTTAAGATAAGTGTGAATGTAATGAAACATTAAATGAAGTCTTAGGTAGGTTTTTTTTTTGGATTGTGACTTTTGTGATAATGCATTTTAATCTTGATCTTTAACATGCATTAATTTTTGTGAAAACTTTGTAAATATAAAGTTATATATAGATTTAAGGCATGAGTATGACTTTAGAATTTATTTACTCAACCCTCGAGGTGAAAACCTAGACTATGCTTGACTTAAGAAATGATTTATTCCATCTTTAGACCATCTAGGCCTTTTCAAGCTCACTTATAATAAAACATCCTTAGTACCTTTTATTGAGCCTTTATAATCTTGTTCTTTGTTTATTCACCCACATCAAATAAGCCCTAGGCCTTTTTATGAATTATCCATCTTTTTCTCACCTAACCTACATTGTTTATGCATATTAAGGACAAAATAAAAAGAAAAAACTACATTTGGGAGGTGGAGAGGCATAAAGAAGAAAGAAAAAACAAGCCTTGTAACAAAAAAGCCTTGTAAAAAAAAAGAAAAAGCAAAAAATGGCTATGAAAAAAAATGCAAAATAAAGATGCTTCAAGCCTTGTAAAATTTTGATAAGCTCTCAAGTCCACATTTTAAAAGTAAGTAAAAGGTTTTGAGCTTAAAATATCCATTTTCCCATCTTAACCCAAGCTTTACATTAAAAGCTTATAAAGACCTATTGATCTTGAGTCAAGTATGCAAGTCTACATTAGTGGAGAGGGAATGAGAAAAATAAACATATGAAGTATTATTTATCTTTAAGTTGATATATGATGGCATATGTTACATACTTTTTTTTGCTTAAATTGTGTGTATAGATTAGAGATAGATTAACTTCACATACATGAAAGTTACAAGAAATTGAAAGCTTACTTTTGAATAAGTTTTATGTCTAATTATGTTCATAACTATCTTGAAATTATACCACAGCGCATGATTGATAATTCGTCAAACCTCAACTTTATGTGCATTTATTTTGATTGTAGCATAATTAACTTGAGATTTTGCTTGAGGATAAGTAAAAAGCTAAGTGTTAGGGTGTGATGACTATTAAATTTATAATTTTCATAAGTCCATTTTAGCTGTAAAATTTTAAAAATTTTTGTGAATTTGGTGCTTTTTAATATGTGAAATCATAATTTTAAGGTTTGGAACATATAGACATGAATGCCATGCAACTCATGCAAAGATGGGAGAAGTATTTGACCAAGACCAAAACTTAAGCCATTTGGCCATGTACCTAAAGAATATAGCCAAACCAATTAGCCAAGGAATGATCATGTATTGTTTAACCAAAGATGAATTGCAATTGTTTAAAGACTCTTTATTTATCTTAAAAAAGTTTTAAGTCAAAAAGAAATATCGAAAGAGTCTAAGGCTATAGTTATTGTAGAAAAAGGACTTTTTAAATTTTAATCGAAAGAATTTCAATTCAACAAATCAAGAAGAGAAGTCTTAGAATTTGCTTAAGCCAAAACTCTTAATAGATGACAAGATCATGATGATTTTATGACACAAATAAGTATGAAGGACCAATGAAAGAATCTTATTTGACCAACATAAGCTTCATCTCATTCTTGAAGTTCCCACATTCAGCCAACCTCTTATTAATATCAAGATCACATTGTATTCTCTTAAAGTTTAAGTTGAAATAGGACTATTTAGACTTTTACCCCCCTTTAGTCGAGCCTAACACTATAATTAGGCTAGGCATTCTTACTTATAACATATCTCATCCCATCTCATTCTTTCATTTTCTTTATTTTTTTCTTTTTTAGTTATTTTTTAGTTTTCTTTATAATTCAACTAGGGTGATAAACTAGCTAATATTCCATTATTTTGTTTTCTCAAGCTTTCGTCAATACAAGTTGTTTTCATTCCTTATTCAAAGCTTTCTTTCTTTGATTTTTTAGGCACTTTTTTTATTTTTAAAGTTCTCAAGATTCAACTCTGTTCTTTTGTTGCTTTCTTTACATTCGGCCAACATTCAATTGTTTACAAGCTTTGGGTTTTGTTTTATTTTTTTGTATTGTCAACCTACCCTTATAGCTACCAAGTGACAATAAGTTAGCTTGGCATTCGGTTATCACATTTTCATCAATTTTACTTTTGTTTTCAATCAATTAACCTTTCAATCTATTTAAATATAAAGTTTGGAAGAATCTCTTTTGGTACTTAGTTTCACACCTCAAACATAATTCTCATGGGAATGATACTTTACTTTATCATTTTATTACTTGTTAGCGACTTGTTAGTGACTTGTGCACTTACAAGCTTAAAAAGAAACAATCATAGGTGATGGATATTCAATAGATATACAAGAAGACATATGGATAAATAGCCCCTTGCCATTGAGTGTATCAATTAACTGGACTTTACCCTACACCAAGAAAAGTCGCCAACATTATTGATCATGCAAAGATGGAATAGAAGCTGGAAATGATTTGTAAATTGTTCTCTTTAAATGATGCACATAGAATTCTAAATATCCCTTTATATAGCTGAAGGAGCAATGATCTACTGATTTTGGTTGAATAAACAATTGGGAAATTAATAGTAAAGTCTACCTATTATACAACTAAAAATTACTTAAGGAGGTAGGAGATTAATAGAAGATAACATCACCCTATTTGGAGGGTTATTTGGCAAGCAAAGGTTATAATGAAAGTAAAGATGTTCATGTGGCATGTGGTGCATGGTATTTTGTCTACTTATGATTTATTGACAAGTAGGGGTGTATGGATAAAAAAAAGTTGTTGAGTTTGTGAAGTACATAGGGAATCCTAGTTTCATCTTTTATTTAAATGTCACTCTAGTCAATCAATTTGGCATGAGATAGAAATACAATTAGACATTGGTGATCCTATGTCTATCAATGCAAGGTAGTATTTTTGGTATAAATTGCTAAGCCATGCTTTGCAATCCGATTACCTTAAAAAGTCTTTTTATGCATGTTGGTTTCTTTTGGAGAATAAGAATTCCTGTTTACATGATGGAACATGTGCCTAAAAGAGAAGGTTAGCTTTGAATGCAGCTACGTTGACAATGAAAATGAGTGTAGTTTAGAATTCAAATGGGAGGTCATTAATAACTGAGTTAAATGGGTTACCACCATCACCATAGGGTTTAGTAAAGATTAAAATGGATGCTACTTACAAAGAAAAGGAGCACGAGGCAAGATTAGGAATAGTTATGGGTGATACGACATGCGTGGTGTTGTTTTGAGTTGTATCTCGTATGGCAGGAGTTGATAGTTTGCTCCAAGCTAAGATTAAAATTATCTTTTGGTGTTTACAGCTAGCAAAAGAACAAGATATGAATAATATAATATAATAATGGAAAGTGATTCCTTATCGATGGTCAATAAGGCAAATTGCATAAATATATCTTATTAGGATAATTGAAATTTGGCTTCAAATATTAGAGACCTCGTTTCACATTTTCATTCATGCTCTATTGGCCATATTTCTAAAATCCCAAATATGTTAGACCATAAGTTGGCTAGCTTTGATTATCAATTAGGTAAGCAAGAGACTTGGAGGTTTTCACTTTTAAACTTTATTTTAACCCTGATTAGTATAACAAAATTGTTAGTTTCTGTAGGAAAAAAGGTTGGGTTCGCCTATAATGAGTGAACCAAGCACCCAATCTATTATCAATTGCCATAAGGTAGTTTGTTGCCTAAGAAAGAATTGTTTTTGGGTAGTTATTGGTTTATCTTTAAAACCAACTTGAATAATTGTCACCTATATCTTAATAACAAAAAGAATGGCATTCGACCATTAAGAGATATATAAAAAGAGAGAAAACTTTATCAAATAAGAAAAAAACGAGAGAGATCGATAATCTACAAGTTTTAGGAGGAATTCTTACGTTCGATGTGTTGAAGGATTTATGCTATGAAAACAAACAACTTATGTACTCTGATATTATTCAATGACCAGCAATTCAAGTCAGGCTTTTGCTTTCGTTTCTGCTAAACAAGTACATATATATATGTTCATATATTTCTTGCATGTGTTTATCTTTCGTTGGTATCAAAGTCAAATTGGCTTGAGTTTTGGTTTATTTTGCATGTTCTTCATAAAACACTGAAACAATTTGATATGTTCTTTTGTGCTTATGAAAATCCATAGTAGATGATGCATAATTGCATGATTTTGTTGTATAATTAATGTTATGATGATTCTTTGATGTTTTAAGTAAAATCTTATTGATGTTTTGTTGTTTTGATCACTCTTTTTTTTATTTATTTTCATATTGGTATTCAAATGCCTGAATTAGGGCATTCGAATGCCCTAGGAAAAATTTTAAGAATTAATGGTTATTTTTGAAATAGAAAAAGAGCATTTGAATACTTTTCAGGGCATTCAATACCCTATTTTTTTTAAATAGAAAGCAAGCATTCGAAAACCCTTTGTAAAGCATTTAAATTCCTTTTTGCTTTTTGAAATTGTTCTTAAAATTTTTTAACAATTTTTTAAAAATTGTTTTAGTCTTTGATTGACTTTAGGATGTCAGATCACACAACAATGATTGAGATGAGTCTTAATCATTTTTTAACTTGTGTTAACTCATGGATCTGTGAATTTTTCTCATATTTTGTTACAGAAAATTATGACTACTTTCGTGAGGATTCCCATTATTATGAGGACATAAGCATAAGTTTTTAGAGTCACAAGGCTGACGGTAGAATTGACAAAATATTGAATGGATCCAAAAAATGATATTAAGTGGCATATCATCAAGGTTAATAGCATGATCTTAGAACTGATTTGGCGTAGCTACATGCTCATTAGGAATGATCAGATAAAAAATGAAATGCTGAAGGATACACTTTTGACTCCTAGACAAAAGAATCTTCTTTAATATATCTGGATGTCTTTAGAGACTGGTCATAAGTATGAAACATTAATTAAGAATTTTATGAAATAATACGAGAGAATAAGAGCAAAGACGAATGCAACCCTTTTTGTTTGCCTAAATCTCCTTAATGGGAAATACAAAATTTTTGACATAATTTTGAATACACAAGTATACTATATAATATGATAAAAGAGGGATCATGAGAAACTTAAAATGTGATTGAATGGATCTAGGTGTTGCATACTTACTCTATTTGTACTTGAAAGTTATTTTACATACTTAACAATTGTATAAGAGAATAGATGTGATTATGAGCTACTATATGCACCTAACAATCATATAGTAACTAACCTTTTGTAGTATACTGGTTGCATAATTTATTTGTATGAACCCAATGTAAAGAATAGAGAAAATATTCTTGAGATCATGAGAGTTTGACACCCATTATGTATAAGTGGGAGATGTAAAAAAAAGTGGTTGGATCCACCCATAATGTGTGACTTGAGCACCCCATTTATTGGTAACTGCCATAAGGTAGTTTGTTATCGAGGAAAAAATTGCCTTTAGGCAATTATTAGTTTAACTTTTAAACCACTCGAAGAATTGCCGCCCATTTTTTGATAACAAAAAAAAAAAATGGTATTCAACCATTAAGAGATATACAAGAAAAAAGAAAAGTTTCTCAAACAAAAAAAAAAAAGAAAGAAAAGAAAAAGAGATTAACAATATACGTGTCTCAAGAAGAATTATTACATTCAGTGTATTGAAAGACTTACACAATGGAAACAAACAACTTTTGCGCTATGATCTTGTTTAACGATCAATAATTCAAGTTAAGTTTTCACTTCTGTTTTCGCTAAACAAGTAAGTATATATGTATGTTCGTATATATCTTGCATAAGTTTATCTTTCAGTTTCCATTAAAAAAAAATAGCTTTCAAATTTATTTAAGAAAAACATAACTTTTTTCAAATTTCTTTCTTTCTTTTTTTTTTTTTCTAGATTCTTTCCTTTTGCCCTAACTTTAGAATTATCTCCCCTTAACCTTTATGTCTTTGTAAAGCTTCCCATTCCCATATTTAGCTACTTAGCATGTTGCCAATGGTCATGGATTAAAAAATCTAATTAGACCTATCTAGATAGCAGCTGAATTGAAATAGAGAGATTCTAGAATAAAGGAATATCATTCTAGTGTCATATTTAGTTGTATTCATAGGTTGACCAATTATGTTTGAAATGTTGAATATAATTTTGAATACACAAGTATACTATACAATATGATAAAAAAGGGATCGTGAGAAACTTAAAATGTGATTGAATGGATCTAGGTGTTGCATACTTACTCTATTTGTACTTGAAAATTATTTTACATACTTAACAATTGTATAAGTGAATAGATGTGATTATGAGCTATTATATGCACCTAACAATCATATAGTAATTAACCTTTCGAAGCATGCTGGTTGCACAATTTATTTGTATGAACCAAATGTAAAGAATATAGAAAATGTTCTTGAGATCATGAGAGTTTGACACCCATTCTGTGTGAGTGATAGATATAAGAAAAGTGGTCGGATCCACCCATAATGTGTGACTTGAGCACGCCGTCTATTGGTAACTGTCATAAGGCAGTTTTGTTGTTGAGGAAAAAATTGCCTTTAGGCAATTATTGGTTTAACTTTTAAACCACTTGAAGAATTGATGCCCCACTTTTAATAACAAAAAAAAATGACATTCAACCATTAAGAGATATACAAGAAAAAAGAAAAATTTCTCAAACAAAAAAAAAAAAAAGGAGAAAGAGAGATCAATAGTTAACGTGTCTTAAGAGGAATTATTACATTCGGTGTATTGAAAGAATTACACAATGGAAACAAACAACTTTTGCTCTATGATCTTGTTTAATGATCAATAATTCAAGTTAAGTTTGCACTTCCATTTTCGCTAACCAGGTAAGTATAGATGTATGTTCGTATATATATTGCATAAGTTTATCTTTCAGTTTCCATTAAAAAAAAATAACTTTCAAATTTATTTAAGAAAAACATAACTTTTTTCAACTTTCTTTCTTTCTTCTTTCTTTCTAGATTCTTTCCTTTTGCCCTAACTTTAGATTTATCTCCCCTTAACCTTTGTGTCTTTGTGAAGATTCCCATTCCCATCTTTTTATTATGCAACCGAGGGCTATCTTTTTTTTATGCCAATTTTTTCTTTTTTTTTCCTTATTCAACTCATTTCTCTTAATGTTTACCTTTTCTCTCTTGTTGTAACTCGTATTCATAATACAAGAAAAGTGGAAATTCTAAACCTTACCTCATTGAGCCATCAGTGGCTTGTCTAAACTCAATCTTTGTCAAATTAGAAATTTTGCATGAAACCAAAATTAACAAACATCCAATTAATGAATCTTTTCTTTGCAATTTTGTTAATGAGAAGTTGGAGGTGAAAAGGTTATCTCAAAGAAGTGAATTACTGAGGGGGCAAGGGTTATGAGGTGTGCCTCTATCTTACTTACTAAAATTGGGGTTGTAATCCTTGAGTGCTATAATTGGGATGATGTTAGATCACCGATTTTGATTTTTTTTTTTATATATGTTACAATTCAAAATCTTTGGACGATAAAAAAAATTGTGTGGTTTGCTTTGAATTTTTTAATTTCATGGGTATTGTGGATTAGTGATTTTTTTTTTTTAGAGTAATAGTGAGTAATTGAAATTCTCATGATGATGCAAAGTAAAGATCACTGGAGCTCATTTTCAAATGGAATTTTGAATTTTTATTTTCTTGTTTTTTTTTTATTTTTAAATCAAAATCAAAATAGTAAAAAAGAATGAAACGATTTTTTTAATTTTTTTCTAAAATGTAAAGCTCATTTAAGGATTTTTTTAATTTTTTTATTAAAATGATACTCAATCACAAAAAAAAAAAAAAAGACCTACAAAATGACACATGATCACTTTTTTTAAACTGTTATTTTTATTAAGGTTAATGATACGTGTGAGAACACACAAATTTTCATTTATATACATTTTTAAATGTAAACTTTCAATAATGTTTAATCTTGATTTGTATAAAATAATATGTTTAAGTCTAAATTGAACATCACTTTAAAATTTTAATTTTAAATTAAGCATTTAACTAGAAACAAACTGAACCTTTAATTCAAAATAATTCAAACTTAAAATGATTTAACTTTAAATTTTAATTTAAACTAACACTAATAAATTATGTCAAATGAAATGATTCCAATTCCAGACAACCAAACTACAAATAATTTAACTATGAAATAATTTGAATTTTTTAACCCAAAATAACTCTAATCGCCTAATTTCCACCTCTGCAGACATAGGAAGAAAATAAAAGTTGATTGAAAAGTTGGAGACCACCGACATATTTTAACCAACAGGGTCCCTGCAATTTCAAATCCTTTCTTGAACAAGTGGGCAATTTTATTTACAAATAATAATAATGCTTAAGCATTGAATAAGAAGTCTTAACCGGGCTTACCAATAAAAAACAAGTCTAATCTTGTATATGATGCGTCCTTTAATACTTAAAAAAATCCAAATCTTTCCCTTTCTTTGACCCGTTCTTGAAGCCTTGGTAGGGCAAATTCAAAACGAAAGAAATAATCATAACGACTTTGTCAAATTCTAACCAAAGAGCACATTCTATTCTCTTTAACATTATTGGTAGGTACTTTGTGCCTCAGTTGAATCAATAAATTAAAATGTACATGGCGGAAAATTTTACTAGTTACTTTGCTATACAAATTTGGCCTCTGTAGTGGATCGAAAGAAGGCAGCTAATGCCTTTTCTAAGCCATTTATAACATCGGTCATTGAAGGTCTATCTCGGCCTTCTGCTCTTATACAGTCGGCTGCTAAGTATCCTACATATGCTACCGCCTCTATTTCGAAAGGCGTTGGCGGTGGGACTCTGGGGTCCAAAACTCTGTGAATTTCGTCTTTAAGAATGTATGGAATCACAAAATCCACCACATTCCTTGGCACCCCATTTTCATTCAAATGGATTGCCCTGTATCCTGATAATAATTCTAGCAACACTACTCCAAAGCTGTACACATCACTCTTACTAGTCAGTTGTTGAAGCCTGTAGTACTCAGGATCCATGTATCCGACTGTGCCTGCTACATGCAGCGACAGGTGTGACTCATCATCCCCAGGACCCATTAATGATAATCCTAAATCAGACACCTTTGCAGTCCAATTTGCATCGACAAGAATGTTTGAGGACTTGATATCACGGTGTATGATTGGTGGTACTGCGTATTCATGCAAGTACTCAATCCCCCTTGCTGCATCTAATGCTATCCTAAGCCGTATATCCCATGACATAAAGGTTGAATTTTGGAACTTGTGGAGATGGTCATGGAGTGTGCCATTGTTCATGTACTCGTATACCAATACACGCTCATTGAAATCTTCGCAAAATCCCAATAACCGGACAACATTTTTGTGGTGGAGGCGTGATAAATATTCAAGCTCATTCACGAACGCATTGTCCTTATCTTCTTGTCGTTTGGTGCCAACTGCATACGATGAAGTGCTTGTTATTTCAGCTCGTTTGATGGCCACTTCACGCCCATCATCCAATTTAGCATGGTAGACAGAACCAAAACTGCCGGTCCCAATTTTATGATCTTCAGAGAAATTGTTGGTGGCTTGAATCAGGGCTTCCCAAGAAAATTCCTCCAAGCGACCTGTTGTTCCCAAGCTGGTCAATTGGCTCAGACGCTTCTCCAGAACTGCCGGTGCTAATGGGGCTTGGGGAGTTTGGGGCTGATTGGAAACACCATTAGCAGGGGTACCATTCTCATCCAGTCGACCTGAATCATGGACACGGCACCCTCCACCTTTACAATATCTGAAGACAAAGAAACCAATGACTAGCAAGAAAGAGAAGGATCCTACACAACCAACAACTAGAAAAGCTACCATTCTGCCATTCAAATCACTGCTTGTGGATCTGTTGTGAGGTTGTGGCGAGGGAGCTGTTGGCAGGGCTGGCATTATTGGCGGAAAAGGCATATTACAAGCTTGGCAAATAGATCCACCATTGCTGCAAAATAAGCCTGATCCCGGCACTGAACCACATGCACATATATTCCTACATGGCCCTGGTAATACTTCTGAGAATACCATAGGCATGGAGTTAAAATTTGCATTGCCCCAGCAGAAAAGAGAATAATTAAATGTTAAAACTCCACAGAAAACATTTCTCTTTGCTTTGATTGTAATAAAACTATGCCTTTCCAATTCCTGTGGCAGACTGAAATTATTCTGCCCCCAACAAACGACTGTTCCGTTAGTCCTCAAGGCACAGCTTCGATTCTGTCCCAGAGCCAGTGCGTTGAATTTTCCCTGAGGCTTTTCACCCGCCACCATATTTCCCCAACACTCTAAATCATTATGTAAACTGATAGCACAAGCATGCCTAAACCCAGCAGCAATCACACTATAATTCCCTCTGGGCTCTTGACCAGTGATACCAGCAACGTTTCCAAGGCAGCTAATCGTTCCAGTTTCTGATAATCCACATACAAATCCTTCACCGACAGCCATGGTAGAAAAGTTTTGATCCTTGGTTTGGTTGAATTCAGGCCACTGCCAACATTCAAGAGTGTTGGTCTCATTAAGACCACAAATGTGATAGTCGGCTGCTTCAAGTTGGTTAAGAGCTGGACCCCTGTAAATTCGTTTGAACTCTCTGGTAGTGCCGTTGCTAAAGAATCTCCAACAATGCATAACTGAAATATTGGGTGAGGAAAAAGAAGGTCTCAAGCCACATAAAAATCCGTCTCCAGAGACAATCCCAGAAAAGGAATCATTGGAATTAAAAGGAGTTTGAATACCAGGAGTTGGAAAGGTAGAACAATTTAGAGAAGATGGGTGAGGTGGGCCAAGGGATGGTACTAAAGCACATATTAATGTGAGGTTAGAAGTTTCAGATATGGAGACAGTGGAGAGTGAAAAACTGAAAGAAATAAAACAAAGAAATGAAATAATCAGAAGAGTTTTACAAAAGAAAGGACCCATAGAAATTGTTTTGATAAGAATTTCATGGCGGGATAGGAAATAAGATGATGGCGTGAAAATGGTTGGGTTGGGTTGGGTTTAAAAATGGTTTTGAAAAGTGGAAAATGGCACGAGAAAAAGGAAACGCGTTTTGGTGGAGTTTTTAGTGTGGACCGAAGACCTGGTCTCATAAATAAATATATTATTAAAAATTGATTTTTTTTAAGAGGAAGCTGGCAGCGTGTGGTGGTCAACGTTCAACCCACAGACGCCACTGTTGCTACTTCCAGTCTACCACTCTGATATTTGCTCGTTTTAGATCCATACACGGATTCAGATCTTCTCTCAGCTTTCTATGATTTACATCCAAAATCAAAGAAAAGTAATTGTTGAAAAATAAGTTAAGTGAAATGAAACCAACAAAGGACAGTAAAGAATCGTTTAATGTACAATTAAAATATGAATTTGCTTTTTAAAAACCTAAAATTTTAATTTTAATTATTCAAAATATTATTCTCGCATTCGAAAGTAGAGATAATAAATGAATAAGTTGAAACAAATTTGAATTAGGTTATTTTTGGATTCAGTTCATTCCTATTATGATTCTTTTTGAATTCAAATTATTTTATATTCGGATAATTTTGAATTAAATTTTTTTTGATTTCATATTATTTTGGATACAGGTTATTTTAAATTCGAATTATTTCAAATTGATTAAATTCGAATTATTTCAAATTTGATTCAATTTGAATTGAGAGAGTTCAGAAAAAAAATCATATTGAAAATTTACAAGTTATAAAATTTCTTATAATTTCAAAAATAATAATTTAAATAAAAATGATAGAAATATTAAAGTTAAAAATTAATAAATTTTTATTATATAATAAATTTTTATTTTAATAATATCCATTCCTTTTTTTAGTATATTTTGTAACTTCAAATAGTTAAATAAATATATAAAAATAAAAGTCCAAAACCATTAAGCTACATAAAAAAAAAATTATTTGAAAAAATCAACAAATTATAAATAAAATCCACTAAATATTTATGTAAATGATTTTTTTGCCCTTAAGTCTTAACGAAATAACCCATTGAACCATTGGGCACTTAACTTTAGCAACTTAGTCTAACAAATTTTTATTTTTAATTTTCTTTTATATTACTTTTATTTTATTAGCTTTGTTAGTCATTATATTATAATTTGTTAACAAGTACTTTCAATTTTCAAGAAATTTTTCTAACATTTATTTTATTTTTTGATTTGGAAGTAAATGAATTACCAAATAATTACATTAGATTTAATCGTATATACTAAATGTTCAATTAGAATGTTGAATAGCAAACATTAAAATATTATCAATTAATTTCTTTAATGTTAATAATCAATATTTAGACATGTTAAAAAACCATAACATGTAAAAATTAATTGATATAATATTGATTTAATTTTAACATTTGACCATTTTGATATTAACCTTAGATATAAATATATTCATCAATTACCAATCGTTAAATTATAATGTTGAATGGTAGACATTATTAAAAAGTATCAATTATCATTTACAAAAAAATATTAATATGAATAAATGGTTAATTAATTTATTCAATCTTATATCTATTTTGTTTTTAGTTTTGTGAATTATAATACTAACATTATTACATTAAATATAATCATATAAAATGATTGATCAAATGTTCTTTTAGAATGTTAATTAAAAAAAGTTATATACACTAATTGACATTAACGTATAACATTGATATAATCGTTACACTAATTGACCAAAATTTACAAAGTTAAATGGTAAACATTATTTAAAAAAGTATTAATTTGATCATTTTGACATTAATATAAATATAATAAAATTGGATATGCACAAATTGATCAAACATCCAATTAAAATGTTCAACAGTATATATTATTAAATTAATTAATATAATGCTAATAACCCTAAACTTTATAAGTGTAGTTACCTAAGTATAAGTAATCTTAATATCAATAAAGTATAAAAATTAGTTGCATCAAAATTATTATTATGATAGTATACTTCTAAATTATACTTTAATTTACCATTACTAATAATTAGTTCTATCCTCATCACCTTAATTTTACTTTTAATATGTATCTATATATATATATATATTAATAAATGAATTAAACATAATTTTTTATTAATTTTTTTATCTAATATTAAAATAAATCAATAATATATTTTAAATGATTATTTTTATAATGAAACTAAATTTAAAATTGATGATATTATTTTTTATTGATAATTATTGTAAATATAATAAGGGTAGTATTAAAAATTATTTGATAATCATATTTAGTGTGTTTCAAAATTAATTTTATTTTATAATTGAATTTAAAGATTCAATATTAATTTTTTATAATATATTATAGATATAATTATTTAATAATTATAAATAATAATATTTTTAAATTTTTATTTAAGAAACATTTTTATAATTTATTTATTTTTATTTTTTAAAAATAAAGTCATATAATTATAGTTCAAGTTTTTTTTTTTTTTTTAATATATATAATTCAATTTTTACGGGTTTCAAATCATATTGATTTTGGATTTGAATCATTGCAGATTCGGATTGGGTCAATTTTAAAAATTTTGGATCGAAATTTTGCAAGTTTTGGTCTTTAACTATTTTTTATTTTTATCAATTCGGGAGAGATTTGGTCACGAATTAGTTTGAGCGAAATTTTGAGTTGGGACCAGCTTTGTTAATTCTATTCGAAAGTATTTTTAGTTATTTGATTTCGAAAAATTAAAAAAAAAAAAAAAGTAACAAGAAAAAGAAATTTTATCTTCAAATAAAAATGCATTAATTACAATTTTATTCATGATTTATTTGTTTACCTCCCAACCCACAATAAGGAATTTCTTATTTCAGTAATTAAAATAAAAACAAAGTAACGTGTTGGTTACAACTTTTGGTTTCTCAGTATTTAAAAATTTTTTTTATTATATTGAAATTTATAAAATTATAATATAGAAAGAAGTTCAGAAAAAATATGATAAATTAACATCAACTAACTTGGAAAATACGAAGTTGGTCCATGATCAATGTTTTGAGGCTGTTACGCGGGACAGATTTTTGCTTGCTACTCTTCCTAGGTCTTCACCTAAATCTCGACCCGTCCTCGTTCAGAGTTTGAGTTCTAAAACCCGACTCCGACTCTGAAAGGAAGAAGTCGCCTAGTTCAATCCGAATTTCCTCTATTGCTACCTTTCCCCTAACCTCGCTCTACATACAAGTACCCTCCTGTAAATCACACGCAAAATTGTTTTTAGTGTTGTTTATTTAGCATAAAGAAAAATAATATAGATGTTAAAAGCTGAAATAATATCTCATACCTGATCATGCCTATCAGCATGGGAGATCAAGTTCTGCAATCATGAATCAAGCAGTCACCAAATTAATGTCAGAAATTTGCATTGTTTAGTCAAAAGTTGCAGAGAGTCAACTGATGAATTGGATTTGAATTCCAAAGGTTTCATAACGTTAAATTGACGAATCATAGAATGCGCAATCACCCAAACCCACTTGCAGTTCCAAAAACAGGAGGAATTTTCTAAACTAAAAAATAACTATCTTCCGAGCAAATCAGCAGTATTTGTTTATACAGAGTCATATGCATGTAAAATTAATGCCATTCTATTTAGAGATAGTCTTCAACTGAAATGCTAAAAGCTCCCCCTTCTTTTCCCACACTTCCTTCCCTCGAGCCCCTACTGCTATCGTTCTCCCAGGACTCTGTCTCCATGCCCATAATTACACTGTTGTCGATGGGACTGCTCACGATCATCTGGGCATCGACTGCCATGCCAGCATCCAATGCTGCTTTCTGTATAGACCGGGGAGACATGTTTGCATTGACATTTGGAGGTAACATGGATGGAAAGTTGAGAGCACTTAAGGAAGATGGTCGACGCAGACAATAGAAAGCAATATCACGGACAATGGCAGCGCCCTCCGGGGTGGAATAAGAGCCTAACCAAAGGCGTTCCTGTGTGCCCAGGACTCGGATTTCAGACACCCATTTACCCCATCTTCGACGACGCACTCCCTTGTATTTCCTTTGAGGGTTGCATCCAATTCCAAAGCGTTCTTCGACAGCGGCAGCAGCAGCAGCAGCAGCAGCACTCATCTTTTCAACATAGGAACAAGAAGCAAAAGGATGTCTAATTAACCAGTCAAGGTTGAAGATCGCTTATCTATAGGATAGGTTAAAGAAACAGAAAGAGGGAAGAAGTAGTAATTAGTATTTATTTGCGTTAGGGTAGACCTTGAAGATTGAAGAAAAAGTCAAAGTTGAAGAATTAAGGTCAAAGTCAGAGGATGGGAAGTGGACGGTTGCTTTCAAGCCACGCGTAAACCGCAGGGAGGGAAGGAGTCGGCCATGAGATCTATCAAAAAGTAAACCAAAGGCAAAGTTGCGTAATGAATGACATTACTAATTCCACGTGACTAATTAAAATAAATTATTTGATTCTCTTACGAGTTTTTTCCGTGTCACCAATAAATGATTATGATATTTTAACAAAAATTCAAGTTGTAAAAGAGTAACATGCGCTGATCTTCTCCCATAGCTGCGGTTCTTTCCTCTATCCAAAGGAATTTTTTCTTTTTTTAACATATTGAGATTTATAAAATTATTTACAAAGACAAACTATAAAATTTTAAATAAAAAATCATAAACTTAGAGATAGAAGTAGACAGCGAATAGAGAGATAATCAACTAATCCCATGAAAAATTTCAAATAAAACCATATTATTGCGCCTTAGGTAGATAATACAGGTAGATAACGAAGAAGAGGGAAATGCAAACTTAGGAATAAAAAAATAACTAGGAGAAAGGAACGAAGAAATTGGGGAAAGGAAAAAATGTTGTGGAACAAAATTTGAAGAGCAAACGTGGTGGGAGTCCGAGAGGCGAATGCCAAAGGAGTCTAGTCCCTGGTATTTCATGCTTCCGCTTCACTTCCATACAAATCTGATAATAAGAAAAGAATAATTCATTGAAGGAAGAATGCAATTATCATAAAATGTCAAGAAACTTTGGCAGATTAATTGCAAAGAGGGCAACGTGTAAAGACAATCACAAGCATCAATTGGCTTAATATTGTTTTCAATTAAAATTTGTTTCTCAATATATCGTTTTTGTTTTTTTTTTTTTTTTTTAAATCTGCCAACATCTTTACTAAACAAGGAAAAAAAATGAATTTGGAAAGTGACAGATAATATAAATATGATCATATACATAAATGTGGAAGACTTGATTTACGAAAACAAATACCTAACTTAAATCTTTAGTCGTTAAACAAAATCATATACATTGAAAATACAAGAAATTCCTTTACGAGAGTTTACTTTCTCTTTATGTACAATTCGCCCTCCCTTTTTCCTTTCTATTCCATTTTTGGTTTTGAGATAATCTTCTTATCTCTCTTAATAATGCTGAATGCCATCCTATATATATAAGAAGGGGACGGCACTTTAGATGTTTAAAATTTAAACATCCTTAACGGTCAAAGGTAGTTTCGTTCCTAGGGGTGATATTAGATCGGATTGGTTTAGATAGTAAATTTTTTTGATTTATCTGACCTATGCAGATTTTTTTTTTTTTTTTATAATCTGCATTTGATCCTATAAGAAAAATATTTGATTAAAACCAATTCGCATAAATTTGGATTGATTATTTGGATCTGCATACATTAAAATCAATTTGTAGGGAAACCAATAGGTAAAAGAGATTGGAATAGGGTAAAAACAAGAAAACCAAAAAGCAAATAACAATGAACCATATTCAAATAAAGAAATCAAAGGAGTGGAAACTATATAATAAGATTAAAGATCCACGAGGTGTCTAGGAGTTAGACTATAGGAATATAAGATACTATGATTATATGAGGCAAGAGATGAGGTTGAGAGAAAGTGTGAAACTGAGATCTAAAGAGATTGAAGATGATGATGTGCCATGTGAAAGGGCGGGAAGGGAATGTCTAGTAGAAAAGGCAAAAATACCCAAAACCGACGGGTTTCAACCCGACCAGATCTCTTATGGTTGATGTTTTTTTTTTTTTGAAAATCAAGTATTAGGTCAGGTGGCATAAAAAAATTTTGGGTTTGGGTCGGGGTGAGGTTTTAGGCAAACCTGATCCTACTCGACCCGATATATATAAAAAATTATTTTTTAATTAATTATTTAATTTTATATAATTTTATATATATTTAGTTTTATATTTATATTAAAAATAATATTTTATTAATTTTGGGTCAGGTCGAATTCGATTTTATACAATGTCGGGTCGAGTCAGGTCAAGTCGAGTTGGGTTCAGGTATTAAAAAATAAAAAAATTATCGAGTCAGGTACGGGTTTTATATGTTTAAAGTCGGGTCGAGTTCAGGACATGCAAAAACCCGGCCCAACTTGACCCGTTGCCATTACTAATGCCTGGAGGTGAATGGGTAAAAAGAGTTTAAAAAGTTGAAAATGATGAGAACAAGAAATGATTAAAAATTTTTAATTTTTAATGGATATTTGAATTGCCCAAAAGGTGAATGGGTAAAAAAAGTTAAAAACGTAAATAGATAAAGCAGTTAAGTGCTTTTAGTTGGGCTTTGAAGACTTTAATTTTGAATTGGATTTTTGGGCCATTATCCATTTTCAAACTTCAATTTTTGGGCTTTATTCGGGTTAATTCGGGTTTTTTAAAATCTGAACAAAAAAACTGAATCGATCTAAATTTTTACAATTTGATGACATTATTTATCCGAATCTGAACTAGACTATTTAAAATCTAAATAGAACCTATTCGAATACTTTAGTTTGAGTCAATTTTTTAGTTGTCTCGATTTTTTTACTCAGCCCTATTCATTCTTAGGCAAACTACCTTATGGCAGTTGCCAATTCCTTGAAATCAAACCACCCATGAATGGTTAGGCTTTTTCTATAACATTTTTTGCTTGCACAAAATGGATGCCCAACTCTCATAATCAAGATAATATTTTTTCTATTATTTGTATTGAGTTCATACAAGAAAATAAGCCATGCGACCAATATGCTTCGACATCTAGTTGCTATATAACTATTAGGTGCATGTAACAACTTATAATTACATTTAGTCATTTATACGATTGTTACGTAAGTGTTGTAGCTCTCAAGTACAAGTAGAATAAATATACAATACCTTAAATCCATTTAGTCACATTTCAAGTTTCTTATGATCTCTCTTTTATCATATTGTAAGTTATACTTGTGTATCCATAATTATATGCAATATCTCAAACATAATTGATCGACCTATAAATACAATCAAATATAACACTAGAATGATCTTTCCTTTTTCTAGAATCTATCTTTTTCAATTCAATAGCTATGTAGATATGTTCTATTAGATCGAATTTATTCATGACCATTGGCAATATTCCAAGATAGTTACCACTAAACTAAAACTTTAAGAAAAAATAAAAAGTCTATGAGAGTGTTAAATATAAGATCCTTTGATCTCAAAGGTAGAGTCTATTCTTAGTTACTCTTGTTGGTTGAACAATGAATATATGGTATAAAAAACATGTTACGATATTACTTTCCTTTTCCTAAGAGGCATATGTCTTTCATCATTACATCAGTCTTGTACATGTGATAGTTTAGATATTCCCAATATCTACTTAAGTTGACAACTCTAATTGATTTCTCATAATCAACAAGACTTTCACCTAGCATTTTAAGATAGACAAAGTGAATTGTAGGACATACCTTTCCAATCATATTGTATATGTACATTTACATGTGTGCATGCATCACAAAACAAAAAACTAAATTTTAATGGCATTAATTGTATTCAATATATAAATAAACTCAAATAGGAAAATGTCATACATTGTTTTCATAAAACAATTCAATCAGTACATGTTCATTAGCATCTACGCATCTCTAGAGATCTAATGTGGCTATTAAACACATAAATAGGTATGGGCTTAATGAACAGATTTACAATCATCTTTTATGTAGAAATATACTAAATGTTGACTTTTTTTTTGTGCAACCATGTCTATACTTGGTATTTATATGTTTGATCTTCGAATGATATTTGAGATCCTTTGTAAATGCGATTGCAACTTGACTATCACAATTCTCTAACACTGAGTTGGATTTATCCTTATCAAATCTCAAATGATTCAAGAATCTCTTAAGCCAAACAACCACTTATGCCATTGTTAAAAATGCTACAAATTTAGCTTTCAATGTGAATGGTGCTATACAAGTCTATTTCTTACTGTTCCACGAAATAGCCTTACTGGTCAATAAGAAAATATAGCCAAGGTAGATTTTTTCTTATCTAAATCTTCTTTACAATCAGTGTCCGTATAGCTAATTAAATGCAAATAACTTCCTTGATAGCATAACAATAATCTGCAATGTCTTTTAGATATCTCAATATCCTTTTAATGGCTTTCCAATGGAGTTGACTTGGATTAGATTGATCTCTGCTTACCATGCCCACAATATAGCAAATATTTAACCTTGTGCACATAATAACATGCAAAAGGCTTCCAACAACATTAAAGTAAGGAACTCTTGTCATTTGTTCCTTCTTTTATGGAGTTTTAGGATATATTATCTAGCTAAGAGCTTTATTTTTTGCCATAAGAGTATCTATCAAGTTGTAATCTTGCATATTAAATTACTCTAGAATTTTCTTAATGTATTGCTCCTGTGCAAGAGCTAATAACTTCTCAATGTACTACTAGAAAAATGGGTTTTACCGAATAAAAATTATGTGGTAAAAATTAAATTTCATCGGTAAAAGCATTATTGACAAATTTACTAACGAAAAACTTTCATCGATGTTAGCCAAATCAGTAATGCTATTCTATTGGAAATAAACAAAATCTATCGATAATTATTGACAAAATTTTCGTCAATAAATTCTGTTGGTAATTATTGACAGAATTATTACCAATAGAATTTACCATTGAAAATTCTGTTGGTAACTAAATGTATAAAAATAAATAAATAAAAAAATGCTTCATTTTATTTATAAAAGAATGTAAAATATTTTATAAAATTGTTTATGAATTCTATTAAATAAAAATACGTATATGTTACAAATTTTATACAAACATTTTGTAATACATGTTAGTTAAATAAATAAGTACTTCCAATATATAATACTAAAAATACCTACAAAACATGTGAATGTTGACAGCCTTTCCTTCCCTTACCCTAACCTTCACTAGGAAATAATAAAAATACATATGTAAAAATTAGGAGTTTGCTTGAGTTATTGCTTAAATAATTTAGAAAAAATCATTGTATGTAACAAGTTATATTAACAAAACCCGATGAAAGATTTGTGTATGCATATATCTTGTCTCATATCTCATATGAGTACTATATCCAAATGTAAAGAAATACAAGCCTAGCATGTAAACATGAATAATGTTTGACTAGAGATGATCAAACAAATTTAAGAACATGAACACAACTATAAAGATTAATGCAAAAAAATTTCTATGCTTACATAATCTTTTACTAAATAACATGCAACTTAATAATCAAGGCATATACTCACAATGGAAATCTCATAATCATAGTCACCATCCCAAAAATTCATCTCATGTTTGCACAATATTCCATCTTTTTCACAAGTTATAATCAATCTCAATAATAGTTCATATCATTGGATTATGAAAAATCAACCAAAAGAAGCATCATAATGACTCAAAGCAAAAACATTAAGCATAACTTCATCAATCATTTCCAAAATTTGAAAATTTACACAAATATTTCTCTAACCCCTAAATTTAAAATGCAAATTGTGTTCAATGCATAAGCAATAAAGATATAAAGTTCAAAAGGGTTTAAGAAACTCCATTATCTCTTTGGATTTCATCATTAAAGCTCATATCTTACTACCTTTTATTACCTATAAAACAAAGAATAAAATTATACCTTTCCTAAAATTCAAATTGAATAGAACCATAAGGCTTAAACTCACATGAATACAACAAAAACTATATCCTTCCTCAAATTCAATTCCTTTAATTGATCTATCTTCCTTAAAATCGTCTTCGTCAGCCTTTTTTTTTTTTTTCACTTCCACTATTTCTTTTTCCACAACCTTAACAAATTTTGCATGTTTACCATGATAAACTCCTTTATATTGTCATTATAATCATAATCGAAATACACCACATCATTTTTCAATTCAATGGCAGTGCCTCATGAAAGCCAGATAGGGTCATGGCCCCCAAAAATTTTAAAAGTTATTTATATATATAGGGTGTTGTGTGAAATTTTTTTAGAAAATATATCTTTCAAAATAAATAAATGATACCTTAAAATACAATCATTTTCAATTAATTTTCATTTATAAATTTTAATCAACAATTGATATCTCTTGAAGCAAATATAATCAATAATGAATGCAAAATAAAAATTATAGGAATAGAAAAATCAAACGTAAGATTTATAGAGGTTTGATCCTTCTCCACAAGGCACTTACGTCTTCTATTCTTGGTTGTCTAGACCAAGGCTTCAATTCACAAATTAATGAAAACCCTTTATAAGATTCAATTCCTATCTTGTACTAAATCTTCATTTTTTTCTTAAGACTTAGATAGCAACCTAACATTCTTTATTTTCTAGGCTAAGTAATAACTTTTCAATCTCATAAATTCAAGAGGATACCTTACTTTTTAATTACAAAATCACTCAAATTATTTGCAAACTAAAATACCTCTTTAAGGTTGAGCATTTGCCTAATGAAGTATAAAGAGAATGATGATTGAATACCAAAATATAGCTTGGATACAAGAACAAATACAAAGATAAGAACTTGAAGCTCTATTTTCTTTAAACTCTTAATTTTTTGAGAGATTTTGATGTACTGCTTCTTTTTTTTTTATCTTTTCTCTTTAGCTTCAATGGTGTTGGAAGACTTGTATTTATAGAGGAATTGAAGAGCTAGCTGTTAAGAATTGTTTGATTGAGAAAAGACCTATTGAAAGCTTGGAAAACTAGTCATTGGAGCGTTTTTAGGCATAGGGTATCGATTATGTACGAAGAAGAGAACAATCAGTTCATGTTTTGAAAGCCTAGAACTGACGTGAAACCATTACCTAATCGATTGGGTAAAACACCCCATCGATCCTCTAGCCAAGGTGATCAATCTCTTATGTAGGTTGATCAATCCTTTCTTGTTTTTTGGAAGGCCATTTTGCTACTATAAGAAAAATCAATCAATCTCTTTACGAAGGAGATTGATCTTGTATCACATAAACCTTGACCAATTGATCCTATACCATAAAGGGTTGATTCGTTTAGTAAAAAATCAACTTGGAAGCTTTCTAGGTGAAAAATCAATCAATCACCTAAATAAGGGGATTGATCCTGTCTTTTTTTCCCAACATTTACAAAAACATTTTCAAACAAGGAAAAAAGTTTGTTTTTGATCTCAAACCATTTTTCATTTGATAAAACACTTACAAACATTTTCTTTTTAAGTTCAAAATATACTTCCAAGTTTTTCAAATTTTAGCAAACTAAAAATTATTGTGATAAACAAATTATGAATTTAGTACAAAAATGATAAAACCATAAGAATAATGTACTAAATTAATCTTTTATGAAATCATAATCAAGTTTATTTACCTTAATATTTTATCATTTTAAAATAAGGATCAATTCAAGGTTAACACAAAAGAATTACAAAGAGTTATAATTTTAAGATTCTTATGCATCAATGTTGTGTACTTAAACTATTCCTGGTCAATGTATTGTTGAGATAGATTATCAACTTGTTAAACCTCATTACTTGTAATGTAAGTAACCAATCTCATAGGTTAAAGTATAGGAATACTTGGTGATAACATCTATGTGCTTGTTGGATAAATAAGTTTACTAAACATGACTTGTTATGAGAACTCCATTTGGTATTCACTCAAGTATGTATGGAAACATTCTCATGTGTTAGTCAAATAAATAGTCATTTGACTTGTGACATCAAATCATCTTATATGTTAATTAACATATTCTGATTTCACCTTTATGGGTCTGGGTGCTAAGCACATAAAAATGATGTTTTAAGGTATGATATTAAACATACGAAGATGGATGGGTGGCGTAGAGAGGCTTCATTGCCCTAAGTGATATGAAAGGATATATCTAATTTATTCTTGGATTTAGTTAACTAGAAAAAGTCTTTGAGCAAAGCATGATAAATTTAGAAGAAATAGTTTCTTACTAAATTCATATATGTTAACTAGAAACTACAAAAACTAACATGAAAGGACATTATAGGAAAATACTACACCATTCTTATGGTCTTTTCAAGATATTTGATGAAGGGATCAAATTATATTGATATATTAAACTTTGAAAGATTAGATCAAGACTATCTTAACTCTCAAATACTTTAGTGGTTATGATACATTGTTTGATACTGCTTATGATCTATGAATATATGTTGATTGATCTTATTATTTGAATTTATATTCATTGTCAAAATAATGAAAGTTTAATAAGCCACACATATATAAAGTAACAATGCTAATTAAATTAGAACTTTCGATTAAGTAAGACTTAATTAATTGAAGAAAAAACAAGAAGTAAATTTAAAGTCTTCAAGGGTTTAATTGTAAAAGATGAAAAAATTACATCTTTAATTATGTGTTATGGTTGAAAAATAAGTTGGTTTATATATAAACTACTTATGCTAATAGCCACATAACGGAAACACACAAAACATAGGCAATTGAGATTTATAAGTTTATAATAACATTGTAACAATATATAAACTTATCTAAGCATAAAACATTTATAAGTTCATAATAATATATAAACTAAATCTAAGCATAAATATCATGCTTACTTATCCTTTACATGTCATACATTTTGTGGACAAGGCTATGCTAAAGATTTAAAAGATATTTACCTCAATGTTGGCGTTAATGTTGATTTAATTTAGGTATTCACCTTGTTTAAGATTCCTTAGATCTTGGTCAATCATCAAGTTAAGTTTCAGTTATATAAGGACTCTTTGAAAAAAACTTCAATCTAATTGGGACTTAGGTCATAATTTCACTTGGACTGAGATGCTTGGTACAATGGATGAGTGTTTAAAGAGAAAATCTATAAGCATAAGAGTAGTTAATTCAATTATTGGTGCATTGCTTGTAAACAACCCCTTTTAAAATGAGAAATTTTATTTTGAATGACTTCAAAACATATTCATAATATTGTTGGAAATAGGCCTGGTTCATTGGTAGGGATAATTTCATTGAGATAGATTTAAATTTGTTTTTATTGTGAGCAATCTTTTGTTAATTTTTGGTAGATAATATGTAAATTCAATATAAATCTTGAAATGCAGTAATCTTTCATCATTCTAAACTTTTTATACTAAAAAATATATATTGGAAATGGACAATTTCTATTTCAAAATGGTTATCTTTTTAGTATCGATACATATATCATTTATGTTAGTTTATATCTTCTTTCGCTGCTTGTATTCACCCCATACGCGCACTACAAGAAAATGAATTTTTAGAGACAATGAAAATGGTCACTAAAAGCTTACAATTTAGTCAGTAAAACTTATAATGACAATTTTTTTAAGTCATCACTTGTTGTCACAAATACCTCCATCATTAATTTTACATAAAATCGTTACAACTATTCATAGAAGCAACGGGTTTAAGCTCTACCTCAAAATATGTTAAATCTTGATGCAAATAATCTGACAAAATAAATAAACAAATATCAGTATAAAATATAAATAAATTAATAAATAAAAATTAAAAAATACCTAAATTATTTTGCCCAAATCTTTTTTAGTTTTTCTTGGTCAAATAAAATTACTAAACTGAAATTTTTATTTATTTATTTTTTTAGTGGGTTTTGGTTTTGGGTTGGGAAAGGAATGTTTTAGTTTTAGGTGGGGTATGGGAAGGTCACCCAAGTTGCGAGGGGAAATGAGAAATGCAAGGTTGGAACTGGAATAGGATGTTGGCTTTTGGGTGGATTCTAAGGATGAAAGAGGGATAGCAACTAGAAGAAGAAATGAAAGAAGCTTAGACTGAGAGGAAAAAAAAAAAAAGAAGCGGGGCCTCAAAGCACAGATGGTGGCATTTCCCAAATTTCAATTTTAAATTAGGCTGCATTTAAGCCACCCTTCACTTCTTGGGTGCTAGTATATAGTTTTTTTTTTCCTTTTAATTATTTAACGAGTATATATGTTAATTTTTAATTGATTTTAATTTTATTATTAATAAAAAATAATATTTTAAAATATTAACAAGCAAAAAAATCATAAATTTTTTATCTATAATCACACTTATATGTATCCACAAAAATATAATTGTATTTCTTTATAATTTTTATTTAATTTTTTATTCAAAAAATTATTGAGTAACTATATAAAAATCAAATTGGATAATGATTCGTTTAAGGCTTTGGTTCTCAAATCAGTGATTCAATCGTTGAGTCTTTTGGATCAATGTTAGATTAATAAAAAAATTTCAAAAATTATAAATTATATAAATATTTTACATAATTATATAAACTAAAAATTATTATATAAGAATTAAAATATTCATTATTATTTAAAAACTTACAAAGTATGCTTAGCTTACAAAGGTTTTTTTTTTTTTTTTACTTTTAATCTCTTTCAAAAAATTATTTTTTAAAAAATATGAAAAAAATAATTAATATGTAAAAATTAAGTTAAAAATGATTTGAAAAGTCATATTTAATATATTAAAATTAATAAATAACTTGATAGATCATCAGTTTTTTTATAAACCTGATGGATAAATATATAAATTTTCTCAGATCAATTGTAGAAAGAGTCCAATTAAAGGATTGACTCAAGAAAAGAACCGTCATTGGGTCGAAATGTTAGATTTTTTGGATTTGACAATTATGATCATAAGAACTATTTTGATCATTGTATAAAATAATAAAAAAGTAGTTAGGCAATGTTATGAAAAGTCATTGAAAATCTATTAAGGAATTTTTACTATCTTCTTCGTTGTTAGAAAATGATAGAGATTTCATAATAATTATTTTATTCATTATATAAAAATTAACAACATTCAGTTAGGCAAAACTTGTGAAAGGGTGCAAATCTAATAGGATTTCACGATGAATTATTGGTGGTTAAGAAAATTTTAAAGATTTCATAAACAAATTTGTGTATTACTGTGTAAAAATTTAAAACAATTAATTGGGCAATGATTGTGAAAAGGCATTATGAATGTGGCAAAAATTTTATATAAAATATGTAAAAAAATTAATTAGGCAACACCTAGTGTCTAGTCACTATAATTGTTATTGTAATAAAAAAAATAAAATTGTTGATATACAAATTATTATTGCAATAAAAATTAATTTTTTAATTTTGTCAGCATCAATAGTGACAAATTAGTTTATAATCACTATAATTTTCGCAATAATGATAATTTCAATTATCACAATAGTACGTACATTATTATGACCACATGTAGTCGACGGTAATTTGTTATAATTAATTGTGCCAAAATTTTTACAATAAATAGTTAATTATGAAGTGATGAATAACTTTTGTTGTCATAACAATGTTCATAAATAATGACCATTTTATATGTTTATCACAATAGTATATTATTTCTTTTCAAAAATCAAGTGGTGCCAATTTTTATATTTTTTTAGTGACAAATTATTTTGTATCGTAAAAAAATATTATTATAGTGATGATTTAATTATGAAGAAACTTAAACTATCACAATTATTATCATAACCAAACAACAATGTATCATAATTACTTATAACAATAGTGTCACGTAATAAACCTAATATTTATGACGAATTCACTCGTGGCCACAAAAAATTTGCCACTAAAACCCTTAACTATTGTAGTACGAGACGTGTTCTGCTGCTATTATGTGCAGGTTAACGGAATATATTGATTCATGGCATGGCAATATATTTGAAGGCTTCCCCTCATTGTTTGAAGGATAATGAATCTACGAAATCGAATGGATCCCTCTAGTCCCCTAAAAAAAATATATCTATATACAAAAATATACAAAAAAAAAAAAAAACAAATGCATTTATTTCTATATTATATTAAGGCTTAGGTTGGTATTTACTGTTGCAGTTCAAAAAAATCTTGGATCGAAAAAAATATATATGAAATTGCGGAGAAATTGCAGTGAGAAAATGTGATTTAAAAGTTTTATATTATTGTGGAATTAAAATGTCCATATAGCATTAATAGTTGGAAATACAAGAATAAAAGAATAAATGCAGTCATTGATTAGGAATTATCAAGTTCAGAATATAAATAATCTATGCAGTCGAATTTCTAGACAAATATACAAGTGTTAATGAAATATCCAGAGGATTCAAGAGTTTTTACATGACAAAAGTACTTGAGAATAAAAGACAAGTTACCTCATGTGAGTGAAAAGGTAAATCTACTTGAAGGCATTTGAAGCAGCATATATGAAGTCCAAGAAGCCTGTTCCCTTTAAAAGACCTTGACCAGTCAAGAGGTCAAAATCCAGCAACAGCAGGAAACCAATGATAGCAGCCTTCCCATTTATAATTTCATTCTTTCCCGTGAAACCAAACCCCTCTAAGTCCTCATCAATTACCATTCTCACCTAAAGAACAGCACATGCAAATATATATATATATATATATATATATATCAAACAAGTCAATTTCATGCTTCTAAGAGTCCGAATTATTATGCTTTAAAAGTGACCGCAGTGTAGTTACCTCATCCACATTGACATCAGTAGCTGTTACACCAGGTTGACCGTTTCCACTAAAGACAATCTCCGCAGCCGCATCAGATTTTACACTGCCTTTCATGCTGATATAAATATTTTCCCCGTCCGTTTTTACAGGGTAAATATAAAGTGTCCTCAAAGCAAGTGTAAGGGCTCGCAGCACTGGGTTTTTTGGATACCATTCCTTGATGGCTCCAGTCCGAAGATCGAATGTACTATCAGTTGTTGGACAAACTATACAACCATCCTGTAAGAAAAACAAAAAACCTATCATCAGACATTTTGCTTTCCATCATTCTAGATAGTTGTCACAAATGGAATCAGGATGTGAAATTACAGTGAACAATCAGCTTCTTGTCCAAATTCACAAGAGTTTCTAAGATTTCTTAGCAGGTAAAAATATCTGATTGGTATTTACAACAGGTAAACGTCTGTTCCTGAAATGAAAACAATTAGATAAACACCAGAATAGTTCATAAAGATCAATAAATACAATATGTTGGATTATTAGAAAATTTTTGCTTGTCAAATATGTTGGTAGTTTAAAATGTGGTGTATCTCACATTGAGTAGAAAGATCAATTATGGTTTAAAAGAAATTACTTATATTATTTAAGTAATTAAGCTAAGTGTTGGAGTAGGTCAAGTTATTTGGGCTTGCTAAGAGTTTTTCTAATGGGTTGGACAATTTTAAAAGTCAAAGATGGGCACTTGGGCACTTAGGGCACTTGGGCTTGTTTGGCAAATAGATTTAATTTTAAAATCTTTATTATTATTATTATTGTTATTTTTTATTTATTTCAAAATATTATTGATTCCGAATAAATATGCTTGAACAATAAAAGATAAGATTGTTTAAATAAAGTTTATTTAAACAATGAAACATGACTACAAAATGTCAACACTTTTTGAATTGGTTTGATTAATGACTGTTCATTTATTATAAATAGATCTTTTTGCCTGACTAATTTCATTACTTTTGATTTATAGAGTTTTAAGGCTTTGTTGCATCCTATAGGCATAATTGCCTTTAAGACAGTGTTATTCACGTCTCAAAGCCATATTTTCTTCTTTTTTACTATTTCTATTTTTCTTAAATCTACTAACAATTTAAAGGCAATTATGGATACTACATCTACTATTGTCCCTACTACTACTATGTATTTGGAACCAAGCATTAAAGTTCATTTTCAAAATCAAGATGTAATTAGACTTGATCATTTTAATGGATCAAACTGCACTAGGTGGAAGCACAAAATGGTTTTTCTATTAATAGCAGCAAAGATGTTTTATGTACTTGATCCAAATTTGGAACCAATTCCAAAACCAACTCCTGAAGATTCTGATACTATTAAGGCAACAAGAAGAAAACGTAAAGAAGATGAACTAGTCTATCGAGATTATATTCTGAATTCATTATCTGACCGTCTATATGACCTATACAGAAATATGAAAACACCAAAAGAGATATGGACTACTTTTGAGCACAAATACATGAACGAAAAAAAAGGTACGGATAAGTTTTTAGCTTTGAAATACTTTGAATTTTCAATAACTGATGATAAACCAATCATGGACCAAGTGCACAAGTTGCAAATTTTGGTCTCTAAGTTAAGTGAGCTGGAAATTAAGGTTCCTGATTCACTTCAAGTTGGAGCTATTTTGCCAAAACTTCCTCATTCATGGAATGGATATAGGAAGAAAGTTTTGCATTCAACAGATACTTTCACTATTGAAGAATTTCAAACTCACATACAGATTGAAGCGAAAAATCATGCAAGAGATGCACTCTTCCTTGGAGGTTCCAATGTGAATTACGTGGGTGGACAAAATTCTGAAAAAACTCACAAGTCTTTTGGTAAATTTCAAAACAATTTTAAAGTCAAGAAGAATGGATTTAAGAAGTCCAAATCTAACAAGAACAAAATGTGTTTTCATTGTGGAAAGAAAGGACATTTGATTAAAGATTGTAGATTTAAAAACACTGAAATTAAGATTGGTTCTAG
Source organism: Durio zibethinus (assembly GCF_002303985.1). Next base: position 18,634,198 of record NW_019167949.1, on the reverse strand, counting down.
TTCTGAAAGCAAGGCAAATCTGGTTGAGCAAGAAATTAATGAACTTGTTGCAATGGTGACTGACATGTAAATTAGAATGATCACCGAAGTTTATATGGCTACTACAAATAAGTCATCTGATTGGTGACTAGATTCCGGTGCAACAATTCATGTTTGGAACAACAAAAAATAGTTCAAGACTTATGAAGAATGCAAGAAACCAGAAAACATCCTTATGGGAAATCATGTTCATGCCAAAGTGATTGGAAAAGGAACGGTTGAATTGAAATTCACCTCGGGGCAAAAACTAACTCTAATTAATGCTTTTCATGTTCCTGAGATTAGAAAGAACCTTGTATCTGTAAATTTATGATGTAAAAAAGGCTTTAAGATTGTACTAGAGTCTGATAAAGTTATAGTTTCCAAAAATGGTGTATTCATTAGAAAAGGATATTCCAATGATGGTATGTTTAAACTAAGCATTGATAAAATAAATAATGTTTCTGCTAGCATTCTTCTTCTTTATGGCATGCTAGATTAGGACATTTAAATTATCATTATATGAATCATATGACTAAGCATGGTTATATAACATACCAAAAAAATCATGACATTAAATGTGAAATCTGTGTCAAAGAAAAAATGACTAAGAAACCTTTTCCTAAAGTTGAAAGAAATATAGAATTATTAGAACTTATATATTCTGATATTTGTGAGCTAAATGGTTTATTAACAAGGATAGGAAAAGGGTATTTTATAACATTTGTAGATGATAGTTTTCGTTATCCTTTTGCGTATCTGATGAAAACAAAAGATGAAGCCTTTGATAAATTTAAAGAATATAAATCAGTTGTTGAAAATAAAAATTCTTCGAACAGATAGGGGTAGTGAATATTTTCTAGATTCATTTTCTCTTTTTGTGAAGATAATGGAATTATTCATCAAAGGACAGCCCCTTATGCACCCCAACAAAATGGTTTAGCCGAAAGGAAAAATAGAACCTTAGTTGATATGGTAAATAGTATGTTGTTAAATGCTAAATTACCTCTAAATTTTTAAGGAAAGGCACTTTTAACAACATGCCACATACATAATACAATTCTTTCAAAGAAATTCTTAAAAACACCATATGAACTTTGGAATCATGGCAGAAAACCAAATTTGGATTATTTTAAAGTGTGGGGGTGCATTGCCTTTTATAAAATACCTCATCCTCATAAATCAAAATTAAGACCTAGAGATATTAAAAGTATTTTTGTTGGTTACGCACAGAATTCAAAAGCATATAGACTTCTTGATTTAAATACTAATGTTATTGTTGAATCTATTCATGTAGAATTTTTTGAAAATAAGTTTATATGTGATACTAAAATTGATATAGAGAAACAAATTGAAATGATTCCTACGAATGGAAATAAAAGAAAAGAAAGTAATGATTATGTTGAAATTAAAATGAGCAAAAGAGTTAGAAAAGATAATCTTTTGCTTTTTGATTTTGTTTTTCCAGATTTTGTAGTATTCCTAGTAGAAGGGAATCGAACCAAAGTGCTTAAGAAAACACCAATTCTACTAAATGTAGATGAAAACCCTAAAATATTTAATGAACTATGACTTCAAGAGATGTTGCTTTCTGGAAAGAAGCTATTAATGATGAAATGGACTCAATCATGTCCAATAATATATGGGTCTTGGTAGGTTTACGTCCAGGTTCTAAACCTATAGGATGTAAATGGGTGTTTAGAAAGAAATATAATACAGATGGTTCTATATAAACCTTTAAAGCAAGATTAGTTGCAAAAGGTTTTAAACAAAAAGAAGGCATAGATTATTTTGATACATATGCTCCAATAGCTAGAATAACATCCATTAGAGTTCTTATAGCTTTGGCTTCCATTCATAAACTGCATGTGCATCAAATGGATGTTAAAACAGCCTTTGTAAATGGTGACTTAAAGAAAGAAATATACATAGAACAACCAGAAGGTTTTATTCTTCTAGGTAATGAGAATAAAGTTTGTAAATTAATTAAGTCACTTTATGGGCTAAAGCAAGCTCCTAAACAATGGCATGAAAAGTTTGATTCAATCATAGTAGCTAATGGTTTTCAAAATAATGGAACAGATAAGTGCATTTACTCAAAATTTCCTAAATAATATAGAGTTATAATATGTCTCTGTGTGGAGGATATGCTAATTTTTGGTACTAATATAATTGGCATGAATGAAACCAAAAGGTATCTGATTTCTAATTTCAAAATGAAAGATTTAAATGAAGTTGATACCATTTTGGGAATTAAAGTTAAGAGATATAATAAGGGTTTCATTCTTAATCAAAGTTATTATATTGAGAAACTGCTTAATAAGTTTAAGTATCTCAATATAAAAGAAACCAATACTCCATATGATACAAGTATAAAATTAACAGAAAATAAAGATAATGTAATTGCACAACTTGAATATGCTAGTGCTATTAGAAGTATTATGTATGCTATGCATTATACTAGGCCAGATATAGCTTTTGCTATTTGCAAGTTATCGAGATATACAAGTAAGCCTAGTATAAGTCGTTGGAAAGCCATAGGAAGAGTTCTAGGTTATTTTAACAGAACTAAAGATTTTAGCTTATTTTATTCCGGAGATTCAACTGTTTTGGAAGGATATTCAGATGTAAGTTGGATCACTAGTATAAGTGACAATAAATCCACTTTAGGATGGATGTTTACCCTTGGAAGTGGTGCAATTAGTTGGGCATCCAAGAAACAAACTTGCATTTCACATTCAACTATGGAATATGAATTTATAGCTTTAGCTACAACAGGCAAAGGAAGTTGAAAGGCTAAGAAATTTATTAATGGATATAAAGTTGTGGCCACAACCAATGACAGCCATTTCATTGTACTGTGATAGTGAAGCTACTATGCCTAGAGCTTATAGTGAAATTTATAATGGAAAATCTAGACATATTAGTCTAAGACATGACTATATCAAAAAATTGATAAAAAAAATAGGGTAATTACCATCATATATGTTAAATCTGCTAAAAACTTAGCAGATCCTCTTACCAAGGCACTACCTAGAAATTTGGTAAGAAGCACCGCAAGTGGAATGGGTTTAAAATTCCTTTTAGACACCAATAATGGGAACCTAACTTTGAATTAGTAACCTCAAATTGTAAAGTTTAATAGAAAATAACAAATTATTTTTATGTGTCTGTAAATACTAGTCAACCCATTCTATATATTTGGAATACTAGTGTAAGCCATTGCATAAATGGAGGATGAGATTGAACTCTTAATGGAGTTAATAATTAAATGTCTATAACAATTGAGACATAAATAAGAAACTCTACCTATATAAACATAAAAGTGGTGCCACTTCAATAAGAAAATTGGAAACTTTCTTGTAAATGTTTATGAATAAGGATAAGCACATGGCCATAATAGTGCTAAAGCGATTATAAACCTCTGACAGAATATTAAATAAATATTATGTGTATTATATCTTCAATTTTAACCTTAGGAGTTGATGTTTAATCTGTGGACACCATCAACTTTGTTAGAATTCTAAGTTATATACGCTAATTGAAAGTTTAAATCAAAAGATACCTTCTTGTATTCATAATATTTATTTGTGTGAAAGGTCAAAGATTAAGCACCAACATTCCAAACTAGTGGGGGATTGTTAGTAGTTTAGAATGTGGTGTATCCCACATTGAGTAGAAAGATCACTTATAAATGGTTTAAAAGAAATTACTTATATTATTTAAGTAATTGAGCTAAGTGTTGGAGTGGGCTAAGTCATTTGGGCTTGCTAGGAGTTTTCCTAGTGGGTTGGACAATTTTAAAAGTCAAAGATGGGCACTTGGGCACTTGGGGTGCTTGGGCTTGTTTGGCAAATAGATTTAATTTTTAAATTTTTATTATTATTATTATTTTATTTATTTCAGAATATTATTGATTCCAAATAAATATGCTTGAACAGTAAAAGACATGATTGTTTAAATAAAGTTTATTTAAACAATAAAATATGACTATACAAAATGTCATGACTTTTTGAATTGGTTTGAATAATGACTGTTCGTTTATTATAATAGATTTTTCTACCTGACAAATTTCACTACTTCTGATTTAGAGAGTTTTAAGGCTTTGTTGCATCTTATAGGCATAATTGCCTTTAAGATAGTGATTTTCACGCCTCAAAGCCATATTTTCTTCTTTTTTACTATTTTTGTTTTTCTTAAATCTACTAACAATTTAAAGACAATTATGGATACTACATCTACTATTGTCCCTACTACTGCTATGGATTTGGAATCAAGCATTAAGATTCATTTTCAAAATCAAGATGTAATTAGACTTGATTGTTTTAATGGATCAAACTACACTAGGTGGAAGGACAAAATGGTTTTTCTATTGATAGTATCGAAGATATTTTATGTACTTCATCCAAATTTGGAACCAATTCCAAAACCAACCCCTAAAGATTCTGATACTATTAAGGCAACAAGAAGTAAACGTTAAGAAGATGAATTAATCTGTTGAGGTTATATTCTGAATTCATTATTTGACTATCTATATGACTTATACAGAAATATGAAAACACCAAAAGAGATATGGACTGCTCTTAAGCATAAATACATGAACGAAAAGAAAGGTATAAATAAGTTTTTGGCTTTGAAATGCTTTGAATTTTCAATAATTGATGATAAACCAATCATGGACCAAGTGTACGAGTTGCAAATTTTGGTCTCTAAGTTAAGTGAGCTAGAAATTAAGGTTCCTGATTCACTTCAAGTTAGAGCTATTTTGTCAAAACTTTCTCATTCACGGAATGGATATAGGAAGAAAGTTTTATATTCAACAGATACTTTCACTATTAAAGAATTTCAAACTCACACACAGATTGAAGCAGAAAATCGTGCAAGAGATGCACTCTTCCTTGGAGGTTCCAATGTGAATTACATGAGTGGACAAACTTATGAAAAAACTCACAAGTCTTTTGGTAAATTTCAAAACAATTTTAAAGTCAAGAAGAATGGATTTAAGAAGTCCAAATTTAACAAAAACAAAATGTGTTTCCATTGTGGAAAGAAAGGACATTTGATTAAAGATTACAGATTTAAAAATGTTGGAATTAAGATTGGTTCTAGTTTTGAAAGCAAGGTAAATCTGATGGAGCAAGAAATTAATGAACTTATTGCAATGGTGACTAACATGCAAATTGGAATGATCACTGAAGTTCATATGGCTACTACAAATAAGTCATCTGATTGGTGGCTAGATTCTGGTGCAACAATTCATGTTTGCAACAACAAAAAGCAATTCAAGACTTATGAAGAATGCAAGAAACCAGAAAACATCCTTATGGAAAATCATGTTCCTGCCAAAGTGATTGGAAAAGGAACGGTTGAATTGAAATTCACCTCAGGGTAGAAACTAACTCTAATTAATGTTTTTCATGTTCCTACAATTAGAAAGAACCTTGTATCTGCAAATCTATTATGTAAAAAAGGCTTTAAGATTGTGCTAGAGTCTGAAAAAGTTATAGTCTCCAAAAATGGTGCATTCATTGGAAAAAAGATATTTTAATGATGGTATGTTTAAACTAAGCATTGATGAAATAAATAATGTTTCTGCTTATATTGTTAAGCATTCTTCATCTTTATGGCATGCTAGATTAGGACATTTAAATTATCATTATATGAATCATATGACTAAGCATGGTTATATAACATACCAGTTGCCATTAAATGTGAAATCCATGTCAAAGCAAAAATGACTAAGAAACCTTTTCTTAAAGCTGAAAGAAATACAGAATTATTAGAACTTATACATTCTGATATTTGTGAGCTAAATGGTTCATTGACAAGGAGAGGAAAAAGGTATTTTATAACATTTATAGATGATAGTTCTCTTTATACTTTTGTGTATCTAATGAAAACAAAAGATGAAGCCTTTGATAAATTCAAAGAATATAAATCAGTTGTTGAAAATCAAAAGGAGAAGAAAATCAAAATTCTTTGAATAGATAAGGGTGGCGAATATTTTCCAGATTCATTTTTTTTTGTGAAGATAATGGAATTATTCATCAAAGGACAGCCCCTTAGGCACCCCAACAAAATGGTTTAGCCGAAAAGAAAAATAGAACCTTGGTTGATGTGGTAAATAGTATGTTGTTAAATGCTAAATTACCTATGAATCTTTAGGGAGAGGCACTTTTAGCAGCATGCCATATACATAATAGAATTCTTTCAAAGAAATTCTTAAAGACACCATATGAACTTTGGAATCATGGCCGAAAACCAAATTTGGATTATTTTAAAGTGTGGGGGTGCATTGCCTTTTATAAAATACCTCATCCTCATAAATCAAAATTAAGACCTAGAGGTGTTAAAAGTATTTTTATTGGTTATGCACAGAATTCAAAAGCATATAGACTTCTTGATTTAAATACTAATGTTATTGCTGAATCTATTCATGTAGAATTTTTTGACAATAAGTTTATATGTGATACCAAAATTCATATGGAGAAACAAATTGAAATGATTCCTATGAATGGAAATAAAAGAAAAGAATGTAATGATTCTATTGAAATTGGAAGGAGCAAATGAGTTAGAAAAGATAATCTTTTGCTTTTCGATTTTGTTTCTCCAAATTCTATAGTATTCCTAGTAGAAGGGAATAAAACCAAAGTGCTTAAGAAAACACCAATTCTACTAATTGTAGATGAAGACCTTAAAACATTTAATGAAGCTATGACTTTAAGAGATGTTGCATTTTGGAAAGAAGCTATTAATGATGAAATGGACTCAATCATGTCTAATAATACATGAGTCTTGGTAGATTTACCTCCAGGTTCTAAACCTATAGGATGTAAATAGGTGTTTAGAAAAAAATATAATATAGATGGTTCTATACAAACCTTTAAAGCAAGATTAGTTGCAAAAGGTTTTAAACAAAAGGAAGGCATAGTTTATTTGATACATATGCTCTAGTAGCTAGAATAACATCCATTAGAGTTCTTATAGCTTTGGCTTCCATTCATAAACTGCATGTGCATCAAATGGATGTTAAAATAGCCTTTTTAAATGGTGACTTAAAGGAAGAAATATACTTGGAACAACCAGAAGGTTTTATTCTTCCAGGTAATGAGAATAAAGTTTGTAAATTAATTAAGTTACTTTATGGGCTAAAGCAAGCTCCTAAACAATGGCATGAAAAGTTTGATTCAATCATAGCAGCTAATGGTTTTAAACATAACGGAGCAGATAAATGCATTTCTCAAAATTTACTAAAGAATATGGAGTTATAATGTCTCTGTGTGGATGATATGCTAATTTTTGGTACTAATATAATTGGCATGAATGAAACCAAAAGGTATCTGATTTCTAATTTCAAAATGAAAGATTTAAATGAAATTGATACCATTTTGGGAATTAAAGTTAAGAGATATAATAAGAGTTTCATTCTTAATCAAAGTTATTATATTGAGAAACTACTTAATAAGTTTAAGTATCTCAATATAAAAGAAACCAATACTCCATATGATACAAATATAAAATTAACAGAAAATAAAGATAATGTAATTGCACAATTTGAATATGCTAATGCTATTGGAAGTATTATGTATGCTATGCATTGTACTAGGCCAGAACCAATGATAGCCATTTCCTTGTACTGTGATAGTGAAGCTACTATGTCTAGAGCTTATAGTGAAATTTATAATGGAAAATCTAGACATATTAGTCTAAGACATGATTATATTAGAGAATTGATAAAAAATAGGGTAATTACCATCATATATGTTAAATTTGCTAAAAACTTAGCTGATCCTCTTACCAAGGCACTACCTAGAAATTTGGTAAAAAGCACCACAAGTGGAATGGGTTTAAAATTCCCTTTAGACACAAATAATGGGAACCTGACTTTGAATTAGTAACCTCTAATTGCAAAGTTTAATAGGTAATAACAAATTATTGTTATGTGTCTGTAAACACTAGTCAACCCATTCTATATATTTGGAATACTAGTGAAAGCTATTGTGTAAATGAAGGATGAGATTGAACTCTTAATGGAGTTAATAATTAAATGTCTATAGCAATGGAAACATAAATAAGAAACTCCACTTATATGAATGTAGAAGTATTGCTGCTTCAACAAGAAAATTGAAAACTTTCTTGTAAATGTTTATGAATAAGGATAAGCACATGGCCATAATAGTTCTAAAGTGATTATAAACCTCTAACAGAATATTAAATAAATATTATGTGTGTTATATGTTCAATTTTAACATTAAGAGTTGAGGTTTAATCTGCGGACACCATCAACTTTATTAGAATTCTAAGTTATATACACTAATTGAAGGTTTAAATTGAAAGATACCTTCTTGTATTCTTAATATTTATTTGTGTGAAAGGTTAAAGATTAAGCACCAACATTCCAAACTAGTGGGGGATTGTTAGTAGTTTAGAATATGGTGTATCCCACATTGAGTAGAAAGATCACTTATAAATGGTTTAAAAGAAATTACTTATATTATTTAAGTAATTGAGCTAAGTGTTGGAGTGGGCCAAGTTATTTGGGCTTGCTAGGAGTTTTCCTAGTGGGTTGGACAATTTTAAAAGTCAAAGATGGGCACTTGGGCACTTGAGCACTTGGGCCAAGTCATTTGGGCTTGTTTGGTAAATAGATTTAATTTTTAAATCTTTATTGTTGTTATTATTATTATTATTTATTTATTTTAGAATATTATTGATTCTGGATAAATATGCTTGAACAGTAAAAGATTGTTTAAATAAAGTTTATTTAAACAATAAAATATGACTATACAAAATGTCATGACTTTTTGAATTGGTTTGATTAATGACTGTTCGTTTATTATAAATAGATCTTTCTGCCTGACCAATTTCACTACTTCTGATTTAGAGAGTTTTAAGGCTTTGTTATATCCTATAAGCATAATTGCCTTTAAGACAGTGTTATTCACACCTCAAAGCCATATATTCTTTTTTTTTTACTATTTTTGTTTTTCTTAAATCTACTAACAAGATATGCAGTGATATAGGTTAATGATATTAGGGCTTGAGAATTTGCAAGTATAAAATGGTCCTTGATGATATCAATGGTGGCATTTATAAAATGACATAACTGATTCTGGTAAGACCTGGACAGGGTCAATGGCTCACACAAAATCTTCGGTTGTATGAACCCATGGTTACAAAATGAAGGTGATAATCACCAACAAATTGCTTTGCTATGTAAGGAAGATGGAAAAATTAGATCTATGGCATAAAATTTTCTACTTGTTCTTAGAAATAGTGGAAAACTGTATTGAAAAGAGAAGTACTTTTTCCCTTCTACTTCTCTGTGTTATCAAGCAAAAGAGAAGTATTTTCATCACTCCCTCTTGTATCCTCTCAGATTTCCCTCTAGACAATTTGTAGTTTCATCTTGTTTCGTCAGCTTCTGTACTATATAATTTACTACCAGTTAATCAGCGATCATCAACAGGAGACAAAACTAATGCACTTTGGATGGCTTTTTCCCTCGTGAGAGTAACCATTGTCTCATCCAGGCAACGGATATTCGTTCAATACAAAAAACTTTTTGCCTTTAATGTCAATTTCCTTCAATCATAAGGATAGCAGAGCATTAAATTTTTGGAAGCATTTAAATTCCTATAAGCTTACTTCTAGGCATGAAAATAGCAGAGCAAATGAAGATTACACAAGTAATGAGGAAATGAGAGAGACAAAAACCTGGGTGAGCGTGGCGTTGAGCAAGCCCTCAGTGTAAGCTCCTTCAGCCAGCGAACGATTCTCAATAGCGAAAACCTCATCCTTATACCAAAGCAACAGTATAGTTTCGAAAAAATAAAGCCAATTTTTTAATTTTATTTTATAATTTAATTATGAATAAAAAATTTTCCATCATTCTTTTATCTTTTCTAACAGCAAAACTTAGGATGTTTTGTACTAAAATTTCAATAATATAGTTAAATAAATTCGGGCAAAAAAAGTTAAATACATTATTTAAGATTCAATGCATAATGTAATAATATAACTTTAATTGATGTAATTTTCAGATTTAATGTTCTCAAGTATCAACTTTGTTTAAAAAAATTGCATGTACCATTGGAGCGATAATGAATAGTGATCGATTATTAGTGCTTTAGGTTCATTTCTGTCCATCTTTTTTCAGTTTGGTATTTAAAAAATTAAAATTCTCACTTATATATTCCAACTTTCATTCGGTCAAGTATTTTGAGATTTTGTAAGGTTATCATCAATTAAGTGGCTGACATGGTATGAATACCCAATAAAACTCTCTAATCTTTTTTGTCTAATATGTTTAATTAAGTGTTTCAGGAATACATTAGTAGGAAAATCTAGCTTAAGGCATGAGATTTGATATGTAGTGCATCTTGAAGAAAGTTTGAAAAACAAATAAAGATCTTTAACTTCAAAGGTAATAATACTAGCTAGGGAGGGTAAGTTTGGGTTGAATGACAGTAAGAAAAATTCATCAAAGAAGCAAAGTTTGGAAAAAGCAATCGATTACCTAGCAAGAAGACACAAGTCAGAATGATGGCATTTGGATATCCTATGTAAAGCATCCGAATACCCACCATCCAAAATGCTAGCATTCGAGGTATCCAAATGCTAATAATCATAAATCAAAATTAGACTTCTAGAAGCAGTGTATCCTAATAACCAAGGCATGGCATCTAAATGCCTTGCAACCTGATAGGTGGCATCCGAATACCCGAAGGTATGGTATCCGAGTGCCTTTGAAGAAAATCCTAGATAGTAGCCATGCATTCGAATACCAAGAACAGGCATCTAAATGCCCTATCCTGAAAGTCAGATGTTCACATTGCAACGGCTATAATTTGGAAAATCTCCAAAAATCTTCAAAATTTCATCTTCCTACGAGCATAAATGTTTTTAATGACCAGGAATCAACTTCTTTCTATATACACACCTTAACAGATTAAAGAAAAACATCCAAGGGAAGATTCAAGCATTCTATAACAAAAACATAAAAATATTTGCAAATGATAAAAATCTTTGCAAATTCTTTAAGCTTCAACTCCTATTTTTGACTAAAAATTAATAGTGAGTTTTATTGGTGTAATCAAATCAAAGAGAGATCATATACACATTTATAAAAGCTTGTTGCTTTGTTTCAAAGTTTGGGAACATTTTAACACTTTGGAGTTAGAGATTGAGCTGGATTTGCTTAATTAGGTTGGGTGTTTTGTAAACATTGGGTGAAAGTTTGAATTCTATTTTGAGCTTGGGATTAACTCACTATTGTAGAAGCTTGGTGGAAGCTGGAATTTCATCAAATAGTAGATTTACAAATCCTTGCCAAAGCTTGTCAAGGTAGAGGATGTAGGAGGGCCTAACCATTATATATCGTGGTGCATCATCCTCTTCCATCAATTAACCACTATTTGGTGATTTCTTTCCTCTGCTCTAAACTTTTATTGGATTAAATTTGTAGCACTTATATTTTGTTCATATTATTTCATAGCAAAAGGTACTATTCACCCCCTCTAGCACATCCTACTTGGGACTAGCAAGCGGTATTAAAGCTAGTCTTTTAATTTACAAGCCTAACATCATTTAAGAGTGATCTGAATGGCATTTACAAGCTCAAGTGCTGTTGGAGTTAAAGGTCATTCCATAAATAGGCCTCCTTTGTTTGATGGAACAAAATACTATCATTGGAGATAAAAAATGTCAATATACATTAGAGCTTGTGACTACGAGATGTGGGATGTGATCATTGATGAACCATTCATGCCGATGAAGATGTCCAAAACCTATGGAGAGAAAGAACTAAAACAAAGAAATGAATGGAGTGAAGAGGAAAAAAAGAGAAAACAAATAAAGTTCAAGGCCATTTATACTCTCCATTATACACTAATCAATCCAATTGAGTTTAATAGCATTTATGCTTGCAAATCAACAAAAGAAATTTGGAATAAGTTGAAGATCACGCATAAAGGAACAACTCAAGCAAAGGAACCAAAAATTGTAATTTTATCTAAATTGTAATTTTATCTAATTTGTAAGATAAATTCACATGCAAGACATATATGAACAAAATCATATATAATTACTTATTAAGTGGAAGTGGAAGTGAAAACCCAACTTGAATTACTAGTCATTGAATAAGATCACAATACGAAAATTGTTCAATTCCACAATGTAAGTCCTTCATACTGAATGTAAGAATTCCTTACTGAGAGTTGTTTAAATGTTTGTTAGACTCTCTCTCATTTTTTTTCTTATACTTCTTTTGAGAGACTTTTCTCATTACTCTAATTTTTTGTTTAATGGCTGAATGACTTTTATGATTAATAAAAAAAATGGGCGGCATTTTTTTTGTTTTGTAAACTACTTATGGTAGTTTTTTCATCTAATCAAAATTTGCCCAAAGTAGTTGTTTTAATGAGCCCATTATGGGCGATTATACTAACATCTCCCACTTGCACAGAATGAATGTTAAACTCTAATGATCTTAAGAACATTATCTTTGTTCTTTGCATCGAGTTCATATAAGGAAATAAGTCGTACGACCAGTATACTTTAAAAAATTACTATACAATTGTCAGGTGTATATAGCAAGTCATTATCAGATCCAGTCACCTATACAACTATTAGGTATGTATATTAACTCCAAAGTACAATTAGAATAAGTATGCAGCACCCTAGCCTATTTAGTAATATTTTAAGTTTATCATATTGTATGATATACTTGTGTATTCACATTTATGTTCGATGTTTCAAACATAATTGGTCGACCTATGAATACAACCAAATATGACACCAGAATGATCTTTCGTTTTTCTAGAATCTCTATTTTAATTCAACTACTATCCAGATATGTCCTATTAGATTGAATCATCCATGACCATTGGCAACAATCCAAGATAACTAACATTGAACTAAAACTTTAAAAAATAGTCAAAGGTCCTTGAGGGTACTAAATATGAGATCCTTTGATCTCAAGGGTCTCACATAACAAGAAGTAGAGATCTATTCTTCTGTTACCTTTATTGGTCGAGCAATGCACATGTGGTATGAAATACATGCTACGATATTACTTTCATTTTTCCAAGGAGTGTATGTCTTTCTTCATTTATATATCAATACCATACAAGTGATAGTTCAGATACTCTCAGTATCTAACTTGAGTCCATAACTCTATTCAGCAAGACTTCCACTCATATTAAGACAAACAAAGTGAATTATGGGTCTATTCACTTTTGATCGCAAATCTCAATATCAAGTGACCTCATTTTAAACTTTTATCAAGGTGATTCTATTTTAAGCTTGGGCTTTCAATCCATAGCTTAAAACTAATCTCATCTCCATGGTGCCAAACCATTGAGGTGATTGTCTATGTAAGAAGGCCAATCATCTATTTGACTTTTTGAATCATATTGTATATGTACATATACATGTGTGCATGCATTTAAAGAATAAAGTACTAAACTTTAGTGGCATTAATTGTATTCAATATAAGTCAACTTAAATGAGAAAATATCATACATTATACATATAAAATTGTTCAATTAGTACATGTGCTTCAACATCTACGTAATCCTAGAGATCTCATATGGCTATTAAACATATCTTTAGGTATGGACTTATTAAATGGATTAGCAATCATCTTATGCATAGAAATGTATTGCATATTGACTTTCTTTTGTGCAACCATGTCTCTCACGTAGTTATACTTGGTATCTATATGTTTGATGTTAGAATGATATTTGAGATCCTTTGTGAATGTGTTTACAGCTTGACTATTGCAATTCACCAACATTAAGTTGGACTAATCTTTCTCAAATCTTAAATGATTCAAGAATCTCTTAAGCTAAACAGCCTCTTGTACTGTCGCTAAAAATGCTACAAATTTAGCTTCCATTATGGATTGTGCTCTACAAGTCTTTTTCTTACTACTCCATTAAATAACCTTACCATTTTAGAAGAAAACATAGCTGGAGATAGATTTTCTTTTATTTAAATCTCCTTACCAATCGATATCCGTATAGTTGACCAAATACAAATCACTTCATTGATAGTGCAACATATAATCCATAGTGCCTTTTAGATATCTCAATATTTTTTTAACAGCTTTCCAATGGTGTTGACCTAGATTGGATTGATATCTTCTTGCCATAGCCATCGCATAGCAAATGTTTGGCTTTGTGTACATCATAACATACATAAGGCTTTCAATAGCATTAGAATAAGGAACTTTTGTCATTTGTTCTTTTTCTTATAAAGTTTTAAGATACATTCTCTGGCTAAGACCTTCACCTTTCACCATAAGAGTATGTATTGGCTTGCAGTCTTGCATATTGAATTGTTCTAGAACTTTCTTAAGGTATTGCTCTTATTAAGGTGCTACCAACTTCTTGGAACGATCTTTTATAATTTTTACACCAAGTATGTAAGCTATTTCGCCTATGTCTTTCATTTCAAAATTTGAAGACAACCAAGTTTTCACCTTAGTAATATACTCATTATCATTGCCAGTTAATAGTATGTTAACTACATAAAATGACATGCTCTTAAATTTATCTTTGTCTCTTTTGACATACATACAGTGGTCCTCATCAATCATGATAAAATCATATGAAATTATCACTTGATGAAAGCTAATATACCATTGTTTGGAAGACCGTTTAAAGTCATAAATCAATTTTAATGGCCTGCACACTTTGTGCTTTTGACCCTTGTCAAAAAAAACTTTAGGTTATTCCATATACATTTTTTCTTTCAGTCTTCCAATTAGAAAGGCAGTTTTCATATCTATTTGATGTAACTCCAAATCTAAACTGGTTATAATGGCTAGAATTAAACGTATTGAGGAAAATTTCATAACAGGAGAGAATGTTTCTTTATAATCAATTCCTTTTATTAGTTTATTAAGCATATATTTTCACTACTAGACAAGCTTTATATCTTTCAATTGTCCCATCTGACTTATGCTTAATCTTGAGAACCCATTTGTTTTCAATTGATTTACATCTTTTAAGAAGATAAACCAATTCTCAAACACGGTTTGATCTCATAGACTCTATCTCTTCTTCTATTACTTTCATCCACTTTTCTTTTACTATGGATGATAAAGCTTTTTTAACATTTTTTAGCTTTTTTTTATCTTGTGGGGTAATTAAGAACGTTTCCCCTTTTATGTCAAAATGATGTGGGGGACTATTTTCATGATTACTTTGCCTACCTTTTGATTCTTGGGAAACCAATTCACAAAATCCATTATATTTAGTCATGCTCCCACTTGGATGAGATACTATTGGTTCTTGATCAAGCACATGCATTAATTAATTTAGAACTAACAAATTATTTGCTTCTTAAATCTCATAAAGAGACATTTCTTGATCTATCTCACCTTTTTTTGAGATACACTTTTCAAAAAAGTGGCATTCTAATATTCAAATTCAGTTACACTCTTATTTGATTATTCACATATGAACATGTATCCCTTTGAATGCTTATAGTATCTTATAAATATACAATTTTTGTTTTAAGGACCTAGCTTACCATGTGGATAAGTAGTTTTATGTACATAAGTAACACAACCCTAAAGTCTCAAGTTACTGAGATAAGGTTTTCTCTTATTTCGTAATTCATAAGAAGTGGACATAACCAATTTGAAATGTACTTTATTGAGTATATAAGCAGTAGTTAACAACGTATCAACCTAAAAGGTGATTGACAAATTTGCTTAGGCCATCATAAACTTCACCATTTCTATTTTTTCTCTTTGCAATAGCATTTTGTTATGGAGTTTTAGGAATGGTTAACGGTCTGTCAATATCATTTTCATCACATAATTGTCTGAACTGATCGGACAAATGCTCACATCTTCAGTCCATTCTTAACGTCTTAATGTTTATGTCTAATTGATTTTTTACTAAAGTCACATACTTTTTAAAGCACTCAAATGTTTCAGACTGGTGATAAAGCAAATAGACGAACCTAAAGCATGTAAAATCATTAATGAATGTGATGAAATATTGACTTTCTTTTTGTGACCTAACATTCATTAGGCCATAAATGTCAGAATGTATTAATTGCAATGGAATTTCAACTGTAGTTCTTTACCAAATGATTTTCTTATCACTTTTCTTGCTAGGCAATATTCACATAATGGCAAATTAACTTTCACAATAAGGTCTAGTAGTCCCTCTTTTGTTAATTTATCCATTCTTTGTTGGTCTATATGGCCAAGTCTAGTATGCCAAATATTCATATAAATATTCGCACTAGATTCAATCATAAAGGAAAAACTTAAATTATTGTACAAAACATTATCTAACATAATAAAACCATCTGATAAATATCCAGATCCATAATAAGTTATATCCAAATACAAACTTAAACCAGTATTGTTGCAATTCAAAATAAATCCTAAACTAAGAAGAATAGTGACAGAAACCAAATTGCATCAAATATCCAGAGCAAAAAGTATGTCATGTAGGATATAGGTTTTTCCACCACACATGTTTAGCTTGCAGGTGCAAGTTCCCCTTATTTTTAATCTGTGAATTATTTTTTACATAGATCCATTTTGTTCCACATGGAATCTAATGAAAATACATGAACGCATTCCTATCTCGTGCTACATGGTCTGTGGCCCTTGAGTCTATAATCCACAAAAGATGTGATTTAGTCATCACAACAATACTTAAAATAAATACAATACTCTAAGAGTTTGTACTTTTTTTAGCTTGTTACATTCACGAGCAAAGTGACCTATTTTACCACAATTAAAGCGCTTGACTCTGAGTTTGTTTTTTTTTTTTAATTAGCCTTAAAACCTTGTTCTTTACTGATTTGTCCACTTTTTGGCCTCTTACGAGATTTTTTTTTTGTTCCTACCATGTGGCCTGTGCTTAAAGCTCGAAGCTTCTTTTGAACTAGATGATGTCATATATGCATCAACACTAGGCTTGGATACTTCCATACGATCTTTCTTTAGTTAAGGATAATGGAAACATCATCAAGAGTCCTTATACTTTCATTATGGGTAAAGTGCACTTTTATGTGTTCCTAGGTATATGGCAAAGAATGGATGATAGCTTGAACCTATTATTCATCTATCAGAGTGTAGCCAACCTCTTTTAGCTCACTTATCATGTTTGACATCTCTATTACATCCTACCTCATATTATGTTCTTGTATGTGTCAAACTTGGTAGTAAGCTGCCTTAGTTTGATAACTAAAGTTGCATCAAACTCTGCTTTTAGGGCATTCAACATCTCATTGGCTATTCCATGAGATTGAAACTCACGTATAATATCATTCTTTGTACTATTAAGCAATGTAATACGTTCTGTAGAGTTTTTCTTTATCTAGGCCTCATAAACCTTTCGATTCCTTTTATATTGGAACGTATTCCCTTTCTCAGGCTCATCAAAGACATTATTCAAAACAACAAGAACCTCTTATTTTTTAAGTACATACTAGATTTTCATACTCCAGATCTCATAATTGTCCCCATTTAGCTTCTTACCCTTGTTTAAATCAATAATAATATTCTTAGAAGTAGAAGTCATTTCAAAGTATAATTTTACATTCGAGAGACATATGCACTAATTAATGCCTAGCATTACACACTTTTAATTTTGTCACAATGTCACAAATTAAGTAGTGACAATCATTCACATAAAAATGAAACCAAAGGTCATTATGTTCGTAATCAAATTTTATTTTTAAATGTGTTTAATTGTCATTAATTTATTTTATTGTGCAAAATCAATCATTCTAAGATAGAACAAATCAATTAACTTAGAACTCCCACTAACCATAAGGTTACCAACACATAATTAGTAACATATATCATTCAAAAAAAATCATTCAAATCGATAAAAATTCCTTTGGTAATTTTGTATTCAGGTTACCCATCCATGGAGGTCCAGGAATTTTACATTTTCTATTATGAAAACTTAAGCAGACTGAAAGGGTCACACTCCTTTTTGCTCATATTCTCACGTATTCCTTTACAAAATCCATAATTGATGTTTCATACTTAGGATCACTCCCCAAAGACATCTAGAGATCTCAAAAAAGATTTTTTGGTTTTAGAGTTAAAAGTGTATCCATCAACATTTCATATTTGATCTAGTCATTCCTAATGTCTATGCTATCACACCAGATCAATTCTTAGATCATGTTATTGACCTTGATGGTATGCTTCTCAATATCATCATTTGGATCTATTCAGTATTGCCTCAATTCCACCGTCAGCCTTGTGACTTTTAGGAATTGTGCCAATGTCCTTGGAATAATGGGAGTCCTCATAATAGTAGTCATGATTTTTCTTAAACAACATACGATAAAAAATCATTAATTCATAAGTCAACACAAGTAAAAAAAAATGATTAAGACTCATATCTCAATCATTCTTGTGTGATCTGACATCCTAAATTAACAAGGATAATTTTTTTTTACTTAAAATAAAAAAACAAATGATCCAGAAAAAGCAATATTAATGGCATTTCCAAGAACTATCACAACAGCATTAATTATATCATGAACAAAAAAAAAAAATCTCCTATGGATATTCGCAATCATGCAAAAACATATCATGTTTTGGTTATTAAAAACATACAAACCAACTAGAAAACAAGCCAACCTAGCTATGATACCAGTGTAAGATAAATTAACATGCAAGGCATATACGAACAATCATATATACTTGTTAAGTGGAAGCGAAAGCAAAAACCTGACTTGAATTATTAGTCGTTGAACAAGATCACAATATGAAAAATTTTTGATTCCATAATATAAGTCCTTCACACCGAATACAAGAATTCTTCACTAAGAGTTGTTCAAATACTTGTCTAATTCTCTCTCATTTTCTTTTCTATTCTTCTTTTGAGAGACTTTTCTCTCTACTCTAAAATTTTTGTTTAATGGCCAAATGACTTTTATGATTAACTGAAGAAATGAGTAGCATTTTTTGGTTTTATAAACTGCCTATGGTAGGTTTTTCATTCAATCAAAAATTGCCCAAGGCAATTGTTTTAGTAGCCCATTATAGGCAGTTATACTAACATAATTGATATGAAATGTCAAAGTGCAAATCAGTGAATCAATCATATCTTGGTTTAATCGATACACCACAATCACCAATCAACTAACACAACTAGGAAAGATAATCCTTGAAAAAGAATTGGTGAAAAGATTGCTTAGAAGTCTTCTAAGAATTTGGAATCCAAAAGTTATAGCAATGAAAGAAACAAAGGATCCTAGTACCATTTCACTTGATGAAGGTTACGGTTCACTTCTCATTTATGAATAAGAAATCCAGTAGCTTTAGAAGGATGGCATGAATGGCTCTTAAGAAAAGAACAAAGAACTTGTATTAAACATAATTGCCCATGAAAAAGAACTAGCTGAGTCATCATGTGAAGAGGATGAAAATGAAATGGTCATGTTGTCTAGGAAACATAAGAATCTAGTTAAAAAAAAACAAGGGTAAGAGGAATACAAAAAAAGAAAGATTCAAGAATGATCCATAAAGAGCAATGAAGTTGTTTGATATGGGCGCAAACAACCGAGAAATATCATATCCAATTGTCCACTCATTGAGTCCAAGAATGACAAGGAAAAAAAAAAAGAACTAGAATTGGAAGTCAAGGCCAATCTTTGTTAAATGGCAAATGAAAATGAGGTATGTTTTGAGCCCTTAAATGTTTCATATAAGGAACTTGAAACTAAATATGAAAATCTATTTAATGATTTTGAGAAAGTCACACATAGATGTAGTAAGAATAAAAAGAAAATTGCATCACTCATAATTGATTTGGAAAAGGCAAAGAAAGATTTTGATGTTGTTTTTGAAAATGAAAATGCTTTGGAAAACAACTTAGAGCTTTTAAAAACTAAGATTGGAATTCATAAATTGGAATTAGAGAGTAGGAACAAAACATTGCAAGATGTTCAAAATGAGAATTTTGCTTTCAAACTTTCATTGAAGAAAATTTTAAAGAAAATGAAAAAAAAAAAAGATTTTCTTCACCTAAACACATAAAACTCATTGTTATATTTCTAAAAGGAAAGGTCATTTATTATATAACTGTTATTACAAGAATGATCTTCCTAAGATCAAGAAAGTATGGGTTCTTAAAGCTTCCCAAATTTTGTCTGCCCCAAGGACCCATCAAGGTATAGGTACATATTACTTTAAAATGAAAATCTATGCTTATAGGTTAAGCAAGAGCTAAAGGAATGAAAATTGAGATCAAAGCTTAATTGAAAAGAGAAATGGCCATGGTAACTATTTGGATAGTGGCTATTAAAGACACATGAACAGGGATGGAAAGCATATGCATGGAGCTTAAAGAAGGATGAGTGGAAGTGCGACACATAGTGACAACTCCAAAAGAATCATCCATGGAATTAAAACTATTGGTAACATCTTTCTAACTCATATTAAAAATGTTTTATTTGTTTAATGTTTAAAGCATGAATTGCTTAGCATTAGTGATAGTGTAGTAAGGGAAATATAGCTTGTTTTTAAATCTTATATGCATAACTAGTGACCAATCGCTTTTAAGCTAATGGATAATTTTCTAATTTGGTGAGATTGCATAGGTAGCATTTTTTTTAAAAATTGAATGTATTTTAGTTGTTAAATTTTTGTAACAAATTTTGATGAGCATTGCACTTTATGACAAACCTGTAAGTGTGTTTAGGTACCATATATTCCATGTTATGATTGATGCATTAACACAGTTACATCAACAAATGATTTAAAAATGTTATTCATTGTTGAAATTTTTTTGAATCTTGATTAATAGCTAATGATGCGTGATAGTTGATTGCGGCATAAAAGGGCTAAGACATGTTATCATACTTTATATACAAAATAGAATTTTGATGTGTGTGTTGGTTAAATGAAATGAGAATTTGTCTTGCTTGCCTGATTGTGGCATTGAAATAATTTTTGAAAAATTTGTACATATTTTTTATGAGACTAATGTTATATCGAGAAAGGTAGTTTTATTGTTAATTTGTAGAATTTTAAATGAAGAAGATACAATATGAAGAAGAAAAGGAAGATGAGAAGTAAAAAGACCTTCCAAAGGGACAGAGGTTTATGATGAACCATCATTAGAGATTTATTAGAAGGGATTATTACAAAAAGAGCTTGTGAAAAAGTGAAACAAAAGATGAAATTGAATGAATGTTACTCAAGAAGAGTTAGACCAATTAGAAAGAAATAAGATTTGAACCCTAATTCCAAGGCCAACCAACTATCCAATTATAGGAACCAGGTTTGTTTTTAGAAACATGATGGATAAGTTGGGTGAATGAAGTAAAACATGATTAATTGTGAAAAGTTAGAATAAAGAGAAAGATATTGTCTTTTATGAAACATTCTCCCATAGCTAGAATAAAAGTGATTAGATAGCAATTTCATATTGCTTGGATTTGAAAATATTTTTAAATGAATGTTACAAGTGCATCTCTTAAATAATTTTTAAACGAAACATTCCCCTAGTTTTAAAGATTTTGAAAAGCCTAACCATGTTCATATTTTTTACAAAAGTCTTCATATGGTTTGAAACAAGCTCCAGGAGCTTGATTTGAATGGCTATCAAAATTCTTAGTGAAAATTATTTTTCAAGAGGTAGTGAGACACTACTTTGTCTTTGTTTATATAGAAAAACAAAAATGATTTGCTCATTGTGCAAATATTGTTGATAATTAAGCTATTAATCAAATATTTTGTGAGTATTTGCTAAGAAAATGTAGACTTTTGAAATTAACATGATAGAAGAATTAAAAATCTCTCTTAGCCTACAAATCAAGGAATGAAAAGATGGGATCTTTGTCAACTGAACCTAACACATCAAGAAGATGTTCAAGAAGTTTGGCATACATGAAGCTAGGCCTAATGAAAATCAAATGAGCCATCCAACAAAGCCTGACAAGGTTAAGAAAAGAAAAGATTTGATCTAAAATTTTTCATGGTATGTTTGGCTCACTTTTTTATTTAAAAGGTGGTATCATTTATTTCATTCATGATTATATTCTTAAAATATGTTTTATCTATTGAGTTGATTGGTACTTTGCATAAATTAGCTTATACTATCACTAAAACTTTGATAAATGATAATTTTTGCAAGAGAATTTAGCTTGATGGCTATATTTATAAGCTTTAAATGATTTGATGTAGGCTTTAGCATGTGCATTGTTATTATTGAACATTTGTTGTAACGACAAACAGTCTTAAGTTGCATACGTTATGTATTTGAAATGTTTGAGATTGCACAATGTTATGTATTAATTACCTATCTTTGAGATGTTGCGCATGTGTTTTGGGGTGTTTAATCAGTCACGAGAGATTAGATGGTTAATTAACAGACTGTGGATAACTCTATGAATTGTTGATTGACTGATCAAGCTCAATAGTGAATATTAGTCTTTAACTTGTGAACTTAATTGATTAGAGTACATCTTAGGTTATGTTTTGGATTAACTCTTTGAGGGATTAGAGCTGTTGGGTCAAAGCTTCGAATTACTCAATGGTGGGTGTAGTTTGTGTAGGTTAGACAGGGTTTTGGTGCCTAAGCTGGGTGTAAGTCTCGGTTGCAAGAGGATTATCTCCCTCTTTAATGGTTCTCTTCCTAGGTGGCATGGTGAGCTCCGCTTAATAAGAGTTGGCCTTACCTGGCATGCCAAAAATGTTAGTGTCGAGCCTGATACGAGGGACAAAAACCTAAAATCACAAGGATGAAGGTTTGTTAGAAGTACAGGGAATCACAAGAATGGAGGTTGGTTAGAAGCAATGACCTACTCTAACGATGGAGGTTGGTTAGAACTTGAAATCACAAGGATATTTGTGCTCTGATGCTCAAATTAGAGCTCGGAATAGGAAGAGAAAAAAAGAAATAACAGAGGACAAAAGGGAATGCTAGGTGGGAACTTCTTGCGATTCTGTCCCCTTACTTAAAAGAGAAACGGGGTATTTATACCTGTCGGAGGGAGTGGTCGAATTTGAGGGACCTAGTCACGTGGACCGACGGTTGGTCTGATGTGGAACGACCCATCTCGACATAACTGGTATGCCTCCAATGCTCCTGGGACATCTTAGCAGATCACGCGCATCAAGTGGGACATTGTCTTGGCAAAATATTGGTTAGCTCCAAGAAATAAGGTCGGTGTGTCACCTCAGGTCAAATCAAATGTCGAAAAAAGCCCTTTTAACCTTGGTGACTCGTTCTCTCTAATGAAAGAACCGATTAGCCCTTTGTACCTCCAAGTGCCGCATCAAAAGTATCATCTAAGTTCTAACTAGATATATGTTATTCATCCAAAAATAGCTACAATTTTACCAATAAAATTATTTGATTATAACATTGCATTAAAAAAAAAAAAAAGCGAGACGGTGCAAAGTTGGAGATCCCCATATAAAGGGGTGATATTTTTGAGCATCATCCCATCTCTCAACAAACAAATTAAATTGAACTAATATGTTTGATTAACTTTATAGGTTGTGGAGAAAAAACTTCTGTTGCCACTTGCCATTTATATTGATTAGGCGGTGTAGAGAAGTGTTAAAAATCTAGCAACATTAGGCCTAGTTTTGCTAATAAGATTTTGGTTTTCACGAATAAATATATATACACCAAAAGTCACACAATATTGCGTGAAGATTTTATTACACCAAAATTTGCAGAAACTGTTGTGTCCATTCCTTGTAGCTCTCCTATCAAGCAAATTCATACAGTATAGAGTTTAGACTAGTCTTGTCCTTTGCGTTTGGAAAAAATGCCAAGGAGGGTGGAATCACTTTTAATCCCCTGAATGGCAATAATAAAGAAAAATACAACAACTTAAGGTTATTTAAGACTTGAGAGTAATGAAGTGTAACAACAACGAATGAGAGTAACTGAAATAATGGCTAGGAAGGTAAACAGACAGCACCTGAAATTTGACAGAAAAACAAACGAGGGAATGTCAGAAAATGAATGGATTATGCCGCTATAGCTTAGGATCTTGCAGGCTATTTTAATGAAGATAGGGCTCCAGCCTACAAGGCTTTTTAGCCCTTGATCTTTTGGCTAGATGCACATATCATACTTTGAGATCCAGGATTAATCAAGGGCTACCAGAAACATTTGAAAAAACTAACAGGAAAAAAAAAATGACATTTATGGTATTCGGCAATTCATGCTATGAAGATTAAAGACATATATGGGGCTTATTAGAAAAATCCAGATCAGAAATTTACCTTATATATGTTTCGTCCTCGCAAAACCACCGGTTTTAACATTTGTGGAGCCTCGTAATTTTTGTTTTGTGTCTCTTTCTTCGTTGCTTGAGCTTGACTTCCTAGCGTTCATTACCTTCTCTACCATTCTACTCCCTAAGATATGTGTCGGTTTGGCATCTTTCTTGGGTTCCACTCTCCGACCCCTTGTGACAGCAGGTGAACACGATTGCCTTCTTGTCTCTGCAGCCTTCTGATGAACTACTACACTAGCATTAGGAGCACCTGTTGGCTGTGGCTGCCCTCGCGTCGCAGAAGTAGAGCGATCTGTCTTTAGATTAGGAGGCGTCTCATCCGAGAATCCAGGAAACTGGGCCGGAATGGTTGATCTTGTCAAAGGTGACACACCTCTACTCCTAGGCTTTGTCTTATTTGCGGATATTCCTAGGTTTTTGGACAGATTTGAAGTAAGAAAATCTATTTGGTTGAGAGGTTTTGATATTGTGCGGCTACCCACATTTGTTCTTTTATTGTTAAGAGGATCACAGCTGGCTGGTTGACTTGTTTTCTGATTGAAGGTGGGTGCAGCAGCTACTTTGGCGTTCTTGTGTACTTCAGTTGATGAAATACTTGGTCTATAACTCGGAGTTATGGATCTAGAAGGAATTTTTGGTTTCAGAATTGGAGATTTGGGTCTTCCAATGCTGGCCTTGAACGGTTCTTTATTGCCTGCAAACTGATTAAAGTATTCACTTTTCATTTAAAGTAATTTAATCATATTGTATAGCTCATCATGTACCAATTGGTGCTCTATGATATACATACACACATATATATGTATGTATACATACAGTGATTTTTCAAATTTCAAGTTCAAAGAACAGTTGAGTGCTTCCGAAGTCTTGTTTTTATTAGTAGCATGGAAGATAGATATAGTATAAATTCCTAATAAGAGATCAGAAGGCATTTTAAAAGGAATAAATGTACCCGTGAAAGTGGCTGAATGATTGGAAGCTCCCGTTGGATGACAAGTTGTGCGCCATTTGCTTCCATTTCAAGCGATGGAAAGAGAGGAGTTGCAGGAGGTGTTTTTAACCTGATTAACATTGAAAATGGAGAGGAAAGGCATTGCAAATTAATTAAACATTGTACTGTGGGTCACAACTAAAATTACAAGTTCATGCAGGAGAAGTTAAAAAGCAAACCAATCATAATCATGTTTGTTATTTTCGGGGAAAAAATCGTTTCCTCCAGATCCTTTCTTTCCAGATGCAATTCTGTAGAGTGCATAATTTCCTGCTATATGTCAATACCAACTAGTATTATTTTTAAGTACTGGACAAAACATGATATATATAGAGAGAGAGAATGATTTGATTTTGAAAAGCATGGCCATGGGACCGGATTGGTACCTCCACTTGGTTCAAACTCATCAGAAACAGGCTGAAGGAGGGTGGCAATTCTATCTTTTTCACGTTTATGCAATTCCCGGAATAGAAGAAGATCTTCATCTCTCTGATCTAACTTACGCCCCTTTAGTGGCACAGCGGGGTTCCTCCTTCCATTCATGGTCTGATCGGATCAACTTTGCAATGTAAATATCAATTCTAAGGAATCACATATATTTATGTGGAGTACAGGCCGGCACTGGAGACCAGTATACATAAATGCAAACAGGAGAGCATCGGAAACAAGAGATTCTCGGAAACCATACATTTGGCATTTCAGTAACATACTGATTTAGATACAATCAAGTGAGAATTTGGGTAAAGTCAATGACGTGAAAGCCGGCCACCCAAATTGACCCGTATCCATCCTATTCCTCTGTTTTACACATACATATATACATATATATATATATTATGAGTTTAAATTCTACAACTGCCTATAGACTATATTGACATCCTTCTATTAAAATGTCACGTAAATTTGTTTTTTCTATAAATAGATTACGACCATCAAATCCATTTTTTTTCCTTATTTTTCTAAATAGAAACATATCACATACAATTATTTTTATTATTCTATTGTAATAATCCAATCACAATAAAAAATTATGTAGGGATTCATTACTTATAATTGTGGGCTTCATTAAAATTTTGATAGATTTTACACAATTATGAATTGAGATTAATTATTTAATTGTATTATAATAATTATAGGTGAAATACTCCCTTTCTAAGTGAAATCATCTTTACAGGAAAAAAATGGTGCTTTGTCGATAAAAAATTATTACTGTTGGGGGCATTTAGTTGTCAAAAGGGTATTGTGGTCTTTTTTTTCCCTATTAGAGGCTATTAACAGACAACCAGAGATATTTCAGACATTTTAACCAACCTGACATGTCAGGTTGGGTTGACATGTTCAATGCCATATTAGCTCGACCACTTCACTATGTCCCCCATTTGACCCCTACCTCTCACCTATAAATATGGATTTTCAGGTATTATCATTTCAGGTTCTATCTTCCTCCAATTCCCTATTCTTCTCTCCTTCGACTTCCCTTATTTTGATCATTGACTTTCATGTCAGAGTGCAAACACAAGGAACACTTCTTGCCCTTACATCTAATTGCTCGCTTCATTCTCTTATAATTCTAGGGATACCCCTTAGTTTTAAGTTCGACGTAAACATTTGGTGTGCTAGGTAGGGGATTTTCATTTATCAATCGAACCTAAAATTATGCCACCAAGGAAAAAAGCTTTAAAGGAAGGAAAGATAGCTATCCACACCCCAGTTGGGTTCATTAGGGAGGTCTATTACCTTAAATGGATAGCTAATGTGGTCATGGTCAAGAAGCACGATGAAAAATGGAAGATGTCCATCGATTTTATTGACCTCAACAAAATGTGCCCAAATGATAGTTTTTCTCTCCCTAACATACATTGGTAGTGGACGACAATGCCGAACATAACCTCTTTAGCTTTATGGATGCCTACTTTAGTTATAATCAAATTAAAATGTTAAAGGAAGATGAGGAAAAAATAGCTTTCATTAGTGAGAAAGGTCTTTATTGTTAGAAAGTAATGCCATTTGCTTTGAAAAATGCAAGAGTGACCTACCAAAGATTGGTCAACAAAGTCTTCAAGAACTAGATTGGCCAGAATATGGAGGTATACATAGATGACATGATAGTTAAATGTAAAAGCCTAACCGAGCAGTTGAAAAACCTAGAAGAGACTTTCGACTCCTTAAAAAAGTACAACATGAGGCTTAACCCGAGCAAATGTGCCTTGAAGTCACGTCAGGAAATTCCTCAACTACATGATTAATAAAAGGGGATGAGGCAAACCTAGAGAAGGTTTAGGCAATCCTAGATATGAGAGCACCAACCTCGATGAAGGAAATACAAAGGTTAACCAAAATAATAACTTCTCTCAACAGGTTTATGTCCAAGTAGGCAGAGTGATGCCTGTCATTTTTTAAGATTTTCATAAACATTTTCGACTTCAAATAGACTTTTTAGTGTTAGAAAGCATTTGATAAGCTTAAAGAGTTTTTATTCTCTCCATCCATCTTTTTCAAGCTGAGACCCAAGGAAACATTGTATATGTATTTGGTCACTATCGACCAAGCCATCAACTTTGATCTAAGAAGAATAGAGAGGAAGCAAAGGTCGGTCTACTTTATGAGCAAGGTGCTAATAGGGTCAGAGGATAAAAAAGTTAGCCTACACTGCTGTAACATCAGCCAAGAAACTTAGACCATACTTCCAAGCTCATATGATTTATGTATTAATTGACCAACTACTCAGGCAAGTCTTACAAAAGCTAGAGCTATTAGGTAGCTAATCAAGTGTGTAGTAAAGCTTACTGAATTTGTCCTACATATACTCCCCAAGTAAGGCCCTAAACTCTCAAATACTGGCAAACTTCATCGTAGAGCTCACGTTAGCTTATTCTGACAAAAAACTTGAGAAGAACAAGGAAGTTAAAGAATAACTTGGTGGAAACTTTTTATCGACGAATCGACTACTAGCCATAATAGTGGGGTCAACCTTATCCTAATCATCTCAAAAGGCTTACAATATCAATATACCCTGAAATTTGGATTCAAGGCATCTAACAATGAAGTTGAGTATGAAGATTGATAGTCGACCTAAAAAGCATATACTATATGCAGTGATTCTTAGTTAATGGTTGATCACATAAATGGTGAGTTTGGAGCTAGGAAAGAAAAAGTTCAAAAATACTTAGACAAAGCATTGGCCTTTGTCATCATTTTTCATAAAGCTAAGGTGAGGAAAATACCAAGGTCAAAAAACTCATTGGTAGATTCCCTGTCCAAGTTAGCTTTAGGGATGATAATAGAAAATTCAGGCCAAGTCTTAATGGAATAATTGGCATAGAAGAGTATTGAGGAGAAATTGGTTGGATAGGTTGAGGAAAAAAAACTTAGATAACCTTGATCAAGGCATACCTAACCATAGAAGAATTGCCTAAGGACAAGGTTTGAGCTAAAACCTTGATGAGGAAGGCTCTTTGGTATGCTATGATCAATGAGAAGTTATACATGAGATCTTTAAACTTACCTTACTTGAGGTGTATGGATAACAAAAAAGCAAACTATGTCTTTAAGGAAATTCATGAAAGGATATATGAAAATCACTTCGGACCTTGATCGCTTGCTTACAAGGAACTTAGACAGGGTTATTATTGGCCTACCATCAGAAAGGATGTGACCAACCTAGTAAAAAATGTGACAAATGCCAAAGATTTGCACATATGCAACATCTTTCATTAACTAAACTCACTCTATCTTTTACCCTTGGCCCTTCATGCAATAAGGGATGAACGTACTTAGGCTATTCACCTTAGCCATAAGGTAGAGGAAAGTCATTTTAGTAGCAGTAGGTTATTTCACGAAATGGCTTAAAGTCGAGGCCCTAACTATTACAACAGAGGCCCAAGTTGAAAATTTTGTATAGAAAAACATAGTTTGTAGGTTTGGCTTACCTCAATCCATAGTAACGACAACAATAAACAATTTGAAAATTTGAAGTTCAAGAAATGGTGTTCAAACTTCCACTTTGATTTAAGATTCATGTCGGTCACCCACTTTCAATCTAAAAGACAAGCAGAGGCTACTAATAAGATAGTATTAAGGCTTTAAAGAAGAGATTGGATGAGGCCAAGGAGAGTGAGCTTACTAGCTCCCTAGAGTACTATAGGCCATGAGGACAACCATAAAGGTCCCCATAAGAGAAACCCTTTCTAACTAGCATTTGGAATAGAAGTTATGGTGCTTGTTGAGATCGACATTTCAAGCTTGAGAGTCGAACTCAAGTTAGGGGAAAAAATGAAAAGGCCTTAAGGGTCGACCTAGATTTGGTTGAAAAATAAAGAGACATGGCCTTAACCCGAATAGCAGCTTACCAGCAAAAGGTATACAACTATTAGAACAATGGAGTCTAGCATAATATCATTAAAAAGGGTGACTTGATACTTAAGAAGATTAAAGTCTCAAAAGTTGATGATCGAAAAAGCAAGCTAGCCTCGACTTGGGAAAAGCTTTATGTAGTTAATGAGGTCATCCATGATGTGACATATAGATTACTTGATATGAATGGTAGTCTCGTCTTGAGGATGTCAAACACAGATAATTTAAAAGTGTACTATCAATAGCTTGGACCTAGCCAAGCTCACACTTGTAACCTAAAAATCATGGAATGAAGTTAGAATTATCATGTTCACTATGAGTTTTAAAATTGGGTTTTGTTCAACCTAATACAACCTCAACAATGTCTGACCTGAGACTTAAGCAAAAAATGATCACTTTTGTTTTGGCTTCTGAACTCAGCCTAATATAGTTTGACCCGAGACTTGCATCAAAATAAATTCTCAATTTAATTTAAAATATTTTTGATTATTTAGTTGAACTTTAAGCTCACTCAAACTGAGCTAAGACTTTGAGTTATTTGGAATCAAGTTAACATTTTGTTGAGTCATTTTGAGTCACTCAAGCTAAGTTCATCAAACTTAGGCTACAAGATCTTTTAATGAATTATTGTCCAAGCTTAAATTTAAACTCTTTCACTTAAATATTAAAGAAGTAAAAAGGAAATAAAACCGAACTAAAACTTGAAACAAATAGCTCTATCTTTCATTAATAGTTAGCAAGTAAGTATAAAAAATCATCATGTGACACCCTAGCTCCACATCAAAAAATTTTAAGGATTTGCTATAATATATAAGTAGAGGCTTAAATCCAAACTTGTGAAGCACCTTTTGTGGGATAAAATCATGAGAACTTTGGGTCAAAGTAGACAATACCTTATAGGTTAGGTGCAGGGCTCCATAAATGATGTCAAAACGATCATCAGTTGAATGGGAGCTAAGTGCTACACCGTGGGAGCGACCTTTAGAATCTCAACAGCTAGTGTAATCTTGTGAATAACTCTTTTATAGAGCTTGAGCAGTTTATGAATAACTCTTTATTGGTCAAACTATAACATAAAACCACCTCTTATTACTAAGGTGTTTTTTAATGGAAAAGAACTCCATGAATAGAGGGAAGTCGAGAAGAATGGCTTAGTGTTGATAAAAAACTATGAATCCTACTATATATCATATTGAGTTAGGGGTAAGCTAGGTGATTGTTAAATTATAAGAACTAAAATTTGAAACAAATAAAAAATGAAAAGGGAACCTCAGATCGGCTACCATTAAATCTTAATATATCTATAGTCGATGAGGCTTTAACTAATCGATGACCCAATATGAGGAGGTCAACATTAATATACTATACCCTTCCTTTGGAAAGCAAAAGTTTACTCCTAGAAAATAGAAATGATGAGCTGAACATATATTTAGGCAGTCCTCGATATTGGCCTTGCCTTTAAGTTCATTATCACGTTATTGGGAATCATACTTAAGGATTAGAAGATATACACAAGAACCTCAGCTAGCTCATATGGTTCAAAAGATGTTTTTTTTTCATCGTCATCTTTTCCAGCAAGGGTATTTTCCTCCATTTGTTCCTTCTTGGAATCCTTATCATCATCAAAGCCTTCACCATTAAAAATTCAAACTCCTTAGCAAAAGTAGGATTCTAAACTAGAGTAGTGGCAAAAAGCACCACAACCTCAGGGGCAAAGAAAGGATGAAGAGGCTCATTGGAAGAAGAAGGAATGTTAATAAGAGCTGATCAAAGTGGAAGGAAAAAAAATGATTGGAGCATTTATAGGATGGAGAGTAGAAGAGGAAAAAGGTTGATAAGACTGAACCAAAAAAAAAAGAATAGTGAAAAAGAAAAAAAGGTTGGTTATAGAAGATGGATTAACCTAAGAGATGGGAAAAGGAGGTAGATTTTTCAAGTTGAAGTCTATCTAAGTACACAGCTCATTAACATTCAGGATCTTTTCTCTTCTTACCCAAGCATTTTTATCAACTTGTTACTACTCTTAATTGGACATCGGGTTTAGCTAGTAGGTTGTTTTCATGTAGTCTCGACCTCCAATGATTGGTGGGACTAGATCATCATTGTCTTACCCAAGCTAACCTCCTTTTGACTCTACCTTTATGCTCCTTACTTCCTTAGAACTAATGCTAGAAGACATAATAGAGAGAATATATACTGATGTAAATAGAAAAAATGATTGAAAGAAAAAAAACTGTAGGTTGGGATTAGCTAAAAAGCTTTTAAAGTCAAAAAGCTTAGGTTGGATTGAGAGTAAAAAAGTAGAAAAGTGAAAAATAAAGGTCCCAATAGCACTTTATAGAGCTACACCTTAGATCAGATAAATAGCCTAAATTGTGCCATGTGTTAAAACATCGTTAGAGAGCATCTTTTCATCTTTCTCGTTCTAAATTTTACCACCCAAACAATCTCTCTTCTCATTTAATTCTACCTTAACCACTTAAACCAATTAGACTAGCTAGACCAGACAAGCCCCTAGGTTAAACTAGTTAGGTGAACCAACGATTAGATCACCACCAGAGCATAAACAAGGATTTGAGTCCTTAAAAATGTTTAAGTCTCACATCTTAATCATATGCTTATGAACCCATTTACTTGATCATCTGTGTGAATGGAAAAAAAATTGATATTCTTAACACGCATGGCATAAACTTGTTCTTTTTCTTGAAACTCCAAAAAACTGAGAACAACTTTTTCTGGTTTTTTGATTTTTTGGTTTTACATGGGCAAAAAGGTGTTCTTGGTTTTCTAGTTTCAAGACAAAAACACTTTTATGTCCATGTATGCTTGAGAAATAACATATCTTTTTTATTTACACATATGATCAAATAAGAATGGGTGCATCGATGACTCATGTGTGTGCATATATACTAGTTCGAGCTTGAACACCCTATAAAACATTGACCTTATCATTAATAAACTGGTAAATTTGGCAATAAGGACCTCTAATCTTTCGACCACCAATACTTATTATCAAATTTGCCAGTCTGTTGATGACATTGTTAATGGCCTAAAGATTAGAGGTCTTAATTTTATTTTAGTATTATTTATTTTAAGATTAAATTATTTATTTTATTTAAATTAAAACTAAAAATTGTCAAGAGTTTATAATTAAGTATATCTATTTAAACAAAAATTTATGTATTTTTAAGAATAGATTCCCAAGAATACAAGATTCTTGGAAATCCATTTTCGAGAACCCAATATGATTCTTGGAAATAGATTTCTAATAATTATATTGTATTCTCAGAAAATTTATTTTCAAGAATCATCTTTCTTTCTCAAAAATGGATTATCGAGAACACATTATAACTCTCGAGAACCCATTTTTGAGATATATGAGCGTATTTTTATCATTTACTGATGGTTGAAATTGGTATTTGCTAAGTGGGTATTTTTGGAAGAAAATTTTGAGGTGTATAGAGAAAATTTTGTGTTGTATTTAAAAGGCCCTAAAAGAAAATAAAAGAACTACATAATATAGGAAATAAAAGGTGCAAGGAAGAAAATTTTCACTGAAGAGGGAAATAGTCAATGAAAAATTGAGACTCTAATGCAATTTAAAAGTATTTCGTGACATTAAACTGGTGTGCCAAATGAGATTTTAGTCAAGTTGAAGATTCCAACCACACCCCATGATAGTGTAATTAAATCCAAATGACCATTTGAAGTAACATTTTTTTATGATCTTCTTCCCTTTTCAATTTTTTGGAAGAAAAGGCAACAATTAATTATTTCTCTTTGTGGGACCATGATGATAAAGATAATGTGCGGTGTCATTATCATTCTTATTTTGTATTCACAATAATCTTAAAAGCAACAAAAGTTTTTATATAAAAAATAGAAATTTATATATATTCAAATAAATGTTGTCCTAATATACCATTGTATAAATTTGGGGTTTATTAATGCAATTAACAAAAAGATGAAAAACTTAGACAATATATTTCCTAGAAGTTTTCTTAGAGATAATAGTTTTCATACTATGATGCAAATTTTTGGAAATGTTACTTTTAAAGGTGTGTTTGGTTCACGGATTTTGAGATTCCCTTAAAAATCTAGTTTTTGTAACATAAATCCTATGTTTGGTTCACGAAATAAGTTTTCATAAGAGATTTTAAAATTACCAACAATGTCAAGAAGAGGAAAAATAGCTTTGATTCACTAACCCTAATCTCTTTAAAGTTCTTGTTAGAATTTTTCACTAAGCAGACTACTATTAATTAGTGATTTTGTAGTTTAATACTACAAACTAATAAATTTAGTCTTGATTGAGACAAGCATGAGAGCCTAAATAATTTAATTTAATCACCTAAGTGTGGGCTTTACATATCTTATTGGGTTAGTGTTGTTTAGCAGTTGTGTAAGCCTTTGATTTGATAAACCTTTGTTAGGGAAGTTTCTAGGGTTTTTATAATATTTGGCTAAGGTCCCCTTTTCACTTTTAATTAATGGTATCTACCCATTAAGAGCCTTTAGTAAGAGAAGAGTGAATAAGAAGGCCTAGTTTCTTCATGAAATGGTGTTGCTTCCACTTATTAACTATACCTCCCTAAACAAGTATGCAATATGATCAAATTTGGTGTTCTAATATTCACATATGGGTCTTGAGATTTAAAATTGTGCTTACATATGGTGTCAAAGCCTTTTCATGTGAAATACCCAAACTTATGATTTTTAAATTTTAATTTGACATTAAATTAGTTTTTTATGTGAAATCTAGTGATTGCCGTATTCTAGCTTTCTGACCTTGCTACCCCAAAATTCATTTGGGGCTTTTGTTCTCCTCTATGAAAGGATTAAAATTATGTATGGAACGTTTCTTAATTAATCTTATAGAGAAAAAAATTAGTGTTTAAACATTTGGGTTCAAGATTTGAACAAATTCAAGATTTAATTAAAACCTTAATATTTTATGTGTTTTAATCAAAATTGGTTCTTGAATATTATTACCCATCACCATAGGGATTTAGTTCCTTAGTGCCATTTTTTTAACGTTTAGCGGCATTTATAAATGCTGCTAAAAGATTTACGACGTTTGCCAAAAATGCCACTAAAAGCGTTGGCTATACAAGCATCGGAGAAAGTAGCAGCATTTTATAAAAAACACTGCTAATTTAGTGATGTTTGTATCAAAAAAATGCTACTAATTTAGTGACATTTGTATTAAAAAATGTCGCTAATTTAGTGGCATTTGTATTAGAAAAACGTCACTAATTTAGTGACATTTGTATCATAAAACACCGCTCTATTTAGCGATATTTGTAAAAATAATTGCTACTAAATTCGCAACATTTGTATTAGAAAAATACTGCTAAATTAGAGATGTTTGTATAGAAAAATGCAGCTAAATTTAGTGGCGTTTTATGATACAAACGTCACTAAATTTAGAATTTAACAGTATTTTTGAACACAAATGCCATAAAATTAAGAAATTTACTTGTTTTAAAAAAATTTCTCTTAATATTTATTATTATCATTAAATAAAAATGTTAAAAGAAATAAAAACGAACTTAAATTCATATACTAAATATTAAAAATACATAATTTGTTCAAATATGCATGTAACACAAAGTTTAATAATTAGTATAATAACATTCAAATTATTTTAGTACATTAACCAAAAAAATTTAAAATGTATGAAATTGATAACTGCATAGATTTGGAATACTACCATTTGATGAAGGATTTTTTCCACCTAGGTCAGTAGCATACTCAAGCACCTACTGAATAATATCATACAAGTTTTAACACATAATAATAAGCTATTTTTTATATTAAAAAATATAAACAGTTACTAAATATAATACTTGAGTTGGTGGACCACCAAGATTAGTTCCTCGAAATTGTTGTTGCACAAAATTCATAAGAGTATTGAATTGATCGTGTAACTATTGAAATTTTGCATGCTCTTGATCCATTCTAGCACGTTCATCTTTAATTTTAGCACGCTCATATTCTCTTTTTGCTTCTATTTGCTAGAAACATTGTTGCATAGTTTGCAACTCCTCTCTTAATATGAAAATGTCCCTCAAAAACTGACTTACTGAGAATGTAAATTGCTGATAGTTATGTCCATAGTAGCTAAATGGTGTTGGACCTAATCCAAGGCCTTGAACCCATCCATATCTTTTTTTTCTAGCAACTTCTGTGAAAATCTAATTTTTCAATTCTTGCATGTTGATAGAACCATCAGATACTACTTCAATCTTAACAGTCATTTTTTTTTTACTTTCTCTTATAAATTAATAAGATAAAACTATCAAGTTTAATGACTAATTCATAGTATGTTTAAAATAATAAATATTTACTTTTTGTATAAAACAAATGTAACAAATTACCACAATTTCTTGTGTTTTGACATTAGGTACGATTCATCTTTTTTTGTGTGGGTTAATTGAAAAAGTTTCACATGTCCAATTTTTTCACCTATCTCAATCTCTTATATAAAAGCATATGTTATTGTTAAATACATATCAATTACAACTTATTCATGCATACAAGCCTGTCAATCAAGTTAAAAAATTCTAATAAGTTTAATATCATATATTTAATCTATCTAAATTGTTAAAATAGAAATATAACTATAAAATTACATTTTTACCCTTTAACAGCACAAAAGTCTTAAACAAATGTAAAAAATAAAAGCATTTTGGCCTTTCACACATATCAATCATGGAAACCAAATTCAATCATTTGGACAACTTTATTATCATGTATTGAAGCCATCCAAACTGTTAAAATAGAACAATAATAGCAACTTGTATTTTTGCCTTTTAACGATAAAAAAGTCCTAAACAAAGGTAAACAGCAATGTTTTCACATATATCAACTGTGAAAACCAAGTTCAATCATTTGAAAAAGTTTAATATCATGTATTGAAGCTATCCAAACTATTAAAATAGAATAATAACAACAAATTTGTAATTTTGCCTTTTAACGGCACGAAAAATCCTAAACAGAAGTAAACAATAACTTTTTTGCATATATCAACTGCAAAAACCAAGTTGAATCATTTGAAAAAGTTTAATATCATATATTGAAGTTGTCCAAATTGTTAAAATAGAATAATAATAGCAAATTTGTATTTTTGCCTTTAAACGACAAAAATAGTCCTAAATAGATGTAAACAACAACTTTTTCACACATGTCAACCGTAGAAACCAAGTTCAATCATTCAGACAAGTTTAATATCATTTATTGAAACTATCAAAACTATTAAAATAGAACAATAACTGTAAATTTACATTTTTACCTTTTAATGGCATAAAAAGTTGTAAACATACTTAAATTGTAAATTACGGCACATATATCAATAATGGAAACCAAGTTCATTCATTCGGATACGTTTAAATCATAAACTTACTTTTTTTTTTTGCTTTCTTGCAAAACTTTTTTATTCACTTGTGTGGCTATATTTTTGTTGCTTTATGCTACCAATCCCAATCTGTTCTTTTTCTTATCATAAAAAAATAATTGTGTATATGGTAGAAATATAAATTTTACCAACTTAAATCATAAAACACTTTTATTATTAAAACTAATATTAAAAGTTATAAATTAGTATCTCTCATTTTCTTGAGAACCAAAATCTAATTAATTGTTCATATTGCCACCTAATCACATTACGAGGTAGATTTTTCATTATGGCCTCCACAATAGTATTTCGATCGAAATACTTTTTCTTCAAATTATGCTTATAATCTTTCCATTTCTTCCCAATGACTTAAACACAAATGAAGTTGGTATTTCAAGTATAAATCTTGACTGTAATAATACAAAAAAAAAGTTTTAATCAATAAACCAAATTTAAAATAATTATTTTTTTATATGTAATTACTTATACTAATACCTTAATAAAGTTTAAAGCATCGGGCTTAACTTTTGCTAGAACTTTATGCCATGTTTCATAATAAATAGGTAATTTCATTCCATTACGGGCAATCATGCCTAGAAATCTAGCCAACAGTTGAGACTATTCACCAATTGGTTGCCCACCAGAGTTTGCAGACACTACAATACGCTCATTCGGAGGTAGTGCAAATAATTCCTTCAAAGTTATCCAACCTTTGGTCCTCTGTTGACCATTGTTATCAACTACAAAAAAATAAAAAATTAATTTGTAAATTACCAATACTTTAATCATTATTATCAAAATCTAAATATGGGGTTTATGATACCTGTATTCAAATTAAAAGCAGAATCAATTAATGGAATACTATCTAAACCTGGACCTCCTATATTGCAAGATCCACTATCAGTTGAAAGGTTAGAAGTGACTGAGTAAGAACTGACAGTATGTACATTTCCCTCCAAAGGATTTAGTCCATAGCCAAGATCAACAAGTGTTGCAGATGATTTTGAACTAATATCTCTAATATGTATTCCTTTCAATCTACTCATTCACATTGTAGCTTAGCTACATCATAAAAGCAAATATATAAAAAATATATGTAAAAAACATATATAAAGATATTGAGAAGTTAAGAAATTATAACCAACAGTATATAAAGAACATATCAATTTAATTAAATTAAAAGATAATGTATGATTTACAATACAATAAATATACAAAAGTGAATGCGACATAAATTACATACAAGCACTTATTACATTATGTTTTAAACACTCGAATTACAAAATATGGATGATCCATCATGGTTCATAAATGTCTTCATTAACATTTTCACAAACCCATTGAGCAGAGGTATTGGGGATATTTTCATCCAAGTTTTGTTCAGCAAAAGGAAAACATTTAGGTCCATGTTCAACATCATCTTTGGTATCTGACCCCATATCAAATAAGTCTTTAGGTGTGTTTCGAAGAACAACAAACCAACCCAATTTTTTAGGGTCTTCAAAATAAAAAACTTGTTTGACTTGAGAAGAAAAACATAAGGCTCATCAATGAGTTGTTGTTCGGTGTGAATTAATCGAAAAAAAATTCACAATTATAAATCCAAACTGATCTTTCTTAATACCCCTCGCACAATTCACATTAGCCCAATCACACTGAAATAAGATAACTTTTCACTTGCCATAATAATCCAACTCCATGATGTCACTAATCTTGCCATAATAGTCAAAATTTTCCTCTAAAGGTTTTATGTCCCTAGCACTAGCATAGCTAGTAGTTGATAAAGTACCAACAACTCCTGAATTTTATGTATTTCTAAATCTTTCATAGGATTTAGTGTAAAATCTAAATCCATTGATGTTAAAACCTTCGTATTGGTTTGCAATCCTGTTTGGACCTTGTGAAAGACATTTCATCTCTTCACTAACAAGCTTTCTACTTCAAACTTATAAAGGTGGAATATATATATGTTATTAATTTTATTTATACCCTTAGCATTCTATGTAGATTTCTCATAATGGGAAGTATGGCATTACTTATAGTTGTTGCTAACCATTCATGAAAGTTTTCGGTGAACAACTTATCAAGCTCTGGAGGATTTGATCATTAATAATGTGCACAAGCTCTCAAATTATTTTTATACTCACTATAAAACGTCATGATAAAGTATTAACAATAAGAAAAATATAGTAAATTATGCTTAATGGAATGAATTAGTTCATTACAAGAAAACTTTACATGCGAAATGATTCAATTGAGTCATGATGGAAAAAAACATATCAATGTGCTTGTGCCTAAGATTTATCATCTAACTCCACCATTTCAGCTTTCCCTATTAGTTGTCCAAAACTTTCAAAAAGATAACTATAGGCAATGTTAGTATGCTGCATACCAACATTTCTCGATGGTCATTTAAATCTCATTTCAACATCTTCCAAATAACAAGAAGAAAATGTCATACACTCTTCTACTAAATATCCTTTGGCAATAGAATCTTTCGATAGGGTTTGTTGCGATAATAAGACTTTAACCTCCCCAAAAACCTAAGGCATAAAACATTTGTCATATGCCTTTTTAACTAGAGTGATATGATCAACACTAACAACCTAATCAAGCTATTAACAAATAATACATTTTGATAGGATACATCCATCAATAATAAATCGATCCACTGACTTTTACTTCATATGGAAGGTGGATAACCAAATGCATCATAATAGTGAAGAAGTTTGGAGGGAAAATCTTCTCTAAATGGCATAAAGTAATCATGGCTCGATCTTCAAGTTTGTCAAGCTCTTCCACATTCAAAACTTTCCCACATAGAACTTTAAATATATTACTCAATTCAATTACCACTGAAGTGACTTGCTTTGACATTGATGAACATAAAGCAAGGAAAAATAAGACTTACGTGATAATCATGTGACTTCAATGAAGAAAGTTGTTGCTCCTTCAAATTCACAAATCTTCATATATTTAATGCATAGCCATCCGAAACTTTCACATTTTTCAAAACCTTGCAAAATACATCTTTTTCAATTTTAGAAATCTCAAAACAGATAGGAAGCAATCAATATTTACCATTAAGAAGTAACTTCGGATGAAGGTTAGGGTGAATCCCCATATCAACTAGTTCAAGCTGACTCTTTAAGTCATCCTTTGATTTTTTATTCACTTTGAAAATTGTCCCGATAAAATTTTTGCAAACATTCTTCTCTATGTGCATCAAATCAAAGTTATGACGTAATAATTTATATTCTCAATAAGGTAACTAAAAAAGATACTTCTTTTTTTTCACAACTCAAACTCATTGAGATCATCTTCTTCATCTTCTTTTTCACACTTTGAACATCAAAACCACCAACTTAAGTATCAGTATCACCAACTTGAGTAATAAGAGGTCAGACACCTTTAAAGATCTCTCTCACTTTTTTCCTTGATTAAGTCATTTTTCCATAAATGAAATTGATATTTTTTAACTTTAGCAAGATATTAGGCCCACTAATTGGTAAAGGCGATCTCCTCAACTCTTCACTTCCATCAAAAGGATGTTTTTGGAATCTAAATTGATGATTATCATCTAACCATCAATGATGTGCCATATAACTGGACTTTTTACTATTATGTAACCATTTCGAACATGTCTGCATAGCACAACATGGACAAGCATAATAACCTTTTGTGCTTCAATCAGATAAATTTGCATAAGCAAGAAAATCATTGATAGTCCATAATAAAGCAATACACATATTGAAGTTTTCTTTTTTCGATGCATCATAAGTCTCAACCCTTTCTCATAATTGCTTTAACTCTTTAACAAAAAGTTATAAGTAGATGTCTATATCATTACCCAAACCTTTTTCCCTAGGAATTATTATAGACAAGATAAATGACTATTGCTTAATGGCAATCTATGGTGGAAAATTGTATGAAATCAATACAACTAGCCAAGTACTATAATAAGTACCTATCATTTTGATCGAGTTGAATCCATCAGATGCTAGTCCAATCATAACATTTTGAGG
Organism: Durio zibethinus; assembly: GCF_002303985.1. Next base: position 18,593,154 of record NW_019167949.1, on the reverse strand, counting down.
ATCATAAGCAAAGTCTAGAAACCTAGAATAAAATGATTTCCATGTTAAAGAATTTGTAGGATGCCTCAATGATCCATCGTCCATTCACTTGTCATGATGCCACCTTATAGAATCTGCAATTTTGAAAGACATGAAGAGTCGTTGAAGTCTTGGTATTAATGAAAAATAGCGTAAAACTTTTATAGGTTTCTCTTTTACATAAACCCCATCATCATCTTCATTCAACATTTCATTAGGATTTTTGTCCACCCAACGAGAAATACAACACAAATGGTAAGACTCTTGATTTTTTTTTATCACTCCAATACAACATAAAATCATTGGGACAATTATGAATTTTCTCATAACCAAGACCCAAATCCCTGATCATCTTCTTTGAATCTTTACAAGATTCATGGATTTTTGCAAAAGGAAACATTTTTTTCATAAACTCCAATAATAAAGTCAAAAAGTTTTTCGTCCATCCACATAAGCATTTCAAGTGAAAAAGATGCATATAGAAAGATAACCTTGAATGCTTAGATCCCTCATAAAGTTTTTTATTCATATCCTTAAGTAACCTATAAAACTTTGATGCTTCCCCACTAGGTTGTTGGTCACTTACACCTATCCCATGTTCACCAAATTAATTCATTTCAACATTTGACTCATTAAATCCATCATTTTGAGGAGCGAATTATGAACATGTTGGTTATGAATGTTAAAAGCATCTCGCAACATGCCTTCAATGTCATCTGATCTAATAGGATCATTTTAGTGTTAGAGAGCCCTTTAAGTTAAAGAAACTATAGTCGAAGACCTTGACGGTACATACTCTCCATGAAAATATTAATTAACATATCTCAAGATAAATCCAATAAAAATTAAATGTTTCAAAACAACTTTACGCATTTGCCAATCGATGTTAGCACACTTCAAACATGGGCATAATATCATATTACCTTCACTTGTATTCTCGAATGTAAAATTAAGAAAAATTTTCACTTCATCTTAGTACTCTTAACTTAATCTTGACTTTTGCATCCAACTCTTATCCATTTAGTACTTACTACATTATCAGACCAAAATTATATAAATAAATTATATGAAAACAAACATGTAAAATACTTAATTATACTTCTATTAAACCAAAAATAATAACAAGACTAGTACTTTCAAATGACCAGAACAAGAAAGCAGTTATATTATGGCAATATCGATTGAAGAATCTCCCCATAATACTTGAATGATTTCTCAATTTCTTCAACCACAGATTTGGATCACCATAAGAAGTTATCTTGGTAACTTTATTCAGCTTATCCTTGACAATTTGAAAGAGATGGGAAAGGTCACCATCCTATTTATAGAATTCCAATAGTTGTGAAGTATTTTTTCAACTACCTGATATTAAACATTTGTAACTTTGCTACAAACCCAAAAATTAGGCTAGAGTACTTGTATTTGGGGTTAAAATAAAGTAAATCTAGTTCAATGGAAACCTAAAAAAAGAAGAAAAAGAAAGGGAAAAGGAAAATGATAATGGGTTCCAAATAGGTATTTAAGGAAGATTGGTTTTAGAGAAAAATTTTAAACTAAAAATTATAACAAAAATTGCAATAGCTGAAGGAATAGTAGAATAAAGTAAAAGCTAAAATAAAGAACAAAGGAATTGTAGAAATAGGATTCCAAAAGACAAAGCTTGAATAGTAAAAGCTTAAGGAAAGGGAAAGTAAATTGTAATTGGTTTGGAAAGTGAAATAGTAGATTAATGAAGTTGAAGCTTGAAGTTAGGGATTCGATATGCTAAGTTTGGGGATAATTTTATTAGAGTTTATAAGACAAACACCCATAAATTTGACAAATATAGGAGTTTTCAACAAACAAATGCTACTAAATTTTAATGTTATGAGTTGGAAGGAATTTTAAAAAATTACATTTAGCATTATTAAAAATTACGAAATCATTTAGGGGGCATTTGATTCCAATTTCTATGAGGGTATTATTCAAGGCATTTTTGGTAAAAACACTTTCAATAATCCTGTTCAATTTTTTAAAAGAAATTATTAAAGGGATTTTTTACAAAAAATGCTTTCAATAATCTCCTTCATTTATTATCAAGGGATTATTCAAGGCATTTTTCAATAATCCCCTTAAATTTTGACGAAGAGATTATTGAAGGCAATTTTGACAAAAAATGTCTTTAATAAGTCACTTCAATTTTTAAAAGAAAATTATTGAAGGCATTTTTTTTTATAGAAAACACCTTCAATAATCCCTTTCATTTTTATCAGAGAATTTTTTAAGGTGTTTTCTTTAGAAAATGCCTTCAATAATCCCCTCCATTTTTATCAGGGGATTATTAGAGGGGATTATTGAAGTTTTTTTTAGTCAAGACAAGGGAATGAATATAAAAAATGATTAGTGAAGGCATTTTACAAAAAAAAAAATGCCTTCAATTTTTTGTAATGGAATATTCAAAGTGTTTCTAGGCAAAAGTGCCTTAACTAATCCCAAATAAAAAAAATCACAATTTATTAAAGGCATTCTTTTTTACATAAAACGCCTTGAATAATCCTCTATAAAAAATTAGACAGAACTATTGAAGGTATTTTTAGCATAAAATGCTTTAAATTTTTTGTAATGTAATATTCAAGGTGTTTTTGGTAAAAAAATGCCTTCACTTTTTTGTAATGGAATATTCAAGGTGTTTTTCAACAAAAATCCTTGACTAATCCTAATTAAAAAAAAACCATGATTTATTGAAGGCATTTTTGACAAAAAACGCTTCTAATAATCCCTTAATAAAAATGAAAAGGATTATTAAAAGTATTTTTTTGTCAAAAACACCTTCAATAATCTCCTTGTCAAAATTTAAGGAAATTATTGAATGCATTTGTGGCAGAAAAATGCATTCACTAATCATTTTTTATAATCATTCCCTTATCTTGAACTTCAAAATCCCAAACTGCTATTATAGAGGATGATTAAAAGCTGCATTGCAACCAAACCAAAACCTCTAAACCCATTTAGTTTGCCTTTGGTTTCCTTATCTCTCTCATCACCGTCAACCTTCAACAACTCAATGCCTTATACCTCTTTGTTTACCGATAAGTCCTTATTTTATTAATTTTTTGTATTATTTATATTCTTCGATATAGGTATTTTTTTCGTTCTTTATTATATATTTTTTATTCATTCCACCGTAACCCTAGTCGTCCAAGCATCTTTCATTGCATGTATGGTGTTTCTATGTAGTTTGGTTTAAATATTATGGTTTGCTGAATGGTATTATAAAAATTATGTGTATTTTTTTACTTATCATTTGTTTTGCATAGAACTCTTTTTTAAGGTGAGAATCACAGTGTGGTTTGTACTTGTAAAATATTATGGGTTTGAGGATGATTTAAGTATATTGGTGTAGTAACTATAGTATGATATTGGTTGTATTTTATTACGTACTATGTGAAATTTAGATAGACAATTTGGTGTATTTCATATAATTATGATCAAAATCACAGTATTATGGAATTCGAACAACATATGTCTCATGCTACTGAACATAAAGAAGACAAACTTGTAGGCCAAAAAAGAAAAAAAAGGGGATGAAATAAACAAATTGAAGTGACTGACATGAAAATTCACATCGACTTTAATCAAAGTGAGCAGCCTGTGTTTGATGGAGCTACCAAGTTGGCTACTCATATTGGAGTGGTCGTTGGTAGTAGATTTCAATTACATACCATAATTGGTGATGAGTTCCTAATAATCTAAAGGATCGTATATGGGAATCGATTGTCGTATGTTTATTCAACTATTTCATAAAATTTGTTAAATGATCATTTAATTGAAATTCAATGTGTTTATACTAATTGTGTTAAATTTTTTAGGAACGGGTCGATGTCCTAATTAAGTGTAAAAAGCTTGTGTTGCAATTGGCTAAGAAAGCATTCGAAGACTTTAAAAGCAGATTAATAACCCAATATATTTTACATCATGCTTATCATAGTAATGTATAGGTTGTTCCACCTACATCATATGTATATGTTATAGGTTATGACGATTGGATGATTTTTATTTAAGATCAGCTATCACAACATTTCTCGGTATGCAAACCCATTACAAAATATCATTTATAAGATTTTATGTAATATATTTGATATCTTAATATGTGATTTACATAATTATTTTCTTTTCTAGAAAATCAAAGAACAACAAAAGAACATTCGGGTCAAACAAGTATATCACTATCAAACATCGAGAAAGGGTTATACAAATGTCAAGTATGAGCTTGTAAGTATTAACACACTTGTTTTATACTAATAAATGAATATTTATGAATTTTCATTTACTAGATTCTAATTTTTATATTACAGTAATTTATTAGGAATCAACTAGCTCTGACACCAAAGTTTCTAAATGAGATGTGTGAAAATAAGGACATCTACAGAAGGATGGATCATTTACAAATTAAGTAACCCAAAAAATGGCTAAAAAAATTATATGTATAACTGCTCATTATATCACATATGAATGGCTTTATGCTTGTATGCATGATTCTATACTTGTATAGATTTGTTGTTACGACCCATCTTACTATTGTCTTTTAGGATAATTATGTTACTAAATTTAAATCTGGTGAACTGGCAACCCACTATGGTGAAGATCTTTTGTCTTTTTCATTCGGAGTGAAAGAAAGACATGGTCGAGTTTGTGGCATTGGTAAATTTGTGTTGCCATCAAAATTTTTCAGTAATCAACCCAAAACCCCTCAAATGACGAATGCATAATATGAAGCAATCATTGAGCAACAGCAGTAAAGACTTGATGACCAAGAGCAAAGCTTGAATAAGCAATAGCAATGACTTACAGCTTTGGAGGTGATGTTGGTAGCAATGCAGCCTACCATGCTTATAGGCCAGTCGGATAGCATCATCCACCTAGGACAAGCTTTTATTGCAAGTTAGGTAGAAACCCAACCTCCAATACCAACCATGAAGTATGATTTTGTTTATTCACTTAATATTTATTTGTTTATTATATTTATTGATTTGGTTTTAATACTTATATTTCATTGTATTTTGTAGTAGGATGTTGAGACTCAAAGTATGACCCTTGCTCAGACTGCCATTGGTGAGTTATCTAATTTTTCACTTGATCATTTATTCAGAGGAAACTATATTACCGTTGAGTCCGAGGATGGGTTATTTGATCAACCATCAGTTTCTTATATTGGTGGGGATGAGGTTAAAGACTTTTGTAAACTGGATGAAATATTAGCCGCTAATATTGTTGCTTATATGAGGTTAGATTATAAATATAAATATACAAAGTCAATATGTATTAATCTATATTACAGTGTATTACTAACTAGTATTGTTGATTGTTATTATGTAGCTTCTTATATAGAGAGGTCAAGGTGAGACAAATGACCCATAAATTTAGATTTGTTGACCTAAATTTCAGTAGTGAGCAGAGTGGCATAGTCATTTTGTGTGCTCGTCATGTGATTGAATGCATGAAAAAATGGGCTGATTATTATTTGTTCCCGTATAATGCTATGTAAGTTATATTCATACAAATAATTATTTCAATCTTACCTGAATCTAAGATGATGCCTAATCTAAGTATATCATTCTTATTATTTTGCAGTCATCATTGGCAGTTTGTTATGATTGATACCAATTCCTTTACGTCATACTTATTTAATTTTGCTCAACCAACGATGATGCCTAACCCCGATATTAAAAATTTTTTAAAGAGGTATTACATGTTATTATATTATCTTTTTTTTCATAATTACTTTTATTTTTGTATTAAGTAATTTTTTCTTTTCAATTTAGGGTAATATCTACATTTGATAAGAAAGCAAAGATAAATTGGGTGTCATTACCAGTAAATGTGAAATTTATTCTTTTATGCTAAGTTTGTTTAGATAAATGTTTCTTTAGCCCACTAAATTTATTTTTCAGGTACCTCATCAACCAGGATATACTGAATGTGGATATTATGTCCTTCATTTTATGAAGGAGATAGTATTATATAATTTTATGACCACACCATTCAAGGTTAGTATTAATTTTATAAAACTATTATATCTTCCAAAAAAAAACTAAATTATGTTCTTGTTTATTAACATTTACTTTTGATTTTTTTTTAATGGGAGATTAAAGGAAGCTTTACAATATATGAACTTGATGAAGTCCGTAAAGAGTAGTGTGAGGATGTATTATCATTTGCTAAACCTTGAGGTTGGAGATTGTTGGTTGGGTGTAAATATATGCATTTCATTTGTTATAATGTTTTTAACATGCCATGTTGACTGGATAATTTAATTTTCTAGATTGGGGTATTGGTTTAATATTATTGGCATATATTTGTTTTATATAAATTGGCAGCATATATGAATACACATATATTGAGTATGATTATTTGATAAAATTATATTTATATGGTAATGTTATCAGTTTTAAATTTGGAGATGTGGTCAATTTATTGAAATACTACAATGTTTGAAATGTAAATTTCAAAATGTAATTCATTGTATCACATATATAAACCAAATGTTTTATGGGCAGAAACCTATAACAAACTTCCCCTCCCATTGTTTTGGGGGGATTATCAAGGCGTCTTTGTCTAAAAAATACCTTAAATAATCCCTTACAAAAATTTAATGGGGTTATTCAAGGTGTTTTTAGCTAAAAATGCCATCAATAATGCCCTTTCATTGTTTTAGGGGGGATTATTCTGGCCATTTTTTGCCAGAAAATACCTTGAATAATCCCTTACAAAAAATTAAATTGTGTTATTCAAGATGTGTTTCTAGCCTCCAAATGCCTTCAATAATCCCTTCCCATTGTTTCAAGGGATTATTGAAGGTGTTTTTGGCCAAAAAATACCTTCAATAATCCCTTACAAAATTTGAATAGGGTTATTCAAGTCGTTTTCTAACCAAAAATGCCTTCAATAATTTTGACCCATAGTTTTAAGCCAAAAAATGCCTTGAATAATTTGTTACAAATAATCCCTTGAAAAACTCAAAAAACGCTAAAAGGAATGATCGAACCTATGATTTTATAGTTAACAACCATTTACTCTAATTGACTGAACGATATTATTTAAGAGGTGATTATTGTTTCAAGCGAAATACCCTTTTAATAATTCCCTTAAATTTTGATGAGAAGATTATTGAATAATCCCCTTCAATTTTTTAGGGGAATTATTGAAGGTAGTTTTGGCAGAAAATGTCTTTAATAATCAACTTTATTTTTTACAAGGGGATTATTCAAGGCATTGTCTACCAAAAATACCTTCAATAATCCTCTATCCATTTTTTATTAGTGAATTATTCAAGTATTTTTTGCTAAAATGCATTCAATAATCACTCTAAATTTTTAGAGAGGATTAGTCAAGGCATTTTAGTCGATAAAATGTTGCTAATTTTTATCTTTAGTGGCATTTATAAATACAAATGCCGCTATTTGAATATTTAGTGGCATTTTGATAGAAAAACGCCTTAAGTTTTATAAAAACATGACAGCTAGCAGCATTTTTAAGTGAAACGCCGCTACAAAACTGTCACTAATCTTCCATTTTCTTGTAATGGATGTGTTTTAATTGCATGAAATTTGAGTTTTAATTGATCAATTGAGAGAAAACCATAAATGGGTTATACATGGATTTCTATATGAAAATTTTGGCTCAAATTGATGTTGATTCATATTGTTTTGACATAATTTGAAGTATGGATTTTGTAAATATATGTGTTAATTAAAGTTTAGAGCATTTAATTGCATTCAAACTTAAGGAAAATATGAAAAATCGAAAAAAGATAATCAAGTAACAAAAATAGGTCAAGAATGGCTATGAACATGAAATTTTGTTCTCAAATTCACGGTGATTTATGTGTTTTAGACACATATTGTGACATAAGTTTTGTAAATTCATATGTTAATTGCAAGTTTAAAGGTTTAATTGCAAAAGAAACCATCAAAATTGGCTTAAAAGTTGAAATAGACATAAACCGGATCAAATCTGAGTCAGTCAAGTCAAGCCAACCTAGTTAAAGCTAGAAGATGAACAGTGCCAAGTCATGACAATGTTGACTCAATGAGTAGTACTGAGTCAGCATGATATTGAGTCAATAAATAGTGTTGGAATCAAGAAATTAACCCGTTTGAACTCATTTCGTGTTTGTTTTCGATGTCGTTTGTTCTGCTAGTTTTGAAATTTTATGCCACATTTTTTTATTATTTTTATGAAAGTTTTAAATGGCATAAAATACTTATTATATAATATTCATGCATGATTAAATAATTATTATATTTTGTGCATATGAATTTTGTTATTTTAGTTTATAATAAAATATTTTTACATGTTTAGAGTTTATTGAAAGCACGTTCTCTCTCTATATGATTTTTTTAAGATTTATATACTTTCAACCTAAATTTTATATGCGTAGTTAAATAAAGTTAGTAAAATTTATTTTTACTAATTTTTGGTTATCTATTTAAAATGTAACATGTACTCTTTCAAAAGGCGAGTTAGGATTGAACTCTTTGAGGTTTTGGTATAGCTAGCATCCAAATAGTAATTTATTTTATAATTTCATTTGATTATTAGATAATATTGAATTATTATTTATATAAAATAAATGGAGTTTAAAATTGTTACCTTTATTATTTTTCCCATGACTATTATGACGTTATGTATCATTATTAATTAGTGAAATTTTTATTTTTGGTACATGATATATAAGAATAAAGTATTGAATGAAAATATTAAATTATCCATAAAATTCAAGACACTTGGTTTGAATGCAAATAAATTACTTATTGATCTAGTGAGACATCCGATTTAAGTATCTCATAAGAAAATATCATACCTATAATGATCCATCAAGATCGCATTAATTATTAATGTCTCACACAAAAACGATCAATTTTTATTAACCTAAAGAGATACATCATAGTCAAGTATCTTGTGAGAAATGGTGAAAATCCATACACTCAGTTAAGTATACAAACTAAAAACATGAGCAATTTAAATTTTTTGGTATAAGAAATATAATTGGTTAATATGGTGTTTTGCTGCCAAAAAAGCTCACTCGTTGAAACTTGTAAGATTTTCTCATAACTAGGAATTGAAGTATTGTCAAATTACCTCATATAATCACCTGCCTAAATAAGGTTATTGTGTTTGGTAATTTGAAGTGGACATGAAGCATCATGATTAAGGGTATACTGGTCTAAAAGGTTTGTTTGCCTGAAAGGGATGGACTTTTTGAAAACTAGAATATTTTCATATTGGTTTCATGTGAAAAGTGCCTAATAGCATGTCACATTTTTCTATCTAAAGGGGAGTTTATGATGATGCACTTGGACTTTTCAATTTAATTATAAATAACACATCATGTGCTAGTGCTATTTGTAAGTTTGTTACTCATATGTGAACTCTTGCATTCTTTTGTCTTGAATATTATAGCTAATTTTAGCGATAAAAATTAAGTAGCTCTAATTAAAAACGATAAAAGGTGAGTTAGAGCTTAATTAAGTCTTAGTTGTTTTAAAATGTTGCATTTTCTGATGATAAAATCTTTTACATGAGACAATTTTGTAATTATAAAATAGCCTAGTTATATGAATATATGAAAATGAGTGCCACATGCATGGATAGTTAGTTTGTTAAATTGCATTATTCCAATATATCATTCTTTCAAAAAACTAATTTTATGAATGATCATTGTTATGTAAAATGTCATATGTCCAATTAAGTTTGATTATTTGAGATGATGTGTTATGTGTGATAAATATATTTAACATGCTTACAATGTTTTAATTTTATATATCACATAATTAGGATTTGAAATTTTAGGCATTAAGTTTAAAGCCTAATAAAGTGTATAATGTGATATATCTTTTATAAACTCTTGTTTTTCATGGACATATAAAATAATATTGATTATAATGACTCATTAAAAGCATTTAGATTTTATACTAGTCTATTAAAACAATGGGAGAGTTTTGTAATGCAATTATGTCATGGTAGATAGCATGAGCTAAATAATTACATAATGAATTTGCTTCACATAAATTGTTAGACTAGCTTTTAAAATCTTTTGCTTTTACAAAATACTCACTAAATCGAGTATGTTTTTATAAGATAGTTGTTTTATAATTAAGATCTTATAATAAATTGAGAAAGCAGCAACTAAAATTTTCTTTCTTAATAAGTATTTAAAGCATGTCTTTGGTATTATAAAACATGATAAATATTATATCAAAATCTAAGTAATAAATAATGATTAGTTGTGAAAATTAAAATAAATATAAGTAAAAGTTTCAGTCTATAAAAGTAAATAAAATTAGTTTAGCAAATTTTAAAGTATTAAAGGTTTTGAATGAAATATAATGTTGGTTAGGTTAGCTAGGTTAATTAAACTTAATGTTTTTTGTCATAGCTCGTGTTTGGTAATATTGAAAATACTATATTCCTCACATGAACATGAGATTGGTCTATACCATATTTGTATATGATTGTCAAGAAAAATATACATTATTGACATTCATCATATATTGATATATTGAGATTTATGATATAAAGATTGTGGACTTTGTTGAATCTCATATATAAAATATTTGCATTGGTAGATGTTCTTTTTGGCTAGTCAATTTTAATTTTGAAATTTTTGAAGTCATGTTTGAAAATTTGAAATACCATAATAAAGTATTATTAATTTTAAAACAATTCACTTGGTACTGTGGCATGCTAAGTGTTTATATTAATTTAAAACATGATTTATGGAACATGACTTTAAAATTCTTTTAGGTGCATAAAATGATAATAGGCATTTTAAGTTTTAATTTTTAATGATCTATAGAGATACATTTAGATTAGTATCTCACTTGAAGTGATCACAAGTATAAATAGACATAAGAAAATCAATAGAAATATGATTATCAAATTTCTTATGTTGTTATGGATTGTCTCTAAGTTACTACATATGATTATCTGCCCAAAGGGGGGTGATTATATATCTCTAACTTAAAGATAATTGTCAACCATTTTTGTGTAGTAAAAAAATATAGACTTAAGAAATTTATCTGCCCAAAGGGGATATATTTTTTAAAGTGTTTATATTTTTCATTAAGGTGTGATCGCACAAAGTTATGACATTTTCTTGTCCAAGATTAAAATTGCTATAAGCACCTTGGTTATTATTGATAAGACTAGTAATTATTTGGTCCGATAAAAGTCTTAAATGTTTGGATCATGATTTGCCTTTGTTTTCAATTTCAATATAATTGGATAATTGTCATCATAAGTTAATGTCTGCCATTAATGATAAGCTCTTGGATCTTTCGTACAACATAGTAAATGTATAAATTTTAGTACTTTAATTTATCACATCTGAGGATATAGATTGGTTGTATAATGTCTTATGATGGCCAAAAGGGTTAGCTTCAATACAAGAAAATTTTTGACTTGTTATGATATCTCAATTTGTCTTAAGTAAAATTGAGAGTTATTGAAATACAATTTCATTTAATAAATATTTATTTTGTTTAACTCTCAATTAGGATATTAGTTTGATTATCTTAGTTACCATTATCAAAACTAGTAGTTATTGATTTTTAAATGGCATATTCGTTGTCATTTGTTGACAATGTGTTTTAAAGAAAATTTAATATTTGCTTTTGAAGGCTAACATGTGTGGGGGAAAATTGTTTTATACTTATCACATGTGTAAGAGTTTTAAGGAATAAAGTTTTGTGCAAATACGTAAACTATTTGTTTTGTTTTTTTTATTTTATTAATGCTAAAAGTATTCTTTTAAAGAATGTGAAAATAAGTAGAAGTTCTTCTTATATGTTTTACAGTAGTAAGAACTCATAGGTGCCCTAAAATTACTGATTTAGAGATATCATATGTGTTAAGGTCAAAGGGAACTAATAGGCTATTTGTTTAGGCATGTTTTAGATATAAAAGATTGGTCATTCAATTAATTATAAATTTATTGAAAATTATCTCATGTTAAAGCATTGAGAATTTTGTGTTTATGAACATATGAATATGAAACTTTTTTTATAACATATTAGTAATTTGCAAGTGGTTTATTAAAATGTATCATGGAAGTCCATAACAAATGTGGTTTTGACATATAGCATGAGAGCAGACAATACGTAATTGTGTTATTACTCCATTTATTGTAGTGATTCTTTTTCATTATTCAAAATTTGATTGGAGTATGTTTGTGATTCACTAGATCAATAGGAGTCATTGTGATTTGATTACATGATGATATATTTTCTCTATATAAGGATTATGGTATTACCAAGCTTATAATATAGATATCTACAAGTATGGAAAATAAAACCTATTAAAGTATTGGGTTGATTATGGCAATGATGTATTTTAAATTTAATTTTGAAATAATTACTATTTTGGGTTTCTCTACTTTATTAAATGCATCGCATGTGATTGCTAATTATCTATAAAATATAATTTGAGATGAATAAGTCCATGAGATATCATCAAGTTAAGTGGACACAATTGTTTTATATAGACATCATAGTTGTTATTTGTATATATATTTCTTATTGCATGTGCACATCTCATATTGATTTGTTATGTTATAAAATCTTGAGATGTACCTATCATAAGTACGACTTTAATGTTATTTGGGTATGTCTCATAAGTGATACCAATAAGTAATCTTAAGGATAAAGAGGAGACATACAGGCACATCTGAGTGCCAAAGAGATTTTTCAGCAAGCTTAGAGAAATTGAAAAAAGGAATGACAATGAAAATAATACATTGAGATGACATTTAGATATTATTTTCTTACTACATACCCATAATGAGATCCATTGTTGATCAAGTCTCTAGTATTTGTAACTATAGATTGGTCTTATGTCAATAAGGAGCATAATAGTTGCCATGATTTAGTATTAGTTGGTTTTATTGGACAAGATCATTAAGATATTGTCTCAAGGGCTAAATTATTTTTTAAAACTATGGTCACATCAAAATAAAGTTAATTAGCCTAGAGTTTTCTTTTCTAAATTACATTTTCTTAAAATGAAACAACCTAATTAATATTGCCTAAATAAAGAATGGTAGAATTTTTCAATTAAATGGGCTACTATTAATTGGTGATTTTATAGTTTAATAAAATAGATTGATAAATTTAGTTCTAATGTGAGAAAAGCATGAAAGCTTAAATAATTTAATGTGATCACCTGAGTATAGGCTTTTCACATCTTACTAGGTTAGTATGGTTTAGCAGTTGTGTAGGCCTTTGACCTCGTAAACCTCTAATGGAAAATTTTCTAGGGTTTTAATAATATTTGACTAAGATCCCTTCTTCATTTCTAATTAATGGTATCTATCTATTGTTAGCCGCTTGTAAGAGAAGAATGAAGAGAAAGACCTAGTTTCTTTAGGAATTATTGTTGCTTCCGCTTATCAACTATGCTTGCCCAAATAGGTACACAATATAATCAAATTTGGTATTCTAATTTTCACATATGATTATTGAGATTTAAAATTATACTTATATTTTTTAGATTCTTGGCAAAATGCAAAATTTATTCTACTTTTGTCCTTAATAATTGGTATTTAGACTCTATTATAGCCTTTAATATCATAGAAAATCAACCATAATCCAAGGCTCAATTTGATGTGCATAGAGGCATCGAAGCCTTTACATTTGACATCTAACGTCACGCATTGAAAAATATTATATTGTAAAAATAAAAATTAATTCAATTATTTTAGTTTATTTTTCAATTGAATTTTTTAAAGTTAATTTGATTTTATTTAATAAAGATATAATAATAAAATTATTAATGCATGTATATTATGTCAATAATATTCTAATTATTTGGAATGAAACAAATGTTTGTAATAAAATATTTATTTTTAATTAATAAAAATTATTATATTATGTAAATGATGTCATGAGCTTTTTACATTAAATTACTTATTTATGTAACATATATAATACTTTACAAGTTAAATAGATATGGAATAGAATATTTTGCATGTTTATTTATTTATTTATTTGTTTTTTTTTAATGGAATAGATGTTTGTATATAACTTACAGAATATACTTTGATGTTTTTTTATGATGCTTGTTGAAAACAAATGACATCTATTCCACAAAAAGATGAATCCATCTTTTTATGGAATAGATGATGTTTATTTATAACAAATGTCATGAGCATTTGTTCATGATGTTTGTTATAAATAAATGTCATCTATTTCGTCTTTTATTCCATAAAAGTATAAAAAATAGGATGTTTGAAGGAAAGCAAACCATGCCCACACATTACCGATACACATGAACACCCATTAAGTTGCCATTAATAAATTACATCTGGTAATTATTTTCATTTAATAAATTACAAAATTTTGATGTACGTGTGATCATAAAATTAATTTATATTATTTATATATCATATTATCATTTTTATCAGTTATTCATGTGCTAAATAAATATATTATAAAATATTAAATACATTATTATTGAATGTCATGTGTTATATATGTGTCATTAAGGAAAATATAGTAAAGAATTCATTAGGTAATCTTAGATTTCACGTACTAAATACAAAAATTTTACATTCCCTAAAGTCAACAAAATACAAGAATCGCCTATTCCTTTTGATTATCATTTTCTCCTACAATTATTTACCCTCTTAATATCTAAAATTTGCAAACCAGACACCCACTAAGATACAATGCCTAAAATGAAGAAAAACAAGATTATACTTGAACTTCTTCATGAACACACTTGAACCATGAACTAGAAATAAAGTGAGAGAGAATTAATTAATACCTCAAGTGTTTGTATATAAACTTGTGTTAAATGAATGTTAAAGGAAGTGTTTCTAAGTCTTAATTAGTGTTTGAAATTCCTTTCTACGAATAGGCACCACTTGGGTAAAAAATAATCACTTTTTGAATGAATTATCATGTCCAATGGACAAAATTTTTGAATTTCCAACAAAGGGATTCGATTGCCCGAACATGGCATTTGAATGCGACAAGCAAATTTTCACACATAATGTAAAATCCTGTGGGGAAGTCAACTACCCTCCTTAGGCAAGTTGACTGCCTCAGGCAAAATTTTAGACAAAACATGCCAAAGTAAAAGGCAATCAACTACTACCCTAAAAACATTCGATTACACTTGCTAATTTTTACACTTCCAAACTTTAGCTATTCAATACAAATGAAACTACCTAATTTCAGCCTTTTGTATTTTGTAAAAGATACTTTGAAACATTTCAGAAAACATATATTTTAGTAATATACACAAGAATTTCTCACATATTACTAAAATATGCAAATGTATGCTACCAAAAGCGAAAAATGCAATTTGGTTCTTTTGCAATTTGTTATTCATGGGATAAAAAGTTTTCCTTTTTAAGATATGCTATCATTAGCAAAATGTGCTTATGAGTAGACACTATGCAATGTTCATGCCTTTTTAAGATATTTGATGAAAGGATTGAATTATATTGATAGACTAAACATTTAAAGGTTTGTCAAGACTATCTAGACTTTCTAACATTTGGGTTGTCATGACGTACTACTAGATGTCACTCTTAATCTACGAAAATAATTAGAGTATTCTTATATTGATATGGATTTATATTCATAGCCAACATGTTGGAAGCATAATGGGTCACTCACGATAATCACAATATCACAATGTCATTGGGATTTAATTAAGTATGACTTAATTGAATAAAAACTCAAATATATGAAGAACTTAATTGAAAGGTTCAATTAAATTAAGGGGACCAATTTGGAATTATGGTAATTTTAAATTAATGGTGTTGATTGCAATTAGAGGCCAAATATTTGTGTGGCTTAAAATCTTGAGATTCCTTGGTGTTCAAGCAAATCAAAAGCTATTCAAACTTAAGAATACAACATTTTTGAGTTTATGTATGACTTTAATCATATGGATGATTATTAAATTGTTTTTAACTTCAATTAGTGCTACCAAGTGATCCTAAGAAAGGGTTTTAATTTTATTTGTTTATTTATGCTTTTAATTTTTGCTTGCATTATGCATGAATGTTCTATGAGCATGATTCAAATCCCAATAATGGTATCAAAGCCTTTTCGGTACATTTTTGAAGTTAAATCATGCATTGTAGTTGTTGATAATTATGTTAGATAATTTGTACGTTGATTTGGTTTGATTTGAATCCTGAAAAATTGTTTTCTCTTGATTTCAAATTTTGGACAGCCTATGTTCTTATGTTGTAATCATGGTTTAAAAGTGTTTAAATAGGTTTTGGTTGCTGTTTTGAGATGTCCATTGATAAAAAAAAAGTTGTCTTGAAGATGGATTCTTAAAGAAAAGATTTTAGGATTGAATTGGGAATTTTTTTTGAACTATTTTTGCAAAGTTGGAATTTTCAATTTTGAGCAAGAATTTTCCTAAGTCAATTTTGGAAATTTTGAGCATTGATTTGCCTTGAATTTTTCATTGACAAGTGTGACAAAAATAATGCTGAATTTGATCCAAATTGTTGGCCATAAGGTGTTGAAATTTTCCTTATCGATTTTGCAAATGGTTTGCATCAAATCTGAAATTTTGTTTGCAGCACATTCTTGATGATTTTGATCATTAAATGGCTGGTATTTTAAGTGAGAATTGAGTTGAAAAGATATTCATGTTGTTGGTGCATAATTGCCACAAAGCTAAGAGGTCAAATTAGCAAGAGTTGGATTAAAACTTGACTCAGATCGATGGCTAGCAACAAGTAGGAACTTTTAGGGAAACCACTATTTGGGGTGAAAGTGGCCCTTCTTTAGGTTGTACGGGTAGCTTTTTACCTTTTAGGGTTAAAACCTTAAGTTTGGAATAAGTTCGAAGAAGTAAAAAGAGTCCCCAAGGGTTAGGGAAGTCCTATTGTAAGAGGAAGGTCAAAATTTCTCTTTTGAATACAATACCAAAGATAGTCTTGGAAAATTAGTAATTTCTTTTTACATGTAGCTGCTAGAAATTGATTAAAACATAAAAGGAAAGGTTGAATTTCAACTTAAGATATGAGTTCCAAAGTAGGAAATTCAATCCCTAAGCGTTAGGTAAGAATCATGCTAAATTGAAAAGTCAAAATTTAATATGATTTTATTTCTTTACTATTAAATGTATTATGCTTTGAAAACAAAATCAATTGAATTGATTTAATCTTGAAAGAATACTAGGGAAATTCAAGAAGGAAAAGAGTTTCCTAATTGAAAAAAAAAAAAAAAACTAAAGGTTAGAGATTCTAGTTGATTTGCCACAAAAGAATTCTAATTAGATTCAAATAAGGAAAATAGTTTCCAAATTGAATAAGGAAGACTCCTAATAGTCAGGGGTGACACATATGGGACAAGACCATTTTATGAATATGATTCATAAGCTAAATTTGAAATAGAACAAAAAATGGAAAGTTAGGTTCCAAAATGGATAACTTTCCAAAATGGAAATTGTTTCCAAAATGGTTAAAGTTTCCAAAAATGAAAATTTTTCTAAAATGGCAACTTTCCAAAAATGGTAACTTACCAAAATGGCTCCAAGGAAATCGAATGTTCTAATTGCTAGAAATTTTATGAATTTCCTTGAATGTTTGAGAAATAACTAAATTGAAAAGGTTTTGATAATGATTAAAACTATTTGCAGCAAATCGATTAAAGTTATTCTTCTAATAGTTACATGGAAATTACTTCAAACAACATACGAGATTACCAATTAGCACCTATAATGAGCTTTTATTTACATGTTCATAGTTGTTATGTATTGTATGAAGGTGATTATGGACTAAACCTTAATATAACTAGGGAAATGGATGATTAAATTACTTTCTTTTGGTAGTTTTAATATAGTGTCTGTGAACCCTACTTTATCTCTCTTTATTATTGGGTTGTAAATTCTCTTATCATCAACCCCCTTGAATGTAACTTAAGGTTTCTTATAAAGTTATGTTATTGTTATGTATTGTGTAGAATTATGATTATAATAAAATTTATAAAAATCTAAGATGGAGAGCTTCAAAGCTTTATGAAGGAAAAAGAGAGATATTTGAGAAGCTTGGTGAAGACTTTTGTATGCAATCTCTTGGAATTTGAAAAACTATCTCCCTTAATGGCTTAAAAAAACTTGATTTAGAAAAAAATCCATAATCATCTTAGTAGTTGGCATGTGATAGATTTATTTTAAAATGTTTATATATTATATATGATTTTAATAAATGCTATGCATGTCATGATTTATTAATATATTGAATAAGACCTAAAAGTATGACTTAATCGAAAATCCCTCATTACAATGTTCAGTCACAAGCTTTGCATGATCAAGTTGCCTTCTACAACATAGCAAGACAACCATAGTTCTATTGCTAGGAGGCTTGTCGAGTCACTAAAGGCTAAACTTTCACATGAATATTTTTAAGTTATGAACATGGGTCTTACTTAACTAGTGGCATGTTGTCCAAATGCGAGAAACTTGACTGGATGACACTAAGGCAATGGTTAGGTGAAATACATATGATGTATTTAGGCAAAGAGTTACCACCTAACTAATCTAGGAATTGCATAGAGAAGTGATTGGTATGCGAAGTCACCTACCTAAGTATTTTCATCATAAGTTGTTGAGTCACTCAAGCTAATAATGGGATGAAACGGGTCATAGCTCACTAAGAGGTTTAAAAGTTAAACTTTTAGAAACAGTATAGGAGGGCTATTATTTTGACAAAATAGTGAGAATAATTACTAAGATTGAAAACCTTGTTTTAATGATTACAAAATGCAAATTAGTAACACTATGGTTGGTTTATATGGGATATAAATCATCATGGCAAGCAAGTTGTCACTAAATATCATATGATGCAAACAAGCCAACTACAATTAAGTTGATTGATTATCAATCTAAAGAATTGTTTTTGAGACAATGGATATATTCTTGATGATCTATTCTTAAGAATTGGAAGGCCTATAAAGTTCATAAGATGATCTTGATTAAAGTTACATATATAATATTGACATGTGAAGCTCTTAATTTACAAAAAGAAAATGTGAAATCAACTGTCACGTTATGCATCATGACAAAAGTATAGACTTAGATAAGGATATAGGTTTGGGCACATGCCATTATTATGGCAAACTATAGCATTGGAGGCAAACTTGCAAGAAGTATAAAGAAGCATGAAGTTGAAAAAACTTACAGAAGTTTGCACTTATTGTATGTTAGCATTGGATTTTACTTTTGTGTTTTCTCCAATAATAAATCAAAATTATAGATGGAAGTTGTTCCATATCATGGTTTAGTAATTCTCATGATGAGTTTAGGAACTTGTAAGAAAGATAATCAAGTAATGTATTAATAAATTTTGGTCTTAAAAATAAGAGCAAGGTATATAGATACCAATGCTCCACTAATTGTGAATCAATAGGGAATCTTACTCATATGACTCAAATTTAAAGACAATGCATAATAAGGTAAGCTAAAGCTCAGCTTATCATAATGTGATTATGAAATGTATTTAGTTAAAGAGCATTGTTGTTAAAATATGAAATCTCAACAAAAATTGCTTAGAACTAAATATTCAATTGAAAGATTGCTTAGAACCAAATATTCAATTGATTATCTTTGAGAATTCATATGAGATGAATGGAGTGGACAAGATTATGTAAGAGACATAATAAGGTCCAATATGCCCCAATGGCCTAATAGCCCTAAACACAAACCTTCAAATGGATTTCAAAGAGGTAATAGTAAAACAAACATTTATATAAGATATGAGATGGGTATCTAGTTTTGATAATAGTATTCAAATAAGTTGAATTTATTAAAAAGGGATGAGATATCATTTGTGCGTACTTAAAAGCTAGTGGGGTAATGAGTTACTCATAAATAATGTAAACAAGATAAGTATTGATATGATCGTAAATCAGCTTTAATGTTAAACCTACAAGATTTAATAAAAAATGGTGGATTAGATGTTAAAAGAATTTAACATGGAATCCGAAACAAGTGATATAAAACCATGATACATAACAACAATTATTTGGAAGCATTCCAAACTTTAGAGGATTGTATATTTGTATCCTAACTCAAATACAAACCTTTTGTTTAAGGTTACAAAAGGAGAGATATTTGGACCATTAGCTTGATAAGCTAATAAAGGATTCCTATAGTTGTTAAAGTAACAACAAAAGCTAAGTGAAATGGAATCCAAGTTTCATTGTGATTCGAATGAGAATTGTGATTGATAATAGAGATTATCAAGCTTATAACTAAACTCATTCTCACAAAATGCCTTGGAGCTATGTCTTTGTAGAGACACAATTGCTAAGCAAAAGAGTTTGGTATTGGATACATTAGCGATTAGCTCAAGTACAAGTGAGAGATTATTAGTATATGTCATAGAGCTAATCCGATAGGATAGGATAGGGATATACTACTATTGATGCATTTCTATCATTTTTTATTAATGTGATAAAAGTTTTCCTTCATCATTAACATAAGGATAAAGAGTTATAAAGTGCTAATCAGATGAAGCTCATGGAAAACAAAGGCCTTCTAAGGGAATTGTAAATTGTTACATTTATGAGATCCCTCTGTATAAAAGTTGTGTTCCTAAAACTATTCTTGGTCATTATATTGTTGAGATAGAGCATTAACAATGCTTAAAGACTGGTACATGTTAAGTTTCCTTACTTATGAAGTAAACAACTAGTCTTATAGGTTGAAGTATGGAGATACTTAGGGATAACACATGGGTGCTTGTTAGTAAACAAATTCACTGAACAAGCTCGCTATAAGAACTCCATTTGGTATTTCACTTAAGTATCTATAGTAATGTTTTCATGTGTTAGTTGTATAACTAGTCTTTTAACTTAAGTCACCATGTCATCTTATATGTGAATCTTTATACATTGATTTCATTTCTATAGATCAAGGGCACTTGATGCCTAAAAAAGGTGTTTTTACATATGGTTTGAAGCATCTGAAGATGGATGAGTCATCAACAGAGGATCCATCACCCTAAGTGATCTAAGAAGGTATATCGCATTTGTTCTTTGCTTTAGTTAACTTATAAATCTTTAGCCAAAGTATTGATTTCACTAAAATTTTAGTCTTTTCTTACGTATTTTTAGTGCAATCTTTTCTATATTTTGGCTTGCTCCTTGAAAATTATGCTAAAAATACTTCTAAATACACAATTGTTTAATGTGTAGGTGAAAATATGAATAATGTGAAATTTTAGACAATTTGGACACATTTTGGAGGTTTTATAGTGGTAAAAGCCATAACTTGTGTAATTGTACTTCATTGCTTATTAAGGGAGTTCTTACCCTTTTCTTCTATAGTTTTTTGAATTTTTTTTAGATGATTAAATTATAGAATTTTGCCAAGTCTTATAATGTCAAAATTGGTACATTTTATGGCTTGAATTTTGTAGTAAAATAAAAGCATGAAATATGTGCATGTGGTGCAAAAAGAGAAGGAAAGATACATCTTACTCTGAGTGTTCAAGTGCCATGTAGCAAATGTTTTGGCATCATCCTTTGGCAATTTGAAGAAGGCCAAATGGAGTTGATAAGTTGGCCTTTTGGAGGACTCTTATTGTTCGTAATGTGGACTTTTTAGATTGGCAAAATTCATGAGAAGAGAGCTTGGAAACAAGAAGTTCAAGGAACCAAACAAAAATGAACCAACCATGAAGAAAGGGAAAAAAAAAAGGCTCTAGAAGAAGGCCACCCAAACTTAGATATCTTTAGGAGATATTTTGAGGCTTGAGACACCTCTTTTTTTTCTATAAATAAGAGAGATGAACTAGCCATTTAAAAGAATTTTAGGCTAGGATTTTCATTTTGTTCCTTTTAAATTTCTGCATTTATTTTTCTGCATTTACATTTTCTTTCCAGCCAAACAGCCTTGATATCCATTTTTTTTATTGATTTTTGTTACAATTTTAAGTTTCCTGCACTCTTTTTCAATGTTCTTTAAGATTTTTACAATGAAATTTGAAAATTCTCTTAATTTCCTTTTCAAATTCTATTGATTTCATGTTGAACTCAAATCTGATTTCAAAATTGCACACCTGACCTATCTTCAGTAATTTGATTGAAACTCAGTGATTTCTAACTTGATTTGCTTTGAATTGTTTTTTCCTAGATTCCTAGTTCATAGGACTATAATCCAATAAATACTCAGCTTCATATTCAATTTGTACAAGAACAATTAATTCTTCAAATTTAAGGTTGGATGCAAAAGGTAGAAATGATATGAGAACTTGATGAATGACAATCCTCTCTCCTTCTAGGCATTCAATTTGCTTCTCTCACATGTTACACTCTTATATTTGCATGTTTATTTGTTAGATTTCATTTTGTTTCAATTTAATTCATGAATTTGCTAGCTGTTTGGATTAATTGTTTAGTTAATGCTCTATTTTTCTCTATTTTGAGTATCACATGAGTGATAGTTCATTGAGCTAGTTTTTCTCTATTTTGCTCCGATTTTCTTGTTGAATTTTGTAGTAAACTTCATTGATGAATTGTTTCTTAGCTCAATTCTAGTTCATTTTCATTATAAGCTTCTAGATCTAATTTTTCTCTCATCAACTCAATGAGTTTTCAGTTGAATTTCACTTTCTATTTTAGTTGTTTCTAGCTAATTCTTGTATTTTCTTGTACTTTTTGTTCTTCAAATCAGTTTTCCTTCTAGTTCTTTGATCTGTTTGATTCCAATTTATGATCACTTGTTTTAGCATCAATTAGATTTAGATCAATTAATTAAAGTTCATTTACAAGTTAGTTGTTAGTTGCAATTGTTTGTTCTTTCATTGCATTGTGCAATTATTCTTCAACTTCTGCTTTTCAAATTTATTTCTCATCATGTTCTTTGGTAGATCTTTGAAATTCTAGCTTGTTTTCATTTGATCATGTTGTATTTTTTTATGCAAAATAGTAGGCTCAAATATCTAGTTTCCAAATTTGCAAGGTAGTTACAATAGCATTTATGATGTCTTGTTTAATTTTATTTTCTTAGATTAGCTTAATTTTCATATTTATTCTTTGATTGAAGCAACTTTAGAAGGGTATAGAATAACAGATACTTAATCTAGGAACCTCTTTACCTAATCTCTATGGGAATAATATCTTGACTGAAAGGTCACTATTATTACTTGTATGGCTTGTGTACTTACAGAATGTCCTAATCAAGTATGTTGATTAATTTAGAAGAAATAGTTTCTTACCAAATTCATACATGTTGACTAAAACCTATAAAAGCTAATATGAAATGTGTGCTCATGAGTAGGCATTATGCCATGCTCAAGCCCTTTCGAGATATTTGATGAAAGAATCAAATTGTTGTGACAGATTGAATACAAAAAGGTGATGCATTGCTGGATACCACTCATGATCTATGAATATAATTATATTCACATTTGAGAAGTATTCAAACTTGTGATTGTGTTGATCACTTTTAGAGGCCAAACATTTAAGTGGCTTAAAGTCTAGGGTTTCCTTGTTGTTCAAGTAATTCAAAGGTTGTTCTAGCTTAAGATTACAATACTTTTAGTTAATGTATAAATCTAATCATATGGATGATTATTGAATTGTTTTTAACTTCAAATAGTGCTATCAAGTGATATTATAAAAGGGTTTGGATATTGTTTATTTATTTATGCTTTTAACTTTAAATGTTTTATGAGTATGATTTGAATCCCAACATGGTATCCATCATGGGAAGAAGAACTAGCAAAGCAAGCAATAGTATCCATCAACATCATCATAGTTTATCCAAGGATTAGAGATCAACTCTTGTCATAGCCTTCATAAGGAATCTCAGTCATAGAGTTACCAAATGAGCTCTTCAAGAAGTGTTTGATTCTTATAGCTAAGTAAAAGATGTTTTTATTTCCTTGAAACAAAGAAACAGCAGCCCTAAAACCTTCTATTTCATTCACTATCAAACTTTCAATGAGCTTGATAGAGTTATTACTTAGAGGAATGGCAGAAGGATTGATAGGTTCAATCTTGTAGTAAAAAAAATTATTTGATTGGAGTGAAAGAAAATGTGCAAAGCCTAGTTTTTATAACAAGTGCCCCTTCAATCGTCTCCCAACCAAAAATAACAAAATTACAAAGACAATTCATCTTATAAAAAAGTTTTAGAAGGATATCTTTCCACGAATCCTATCAAGCAACCCTTCCTCTATCCCTTAAGTACAAAGAACTCTTTTATCTACTTTGATGTCAACATAGACCAAGTGGACTTTCAATAGCTTAAATTGTTCTAGAAGGATTTTTATGCCAAGTAAGACCTATGAGAGGTAATACTATTCTATTAACCTTTGACCCTATAGGCAAGATGGTGGCATGTATGAATCACATTAAAAAGTGGTTGGATGTTTGGTTTAAGAAGGTCAGCACCTAAGAGGTAGGAATCACCTAATGATTCAAATAGTTCATCTATTTCTCCTATGTCTCTAACATCTATTCAACAATTTGATCATGTGGACATATCCTTCTCAAAACCTAGAACCATTAATGATAAAACTATTCCTTCATGCATAACAATCTAGCTCAGAAAATGAAATGGATTCTCAATAGTAGCTGAGGTTGATTAAATTTTAAATTCTTTAGTACAATGCAACAAAAAGTTCAAGCCTTAGCGGACCCTTTTTCTAAGCTTTTTTTTTTTATATTTAGACAAGTCCGTTGAGTTCACAAAGGAACTTAGTTTTGAACTTGTTCCAAATTCTTACTCAAACTATAAAATCTCAAGTCCACCTTTTGCTCCTAGACCTATTACCAAGTCTACAATCCTGCCCAGACGTGAAAGCCTAGCATGAAAAGCTAAAAAAAGACTAGAGAATTCTTTTGGTTCATGGTAAATTTCTTTTATCTTGCTTTGTTAACAAATGCAAAAAGCTAAGGAAAAAAACGTGACATAGCCAAGATCATTTTTGGCAATCAAAATCTTATGCTATATGATGATGATTTCTCCTTGTTTGATAGTGAGATTTGACATTGAAACACCATAATCTTTAAAAAAGCTAGACAAACATGGGAGTTTTTTTCTTGGCTAGGGTTAGCTTTTAAAGTAGACAAGCAACAAATGTTAGTGTAACTTCAACATTCAAGTAAAAATACTGATGATGGATTGAGGTTCTGGTTGTACCCTATATGATCTTCTTTTTTTTTTTTTTTTGGAGTGTCAATTCATTTAATTTTGGTGTGCATAATTTCTTAAAACATTTAGGGACTTGAAAGTAGAAGAAAAAAAGTTGTAAATAACTTAATTTCTAAAAATCAACTTGATATCTTAATTGTGTGGGAAACAAAATGCTCATCTATTGACAGGTTCTTGTTGAACACCCTTTAGAGTAAAGGTGATTTTAAAAGGAAATGGGTAAATTCCATAGGTCCTTCTAGTGGTCTAATTTTTTTATGGTTTGTTGACTCTTTTTTCCTCGACTCTTCCATATCCACTAAAAGCTATATCCTTCTTATTGGTGTTATGCTCAGACTAAAGAATAAGAATCTAAAATCATAAATATGAGGTTGGTTAGGAGCAAAGGTCGGAGTTATCTCTTGCATTTATGCTTCAACACTTAAGTCAATAAAGTAAAGAAGAAGAAGAAAGCTACAAGATAAAATAAAAGAATTAAAATAAAATATTGGCCCCCCATATAGAGGAAGTGGGGTGGTATTTTATACCTAAAAGATTGGTGACCTATCAAGTTGGCATTGGTGAGGTGTGCTCTAGACAATTGCTGTGTCAGTTCGGTTGCCATGCTAGCTCAGATTAAGTGACCAAAATAACCCTGATCCAATTATCAGTCATTTTTTATAGTAAAAAATAATTATACCCTTAAGATCAAAACAAATTCCCCTAAGAGTCTATCCACCCAACAAACAGTCTGAAAATTCTAACGATGGGTGAGCTGAGGTGCCTAACCTACTTGGTAGTTAATTTGTTGAACTCTAAGGATACATTCAAGTCAGACTTTGAGTGTCAATTTTGCTATCCAGCCTTTTTGTGACATAAGTGGTCCAATTTTGATACCTTATTAAGGAAATTTGATCGAGTTAAGCATTTTTAGCCAAGCTAAGCTCTTTTGGCCTAGCTAATCCCTTTATTAAAGAAATACAATGAAGCTGATACATCATCAATGAAATTTAGCCAAGCTAAGCTTTATTAACTAAGCTGAGCTTTTTTGGCTGAGTTAATCTTTTTTAAAATAAATATGGCAAAGCTAATACTTTATCAATGAACATTCATTGAGCCAATCTTTTTTGGTAAATATGATCTCTTTTGACCAAGCTAATCCTTTATTAAGAAAATATGGTGAACCTGGCCGAGTTGAGCTTTTTTTGTTAAGTTAGGTCTTTATGAAGGTAATTTGACTAGATAAGCTCTTTAGTTGAGATAACCGAGTTAAGCTTTTAAGAAGGTAAATTGTTTAGCTGTGCCTTTATAAAGATAATTTGTTGAATTGAATTCTTTTGTTGATGCGGGCCTTTATGAAAGCAATTTATCTAAATGAGCTATTTGGCTGAAGTGGTAGAGCTAAGCCTTTAGAAAGGAAATATGCTAAGCTAAGCTTTTATGAAGGCAATTTAGTTAATTGAACTATTTTATCGAACCAGGCCTTTATAAAGGAAATTTGTTGAGATAAGCTCTTTGGCTATGATAAATCGGCTAAACCTTTATAAAGGCAATTACCAAGATGAGCTTTTTGTCGAGCTAGGCCTTTATGAAGATAATTTGTTAGGATGAACTCTTTGGTTGAGGTGGCTAAGCTAAGCCCTTATGAAGGCAATTTACCAAGATGAACACTTTTGCCAAGCTCTTTTACAAAGCTCATTCTTTTTTTTTTTTTTTGTGGTGCCATTTCAAACTTAGCTAAGAAAACCCTCTACCTAGTGCTCTAAAATGTTGGTTCTAAGCTCAGACTGAAGGGTAAGAACCTGAAATCGCAAGTATGAGGCTGGTTAGGAGCAAAAATTGAAATTGTCTCCTATGTTTATGCTTCGATGCTCAAGTCAGTGAAGTAAAAAAGAATAGAAAGAGCTCAGAGATAGAAATGAAAGAATTAAGAGAAAAAATTATACCTACACCTAAAAAGAATGAGGGGGTATTTATACCTAAAGGATTGGTGACCTATTATATTTGCATTGATGAGGTGTGCTTAAGTCGATTTGCCATGTTAGTTCAGTTTGCCTTATCACTTCTCAAAGGCATTATTTTGCTAATTAATTTGCCTTGTGTTTTCCTTAACATTTATGCTCCTAACTATCATTTATAAAGAAATTCATTGCAATTTGAACTTATCCAAATTAAAACTTGTCTTTTGATCTTTGGTTCTTAGGGGTGATTTTAATGTTGTCAAAAATATTGGTAGTTTAGAATATAGTGTATCTCACATTGAAAAGAAAGATAATTTGTATATAGTTTAAAAGAGACTACTTGTGTTGTTTAAATAATTGAGCTAAGTGTCAAACTGGACTAAATCATTTAGGCTTGCTAGGAATTTTCGTGGTAGGTCAAATAATTTAAAAAGCCAAAGATTAGGCACTTAGGCATTTGGTGCACTTGGGCTTGTTTAGTAAATAGATTTATTTTTTTATCTTTTACTTATTAAGTTTTCAGAATAAAATAAATTAATATTATTTTTATTTAGAATAAGCTTGTTTAAACAAATAAACGTGACTATATAGATTGTCATAATTTTTTTTGAATAAAAATTTGTGACTGTTTACAAATTGTCATAATTGTTTAATAGAAATTTGTGATTGTTCGTCTATTGTAAATAAATTTTTCTACATGACCAATTTCAGTGATTATGATTTGAAGAGCTTTAAGATTTTGTTGTACCCTATAAGCATAATTGCCTTTAAGATAGTATTCTTCATGCCTTAACGTCATATTTTTTCTTTTTTATTATTTATATTTTCTCAAATTTTTCTAACAATTTAAAGGCAATTATGATGGCTACTACATCGACTGTTGCCCTTAAAGCTATTGATTTGCAATCAAGTATGATGGTTCATTTTCAAAATAAAGATGTAACCAAACTTGATCATTTCAATGGATCGAACTATACTAGGTAGAACAACAAAACGATTTTCTTATTGATTGCATTGAAGATGTTTTTTGTACTTAATCCAAATTTGGAACCAATTTCAAACCAACTCTCGAAGACTCTAATGCTGTTAAGGCAATAAGAAGCAAATGTGATGAAGATACTAGTCTATTGAGGTTACATTTTGAATTCACTATCTGATTATCTATATAACCTATACAGAAATATGAAAACAGCAAAAGAAAGTGGGATTGATCTTGAACACAAGTACGTAAATGAAAATAAAGGTATTCATAAATTTCTACTATTGAAATACTTTCAATTTTCCATAACTGATGACAAACCAATCATGAACCAAGTTCATGAGTTGCAAATTTTGGCTTCTAAGTTAAGTGAGTTAGAAATTAAGATTTCTAATTCACTACAAGTTGGATTTATTTTGTCAAAACTTCTTTTTTCTTGGATTGGATGTAGGAAAAAGGCTTTGTGTTCAATAGATACTTTCACTATTGAAAAATTTTAGACTCATATATAGATTGCAGCAAAAAATTGTGCAAGAGATACACTATTTCTTGGAGGTTCCAATGTCAACTATATGAGTGAACAAAGTTCTAAAAAAACTCACAAGTCTTCTAAGAAAACTTAGAACAATTTTAAAGTCAAGAAAAAGGGATTCAAGAAATCCAAATTTAACAAGAATAAAATGTGTTTCCATTGTGGAAAAAAAGAACATTTTATTAAAGATTGTAGATTTAAAAAAGATGGAATTAAGAGTGGTTCTAGTTCTGAAAACAAGACAAATCTGGTTTAGCAAGAAACTAAAAACTTGCTATAATGGTGATCGACATGCAAATTGGAATGATCACTAAAGCTCATATGATTACTGCAAATAAGTCATTTCATTGGTGGCCAAATTTTAGAGCAACAATTCATGTTTGCAACAACAAAGAGCATTTCAAAACTTGTGAAGAATGCAAGGGACCGGAAAATATCCTTATGGGAAATCATGTTCCTACCAAAGTGACTGGTAAAGGAACAGTTGAATTGAAATTCACCTCAGGACAAAAATTAACTTTATTTAATGTTTTTCATGTTCTTAAGATTAGAAAAATCCTAGTATCTACAAATCTATTGTGTAAAAAAAGCTTTAAGATTGTACTAGAGTAAGATAAAGTTATAATGTCCAAAAATGGTCTATTTATTGGAAAAAGATATTCCAATGATGATATGTTTAAACTAAGTATTAATGAAATATAAAATGTTTCTATTTATATTGTTGAGCATTCTTCTTCCTTATGGCATGCTAGATTAGGATATTTAAATTATCAATGTATGAAACATATGTCAAAGCATGGCTATTTAACATACAAAAAAAATGACATTAAATGTGAAATTTGTGTTAAAGCAAAAATGAATAAGAAACATTTTTCCTAAGGTTGAAAGAAATACAAAGTTGTAAGAACTTGTACACTCTAATATTTGTGAGTTAAATGGTTTATTAACAAGAGAAAAAAGTCATTTTATAACATTTATAGAAGATAGTCTCATTATCTTTTGTGTATCTAATGAGAACAAAAGATGAAGCTTTTGATAAATTTAAAGAATATAAATTAGTTGTTAAAAATCAGAAGGAGAAAAAAATCAAATTCTTCGAACTAATAGAGGTGGGGAATATTTTTCAAACTTGCTTTCTTTTTTTTATGAAAATAATGGAATTATTCATCAAAAGACAACCCTTTATACACCTTAACAAAATAGTTTAGCCAGAAGGAAAAATAAAAGCTTAGTTGATATGGTAAATGGTATGTTGTTAAATGCTAAATTACATATAAATCTTTAAGGAGAAACACTTCTAACAACATGCCATATACATAATGAAATTCTTTCAAAGAAATTCTTGAAGACACCATATGAACTTTGGAATCACGGCAAAAAACCAAATTTGGATTATTTTAAAATGTGGGGTGCATTGCCTTTTATAAAATACCTAATCCTCATAAATCAAAACTACGATCTAAAGGTATTAAAAGCTTTTTGTTAGATATGCATAAAATTCAAAGGCATATAGACTTCTTGATTTAAATACTAATGTTATTATTGAATCTATTCATGTTGAATTTTTTGAAAATAAATTTATATATAATACTAAAATTGATATAGAGAAACAAACTGAAATGATTCCTATGACTAGAAATAAAAGAAAAGAAAGTAATGATTCTATTGAAGTTTAATGGAGCCAAAGAACTAGTAAAGAGAATTTTTTGCATTCTACTTTTGTTTCTCTAGATTCTATTATCTTCTTAGTAAAAGGAAATAAAACCAAAGTGCTTAATAAAACACCAATTCTACTTAATGTAGAAGAAGACCCTAAAACATTTCATGAAGTTATGACTTCAAGAGATATTGTTTTTTTTTTAAAGAGCCTATTAATGATGAAATGGACTCAATTCTATCCAATAATACATAGGTCTTGGTACATTGTCATCCAGGTTCTAAACTTATAGGATGTAAATAAGTGTTTAGAAAGAAATATAATACAAATGGTTCTATACAAACCTTTAAAGCGAGATTAGTTGCAAAAGGTTTTAAACAAAAAGAAGGCATAAAATATTTTGATGCATATGCTCCAATAGTTAGATTAACATTTATTAGAGATCTTATAGCTTTGTCTTTCATTTATAAATTACATGTGCATTAAATGGATGTTAAAATGGCCTTTTTAAATGTTGGCTTAAAAAAATAAGTATATATGGAACAACCGGAAGGTTTTATTCTTCCAGGTAATGAAAATAAAGTCTGTAAATTAGTTAAGTCACTTTGTAGGCTAAAGCAAGCTCCTAAATAATGACATGAAAAGTTTGATTCAACCATATTGGCCAATAGTTTGGAACATAATGGAGTTATAATGTCTATGTGGATGATATGCTAGTTTTTAATCTAATATGATTGGCATAAATGAAACCAAAAGGTATTTAATTTCTAATTTTAAAATGAAAGATTTAAATGAAGTTGATACTATTTTGGGAATTAAAGTTAAGAGACATAATAATTGTTTTGTACTTAATCAAAGTCATTATATTGAGAAACTACTTAATAAGTTTAAGTATCTTAATATAAAAGAAGCCAATACTCCATATGATACAAGTATAAAGTTAATGAAAAATCAAGGCCATGTAATTACACAACTTGAATATGCTAATGTTATTGGAAGTATTATGTATGTTATGCATTATAATAGGCCAAATATAGCTTTTCTTGTTTACAAGTTATCAAGATGTACAAGTAAGCCTAGTATAAGTCATTGGAAAGCCATAGGAAGAATTCATGGTTATCTTAAAAGAACTAAAGATTTTGGTTTATTTTACTCAGAATTTCCAGCATTTTGGAAGGATATTCATATGCAAGTTGAATCACTAGTATAAGTGATAATAAATCCACTTCAAGTTGGATGTTTACTCTTAAAGGTGGTGTAATTAGTTGGGCATCTGTCATGATGTCTCAAGACTTAAGGGTGGATAATCCGAAAGTCGAACGAATGGAAAATTTTGGAAAATAAGGACTAAAAAGCTTTTTTGATAAAAATCAAAATAATGAGTCACTATCAATCTTTTTTAAGGTGTGATTGGCTACTTAAAAATTTTATCCTTTTAATAAAAACATTCAAAATAGGTTTAAAGTTTTATAAAAAGAACAAATTTACAGACTGCGAAATCATAATTTACATCTGAAAGTCAATTAACTTGGAAAAAGATTAATACCCCCATAGCGCATGTCAAAGAGGGTACCAATTAATTGCATGTTATACTTGAGTTTTGGTCTAAACGATCATATTTTTTTCTTAATGTTTAAAACTAATTCTTTTTCATTTTTTTTCTTTTTTTCGAAAAACAAAAACAATTTTTTTTTTTATTTTGGATCAAGATGAAAAATTTTTAAATATCGAAACACCTCTTTCACTTTCCTATAATTAGGTAAAGCTTTAAAAATATTTTTAATTTAAGAATTTTCAAATCGCCCCACTAAAATTGAGATAACATCTTTCACAAATAATAATCATTGAGCATCTTCCTATAGTTAGGCACTTTTCACAAAAAGCTAAGAATATCCTAGTTTCTAAAAGTCTAACTCTTTTAGGCAGAGAAATCTTATAAATAGGTGTACTTTCGATAATGATACTTCAATTTCACTCCAAATTATCCAACACAATAAATCTTTTTTGGTAAGTAATTGTATAAAGTAATTTGAAAACGCTCTCATTCTTGCGCATTAAAAAATCTTACAAGTTGTTTTAGTCTTAATTGTCGATATCATCCTTGATTAGTGCTTAAATTACTCTACAAATTTTATTGACATGATTTATGATAAAAATTTAAAATCAGATAAATAAAAGAGTAAAAGATAAATAAAAAAGATAAACAAGATATAAAAAAGAAAATGTAAGAAATTGGACAATTGGGCTTGGATTGGATCTAGCCTAATTAGTTTAAGCCCTTGACCAAATAAGTTGTTTACAAATAACATGATTTTTTTACAATATTTCTTAAAAAATATTATTTGTGTTTTTTATTTTAACTTATTGGGTTTTATGATTTTCATCAGCTTTATTGTTGGTTTGTTTAATTTTTAAATTATATTTTAATATAATAATTATGTCATATAAGATGAATAACATTTTATTGGATTGTAATTTTTACCTGTATATATAATTTAACAAAAAGTATAAATAATAAAAAAAACCAAATAAATCTAAAGGTTAAATCTTGGTCATGTATGGATGAGCAATATTGGTCATGTACGGATGAATAATACATGATCAAAGGGTGCCACGTGGCTTTTTTTTTTTACTTTTTCAATTTTTATATTTTTATATTTTTGCCAAATTTTTTGTATTTAATAATTTTGTATTGATTATTTTTTAAAAGTTGGATCTTTTTCCATTAATTTTTTTTTACTTTTTTAAGGGATAGAAATACTATATTTATAAAAAAAATTAAGTTGTAATCCATGCATTCATCCATCCATTAAATAAATTCTAATTATTTTAACTCTTATTTTATCCTCATTCAATGTGTCAACATGACACCTTACGTTTCTTTTTTTGTTTTTGTTTTGTTTTTTTTTGCCAACTTTTTTTCTTTTTTATTTTAATTTAAATAAATTTGTAAAAGAAAAAAAAAAAAAAAAGAAAACCCAATGGAGGAGTATATGCAACACCTAAATTAAGGTTTTTCTTTTATTTTTTTAACTACATAAATTTTGAAATAAAAGAAGTTGATTTTTTTTAAGATTTTTTTTTTTTGGTGTCGGATCAACTTGATACCGAAAATATGCACGTGTTTGGTTTTTCTTTTTGTTTTTATTTTTTATTTTCCTTTTTTATGTATTTAATAAATAATTATTTAGATTTTATTTTTGTGATCCACTTTGTGTTAAGGATATGTCGCTTGCAAACCATTTGATTTTTTTTCTCTATTTATATTTTCTTTTTTATTTACTTTTTTTATTTGATTAATATTTTAAAATATTTTAAATTTTTATAAGTGGGGCCCATTTGATCTAATTATTAAAAATGTATATTATTTCTTTTTTGTTATTTTTCTCTTTTAAATTTGATAATTATTTATTTTATATTATATATCTATTATATTACTAAAATTATAATTTAATATCTTAATTTAATTAAAATATTATGTTTATACATAATTAAGATGTAATCTATCTATCCATCAATCCATTTATTATATAAATTTTATTAATTTTTATTATTATTTGACACTCGTTCAATATATTGATGTGATACTTTATGTTTCTTTTCTTTTTAAAACCTTTATATTCTTTTTTTATTTTTTACTTAGATAATCGAATTGATTTTCTAATAAAAATCAAGATGGATCAAAATTAGATTTAATTTCTACCTCAAGTCACCTTGTAATATATATAAAAATATATATTATATTACTCCCTCTGTCCCAAATTATTTGGGTGGCAATGACTTTCAAAAAGTTATAAAAAAAAGTTTTGATTTTAATGTATTTAATATTAAAATTAAATTTGTTTATAAAATTAAAGTTTCATGATTATTAATGTCAAAAATTTTTAAAAATCATAAAAAAAAAGTAAGAGTTTTAAATATTCAATAAAAGAAAAGAACATAATTTTGGGATATCCAAAAAAAAAAAAAAAAGAAAATGGGATAGAGGAAGTATTTATTTAATTTTATATATTTGTATATGTATTCATTAGTTTTTTTATTTAAAGCTTAGTAATAAATGAGTTACATATACACAAAAAAAAATAAAAATATTTTTTATAATTTATATTTTAAAAATAAACGATCTTTTTAGAGTATTGACATTCATCTTCATTTATTTTTTTACATTTTTTAATTAAATAAAATTTTTTAAAAACAATAATTAAAAATTGAAAAACAAAATTTTGATATGCGATAACTTCGACAACCCCGTCTAGTATATCTTTAATTTTTGTTGTTTGCCTTTCATATATTTGTGGTCGAAAAGAAAGGACAAACTATAAGTGGAGAACACATGCGAAGCACAAACATTGCTTTCATGCCTAGTGGCAGATAATCCTAAAATAATAATCCAAAGGGTTACGCTTACCATAAAAATCTCAAAATGACTCCAACCCCATCTAAGAAGCTACAAATTATTTTGATGCATGGAAAACGTGCTCCCACCTTCTAATAATGGGGATTATAATGGATAGTTATTGGTATTATCCTATCTATTCTATCATATCAAGTTCCAATAAAAATATTCAAGTTATTATCATGTTAAAAGAACATATTTAGTATTCATTTCAAGTTTTGATAATTTTTCTTTTTAAATATCTAATTCCTGAACTTAATTAGTTTTTCATTTGGATAGTGTCAAGTACACAAACCTATTATCTAAATCTGATACTCGTTTACATTTGAAAATATGTAAATTTTATATTTGTGATAAAGTTCAGACTTTGGCAAGTAACCCTTACTATTAGGATAGCATTTGATATCTTTCATAAGATTATCATAGTAATATAATTACCAGAGTGATGTTATTACAAACGTGATCTTAACACTTGTAATTTAAAATTACTTTATTTGATTAATAATGATAATTCTTGGGAATTAAATATTACTATGTTTAGTATTACTAAAAACCAAATATTATTTTGTTTAAAACTACGAAACTAATTATGCATATTGTAATAAATACAAATTAATATCTTTATAATTGTTTCTAGATAATAATTTGTAAAATATTAGTAATATTTATTTATTTTATAATAAAATATAATTAAATTGTTAAATTAAGGAACATATTTAGTAATAAGTAAATCAATTTTTATAATATAAATTATGTAAAAAATATTTGAATTAGAAAATAAAACCTATCTACTAAATTCATAATAAAAGAAAATTAAAAAATAAATATTATATATAAAAGATTAAAAAATAAAATTACATAAATTATTTTAAACTTGTTATAATGAATATTAGTTTGAAAATATAAAAATTTATAATATAAAATAATTACAATTTTAAGTAGCAACAAATTTTTAATTCATATATTAAATGAATAAAATTAACTATTATTAATTTTACATATCACTTCATTTCGATGATAAAAGTTTCTCATCTTTTTGTACGAGAATTACATCATCCTTCAAGACATTGATTTGATAACTCTTAATAATCCAAAATCACTGTTACATAAAATCATCAAGTGCTTATCAAATATAATGATTTAATCATTGTATCAATCACTATGATTTTTAAAGTAATCACTCCATACTAAACACTACCTAAGCGTTTTATCAAGTGAACTATTTTTAAATTTTAAAACAATTTACCACAAAAATTAAATTATATCTAACAATTTTACTTAAAAGTTTAAGAGCTTATATTTGATGTATTATCAATGTATAAAATTTATACATTGTTAGTAAATCAGATAATATCACTTGATTAACCAAAAAGTTTTAATTTTCTGAAGCTCTTAAAATAAATTCAATTTTAACTATCAAGTGTAATGAGAAATATAATAATAAATTAATTATGCATAAGATTTTAAAATTAAAAAACAGTATGAAAATAATAAAAAAAATTATAGTAAGTAAAGATGCAATTCTAAACACATTGACATACATGACACTTTATTATAATTTATAAATTTTAACATATTATTATATGCATATATATATAAGTATATAAATATATATAGTCTGTTTGCTATATGTAACATAATATATTTTTAATATTACAATATATATTAATTTTAATATTTAATTTAATATTACAAAATTAAAATAATAAATATCATTTTATCAACTTCAATGCATATATTTTATATTATTAATAATATCTAAAATTTTTACAAATCTAATGAAACTGTATTGTATATTTTATTTTTATTTATTTATTTTATTTTAATATCATTATTTTTCTTTTATAAATATTTTTTTATCTTATCACATTTGAATAATTAAATTTATTTCTAAAAATATTTATCCAAATAAAATAATTACAAATACTAATATTTTAAAATAATACATTTTAAAATACCTTCATTTTAAATTTTTTCGAAATTTTAAAATGTTAATTCCAAAAGTACTGTTAAGGTAAGGCTTGGGTAAATGAAATTATTCAAATTCCATCATTGTCCAAAGTCAATAAGTGTTGCAACAGAAACACTTGTATCAAAGTTTTATTTAATAAAATATTAATAAGAAGTTCAATTTTCCTTGAAATATATAAAAATTGATTATTATCGGTGTGAGTGGCTGCGGTTTTAAAATTTTATTTTAAAATATTATTTGTGGATTTATTTGATTCTCATTTTAAATTTTTTAAAGATTTTTGTGAATTTAACAAAATTCTAATCACTTTAAATTTAATTTTAGAAAATTATCACTATTTCTAATCAAACTTTTCTCATTAGATGTTCAAATAATTAACTTATTTTATATGTTAATATATTTTTTACAACTTTTATTTTTCAAAATATAATTTAATAAATTAATGTAAAAGTAAATTAAATAAATAAGTCAATAATAAAAGAGTGTGTTAATATAATTCAAAAAAAAATTTTAATTATTTTTTATTGGTGGATAATTTGAATTTGACGTTGGACTTAAATTATTTAGGAATTGATTTTGGAGTTAAATTTGGTTTAATTTGGATTTTATTTTGAACTGGAGCTTGGTTTATTTTTCTGTATTAATTCACAAAGTCTTAATATTTAAATTTTATATGATTAGAAAGCTCTTTGAGTTTATTTCTAATGGATTAAACAAAATCAAAATCCTAATTTTTTAAGAAAAGATTTTGAATTTTTACTAGACACTTTACAGTTGTCAGAAAAACTGCATAAAGCGTAATTTTAAAAATTCACTATAATTCATATACAGTGAATTAGGTGATGAACTTTATATGGATAGAAGTCTAGTTTTTAAATCTTCAAACGGTTTATGATTTAGATTTGTATAACTCAAGTTATGATCAAATTAGTAAGTAGAGTACAAAACATGAAACTACCACTCTAAGTAGAGAGGTTCTTAGAGTTTACAAAACACTTCAAAATATTTGTATTATGTGTTTATAAGCTTAAGGGAGAAGATAACCTTTAAGAATGTGTAGTGTTGAGTTTGTAAAGTTTTGAGAAGCTTATTTGTAATCTTCAACACATAGTAGATTGGAGCCTTGGTGTGGACAATCAAGAGAGAGGACATAGGTGCTTTGTAGAGAATGATCGAACCTTTATAAATCATTGTATTTGATTTCTCTATCCCTATCTCTTTATAATTTATTATTGTTCATATTTGATTTTAAGTTCATTAATTGTTATTGTTTTTATTATATTTTTATCAAAAGAGCTTATTGTCTTAATTTCTATTCAACTATATTAAAATCATTATTTGGGAAGAATTTGAAGAGATTCAATTCACTCTCTTTCAACTATATTAAAATTATTATTTAAGAATAATTTGAAGAGATTCAATTCATTCTATTTCTTGAATCACCATTTAACTTATAAAACTAAGGGAATTGATTTTGGAGTTGAACTTGATTTAATTTGGATCTGATTTTAAACTGAAGCTTGGTTTATTAGATGTGATGACACTTGAAAGAGGCCCAAGGTGAGGTCATTTATCAAATTATATGTTTAAAAAGTGTGCATTAAAGAAATAAAAAATATAATTTTCTAAAGGTGGACCGGTGTCTAAAAAATTAGATTAGCTTTATAAAAGTAGAAAATCAGATCCCGTTATGCCAACCCAATATATTTTTTAGAAAAACTTTGAAAATATTTTTACTTAAATGGCATTTAAAATAATTAATTAAACCGTAATTAAAATATTTTTAATCTTAAACTGATTGTGATCGCTAAAGTACTTAATTATTTTTTATTGGAGAAATACGTTTCTACTAGTAACAAAAATTTACCCCATATTAGTTTTACGAAAAATTTGCAATTAAAATGAAAATATTCTATTTTAATAAAAGGATCACTGAGTTGTTTGAACAGTAAAATCTTTACTCATGCCTTTTTTTTTTTTTTTTGTGGAGTTCATATACTGAATAATTAAGCATACCAATAAGGATATTAGAAGAAGGAAAAATAAATACAAATCAATAATCACAATATATCCGCGTAATCAATCCTTTTTCAATTAGAAACCCCTCTAACACGGTTTGTTTCTAAATTTTAGTTTTAAGTATTTCTTTCAGTAGGTGAAAATTTTTATTTTTATGATAAGTCAAATCATATAATTTTCAATTACAACACTAATTCTTTAACACCTTATTTTTCTAATCTTGAAATATTTAACAAGATAAATTGATAAAGGAAAAAAGAAAAAAAAGTAAAGATAAATTAACACAAAAAAATTAGGTGTGTAATAATGAAAAGATTTTTTGTAATATTTGAAAAAGAAAAAAATAATTAATAGATGATTAGCTTAAGTGATAAAAAAAAAATTTTGTTGTTTGAATTTACATATATTAAAAAAATATAAAACATAATTTTTTTATAAATTTATTAAATCGACGTAAATAAATTTATTTATATTTATCTGACGTGGCTGTTTGGTGGGTGTATATATATTGTGCTCCCTCCTGCTGGAATTTTGGTGCAAAGCCTTTACGTCTTTCTTCCTCATTTCTTTAAAGTTTAATCATCCTTTTTCTTATTTATGTCTGTCTTGTTAGAAAGAAGATATGGGTAGGCTTATTGAAGAGAAGGCTCTTGAACAGAACAATTATGGCCATCACCATGGTGAACATGGCTTTAATAATTTCAGCCTTGAAGAGAGAGTTTCAGAGTTTCTGGACAGTGATGTTACTGAATCCGATACTTTTCTCAATGCAACTGATGGCTATGGATCAGATGGTAATGAACCCAATGACCGTATTCAACATACCCTTTACTGGGAATCCCAAGAGGCCTTGCTTCAGGTATGTTTTTATGTATGTATACATATTTATATTTTCTTCTTCAATTGAAATTAATCAGGGAAAGGAATATATATATATATATATATTACCCAAAACATAAAACAACGGGATTTTCTTCTTCTTTTCTATTTTTTTTCTTTTTATGCTTTTTGCTTTTTGGTTCAAGCATAAACATGTCCTGATTTTTTTTTTTCTGTTCCATAGGAAAATTATAAAATAGCAGACAAAGGAGGACCTTTCATTGAAATAACATACATGGTTTTATAAGGGATTTGTCAGCAAACTTGCTTTATAGGAACCAGAAAATATATCAATGTATAAAGATTTACTTCCATTAAAAACTAGATTTTTTTTCTTAATTGTTTTATCATCTTAATTGTTTTATATTCTGTTTTTCCTTTCAACTTTTTAGTTAACAAAATAAAAAAAAGAAAGTTAAAAGTGGAGAGAGAAGCCGAAATATACTTGTGGTGAAGTAGGGTGTGCTAACCCACATGATTTATTTTGGTATACACACAAAAATACATGTGCGCGCACACACGTGTATATATATATATATATATAATAAAATAATGTTTTTTTGTTTTTCATTTTTATAAATGGATGAGTTTTTTTTTTAATTGATTTTACTCCAATGTTGACTGAATAGCTAATTATTCCCTAACAATGTACAAAAGATATAATTAGAAGTGAAAATAATAAAAAAATGAAACAAAAAGAAAATACAGAAATTAAACATTCATAAATTGACACTGACCGGAAGCATGGGGACCCGAAATGTGCTCTTAACTTGGTTTTGATTGCGATAAATAGAAATTAGCATGAAAAAATTTGGTTTACCAATCGCCTATAATATTGTTTCCCCCTGTGCTAAAATTTTCAGGAAATCCTAGATCGTT
Source organism: Durio zibethinus (assembly GCF_002303985.1). The sequence goes on along the minus strand of NW_019167949.1, from coordinate 18,552,707 downwards.
ATATCATGATAGGCTCCAAGTTACGACAAGAAATTTGTGGAATAATAGAGGTAGCGAAAGAGACAGAGTTTTGCAGCTGCACAAAGCCAAGCATTGATGGTTGTCCCAACTGCTTTCGCAAGAGAGTAATCACTCTGCTGTGTGACAGAGGATTTAATGCCGCTCTCTGTGTTTCGAAGTGGAAACACACCAAAAAGCATCCTGGAGGTATTTTCTTTTCTCTTTAACTAATAGGCTGCATTTTTTTTTTCCCTTTTTACCAAGAAAATCTCAAGCATATATATGGGTTTCACAGTTTCCTATAAAGAGTGAACTTGTAAAATACTTCAACTTTGGTTGACTTGAAGGCAGTCTTTGGGGCTACAGAAAGCTATGTTTTTCTACTTTTTCTTTGAATTACTTTGACATATTTTCAACCATATGGAAATCCAATCCTCAAAATATATTAAAAAACTTTTAAAAAATAAACATACTCGTGTCGAACACATACAATCAGACACTCATTCGATAGTTTCTTGACATTTACAAGCAATAAAATCTTTCATGCCTAGTGAAAAGAGAGATTCAATTTTAACAACGAGATTAATTAATTTTGACCTGGAAAACATTGTTGATTGTTCTGTATATGTTTTTATATATTGTCCATTTTAAGTAATTCTTCTAATCCTCTTGTTTATTTATTACTTTAGGGACACATGAATACATTGAGGTGATTGTAAGCACAAAAGGGCGAAAGAAGAAAATCTCATTTGTAATTGAATTGGAATTCCGAGAACAATTTCAGATCGCAAAAGCATGCGATGAGTACAACAAACTAGTAGAGCAATTACCGGAGTGTTATGTGGGCAAAGCTGATTACCTGAAGGTCATCGTTGGTGTCATGTGTGATGCAGCCAAAAGGTCAATGGAGGAGAAGAAACTCCATATGGGTCCTTGGAGAAAGAGGAGCTTCATGCAGATGAAATGGTCATATTCTTTCGAGCAACATTCGATTGATGAACCCTCCAACAAGTGTTCTTCGTTCTCGTCAAGGCAAGTGCATCAATCTATCTTAAACTGCTGAACAGCTGCTTCTGTGGTAGCCACATGAAAGCTCTAGCACTGGCTGGAATCATTTCCAAATGAAAAATTGACGCTTCTTTTCTAGCTGATACAGATGCTACTAGTAAGAGTGAGCCAAGAATATTTGTGATCATGAGATCACATATTGTAGTTGTTGCAGCGGATGGTGAGATAATTAGAAGCAAGATTCTAGAGCAGAGCAGTTTGATTGACAGCAAAATTTTGTAATAAAAAAAATGCTATCTGCATAAGTTATTGTATATGTAAATAATTATTGCTATGGAGCTTTCGGTGAGATAGAAGGCAAGACCCCAACACAGAGCGTCTCAAAGGGTTGTCAATTTTGTATCTTGAGGGACAATTTATTATCAATTCAGGGTCATATAGTGGTAAGAGCTAGCAGAGTGTATTGGGCATATCTGAAGTGTAATGAGGAGCAGTTTGATTCGCAATGAAATTTTGCAAAAATTTTATCTGCTTTGCTTATTAGATATGTAAACTGGCATGGATCGTCAAAATGATGTGCTCCTTAAGTTATTGTATAGGTATCATGTGAATGTTCTAGCTGAATATTTGCAGGGCCTAGAGAATACTCATCCAATGTGAACCGTGAACCTCCTTGTGAGAATAGGATAATTATCACTGCCTTCAACCACCAAAGTCTTCAAATAGGTTAAGAAAATGCTTTTAACATGATAGTTTTGAGACTTAAACTTGGACATTCATATATTTTAAGGCAGTGTCAAATTCATTAGGCCAACACAAAACATGCACTGCATTCCATATAGACATATCTCGTGCACACGGTAGATCCGTGCATTTCATACAAGTATGTTGTATTAGTCATAGGTATATATCTCATCACCCATATGGTATGTTATTGCATTTTATGCATATGGATTCATGAATGGTAGGGTTTTATAGAACATGCATTGCATTTCATATCCTACCATCCCTCCATCATAACATTACATTCCTTGAATACACATTTGTGGTTGATAGAATTTTTATCATTTGGGGCTTTGTACATATGAAAATTCATTATCTTACGCATTTTGATGTTTTATGACATTCTTTAGGCATCATTGTCATATTCATAAACATACTCTATGTGCCATATAAGTTAGAAATTATTTTGTGGCATTCATTTAATAATGGTAATAATATAGAATTTTTTGTTTAAGTCCCAGAATAAAAAGTCTATCTTGGTGGGAATTAGAATGACAAAAATGGGAGATCAATTAGAAGCACGAATTAGTGCATTGGAATTGAATCAAGAGAAAATTTTGGCTCGAGTTTCGGGAGACGAAACAACAGATGGGTCAATTGATAGAAATGGTTAAAGGTAGTGATATGGTTAAGTTTGTTGCTTTTCATGGACCGTTGTCATTTCTAATTCCATTAAATCAAGATCAACTGCCTCTTATTAGTTCTAGCATTTTTTTTCGAGCATACTAAGCCATTAGGTGATTTGAACGATAACCAAAGTTTGGGCAAGCTCAATAGAAGACTGGGTGAATTGGCCTCACAAATGACTGAACTCAAAAGTCTAATTTCTAAGATGGAGTCACCTGGCTTCAAACAACTATCACCATCTATCTCGAGTCCAAACCCGCACTCAAGTCTTTCTCATGACTACTTTCAACCTTTTTCCAAGTACCTAGGGTTAGGCCCCCAAATGTCATACAACTTTCAAGAATTTTGCACTTGAATTCATGTCCACCACCTCATATTTCACAACCACTTGTTTATCATTCTATCCTATCACCACTTTTTCAACCTAATTTCAAACCCATAGTTTCTCAGTTCACTCTAAAACCAACTAGACCATCGTTTTTCCAGCAAAGCAAACCAACCATAGAATAGAAAAATTTTTACAACACCAAAGAAAAAATCCCTAATGACCCAATACCCATGTCCTACATAGATTTATACCCATTGCTTTAGGAAAACTAGATCATTGTCCCTGTTGCTTTTGAACCCCTCAAACCACTTTATCCCAAATGGTATGACCCCAATGCCCAATGTGAATACCATCTTGGCGTAGTGGGTCATTCTTTAGAAGACTGCATGTCTTTGAAATACAAGGTATAGAGACTGATAAAAGTCAGATATTTGAGTTTTGATGCCGAAATAAAGCTAGTTGTTAACAAGAATCCTTCATCAATTCATGTCAAGATAGCAGGCAGTGCTGTAGGCAATAGTAAGGTAGGCCATGATGAATAAACACTTTAAAGTAAAAGGCGATCCTCACCAATAATCATAGTCAATTGCTTTCGAATTTCTTAGGCAAGGCAAAATGGGGAGTAATAGCGGGTCTAGCATTTTTTTGCTTAAGTCCTATGATGGTTCATGATGTGTAAACTTGAAACTTTTAGGAATGAATGAAAACTTGTTATGAATTGAATCTCCTATGAATGGATGCCTCTGTTTACATTTAATAATTGTATGCCTAAAAGAGTTCGTGGAAAAGAGTAACAGTTGTAAATATGCTTTCATCGAACTTTTAAGGCAGAAAAAATGTTTTTAGATAACCCAATATGAATATAAGATGGAACTCAAGCTCCTCCTTAATAATAATAATAAAATTTGACTTATATATCATGCATCATTGGTTTGAATTCATTGTTTTTCATGCTAGCTAAGGACAAGGAATGGTGATTGTGAATATAATTTCATCAAACCTTCAAACCAAAAAGATATTTTTAAAACTTTTAATAATAGAATTCATGTTATAGATTTCTGACTTCTAGTAATTAATAAAAGGTTCAAGGATAGTGCATATTAAAAAAACAAGATCAGTTAAATTTACGCATTTAAAACACTTAAGCCTATACTAGAATCATGGAAAATTGACAAAAGGAAAAAGAATTGTTGAAACACAAAGGGCAAGGGAGGAAACAACTATTGAAGCACCATCGTATCCACTTGGTTCACATATGTTCAAGACCTCTATATGCCACAAATGCCTACAATAACTCATTAATCTAGAACTAGCACTTCTGCCAAGTTGCCTCAGTTTAGATAAATGTCAATCCTGAACTTACTCCCAACAACTCCATTGTTGTGTCAACATGATTAATTATAAAGAATTGAAGAAATTAAAAAAATGTCAAATCCATCAAGAGATATAGTGATGAAGGATAAGTATGACTTGTTGGAAGAGAGATTGACGACAATTAAAGGCCATAATGTATATGAGAGTGTTGATGCTAGCGAACTTAATTTAGTGCATGATCTTGTCATTTTGTCAAAATTTAAAGCCATGAATTTCGAGAAACATGATGGAATGAAATGTCCCTCAACACACATCATCATGTACTACCAAAATATGATAGTCTACACCCATGATGATAAACTATTGATCCATTGCTTTCAAGATAGTCTCATCGGATCTATAATAAGATAATATGCCTAGTTGAACCGAAATAAGATTTGCTCTTAGAATGATTTGGCTAGGGCTTTTATAGCATAATATAAGCATGTTAAAGATATGGTGCCAAATAGGTTGTCCTTACAAAACATGAAAAAAAGGTCCACTAAAACTTTTAAAGAATATGCATACAAATGGAGAGATATGGCAACCCAAGTACAACAACCAATATCAGAGAAAAAAATTATTGTTCTATTTCTTAATTCCCTAAACACTTTTTATTATAAAAGAATGATCGGGAATGTCTCTAAAAACTTTACTGACATGGTGATTTTTTACAAAATTATAGAAAATACAATTAAGAATGGCATGATGAAGTTGAAAAATGCAACAAATGTTAAAGAGGGAAATACATCAAAAAAGAATGAAGAAGAGGTGTAAGCGATCACAATGGAGGGGCATTTACCCAGGAACATCTTATACAATCCTTATCCTTTTTAACAAACCCATTACCCTGTCATAAGCAATATCTCTTAAAATCCATATCATTACCAATCAAGCCAGCATTTGACCTTTTCAACAAATTTTCATCTTCAAATGATCATTCACGATCTTATCCCTACATTTGAACCTACCACCCAACTAGCAAAGAACTAAAAAAAACCACGAAATGATCAAGAGAAACTGTCAATCCCTATTTTTCACCTTTTGCCTTTACTAATGAAATATCGGCATCTCACTCTTGTGCCCTTAAAAATAACACCAAATCCATTAATAAGGAGTTATGATCCTAATAGCAAGTGTGATTATCATATAGGAGCAATTGGCCACTTAATTTGATTATCATATAGGAGCAATTGACCACTTAATTGAGAAATGCAAATAACTAAAGGAAAAGGTTAAGAATTTCATCAAAAGTGATATTGTAACTTCAAAACTGATAGAACAATGAAAGTTAACTTTATCCATTTGTGAAATGTGAGGAGTTGAAATGTGGAAGAAGGTTTCGAATGTTGAAAGATCAAGACAGGATTTTTTTTTAATCTTTTAATCATTTATGTATGACATGTGCATGGTGTCCCTAGGAGTTATCTTAATTAATCTTATTAGAACTTATTTTGGAAGAAATGAATGCTTTGGATTTTTCTATGAAATTTTCTCTTTATGCGTTTGTTTGAATAAATTATCACATAATTAATTTTCAAACCATAAAGAAGAAAAAAAAATGAGGGAAGAAAAAGAAGTTTTCTTTTGCAACAATAAATGGAAAGATTCTCAAAGAAAATGTTGATTAGTATTAGGAAAAAGCTCATCAAATACCTTCACACCTTTTTGAATACTTTAATGTCCTTAATCACTCAAATGATTTGACTAATTAGCCATAACCCTTCAAAGAATGTGGATTTGAATTTAGACTTGATAATATTGTGACTTAAAAGGAAATAACCTTTTCTTGGGCAATGAATAAAAGAGGTCAATTTTAAAAATTCATTTTGAAATTTGAAAATCAAGTAAGATACTCTTTCAAATTTTCAATTGGTAATTCCATGTGTGTCAAAATTTTGCTACAAACATGAAAAATGCTTGAATTTTTTTCTTAAGCAACCCTTGTTTCACATCTTAAACCATATTAACTAAAAAATGCAAAATTTCTTTTCACCTAAGACAATTTGTTTCTTGCCTTAATACATTTTCTCATCTTTTTATCAAGAAAATGCCAAACAATTTGGAACTAAAAGAGCTTTTTTGAATTATGTGGTCAAATTTGAAAAATCTCGTATAACCTGATTCTCATATCATAAGAACCTTGAATGAAAAATAAGATGGGGCATTAGTAGAAGGAAATTAAAAATAACAAAAAAATAAAAAAGTCCTTTTAACTCTTTTTTTAATAATTTGCTCTTCTTACTAAGTGATCGTGTTTGAAATGATGAATGATCATCTTTTTTTATCCTTCGCATATAGAAAAATTATCCACTTGCCAACCGTTTAAGCCTATTAAATTTCTTGTTCCAAAATGAACCTTGGCCAATGATTATCTTTTACTTTGGGGGATAAAATAAAGATATCTTCAAAAGACCAACTTCAAGAAAAGTGTTTGCTATTGAGAGTGTCTAACATGCACCTTAGAGATAAAAGCCCCAGGCAAAAGTGAATGAAGTTTTAGTTAGAATTCCAAAAAGTAAAAAAAAAATAGTTTGCTAGCAATGAAGTTAAAATGTTTCAAAAAAGAAAGAGAAGTCCAAACAAGAGAAAAAAAAAAGAAAAAAGAACAAAGAAAGAAAACATGCTCCTCGAAGATTAGAGCTTCGGTAAAAAACAAATGAGGCATCATTAGAATCTTAAGTAAAAAAAAAGATAGAATTCAATGCTAAGGTTGAAGTCAAATGTTTTCAAAAAAAATTAAAGATAGTAAAAAAAAAAGATACATAACTTTTCAACTAGAGAATGTTCCTCAAGATTCTTAGCCTAATTACCCTGAATAACATATTTTGAGCCTATTTATCCATTCTTTCAAAACCTCAAACCTTGGCCTACATTATATACCTTGAAATGTGGGATACTTGGATTGAAGAGCTATGTCTTTGAAATTTGTATATACTTGTTATTAATTGATAAGATGTTACCAAGTTCTTCATTGTTAGAAAATATAGCTTAAAGGTGAAAACTCAAAAAGGGCAGTTTAGAGCTAAAACTACTCTTGAGACCCCAAAAGAATTTTAGAGTTCAAGGTTTTATCTAAAATAAAAAATCTCGAAACAAAACCTTTTGAAGGGTTAATACCCATTAAAGACTGTCATAACGTCTAGATCCGGAGATCTATCGCTAGACATTGACTTAAGGGAGTCACCACCAATCTTTTTTATCTAGGAGCGATTGGCCACCTAAGGAATCTGTCTTTTCAGGGAACACCTAAGTTTAAAGGGTCCCTAAAAGAATAGGTTTAGGTCTACTAACCAGAACAAGGTTCAGAAGTTCGGTTACGTGTGAGGAAGGTTATAGCACCCTCACAACGCCCATCAAAAGATGGTACCAACTTAAATTTATGTTATCCAATGAGCCTTAAAAATTTACCAAGTGATTAATTATTGGAAATTATTTTCAATTGACTCTAATACTTTTAGCAGAAAATTGAGAAAATTCCCTCACCTCAAGAGTATGCAAGAAAAACTACTGTTTCACTTGCAGAGGCTCTATCGTCGGATTATTTAACATTAAAAAATAAAAAGGAAGAAAAGAATGATTATTTTTTTGTGCAAGGAAAATTGATACTTTCAACTTTTCTCCAAAATATTTTTTGGAAACTTTAATTTCGAGAAAAATTGATACTTTCAACTTTTCCTCAAAAACTTTTTTTTGAAAATTTATTTTTAAGGAAAATTGATACTTTCAACTTTTCCTCAAAAACCTTTTTTGAAAATTTATTTTTAAGGAAAATTGATACTTTCAACTTTTCCTAAAAAACGGTTTTTTAAAACTTATTTTTAAGGAAAATTGATACTTTCATCTTTTCCTCAAAAAACCCTTTTTTGAAAATTTATTTTTAAGAAAAATTGATACTTTCAACTTTTCTTCAAAAACCTTTTTCGAAAACTTATTTTTAAGGAAAATTGATACTTTCAACTTTTCCCCAAAAATATTTTTTTGGATTTTATTTAAAGAAAATAAAATAATAAAACAAAATAAAAATGAAAATAAAAAAATAAAAAAATAAAGAAAAGTAAAATAAAAATAAAAATAAAATAAAGATAAAATAAAATTAAATAAACATAATCTAATAATAAATAAATAAATAAATAAATAAACCTGGAGCAGCTCGACTAACGGTTTAGCTCGGCTCGGCTTAAGGAAAAAAAACGACTCGAAGAGGACGGCTCGGAACGTCGGCTCGGCTCGGTTAACGGCTCGGAGAGGTAGATCACGCGCGGATCGAAAAATGGGTTGACACTCGGGTCGGGTCGAATCTTGACAAAACGCACGGATCCTCTAGGTTATTTAACGCAAAAACGACGTCATTTTGGAAGGATATATAAGGCTGATTCCTTCGCTTCTTCAGCAGAAGCCTTCTTCCATCTCTCTCTCTTTTTTTTTCTCTCTCTTCTCTCTAAAATTTTTGAAAAACTCCGATTGAATATTCACCGAATTTTGGAAAATTCGTCAGAATCTAAGTTTTTCGTCGAAAGTTCGACAAAAAGTTAGTCGATTTCTAGGAATCTTCACCGAAAACGGGCAGCTGGCCGAAAACTTTAAACTTGGCCAAAATTGTTACCGAAAAATTTAACTTTCGTCGAAAAATTCACCGAAATCTAAAAATTTTCCAAAAATTTCCAGAAAAAAATTCACAGAAAAATCTCTACAAATTTCCCCCCGATTCCTAAAGCTATTCTAAAGCCTCTAAACTCTTTTTTAGTTTTCGAATCTCTTCTGTCTGACTTTTTCTCTCAACCAGTACTCTTTTCTTTCTGTTTTTCTGTGTTGATCCGAGGGTCCTTTTATAGGGATTGATCAGAAGAGTTTCTGATCAATCCCAACTCCTCTTTGGATCAGGATTCAATCATTGAATCCAACATGGACTCTTCTGATTGAATCCCAATCCAATCTTCAGTCGAATAAATAAAAAAAATCAAATAAAAATATTAATGAAAATAAATCAGATAAATCAAAAAATTAACAGATAAATTAAAATTAAATAACAGATAAATAATAGCATATAATCTGATAAATATACATATAAATATTAACAGAAAAAAAAAGAAAAAAAATAATAATAAAGATACATATATTAATAAATACATAAGATAAAAATAAAATATAAAAATATAAAAACAATAATAAAAATAAAATAAAAATGTAAAAATACAAAAAAAAATAAAAATAAAAAAAGAAAATAGACTTACCTATTTGGACCAGGCCCAATTGATCCGGGCCTGGACCAAATTGGATGTCTACAAAGACTTTGCATTTCATCAAATGGTGAAAAAATAATAGCTTTTTTCTCTTCCCAAATATTATTTTAAAAATAATAGCTAGTTTTGACACACATTGAAGTACCACATTTTTAATAAAAGAAAAGTATTTTAAAAAATTATCTTTTTCGTAAGTCCAAGAAAAATTCTTACAATCCTCATCAAGCCTTTTTTGAGATATGTCCACCAGTGAAAAGAATTGAATTCTTGATTACCCCCATCCACCAACATTTCAAATAGTAATCATCAATTTTCAAAAGATTCGAGAGTCATGAGTTTTAACTTTTCTCATTGATTACGAGGATATTTTATATGGGGTAATTTTATGATCACTTTTGAAAAATTCAATGATCATTTGAACATTTAATATAGAATATTGAGACCATTTTTGTTAAAAAGCAAACATTGAAAATTTGAATAGAAATTTTTTTAAAAAAAAGTAAAAAGGGTCTTCGCATTTGTATCACATGCATTATAAAAATACATTTAACTTGTATGCAGTAAACAAATCGCATTTGCTTACACGTGCATCATAACATATACATTCGCATCCGTAGCTATATCATAACCAAGGCATTCATATTCACATAATAAGAAAGACATTTGCGTTTTCATTATGGCATCTGCATCATAGAAAAAGTATTTGTAGGAGCATTTACATGAAAGAAACATTGGCATTTGCATTATGAAAAAGTCACATGTATTTGCATCAAGCATTTGTATAAACATTTGCATTTGCATCATTTGCTAGAAATAGACATTTGTATCATGTTTGTGTTTGTCAACTTTGTAAATATTAGAAAAAAAACAAAGAAAAAGAAAAGATAAAAAAATAAAAAAAAGATAAAAAAAAAGAAGGAAGTCTATTATGAAAAGATGAGAAAAAAAATAGTTTGACAAGAAACTAAAATGTCAAAAAGGTTTGAAAAGTTGAAAGAAAATGGATATGCAAAAAATAAAGGGTTGTTGAAAAATGAGTGAGAAATATAAGACTTTAACCCAATTTAGTTGGCATCCAGATAAAGCTTTAAGCCCATATTAGCAAGCACCTAAGCCCAAATTAACTGATACCTAGATCAAACTAAGCTCAGTTTAGCTAGCACCAGATCATAACTAAAGCCTAGTTTAGTTGGCATAATTGAGACTTAAACCTAGTTTAACTGGCACTTAGGTCAAACTAAGCTAGTCAAGCTGGCACCCGAATCTCTAAGACCTTTGGGTAAAACATTTTAGTTTTTCAAAGTTTCAACACTTCTGATACGAGAAGCATCTGAAGATTTTTAAGACTTCTAGGCATAATCTATAAGATCTCTAGGCAAAACATTTTAAATTTTTAAAGTTTTAATACCTTTGATACAAGAAGCATTCGAAGATTTTTAAGACCTTTGAAATAATCTGTAAGACTTTCGGGCAAAATATTTTAAGTTTTCAAAGTTTCAACGCCTTTGATATGAGGAGCATTCAAAGATTTTTAAGATCTTCAGGCATAATTTGTAAGACCTTTGAGCAAAATATTTTAAGTTTATAAAGTTTCAATGCCTTTGATACGAGGAGCATTCAAAGATTGTTAAGACTTCCAGGTATAATTTGTAAGACCTCCAAGCAAAACATTTGAAGTTTTCAAAGTTCTAATACCTTTGATATGACGAGCACTCAATGATGTTGAGATTTGTAAGATTTAAAGGCATAATCACTAAGACTCCAAGCATAATTTATAAGACCCTCAATCAAAACATTTTAAGTTTTCAAAGTTTTAATGCCTTTTAGGCTATGAGCATTAAAAAATGTTAAGATTTGTAAAACCTCTGAGCGTAATCTCTAAGTCCTCCTGACAAGATTTGTAACTCTTTTGAGCTAAATTTATTTTCATTTCGAGATTTGTAAGACTTTCTAATGTAATTTCTAACTTATCTGGGCAAGATTCGTAAGTCTTTCGAGCTGAATTTATTTTAGTTTAAAAATTTGTAAGACCTTTTAGCATGATCTCTTATTTTATTTTCAAAAGATATTAAGTTTTTATTTAAAAAAGTTTTCAAATTTGTTTTCAAATGGTCAATTTTTTTCAATCAAATAAAAAATCCAAAAAAATAAAAAAATACCAAAACAAAAAAACTTTCAAAAAATTTTAAATCGTTATTCTGGATAATATTGTCTATGTCTTTGCCTTATTCTTGATTCTTAGAATACGCAATGAGAGGTAGCTATAGATATCAAATTTCTCTATATTTTATTTTTGTTTTTGTTTTATTATTTATTTATTTTTATAATTTAATATTGAATAAGATATTAATCAAATATTAAACAAATAACAAAATAAAAAATGGAAAAAATACAAAAAACAATTAATAAAAAAAGAAGCAAAAAAACAAAAAGGGCTGATAACAGTGGGTGTCATGCACAACACTATTGCCACCCACTCATTTGAAACCCTTTAGCCCTCTGTACCACTACCCGTATCCTACACTTGCTTACCACACCTACTTTCAGAGCCACCAGTTTCACTATCCCTTGGTAACGCTGATTACGGTTGGGGAAGGTGGGGCTTGTCCCTGTTCAAGCCCTATAAAGGAAGGGGAATTTGGCAAAAAAAATACCTAAAAAAAAAAGAGAAAGACCCTTTGCCAAGCAAAAAAAAAAAAAAACCACCACTAAAAAATAAAAAGCCCCACTGCCAAAACAAAAAGAAAGAAAAGTACAGAATTTGTATTTGAATTTGAATTTGTATAACTCAAGTTATGATTTGAATTTGTATAACTCAAGTTATGATCAAATTAGTGAGTAAAGTACAGAATGGGAAACAACCGCCAGCTTGGACATGATCGATCCCCTCTAGAAGGGATCGATTGCTTCCTCAAACAGAATGCCCCTCCCCCCCAAGATGAAAATCCAGAAAAGAGATCGATCTCCCCACATAAGAGATTGATCACCCAAGTAAGGGATCGATCGCCTCAAGAAAGGGATCGATCGGGTAAGGCTTTTGAAGCACAAAATTGTGCTTCAACCAACATGAACCAATCGATCCCCTCAAGAGGGGATCGATCGGTTCTAGGTGTGAAGACCTCTAATGGCTACTTTTTCATCATTCTAACGGGCATTTCTTCACTCCAAACTTCCCCAATAGATAGTTTCTCAATTTTTTTATAAATTGGACACTCCACTATAAATTGGACACTCCAACACACTAAGAAGCAAGAGAAAATAAGAGGAATCAATAGAGCAAGAGTCAAGAAGCAATATTTTCATTCTCTCAAATAATCAAGAGTTTTTAGAGCTTCAAAGTCTATATCTTTGTATTTATTGTATCCAAACTATTTTTGTTGTTCATTCATCATTCTCTTGTCTATACCTTTGTGTACTTCAACTTAGCAAACACTCAATCTTTGTAAGGTTCTTAGAGTTTGCAAAACACTTCATTTTTCTATTTTATGAGTTTGTAAGCTTAAGGGAAAGGATACCCTTAAGAGTATATTGTGTTGAGTTTGTAAAGCTTAGAGAAGCTTGGTTGTAATCTTCAATACTTATAGTAGATTGAACTCCTTGGTAAGAAAAGCTAAGGGAGAGGACGTAGGTATCTAAGGAATGACTGAACCTTTATAAATCGTGGTGTTATTTTCTCTATCTCTATCTCTTATTTACTTTCAATTATTGTGTTTAATTGTTTAGCAAAAGTTATGCTTATTAAATATTATTTTTGAAAACTTCATTAAAACCAATTCACCCTCTTCTTGGTTTATTCTAAATCCTTGAGCTAACAATTTTAAATCCCCATGGTAACTTTGCATATATACCAAGCAAATAGAGATGAAGCAATTGTTCTCAACTAAAAGTTTCTATGAAAAGCAATAGACATTGAAATCATTATAAAACTTTTCTACTTGAAAGTGAAAATAAAATGGTCTTACGAGATTATCACTTGCACATAGAAAAATGAGCAAGCTATCATGCAACTTATTTAAAAAGTTGTAGTAAATATACATCATTGATATGCTGAATGTAGAAGAATGAAAATCTCCTAGTCTATCAAAGCTTTTATTTTTCTTTGCTAATAGTGAAGTTCCCAAAACATGTGCCTTTACTTACACCCTCATTTAAAGAACAAAACACATGAAGATATTCTTTGATAACAACTAAATAAACCTTAAAAAAAGAAAGATTACATTCATAAATTAGTGAGGCATGATAATTAGATTCATATAAAATAGACAACATCAGAGTCTTCCAAATATCATAACCTAGAGAAAAAAAAGAAGCATAGCTTTATTTGTATCTTATAAAATAAACAAAAAAATGTTGTAAACATTAAGAAATCAAATCAACTTTGCTACAAAAGCGCACAATAAAAAATAGTATAAAATATTAAAGAAAAAATTATAAAAATTATTACAAAAAATATGTGTATGATTTTTTAGTGGGTTTAATTAGGGTTGTAAAATTAGTTTATGAAGTTTAATGACATATACACTCACTACAATATCAACAAACTAACATATCAAAGCATAAATGTATTAAAACATGTCAAACTCCAAAAATATAAACTATTTAAGATGTATAATTAAATTACCCCATATAGTGTGGCCTCTATTGACATGATAAATAACCCAATTAAATTGCCCCATACCAGTTAAAAATATGGAGGGCTGTTGTTGCTATCATGACATTAAAGAAATTATATGCCTAAGCTAGCTAATTATAAATTGATTTTACCTTTGTAACATTTGGATGGTCAAGCTTATACCAAACAACAACCTCTTACCAGAATGATGCTCGAAAAGTAGCAGCTTTAGCACCTATGGTAATTCCATCCTCCACCAATCCCATACCTTCACTAAAATAGTAACAGCTCTTCATAGTTAGGATGTCAGTAGGTGGAGCATGATTATTTTTACTATTGTAGATAAGCATTAGATGTTTTATTAGGAAATCAAATAGGGACAAAATATAGGCAGCAAGTGTTATGGAGACAATTATTTAACATTATTGCCCTTAGAGTATAAAATATCAAAGAAAAATTTATAAAACTTATAACAAAAAAATGTATGTATGGCTTTTTTATAAGTTTCATAAAGATTGTAAAATTAGTTTATGAAGTTTAACGGCATATACATTTACTACAATATCAACATGCTATCATATCAAAGTATAAATGTATTAAAAACATATCAAAGTGTACACATGAATACATATTATTCACTAACATGTGTAAGCTAATGTAAACACAGAAAGCTACACTATCAAACATATAATGTGCATTGAAGTACTTAACTTGCTCCATCAAAAAGTACTTAATTTACATAGATAATATCTTTAAAGGGGCTAAGTAAAAAATACATTTGCCTACTTCTTGAAATATAAATCAAGCATAACTTTTTAGTTAACAATCTTGCAACAAGTGAAATGAGTGTAAAACCAAAAACAAAATTCAAGAGATAAGTATCATTTTTGAACCTTTATATCTATTTAAATGCAATCAAAGATCCGATATCTTTCACAAAAAGATCAAACTATCAATCTGTAAATACAGAAACATCAGCACATTATCAATTTCTATTTGAATATGTGTAAGCCAAATAAGTTAATCAAATATATTTCTTAATACTTTTAAGTGCCCATATAACAACAAAAGCATTCAATAAGAACAAAAAGACACTCATGCCTCAGGTAGTTTTATAATAATAGAAAAATACATAATTCTATCTTTAATAAAAATAAATTATCCTCTAATTGTTAACCTTGGAAGAAGTCCCTGTTAGAATTGATAGTAATTTTAATCTTCTCTTGGCTATGAGTCACAATTTAATTGAGTGCACCAACCTTGATTTTGTCTTGAAAAAACTTCTCTAATGAGGCAAATGAGCACAAAAAATAAGTTTAAAAGAAATTGAGCGTATAAACATTAAAATTAATGACCAATAAGTAACTAGGAATAAAACCAATTACACTAAAGTTCTTGCCACTATCACTTTTCCTTCCTTTTTAAAATCATAATTAATAAACAAATAAGTATATAAACACTAAGACCCATGGTGATAGAAGTGAAGACTTTTAGTTAATTTAAAGTTAACCTTATAACAAATGGAAAGGCAAAAACAATGAATAAGTTTCAATTCTTATCAATTTAACTAGATTATTTAGTTAAAATAATGTCGTTTCTGTTGAACGTCGGAACAAAATTAATTAAACCCACCACCACTACCACTACAACTATTGTTAATCCAATCTTGAGAACTCAATAATAGAAACCCAATATTATCTCAATACAACTATGCTTGTATGCCCATTCTCTCTTTTTCTTCAACCAATAAATAACCCCTATTAAAAGAATAAAAAAAACCAAAAAACCACCAAAGCATACTAACAAAAAAAAAAGAAGATCAAAGCATAAATGTATTAAAAACAAAAAAATTGAAGTTTGTTGTAAGAGAGATAGAGGCCTATGTAAGAGTTTGAATATTTACGTAAGTAACAAGAAAATTAGAAAGTAAAGACTAAATAGTTGATGGTCTTCAACAAAAATCATTGTTGTTGCTGTTAAGCCATTTGCAACTTTGTTTTTTTGTTCTCCTTTCCTCTGTCTCTCCCTTTCTTCCCACCTTTCCACTTGGTCTTTCAATGCCGATTATAACAACTGTTGACGTTGATTATTGATTCCCTCCCTCTTACGTCGCCTTTATTCTTTTTTATTGTTCCCTTTCCTTTACTTTCTTTTTAGTTTTTTTCCTTCTACCATCTATTTTTAAAAAGCTTCAATCTTTGTCTTTTTAAATACTAAAAGATAAAAAATAAAAAACCTTATTTAACCAAAAGCTTTTCTTTTATCAGCATTTTAATTTTTTAAAACTAAAAGTTAAAAAAAAATCTTGTGACGGCAATAAAAGAGTTAATATGATATGACTATTATGCCTTAAATACATTTAAAAAATGTCAAAAGAATTTTATAAAAGATAAATATCTCAAGCAATTGAGTTTGGACACGTGTCAACCAACATTTCAATTGAAAGAGACTTTTTTATTCCTTGTTATAGATAATTTGTCTATAATTACTAAATAATTAGATGCAAACTTGATAAATTTGAAAAATATAAAAACGTCAACTCATTTTATTGATTTAAATACATAAAATTAAAAAGTGAATTGACTATTCAATTAGGTCCTAAAAAAGTCCATTCAACAATCAAAACATGGCCTCACAAGTGTTTTAAAGCCCAATTGGAGGGCTGAAAATCCAAAGTAAAACCCAAAGTCCATAACCCAAAAAATAGGCCGAACAAAAAACCTAATGGAAAAAAAAAAAAAGAAAAAAAATCTACTTGATAATTGTGATAATTTCCGGCTATTTGCTTGTGATATTTGTCTATAAAACCTTTACATATACCCAACAATACGACACAATCTTTCTCTTTTTGGTACTTCACTTGCTTCGTATTTCGTGCTATCCTCTCAAAACCCTAGATTTGTTTTTCCTTCTACATTTTGATGGCGGAGGAAGAGGTCGTCGCGGCTGCACCCAGCCCCGTCCCCTCCGATCATAAGCGGAAGCTTGAGGACGTCGAGCCCCACGGCCTCCATGTCGACGTGCCGCTGGACTCTGCTGTACACCCTGATACGGAGGATAGTGATGTAGCGGCATCTGATTCGTCCGAGGCCAAGCGGCCTAGGCTCGACGACGATAAAACCGACGGCTTAGGTAATGATAATATAATTCTTCCTTTTCCTTTTGGTTTTACTTTAGGGTTTTCTAATGAACAATTTGAGTAATGGATTTAATAGTTTAATATTAGTTCTAGGGTTTCCTTGTTATTATCAGCAATTTTGATTTTGGGTTAATTGAAAATTTTTTATTTGATAGAACAGCTTGTCAGGAAAGTCGAAGATGTTTAAGAATTGTGAGTTTTGTTGGTAAAATTATGTGCTAGTTGAGTGTGAAGTGAGATGATTAAAGCTCCGTGTGGTTGTTATATTTTTACAAATATGTCTTTTCATCATTTGCTTTTTACTTGCTAAAAAGTTTGAAGGGTTAAAATGTAACACACTTTCAAAAATATTTCTTTTATGTAGAAATTATGTAAGTTCAGAAAAGTTTAAATCTATTTTTAATATTTGAAATATGGTATTAGCTTTTGGATTTAAATGCTTTTTTTTTTCTTTTTGTATTTTGTCCAGAAAGCAAAAAGAAATAGCAAACGTGATAACCAATCAGAAATTGAATTATGACTAGTTTATCTCTTTTGGTTGTTTATTGCTCTACATATTCTAACTATTAAAATTCTATGGTTCATGTTCTTAATTTAACAGCCAGTGGGAATGGGTTCAAAGCTGAGAAGTTGGATAAACCTAAAAAAGAGGAGGAGGAGCCTTCGCAGCAAAATGAGGTTAACAAGCAAGCTGAAGTTGGTGACGCTCCATCAGAGGAGGCTCAAGCAACAGTAAAACCTCAGCAAGTTGAAGGAATAAAAGGGGAAACAAAGCAACATTCTAGAGATAATCATGAGACTGCTGATGCTGAGTCAGGTAAAGTTGAGAGTTTTGAGGCAGATTATGGCCAGGAACCTGCCAAAGAGGAAAATAAGCAATCTTCTGGTGAGGTGCCTCAACCAGAGTTTTATGATGGTTCGACTATTACTCGCAAAATAGAGGTTCCTAATGCTAAGGTATTCTGGCTAATATTTTTTAGCTGTCTCATTGTAAAGTGTTGAAGTGGGTACAAACTAGGTTGATTTTGCCATAGTTTACATCAGCAAAAGTAAAAGTAACCCTTTTTGTACTTTAATCTATTTAATCCCATATCCATGGTGGCTCAAAATACTGTGGTCCGTTTTTAATTTTTTCCACTAATGTTGGGCCCTCATTTTCTTCCTCTCCCTCTCTTAACCTGGATGTCCTCCATTAACTAACATCTTCCAGCTGGGATTTCCTTTTTTATGTGTAAACTACCTTAAATTGTTTCCTGCATTTTTTTGTTCAATGTTGGTGATCTCCACCTTTTTCCTTATACACACATTCCTAGTCATACCTTTCCTTTTCATCCAAGTAATGCTTAATCGTCTTTCTTTATAGCATTGTTGTCTCAGCCATGCTCATTATTCAGTTTGCATGTTTTAATAAAAAGCTCAACTTGAATTTGTTTAGAAATTATGTTTTGTGATTTTTATTTCTGAATGCTTGCTGCAGGTCGGTGTTCTCATTGGCAAGGCAGGGGATACTATAAAGTACCTGCAATACAACTCTGGGGCAAAAATTCAAATTACCAGGGATGCAGATGCTGATCGGGATGCTCCAACAAGGCCTGTGGAAATGATTGGGACTTTGAGTAGTATAATCAAGGCTGAGAAGCTTATAAATGCTGTCATAGCAGAGGTTGTATGGTGTTTCTCAAGTTTGTTTCTTCATGTGTCCCCCCATGTTGTCATTATTTTCCATGTTCCTAACCCTTCCTCTACCGTTAAATTTTATTTCCTTCACTTTGGCATTAACTTTTGTATTTTTTTCAGGCCGATGCAGGGGGTTCTCCTTCCCTTGTAGCTAGGGGCCTTGCTACCACACAGGTTGCTGGAGCTGCCAATCATATTGAGATACAAATTCCAATTGAGAAGGTTATTCCTTTTTCTTTCTTTTTCCCCTGTATGTACCTCCAAGAACAGGTACACAGGTATTCATTCATCATCATACCTGTTCAAGCATGCATCAGTCTTCCTGATCATGGTGTATGTAATCTTTCCTGTATCAGGTTGGTTTAATCATTGGTAGAGGTGGGGAAACTATCAAAGGACTGCAGACCCAGTCAGGGGCTCGCATTCAGGTAGTTGATATTTGTTTGCCTCTGTCTGGATTTTTGTTCTTGCAAAATCACTCCTGCCAACCCTTACGATTTAATGTCTGTGTAGTTGATACCTCAAAATCTCCCAGAAGCGGATGGATCAAAAGAAAGGATGGTGAGAGTGACTGGTGATAAGAAGCAAATTGAGATTGCCACAGAAATGATAAAAGACGTTATGAATCAGGTTTGTTTTTTTTTTACCTTTAATCATTCTCCATAGAATTAATTTTCTAATGGTATTTAAACTGCATCCAGTGTGAGTGTTTCTTTATCTTTTATTGAATATTTTATTACTAGAGTAAAAGTATTTACTTTGGTGAAAGATTGACTTAATTTGTTATTGAATTGCCAGCAATAACTATTGGTATAAATTTATGTGATCTTTGATCTCTCAATCCACTCATTCGTGGAGTTTTGTTTTGGAACATCCAATTTTAATTATATCTTTGTGCTGATGACTTAAACCCATTTAACTTATGAATGATGCTAGTTAATAACATGTCATGAGCAAAATATTATTACTTGTGTTGCTGGGGATTTTGCTTGTATGCTTTCCTGGTAGATTTAGTAGGTGGGAGTTAGTGGAGGGGCACAGGTTCTTATTTGGAGGTATGATTGTTTTGTTGGTAACTTCAAAAATCTGTTATTCTCAGCATGTGCAATATATAGTTGATGGAATCACAATATCCCTATCAGATGACATTGTTTTAAGAACACATGCATGTAGAATTGGTATTTGTGATGCTAGCCTTTTCCTTAAATAAAATATGCCCTCTATGAGATAGGATTTCAGCAAAGGATTATTATTCTATACACTAGTATTTAATATTTTAAACTCTAGAAGCGGGTCAGAATTTTGTTATGTATCTATTTTATTGATGTAAGAATTTATTAATTTTCTTAAATATATCCTAATAGGACATTTGGCAACCCTCTAATCCTGTTTGTGGAGTTTAAAAACTCCACCATTGGTGTATAGATAATTTTCCTTTTAGCAAATCTTTGAAATAGCAAGTCTCAGATTGTATATAATTGGGTGGGTACAGACAGATCTATCTCCTTCAATGGATTTGCCAAAGCAAACAATCAATTGTAGTTAACTGCATTATCTTCTCTTACATGTTGTCATCCAACTTGAGGAAGACTTATTTCGTAGTTTCTCCATGGGAGTGAGAGTTTTATTTCTTTAATAAGAGTGTGAATGATCCATGCCAACATCACTTGAATGCTATTAGGGCCATAATATATTCAATCCAAGATGCCGGTTGCCATGCTTTATTTATGTTGAAGGTGCCGATTTCGAATTCGTTGGCTTTAAAATATGCAGATTTGGATAGCCTTTTCCATGGGGTCAGCATTGCTCTCTTGGTGTAGCAATAGACAACCACTATTCCCCTTCATCTACTGAAGAGAGGTATCCGGCATTAAACTCATATTGCAAGATGTTAATAGTTGGTAAGATTGCTTTGAGACTTGAAAATTAAAAATAATAATGTAGTGAGACTGCATGTAAGCCGCCTCCATGTTCTATGCATGAGATGTGTTGGAAGAAGTGCACCTGGTGAAGTCATCATATCTGAAATGTATATTGGATCAATACCTTCTTGAATATTGTTTGATGCTATGCTGAAACTGCTGAAGAATATGGTACTTGTCCTTTGATATGTATAGAGGTGATGCACGATTTTTGTAAGCATATTGTTATAAGATCAGAGAAAGAATTGACATGGTGTTACATTTATATCATGCTACACCACTTGGATGACATGATCTTGTGTGAAAAATTTAGCATATCCTTTTTGTCGTTTAAGATGCCTGGAAGATTAGATGTTCACTTTTATCTTGGTTAACTCATGAAATTCCATATTCGTATCTTTAATTATTAGCACTTAATCTCTACATTTCAGTGTTTGATTATTGATTGCTCTGATGTTCTTTTAATCTGTTTTGGAGGGAAATGCCCAATTGTGAGATTAGTCTGCTTAAATAGAATTTTAGTATGTTAAATAAGTGATGATATTCATTGTGTATTTTGTCCCCTTCATAAAAGTTTGAATGAAGATGGTTTCAACAGACTTGTTCCTTTCTCAGCTTGCTCATCTTTCATTCTCGTATAAATAGTTTCATCATTTTTGCTGTTGTATTTGGGTATTTGCTTTTTTCTTGAACCAAGATGTGACCTAGTAGCCTGTTTTATTTGAGTAACGTGGTCAAGCATGATGTTGAGGCTTACTTTCTTCCTTCTGATTGTTTTCTTTTAATCAGTGAATGAAATTCCTTCTATCAACTAACATATTATTTTGTTAACTGAATAGACTGTCCGGCCTTCATCTCTGTCTGGTGGTTTCAATCAGCAGGGCTATCGACCTCGGGGAACCACTGGTCCAACTCAATGGGGTCCCCGGGGCCATCCTGCCCAGACAGCATCATATGATTATCAGCAACGGGGACCATATCCATCTCAAAACTCTCATTATCAACCTCCTTATGGTGGCTACCCTTCTCATCAAATGGCTACAAGAAGCAACTTTGGTTATAATTGGGAGCAGAGGCCTCATAGCATGCAGGGACCTCCACAGAGTGGAGGTTATGATTACTACAGCAGGCAAGGAAGTGTCTCTGCCCCACATTTGACTTCAATTCCTGGGCATGGACCTGGACCGTCGCCTGCTCCAGGTATGGCACCAACATCATCTCAGTCAAATTATAATTATGGTCAGCCTCATGGTCCAGCAGATTATGTGCATCCACCACCCTATTCCCAAGTTGCTCCCCAGCATAGCTATGGACATGGATATGAAAAATATGAAAATTATACACCAGTCCAGCATCCTTATGGAGGACATGGGTCTTCTCAGCCGGGATATGCACAGCCAAGTCCTCAACCTGGGTATGCCCCTCAGCAGCTGTATGGCAAGCCGCCATCATATACCATGCAGTCACAAGGACCCCAAACATATGGTCCTCCCGCCAATCAGCCAGGAGAAGTACCGGGTCAAGGTCCAACTTTCCAGTCATATGGTCTGAATATGCCTCAGCAGCAATATCAATATGCATCAAGTGGGCCCATGCAACAAAGCTATCCTCCATATGGCTCTGCACCGCCTAGTGATGGGTATAGTCAGCCTTCACCTGCAACTGGCCAGGGTTATCCACAACAAGGTAGCCAGCCTGTTCCTGGTTACAGTCAGCCTTCTCAGCAAGCAACTGCTTATGTACAAGCAAGTACTGCTGCTGGATACGGCGAATACCCACCCTCACAACAGGGCTACTCTGAACAGCCAGCTCCAAACAATGCAGGTTATGGCTCTCAAGGGGTGCAAGATTCTGGTTATGGTGGTGGCCCTGCGGCAACATATGGTGCACCACCACAAAGTGGCCAAGCAACTTATGCTCAATCAACAACAGCTCAGCCTACCTATGATCAGTCTGTTCCTCAGTCTGGTGGTTATGCGGCAGCACCAGGTAGTGCACCTGTTGCGTATGGAAAAACAGTATCACCACTGCCTGGATATACTCAATATGATTCGACCCAGATGTATGCTGCACCTCGTTGACAATTTTCTTGTTGTGTTGGTGATAATGTAGTCGACGTTAATTTTGCCTTGGTTTTGTTTTTGAGGTTTTCGTAATGCTGTGTGTCTATTTCGTACAGTTGGTGGTACTTGGTTCTGTTTTATTCCCATGTCCTTTGGATAATGGACATGAAAATGCGGCTAGTTTTGTTCTCCTTTTATTTTGTGGTCTGATGAAACACTTCATAATAGTTATATATATAGTATGCTGCCTGGTCACTGGATATTCAATCAAATGAAACTGGGTCCGCCGTGGAAGCATTGATAAGAGTAGCAGTGAGCCCTCCGAGTTCTATGGTTTCCGCCGACTGCAAAGTCCCCTAGGAAATCCTCCTCGCTGCTGGTCTAGAGAGTTTGTTTATAATTGGTTCAAGCAAGTTTAGAGAGGTTGGTTTATAATTGGCCGCATCCTTTCGGCTTTTGCTAAAAAACATAGATTCTTATACCAAATACAATAATGATTGCGCTGTCCGTGTTAAACTTTCTAGCAGCCTCCTTGCGAGCGTCATGCTCACTGTCGTACATGTAAAAGTCTCAACTTATTTTATAAAATCATTTCTGGAGATAGTTTATGTTCTGATAGGTGGCAAGTGGGTAATTGGAATGGGTACAACGGATCGAATTTAAATAATTTCGAATTGGATCATTTCAAGTCTAAATTATTTAAATTTTATCTCATTTTAAGTTAGCATTTCTGATAATATGAATTGTATCATTTTGTACTTTAGTTAATTTGAATTCATATTGTTTCAAGATTTAATTTTTTTTTTACTTTTCTTAATAAAATTGGATTGGGTCAGTTTTTGTTTCTAACTAGTTGAATGAATTTTAATATTTGAATTAGTTTTGACAGTTTGGCAGCTTATATTTTGATCAAATATTTTTTATTTATTTTGTTAAAAATTTCTTTATCATATATATATATATATATTGAAAAAAAAGGATTTCAAGTTTCAACTCTACTTTTTAAGAGTACATTTGACTCAGCATGGTGCGGTTGACGATCCCAACCACGCTAGAGACATGTTTGATAAAAAACGATGCAGTTCGATTGGGCTCCTTTAGTGTGGATATTTTTCTTCCGATGACTCTCCCCTTTCTAATTTACACCATTCCTTATTCCTTTTATGCTTTTTTTTTTTTTTTTTATAATTTTGCTATTATTTTATTATATTTAAAAATTTTATCTATCATATTTTTTCTTTTTCAATAGTTTTTTTTCCTTCGTATTATCTCATATTCTTTATTTCCTAATGTAATAAATAAATAGCCAAAACAATAAAAATAAATAAATGAATATACAGCTATAAAATTATAAATAATTATATTTTGATCACAAAGCCTGCTATTGCAAAGAATTTTTGGTTGATGATGACTTTCAACTTGGGCATCAGTTATAATGTTATCTTCTAAGCATTGTGTTGATTTAAATATAGAGCCTTCTTGGAGGAAAAGAATGGTTTCAAGACATTTTACAAATATCATTTTCCTAGAGATTTATTTCATCCCTACCAATTAGATATGCAAAAAAGGATAATTGAAATGTCTTTAGGATATAATGAAGTCATGTTTGAAATCACTTTATACTTGTAATATCAAACTTGTAAACACCATTGATGTGTGATTGAAATACCTTGCTTTGAGCAAAGTTTTTTGCAGCAAAACAATGAAAAAGGCACTTGCCTTCTATTTGAGAGTGAATGAGAGAAAGATGAGAATGATTTCAGAAATTTTCATGATATGAAAATACGCACTAATCATCTTTATTTATAGAAGTTGAATCTAATGGTTGTGACCCTTTGATTAAGTTATTTCAATTAATCATCACTTCTTTTAATTAAGAACCTACTTTTATGAATAACTACAAATGTTATTATTCACCTCAAATATCATTTGAATAATTATGATTTATTCCAAGCGAAATCAGTTTTCATGTTCCAAAAAATTACAAAATTTCAATTAGAACAGTCAACTCCTCCTCATAGGCAGTTTGTCTTCCCTTTTGTATTTTTCAGTTCTAGAAATGGTATGTAAAATAGGGTACTCCACTTCTTCTGTAGGCAGTCGACTTCCCTAATATTCGAAAATATTTCTAGCATAAGGTTAGTCGACTTGCCAGCTAATAGTTGTCGAATGCTCAGTATTGTTCTAAAATAGAAGACTTTCCAAGCATAGCAATAGATTGTCTTAGGTTAAGTAATCGACTGGCTTGATATCCAACCATAGCACTCAACTTTAATGGAAATGGCAATTGATTGCTCCTTTGTAAATTTTGAACAAAATTGGACAGAAACTTTTGTTTGTTTTTGGAGTGCATGGCAATCGATTCCTCATGTATGGCAATCAACTGCTCCTATTACAATTCTTTTCCATTTCATTCTTTTCATGTTTTGAATCAATTCCATAACCATATAAAACTTCTCTTTAGTTATCTCAAAGCTTTAATTAGTTTCTCTTCGATTATGATTTTTACTTAATCAATAACCTTTCAGTTATTTTAAAAATATTTCCAACATTATAAAAATAAATACCTATTATTTACGTTATTTATATTCATATTCTTTAAGTATTAAATATTTTTAAGTATTTTAGAATTTTTATTAGTTAAAATTAATATTATTTTAATATAAAATAATGTTTCAATATTTGATTGAATAAATTTTAATATTTTAAATGTTAAATGAAATTAAAATATATACAAAAATAATTTATTAACAAACTTTTTGGATTAATATCTTTAATGATAATTGTTTTACGTGAGCATTATCATTGTTTTACTAAACACAGTTTTTTCCCTTTGATTTTGATCTCATTACTATATACAATTTGACTACAATTGTTTTTAATCACACTAGAGTCAATCTCACTATTAGCTCAAGTGTAGATAATTATTTAAGAGGGAATAAATTTTATTATCTTCAAATTCTTTCTAAAAAATAAATTCTAATTAAATATAAAATGGAAAATATAAAATATAAAAAAATGAAACTAAAGTACAAATAAACAACAATATCAATAAAAAGAGTATAAAAAAAAAATCAAACACAAAAATTTATAGAGGTTCAATTTTTCTTTAAAGATACCTATGTCCTCTCCTTTAGCTATGTTAGCAAAGTACAATCCATTAGTAGAAAAATTCTTTTTACAAATTACAATTCTTATATTTTATGGTCAAGATAACAACCTCTACCTTTTCAAGATTGTACCTAATTTTTCTTACAATATCATTCAAGAGGATACCTCATCCCTTGATTAAAAAATCCCCTTTGAATATAAAATAATTTACAAACTATGAAATACCTCTTAAAGGTTAAGTGTTTGCCTAATTTAAGTATAATGAGAGAATAAATGGATACAAATGGATATTGAATACAAAGATAAAGAACTTAAGCTCTAAATACTTTAATGCTTTTAAATTCTTAAAAAAATGAATATAAGGATTTTTTATACGTTATTTGTCTTAAAAAATATGTTGGAATACCCATTTTATAAATAAAATGAGTTTGGAGGCATTGCAAAAGATGAGAAGGTAAAAAGATCTATTATTTCTTAGAAAAACTAGCTATTAGAAGCTGTTAAAGGCTATGGGATCGATCCTATTGATTGGGTGTAAAACGCTACAAGTTTATAGGCTCAATTAATAAAATAATGAGTTGGGTAGACCTGATAATTCGTGTTACTGTATCATGTAAAATACTGTATTCATGTTGTGTTTTACCCGAATATCACATTTCACAATTTGTATCAATCCAAAAATATAAAATACAAATTTTTTGTTTTATTAAACTTATTTACGATTTTTTTTTAAAAAATTTTAAGCCATGTTATCTTAGTGTATTTTATTTGTATAATTTTCGTATCGTGTCATCATGTCGTGTTTCAAATTGCCAAGTCTAGAGTTCTATATCGTTCTATTAAGGATTGATTTGAGGTTTGCCTAGGTTTAAATACCAATGGACAACATTCTCAAAATATATTTAGTTTAATTGAAGTAAAGAAAGTTGATTTATAGCTAATCTAAACTAAGAAAGCATGGTATATGCAAGTAAGTAACAAAGTAGTGCAAATGATCAAGTAAACAAGTGAACTTAAATCTAACCTGGAATGCACGGAAATGGTAGAAACTAATATGAGCAAGTATTGAATTTAAAGAAAGAAACATTTGACTACTATGTAAAAAAAAGGAAATTGCAATTAAAAGATATCATGGAAACCAAATAGAGAAGTGCATGAAATGAATATGAACAAACCTAAGATATAAGTGCATTGTTGTGAAAATTTAACCTAGATCTAACAATAATTTAAATACTATGCATGTAAACAATGAAAATCGAGACAAAAAATGCAAATCGAACATGAAATCTCTGAACCAAATTTGAATTTTTAGCATTTTAAAACCTAGATCTAGACTTCAAACAAAAGCATAAACTTAAAAGGAACTAAAAACTTCAATTTCAGTAAGTAAACTTCAAAGCCAACAAAACAAATCAGCTTAAAACATTTAAAAACAACTTAACGAACACAATCAAGATTCATCATTCAAAATAGAGAAAATAGAGTAAAGAACATTCAAACTAAGAAATCAATAAGTAAATACATCAATTTGAAGGAAAGCAAATGTAAATCATCATGTAAACTCAAGAAGAAACAAGTAACAATAGGTAAAAAAGATTAGACCAGTTCTTAGCTAGCTGAAAAAGAGCCAAATATCCTCTACACATCATCCTTTACAATAGTAGCAGTAGCAATTCCAAAAATTTTAGTCCAAAAAAATGTAGAATGAATTTTGCAATAAAATTTTCCAAAATTGTAAATCAGCAAATGAATACATTGCAGTAAAAATTTAAAAGAAAAAGCACAAGAAAATTGTTATGAAAAGTTGAAAAAAAAAAGGTAGGCTATACAAGAAATTAGCCAAATAACATTGAAAAACTACTTGAAATTGCAAGAAAATGAGTTAAATTACATATAAACTTGTGAAGAACATTAAAATAACTATAAATTGCATAAAAAAATAAATTACATGAATAGAAAAATAGTGTTTGGCAACCCAAAAAGTGAAGGAAAACATATAAATGTAAATTCACTCTACACTACTCCAAATCCTAATCTAAATGCAAGAAAGTAAATCTAATCTCCAATCCCTCCAAATGGTAGCAAAAGGGGGTATTTATAGGTAGTTAGGGATGTGTTTGGACCAATGAAGGAGCTGTATTTTACCAAGTCATCCTCCAAGTTGGTAAATGAAGTGTACATAACAAGTTTTCATCATACTAGTGTAGTAATTTGTTTCTTCACTTCTAAAGGAACTTTGAGCTGCAATTTTGGTAATCCAAGTGTTGTTCAATTGACCAATGAGAGCTCTTTAAATTGCCAAGTTAGTAAGTCCTTTCCTCAACTCTTGAAATTCAAATTGTGTTCACACCTAATAGGTAAACTACTCCAAAACAGTCAAATGACTTTGTTGCCCATTCCTTGTTAAATTTGAGCTAATTTGTGCATGATCCTTATGCTCCAATTTTAGCTAATGAGAGTCTAATAAAATGCAAACTCATCACATAATTCCTCAGCCAAATTTCATCTAGTTTCTAATTCCCATTCAGCTCACTAAACCTTATAGTAGCTGTCTATCATCCTTTGATCTTGTAATCATTTTTCTTTCACTCTTTTCATTCTTCCTTTAGCTCAATGAAGTCCTTAAGCATTTGATCATTTACGAAAATGACTTGAGCATTACTTAACTTGTTTCAAAGCATCATTGGCTACCTCAATTTAGCTTAACATCTTCATTATTGAGTCGTTTATCAAATTAACTCTGAGTTTGGCCAACAAACTCATTTGACTTCTAAATTGCTCCAAATCATTCCAAATTGTCTATATTTACTTCCTTTTCCCTTATCTTGCCAAATTGACCTACACATTAGAAATTTCACCAATTAAGGTTATATTTTCATGATTTTCTTAAGAAATAAGCAAGAATACACCATAACACTATGATAATTCTAGAAAATTATAGACTTATCACACCCTAAACTTAGCTTTTTATTTGTCCTCAAACAAAACAAGATTGTGCAAGAATCATCACATACTTTCAATAATCCTTTCAACATAAATTCCTTATGAGTTGATGAATAAATATAACTAAAACAAAAAACATAAGTAAAGGCTAATAAACAAGAGTTATCCTAAAATAAGATCCTTTTTAATTAGAGTCCCATTGTTCACCATATCTCTCTCATATCCTTGCATAGAATCTAATGATGATTATGCAAAACATGAAAATTTGAACAAAGTATCATTAAAGAGTGGACATGTTTCATATATTTACTTTTTTCATCCATCTCCACTAATGTAGATAGACACATAATCAAAGATCAATTAGGACTTTTCTAAGCTTGTAATGCAAGGATAGGTTAAGGTATTATAAAAAGAATTTTATGCTCATGTATATACCCTAATTGTGCATTACTTTGTCTATAATGATTCAAATAAGAGCTTTCAAGGAAAAGAAGTTAAAAGCTTTTCTAAAGAATCATCCATAAACATTTTTTTTTACACGTTCATTTTCTTTCCTTTCTTTGCTTTTACATGACTTTATTTCTTTCTTTTACTTTCATTTTCACATTTTTTTCTTTATTCCTTTGGTTTTTTTTTCTTTTCTATTTGTTCTTTTAGATTACATGCTATTTTTTAACTTGCTTCTTTTCATCCATACACCTTAGATAAGGTAAACTAAAGATCTTTTGTACTATTTTTCATTGATGATGGTATTCGAGCAGCTTTTCCCATTATGACCTTGGCTTGAATTTTGTCCTTAGATAGCCCTCTAATTATTAGATAGGTTCTTATTAG
Organism: Durio zibethinus; assembly: GCF_002303985.1. The sequence continues at coordinate 18,523,064 of NW_019167949.1, read as the reverse complement.
AGACATCAATGACTCATTTTCTTCGATCTAGCCAACGTATTTCTCATTAATGCTCGTCTCCATCAATTTTTCTATCAAAACATGTGTTGAGTTGTCTGCCATAATCTTAAATGTTGGCTTTGATAATGAATTAGCCAAAGTATTCTTTAACCTTCGTATCTTTCTCACCTCAACTTTTGTAAAAATTGCTAAGTGTGATAGTGCTTTGTCTGATTACTTTTTTATCCCTTCTTTTCGAGCTCCAACTTCTACATTGACTTGTCTGACCACTAGCTATAAGTTACTATATACTAAGAGACTCTTTGCATTCAGGTCGACCATTAATCTCAGGCCAATAATTAATGCTTTATATTTTGCTTCGTTATTCGAAACTTTAAACTCAAACTTTTCAGCATACTAGAATTGCATGTTTTCTGGGCTACTCAGAATCAAGCTAGCCCCACTTCATTGATTGGTGGCTAATCTCTTTACAAAAGGTTTTCAAGTCTTTTTTTTTTTCGATTGTTTGCCATGTTGGGCTATTTTTTTATCTTGACCAAGGTGTATTCAACAAACAAAGTTGGCTAGCACTTGTGACTTTAAGGTCGACTTGGGTAATATGTATAGGTCAAATTTGTTAAGCTCAACCATCCACTTGATTGATCTGCCTAATAATTTGAGCTTCTGTAGATTTTGTTTAAGGAGTTGATTGATCAAGATGTTGATTGATCAAGACATTCACTGTATGGGACTAGAAGTATGATCTAAGTTTTTTGGTCGAGCTTACCATAACATAAGCCTATTTTTCTATTTTTGGATAATTAAGCTCTGACCTAGTCAATACTCTACTCACAAAGTATACTAGCCTCTATTTTTTCCCATCTTCTCCAACTAAGATTAAGTTGATAGCTGGTCAATAGTAGCATGTAATGTTACAACACCTCGTCGATCTTAGGCTTTAATAATATTAGAGGAGAGAAGAGAAACCACTTAAGCTCTTAGAAAGCTTTTTCATGCTGAAATATCTATCTAAAGTTAGAGATATTTCTAAATTTTTTAAAAAATGACAGGTATTGATTTGTCCATCTTAGCATGAATTTGCTTATAGTTGTAACTCTTTTTACCAATTTTTGCATTTATTTCACTAAGGTTAATGCCTTCATATCTAGAATAGCCTAAACTTTCTTGAGATTTACCTCTATTCCCCTCTAGTTAATCATGTAACTAAAGAACTTGCTTGATCTAATACTAAAAATGCACTTGCTTAGGTTGAGCTTTATGTTCTTTCTAGATTTTTCAAGTGCTCATTTGAGTTTTTACTTTTCACAATCATGTCGTCAACATATACTTTGACATTATGGCTAATCTAGTATTTGAAAACTTTATTAATCAACCTTTAATATATTGCCCTTATATTTTTCAAGCCAAACTACATTACTTTATGATAGTACAAGCCTTTCTCGATTACAAAAACTATCTTTCCTTTGTCTTTTTTTAATATTTTGATATAATTGTAGCCTAAATATACATCCATAAAGCTTAATAGGCCATGCTTAACACTATCACCTATTAGCCGATATATGCTTGACAAAGAAAAGCTATCTTTTAGGCAAGTTTTGTTGAGGTCAATAAAGTCACTGTACATTTTTCATTTTTCATTGTGCTTTTTCACCATGACAATGTTGGCAATCCACTCAAGATAGTACGATTCCCTAATAAAGCCAGTTTTCAATAGCTTGTTGACCTCTTTATCAATAACCTTTTACTTTTCACAGGCAAAGCTTTTTTTCTTTTGTTGAATTGGCTTCATGTTTGAATCAATGTGTAACCTTTGAACCATTATTAAAGATCAATCCTTAGCATATCCGATGGGATCCATACAAATCGGTAGGCATTACTCTATAGTAGTTGTACCGGTTATTATTTATGGTTGAGCTTAGCCTTTATTTGTATACATTTATCAGTATCATTTTCAAATAATGGCATAAGTATAAGGTTTTTTTACAGGTTCTAGTCGGCTAATGTTTTCAAGCCTTTGATCGATGATTTTTTTTTTTTTAGGTTGGGACTATCTCTTACGAAAAGGTTGGATCCAACGTGAATGTTAGAAGTTGATTTGTTAGTGTAGTAGAATAATGTATTCATATGGAGAAGACTTAGACAAAAATTGTAATTTGTTTGTATTTATGAGACGACTTAAGAGCTTGGTTCAAATAACATATGTGCCAGCTTAACAGATTGGCATAAAAAAATCTTTAAAACAATTTTCAAAAGATATTTATAGGCGATATGTTTAAGAGCTCGACATGGTTCTTAAGAAAGCTTTTTCTTTTCTCTTTGGTTTGGCAGATCTTCTGATCTTAAGTATTTTTTTTGTTTCTTCGATTTCCTTGACCCTGACCCTTGGTTCTTCTCTATATTGGAACTCATCAGCTTTGGTTGAATTGTCAATTTACTTCTTAGTCTTACCCTTCATAGTCTAATATAAAATTGTCTCGCAATGGACTAGTATCCTCGAACTTCTCTTATGTCATTAAAAGTGGGAAACTTGATCTTCAAATAAGGAGCTGAGCTTATGATTCTCATAACCAACTGACTAAGTTGGCCCAATATCATGTTGTATGTTAAAGGATCATTCACCATCATAAACTCTATAACCAAGGTTGCGCTCTTCAGTTTAATACCTAATGAGATTGGTAGCTTAATTATTCCCTTTACTTACTTTTGTTCATTTCCAAAGCCAATCAAAGTCATAGTGAATAGCTATAGCATCTCATCGGTTATCTTTATTTTCAACATTATAGAATAGTAAAAGACATTGACCAAGCTTTTATTGTTAAATAAGATCCTCCTTACCACATGGTTGTAAACCACGGTCCAAATGATAATGATGTCATCATGTTGAAACTAGATCCTTTCCAAATCTTTCGAGCTAAAGGAGATTGATGTGTCCTTCCAACTTTTTGTTTCTTGACTAAGGACCTAATGGCCATAATTGTCACTTGATTAAATTTTTCTTTACTATCGTCAAAGTCCTTCCAATGATACATTGATTATCCCTATAATAGGCCTAGTATCCACATTATTTTATTTTTTTTCCTTTTGCTTAGCCTTGTGGTTACCACCATATTGGTTCATTTTTTTCTCTTTTTTTTTTTATTTTTTCTTACACTTTCTTTTTAATCTCTTTTTTTAAAATCCCCTTTCCCTTGTCATTGCCTTCTTCATTCTATAAATTTACTCAGTTGACCTTTTTTAATATTTTTTTAATTTCACTCATCAAGTTAATGCAATCCTTAATTTTATGGCTGTAATATTTGTGAAAAGCATTTTTTTTCATCAGATCTCTTCTGTTGTTCTCCCTCAATAACTTAGGCCATCTAAGCTCGGGGTCCCTTTAAGTTTGCATCAGAATCTTTTTTCAGGAGGTATTTAGCGTAATGTAGACACAATTTCATCGACTTAGGTTTTTAACCTTAGGCTACCTTTTTTTTTCCCTTTTGGGGGATTGTGGATTTTTTTCTTTTTCATGAGCCGAGAAAGGGAAATGGGCCTCTTTCACCTTGGCTACTTTTTATTGTAGCTTCAACATTGATGTATTTCTCAATGGTAAGTAATATATCAACCAAATCTTTAATAAGTCTAAGGAAAAGGTGAGCTTGAAGTGGTATTTTCAGTCACTTAACACACTTTTTAATGCAACCACTATAGCAACTTACTTTAAACCTTTAACTTGAAGAGCCTCAGTATTAAAATGCGGTACTACTCTTTCAGGGATACATTTTTACCTTAATAGATCAACGTCAGGCTAAGTGTTATTTTTTTTATTCTTTAACTATTGACTGATTTGGACATGAACGAGTGGCTGAGTTATTTGAATGTAGTAATTGATCTCAGCTTAAGGCTGCTGTACCAAGATTGAGTTACCTTTTTTAATATTACGGTGAACCTTTTGCACATAAGAGCCTTATTAGCTTTCTACATCATCATGTTAGTTCAATAAAGTTTGAGGTGATCGAAAAGGGTAGATGTATCATCATAGGTTTTCAAGGTCAGCATCTTGAATCCCTTGGATGGTACTGCTAGGTTTATTTCCTCAATAAAAGGGAAGGTTTCCAAGAACCTCCGCTTGTCATTAAAGGTAGAGGCTTTGTTCTTTAGCTTTTCTCTATGACCTTTATTCAAGCTTTTAAATCTCTATTTGATTGTGATTCCAAGATGGCTTGTTTGGACTTTTAGGTGGTGGCTTGTGTAAAGGTATGCTCGGGGAAGTGGGTTATTGGTGTTTCATCCTCATTTGATGCAAACGAAATTGCAGTGTCAACATAGGTCAATAGCTTTTGTGTAGGTAGGTTTTGGGAGTTATTAGGTCTAATGCCTTTAACATTTGTGACGAGGGTTATGTTTTGTATCATATCTTTAAGGGATTGGAGTTGTTGCGTAAAGGCTTCAAACTACATGATGGGGACTATTGTGGCAAGTCAGTTTAGGTTTTGCTGGTTGATTTAGGTTTTTTTTTCCTAATGGCAGTTTCTCTTTTCTTAACTACTCTATTTCTTAAAGGCATTTTAGATCGACTTGATGAAAATTTCCCTTACTCGGCATGCCAAATGTTTATGTCGAGCTGTCTAAGATGGATAAAACCTTGAAATTACAAGAGAGAGAGAAAGAGAATGGTTAACAACAAAGACTAGAGATTGTCCCAGTATTCATGCTTCAATTCTCAAGTTAAAGATTGATCTAAGAAAGAAAATAAAAAAATGTGAAATAAAGACTTAAAAGCTTAATAGTTCAAGATGGATTATAAATACCTAAATAGGGTTATTTATATTGCATAATAGAGAGTTTTGAGCCTAGGTTGTTTAAGATTAGCATAAGGGACTAAGGCTGACCTCGTAAGCCTAAATTGAGCTAACAAACCATCCGTCCGTGGCACAAGTCAACATCTTAAGACACTAACTCGTCGGTTATTGAAATGGCCAAATTAATGTGGATCCCATGATTTTGGGTTGGCCTAATACAATAGTTCAACAAAAATAATGAAATACCTTCGCTTGTCAGCTAACTTATACTAAAGAGAAAAAAAAATATATTTTATGATTTGGACACTAAAATACCTCTAACAAATATAGTCTAAAAGTTTTGGATTATAGATTGATCCAGAGGATCCTACCTACGACTATCTCTATTATTTGGTACTGTCTACTAACAATTATAAATCCCATAAATAAGAAAACAATATTCTATTACCATAAATGTATTTGTGAAGATTACAATCAAATAATAATATCAAATTCATGAATACTAAAAAAGCAGTTCATTCATCAAAATTAAAATTTGTAGTAAAATTCATTTATTGTTTGGTGTTATTACTTAAAAGTCTATAATTTTCTTTTAGTGTCGTTGAAAATTTTTATTTATTTTTATTTATTCAATTTTTTTTTTTGTTACAAAGGAGGGCTAGTGCCCTTACAAGGGAGGAGGGGGGATGACGGGGTAGAACCCACGACTTATATGACTTTCAACTTACCTTTTAATCACTAGGTTAAGAGGGAAAAGCCTATTCATTTTATCATTACAATTGGATATAAATGTTTTAAATTAAAAATTAACATTAGTAACTCTTAAAAGTATGCTTTTAACTTAGAAAAATTATTTGATAAGTTGACAATAAAATCTTTTAACTCTACAAACGAAATTAAGATTATAACACATGTTTCACTTTTTTAAAAATTAAATTTGTTAAATATATAAAGGATAGATATCATCATTTTAATCTCACTCGCGAAATTACAAAACCCCACTGACAGTGTATTTTATAATTTTTCTTTGACTTATTCTGTATATAATTTGTGAACGATAACTTGTTTAAAATGGCCGAAACTCAATACTACCATGGGTAACTGCTCAAGATCCTGAGATGTTTGAATCATAAAGACATAAACAAACTGAATAAAAATGGATATTTCAATCTAATTGCAGCCTTTTAATCCAGTCCAAGCAAAGTCTTTTGACTCAAAACTCAAACCCAAAGTAAGAGAATAATGGCTCCAGAAGCCAAAGGAACATAAGAGGAGACAGCTTTATCACCTTTTCCTCCAGTAATTTAGGGGCCAATAAAAATGGAAATGATGGACAAGCTTACGAGCATATGGTAGAACACATAAAATCTACCACTTTGTTTTTGCCGCTAACTGTAAGAAAGAAGAAGAGTGTGATTCGTTCCCTAAGCAACTGCAACACGTAGTTAAAAACTGGTATAATGCGAAAAGATTAAAAGAAGACCAAGGTAAGCATAGCAATTCATTGAGAAAAAACAAACTAGTACCCAAGCGACTAATAGCACAATTAGCATCTTCTTACATATTCTCACAGCAATTCCTTCCATACAAACCCTCCTCCCCCCTCTTAAAAAAAAAAAAGAGTTATTCCTTCCATTCTTCCATGAATATGGGAAACCCTGTTTGACAATGAACAACACAACTCAACACCAACCAAAATTGCACCCAAACACAGACAAGCACGCACACACATGACAACCCCACATAAACCGCCTAGTATATACCACTAAATTTAAATATTCCACCAAATAAAACACAGAATGAGAAGCCGTGTTCTGGTTTAAAGTCTGAAAAAAATTATCATTTGCATACCGGTAATTCACCAGATATTCATGAAGTATAATGACAATCTAATTGAACAAACCTTACACTGCCGGCAATGGCAACCTCTTCTCAAAGAAACAATTACCAAGAATGCTCATTGTAAAAGAGCAAGGCTTGGCTGACCTAGAAGGTCTAATTTATTACATCCTTGTGTGAGAAACAATCTCCAAATTGACTACAAGATGGAATAGATAAACCAAAAGTGTTTGAAGCCCATTCAGGGTGCCGTAGATTCCTTCAAATATGCGATGAGGTCAGCACGTTCCTGTGGCTTCTTCAATCCAGGGAAAACCATTTTTGTTCCAGGAATGTACTGCACAAAAATTTTATCCAGGTGAGCAATACTTTTAGCAAGAATGAACAAGGACAAATTATAACAGCAGAAAAGGTAATAATAACTGCAGCCAAATCTGAAACCACAAAAACAAAATTTTTATTTGTCAACAAACAGGCACGACAAAATGAGTTGAATACCTTTGAATCTAACATTAAAATACAGTCTCTAAAGAAAGCACAAATTATAGAATTCAGAAAAGTTAGTATTTGTTAATGAGTAACAACACCAGTGAATGACAGCACACAATTTCCGACATGTCCTCACAGTTCAAACTATGCTATTGTTACACTCAACCCACCTTCCAACCATAAAAAAACAGGGGAAAACCCAGTTACCAAAGATTAAGCTTCGGTTGTCAATACCAGGATGCATACAACAAATCACATTCCAAACAATAAACACGAAGGGCATTGGCAATAATAAATTAGTATTTACATACCCACATAGATTGACAAGCAAAGAAGTATCAGAAAACATATTGTTAGCGACAAAACTGAGGAAAGATATATGATATTGGGATGTAATATTACAAAATAAAGAAAAAACAAAGGATTTTAAAGTAAAGATATATGATATTGGGATGCAGTATTACAGAATAAACAAAAAAAAAAGGATTTTTAAGTTTAAGTACCTTCTTGGGATTGAGCAGGTAATCATACAAAGTTTTCTCCTCCCAAATTACAGCCATGTTCTTGTTAGCAGCGGAGTATGAGTAGCCTGGAGTTGTACCCGATTGCCTTCCAAACAGACCGTTTAGATTGGGTCCTGACAAACAAAACAAACCAAAAACATCCCATCCATCATATTCCACACAAAATCTCAAACATCGAATAAAAATAAAACACTTCAAGTCAAGTTATTTGGATTAGATCTATGAGAGTTGGGATCCTTCCAAATTATCAATTATATGAATAGATTAGATATAAAAGAATTGGAATCCTTAGAAATAATAAAGCATCTAAAATTAAACAAAAGAAAAGAAAAGAGGAAGGGTACCTTGCTTGTGACCGGCACCTTTGTCGACGGTGTGGCACTGGGCACACTTGGTCTTAAAAATCTTCTCTCCAGCCTTTGCGTCACCAGGAGGTGCTTGCTCAAAGGACGCCATGCTCGCTTAGTGTTTTTTTTTTTTTTTTTTGGTTCAAGAAAGAAAAATTGAGAAAGAAACAATAGAGAGAGAAATGAAAGAGCAGGAAGGGTAAAAGAGGAAAGAGCATTTTGAGAGCTTTCTGCGAATATTCCAAATAAAAAGGCAAGGAAGGAGCGTGTCATGGCCGAGGCAGAGCCACACGTCAACGAACCTCTGATTCACGTGGGGCATTACTATTAGCGGTTCATTTAAAGCATACCCAAGCGGGCAGCCAGGCCAACTTAATCATATGATTTTATCTTTACTATGCTAACGCCTGCAAGTTGAATTACCATTTGTTTCACAAAACACACTTACAAAGCCCATTAGTAATCCTTTTCTTAGCTTTCATTTCATACATACATTTTTTTTTTCTTTCAAATCTCTAACATAATATAAAAATTAATAAGTTACTGTTTATTTTGGAAGATTATATGATTGACGCGTATCAATAAAAGGATAAAAATTAAATAAATCAACCTAAAAAATTGGTTTTGTTAGGGCAATCCAACATATCTTTAATACGATATATTAATTTTTTTTATTTATAGGCTATATTTGATTTAAAAAAATATTTTTTTTATGAATTAAAAAAAAAGATAAAGGTTAAAATATTCTAAGAAAGCATTTAATTCATGAAATTTTAAATTTTGAGAGAAAAAGTGATTTCCTAAGAATTGTAAATTTTTTGGTAAAGGGTAATTCTTCCTATCATAAGAAAATTAGATTTCTATATTTGATTCACGAAATATCATATTACGTAATAAATATTTTTTACTATAATATCTTTCATTACATGTAAATAATATGTAACAAACATTTAAATTGTTAATTGATGTTATTAAAATTAAACCTGTGACAACAAAAATAAAAAAAGTTTTCATTTTTATTATATTTAAAATAAGGTTGTATATTATGAATAAAAAATATATATAATGAAGTTCAAAGACAACATTTATTTAAATATAGATGCAGTCTTTGAGAAAAAAAAATCATTGAACCAACCACTACATTTCTGTTATATAAACATAGTGTTCGTAACAAACACTATGTTTTTATGACAATAAACACACCAACCATTACATTTTTGTTATATAAACATAGTGTTAGTAATAAACATTATGTTTCTATGACAATAAACACAATATTTAATCACAACCAACTACTATGTTTTGGTTTATAAAAAAGCATATAAGCACTAAGTTTCTATTTCATAAACGTAGTCTTTTGATCAATGACGATGTTTATGGGGGAGAAAATGTAGTCTTTGACAACTAAACAGGTAAGACATTTTGACACATACAAATGTAGTCTATGTACAAGATGACATTTTTGTCATTAAAAATGTAGTGTTTGACATGTGAAAAAAATTAAAAAAAATTGATTTTGTAGGCACTATATTTATGAAATGATAAACATTGTGTTTAAGGTTTCTTTATAAACCTTTTCTTCTCTAAATTAGATTGCTAGTCTCTTGCATCTCTCGATATTTTTAAGCCCTAAACCCTACTTCATGGAATCATAGTCATTGCCACTGTCGTTATAACATTCATTGCTGCTATTTTCCCTATCATTGCCATCATTTCTGTCACTGTCGTTTTAGGTAATCCAAACTGATTCTCGGTTCCACTTGAATTTATCTGATTATTTTATACTAAATCATTTTAAATTATTATTATTATTATTATTATTATTTTACTGATTAATCTTAAAAAAAGTCAAAAATTGTTTCAACTCTAGCAGTTGAAATTAAGCTACCAAAAAGTTTTTTTTTACCCCGTAAAGTTTATGTGCATTCAATGCACTGAAAGTCCCTCTGCATTGCCTAATTTTTTCAACACCAAATCCAGCAACCAAAGTCACCAGTGTCAGCCCCAAATGTCTTTCACAATCCCTTAAAACATGGGATTTGAATGCTTATAAAAGCTTTATAAATTGAGCTTGCAATTCATAAAAAAAGGAGAAAAATAGAACCTTAGCCCCGACACAGTCGTGCACCAGCCCAAATACACATAATGCTCTTACTCCACCCAGTATCAACTAGCACCAACACAATCCCTTATCCTTAGCACTAATCAACACTAGTCCTAAACACACCCCTCATTCATAGTCCTTGCCTTGGACACTTCACCCAGCACCCGTACCAACCCCCAACAACACTAAACTAGCCTTGCACAAGTAACCCAGCACCACCAACAAAATTAACCCACCTAAAACCCATTATACCAAAATAAAAAAAATCTAAAAAAAAAAAACACACACACACATAAGTGCTAAAAAAGAACATGAAAAGCCATCACATCCTTATAGGAGGAACCATTAATAAATTTTTTTTTGCAGAAACAAAAATTTTAACTAAGAGTAAAAGTTTCGATTAAGGGGTTTAGAATTTAAGAAAAAAACCTAGTTTGAAAAAAGTGTTTGGGAGACAAAAAAGAGCAATCTTGGATTTTCTTAGAAAATTTTTAAAATTTTTTGGGTAGTTAGAATCTAGAAAATTTTGAAATTTTTAGCCACCAAAAACTAGCAATTTGGTCAGTTTCTAGGAAACTGTTAAAATTTTCAACACTAATTGAAGATCCTAGCCATGACAGGGCAACAATTGACTAGAATCTAGAAAATAATGATGGCCAATGAAAGGAAAAAACTTTTTTAGAAAAAGAAGCTCTAGAGTTTAGAGAAAGAGAGGATAAAGGAAAATTAAAAAAAAATTTATTTTGGCCTTTTATAGGCTACCAAAACGATGCTATTTTGAGGCATTTGACCCGTGCTAGATCCATGCTAGAATTTGAGCATGGACTTGCGTCGGACCTAACCTGTTTGGTAAGTTTTGCCTTTTCTTTTTCTTTTTATTTTCTATTTTGGTTTTTGATTTTACTTATTTTGTGTTGATTTTTTATTGTATTATCGTTATTAGTATTATTGTTTTATGTTATTATTAGTATTCATTCTTTTAGAAATAAGTAAAAAAATAAAAATAGAATTAAAATAAAATGTAGGCTTGGTAAAATTTAAGAATGCATAAATCTTTAAAAAATAATTATTAAGGAAAATTGAAATTTGTTACAAGCAAAATGTTGATTAAATTTCACCAAAGTGTTGGAATAATTTAAGAAATAAAATTTGCAAAAAATAAAAAAAAAACTAATGAATTGTTTAAGTTAATTGTTTAAATTTAATTTTTAAAGAAAACTGAAAGAGTTTGGCTTTCTCTAATTATTGGAAGTAAAAATATTTTTTATATTTCACCAAAGAATTGTGATAATCTAAAAATTATATTTACTAGAATAAAGATTTATTTAAATAATAAATAATAAAATGTCTTTTTAGATGAATATCTTAATTATTACCAAAAAATTTATATTTTTGATTTCACCAAAAAGTTGGGATAATAAAAAAATTAAAATTTATTATCACTAAATAAGGAATTATTTAAATAATAAGAAAAATTATGAAAATAGTAAATAAAAATAATGAATAAAAACAAAATGTTTAATTAAATCTCTTGAGTAAGAGTTTTAAGAAAAATTGGCAGAGTCTTATTTTTCTTAATTGTTACTAGGAGAAATGATTTTTAAGAATTTCACTAAAGAGTCGGGAAAATATTAAAAATCAGTTACAAAAATAATTTTTGGATTTTACCAAAGAGTTGGGATAATCCTAAAATCAGTTTTAATAAATAAATAAATAAATAAAACATCTTATGAAAAAAGTTCAAAAATTTTATGAATGGTCAATTTTCTTAAAAATTTTCTGAATGAAGAAATTTTCTATAGATTCCGCCAAAACATTGGAGAATTTATAGAATGTGAAAATAATAATAATTCACAATAAAATTTTTTTAAAAATAAATTTTAGGAATTAATTTTAAAATAAATAAGATTATATCATCAAAATTAAAGAATAACACATACTTAATTGGTACTGTTCTTCGAATGTTATGGTACTCATAATTGTACTCCTAGACCCAACCCTGATTTCATAAACCAAAACATCTTTTAGTAAATCTTAATTAATTTTGATATTTTTATTAAAAAATGATATTTTGGGTGACCAATTACACCCTTACAAAAAAATATTAGTGGCAACTTTGAAACTTTTCATCAAGTCTAGCAATTGAGTCCTTCGAATAAAAGATCCTTATGATAAATGTTTATTGCTTATGGAATGTAATTACACTACCTTGTTTAAATGTATTAATTTATTCATTACAAGAATACTTTGACGTACCAGTTGAATATAAGAAGGTTGTATTTCGATCTGAGCCGAAATTCAAAGACTTTAAAGGTAAGTTTACTCATAAATATAAATTACTTAGTGCTGATAATTTTGAACTTTTGACTCACCCCTCAGCCACATATTTAGATGTAATTAGTGATGGAAAGTGGATGAAACTTGTTTCAAGTTGGCTATCAGAGATGAATTCAGTGTATGCATAACAATATTTTTTTTATAGAAAATTATCGAAGGTGGATGTTTGTTTCATATGTTATTAAAATTATTTGTTTCATGTGTTTTTGAAATTGTTTGTTGCAAAACATAAAAGAATCCCAACAAAAAAAATGAAGGCCTAAAAAAGTATAACCATCAAGCATCAAGAAAAGGGTATGCAAATGTGAAGCTTGAATTTGTAAGTTTTTTTTTTTTTATTATTATGTATTGTACACTTAGTTTTAAGAATTTGAAATTCATTTACATTAAAATTGCAAACTTATATTTCCATATGGTTTTAGGAAACATCCGAATCAAGTATTAAAATATCAAGATGAGGTGTTTCAAAAAAAGCACATGCATAAAAAACTAGAGATATACTGATGAAGAGCTAAAGAAATGGCTAAGAAGATGGTAAGTTTATATATATCTCGTTTGCTACTTCCACATTTATGCATGTTAACAAATCATATTTAGTTACATAAGCATTTTGTGTTTTAGGATTGTAGACATCTAATTTTGTTTTTGTAGATTTCAACCAGTTGTAAGACTTTTAAAATTCAATCCAGTTTAAATATAACATTTCTTTAATTATGACAAGTTTTTAAAATCAAATTTAGGACCTAGGGTTAAAGTTAGTCATACAAAGTCAAACATGATCAAAATTGGTCAAAATCAATTAAACTTGATGGAACTTGGGTTAATCTTTTAAAATCCATAACCAAATGGGATTAACAAGGCATAGACTTGAAATTACTGGTTTTAATGCAATAAAAGCCTTGATTGCACTTTGGGAAGAGTAAAATTACCAAAACACCCTTTATGAGTAATTTTTCTAATTTGACTTTCTTAGAGTTAGATTTTTGTGAAAACTTCTAGATTATATTGTTATAATATTTCATGATTTATGATATATTTAAAACCTTAATTGCATCTTAGGAGGTGTGAAATTATCAAAATACCTTTAAGGGCATTTCATAATTTGATATTTTCGAAGTTGGTTTATCATGAAATGCTTTAGATCAAGGTTATATATTATTTCATAATTTTTAATGCATTAAAAACTTTGATCACACATTGGAAGGTTTGAATTTACTAAAATGCCATTGAGAGATATTTTTATAATTTGACCTTTTTTAGGTTGGCTTTTTGCAAAACATTCCAGATCATGGTTTTATATTGTTTGATGATTTTGGTGCATTGAAAACCTTAATTGTACCTCAGAATGAAGTGAAATTACTAAAATGCCTTTTAGGGGTAATTTTGTAATTTGACCTTTCTAAGGTTGGTTTTTCACAAAAATATATAGATCATAATTTCATATTATTTTAGGATTTTTGGTGCTTTAAAATCATAACAATAAAAAAAAAAGAGATCATGGTTCTCTAAGAAAATTGCATAAAAGGTAAAAATTTTCTAATAAAGGGTAAAATGATCTTTTCACATGGTTTCAGTATTAAAAATGAAATATTTGGCCATGAACATTCTGAGTTGTGGGATGATCTTAAAGGGCTAAATCTAATGGTGAAAGGTGATTCTTTGCAAAATAAAAAAAAATGATGGCCGTTAGATGAGAAATGCATCTAAGGGCTTGCATGCACTTTGCACGGGATATTTATTCATCATTTAAGGCTGAAGAAGGGAAGATGAGGTAGATGGGTATTGGATGTGAAAGGAGTAAAAAGAAAAGAAAGAAAAATAGAGAAAAATTGGAAAGGCTTTTAAAGGTATAATCTCTATTAGTTTTCTTTATTGCATTTCATATCATTTCATACCATTTTTCATCAAATTTTATAGTGTTTTTCTTTAAATTTTTCTATTTTCATAAGAAAATCCATAGTTGTTCATTTTTAAATCCTAGCTTAATTCAAGTTTTCATCAAACTAAACAATAGTTTGGTTTGAAACAAAAGGAATCAAGCAAAAAAAAAAAAATCACCATTATTACAAAGCCATTGGAGGTTTGGCCAAGCATTGCTCCACCATGGCCAAACTTCATCTAGGTCTTCCTTAGTTGTTTTCGTTACTTCAAATAATGGTTATGAATGATTGAAGTGTTATTCTATATATTTAATGTAAGTTAGTAGTTTGTTTTGGTAAGTTGTAAGTAGTGTTTGACTAGTGTTTGTGCCCTCATGGTTTCCTCATTAATTAGTTTATAACATGTTTGATACAGTTCCATTCATGATATAAGTGCTTTTATGTTATAATTCAATTAATATTTGATGTATGATTTAACTAAATATGATGTTTGGAAGAATTATGGAAACCATGAGAGCATTTGACCAAGCTCCCCATGCTTTGGCCAAACCTCCCTTCCTTGAATGGTGGCTAAATATTGTTTATTTCTTGCTTGTTTGCATGTTTCATTGTTTTGTTCTTCAAGTTTTCTATGTTTGATTAAATTTCCAATGAATACAAAATTGTTAGATTAGTAGACTTTTTGGTGAGTTTATGTTGTTTATATGTGTTTTAATTCCAAAAAAAAACAAAAGGTAGAACATGTCGTTAAAAATTTCTAAAATTCTCGATGTTTGTTTTATTTTTGCCGTATTTTTTCATTCATGTTTAGTTTGTAATATATTTGTAACTATGCCTAAGTTTGTAATATGTTTGATTTTATACATGATCCGTGCATTAAAGCTTGCATTTTTATTAATGCTATTTTGGTAATTTTTGTCACATTACTCTCATACATCAAAGTTTGCATTTTTGTCAATAGCATTTTTGTAATTTTGTTACGCACATCCATGTTTACATTTTTATTAATGGTATTTCAGTAATTTTATTACATGCATCCTTAAGCCCAAAACCTAAACCCTAAACCAAAGTCCTAAACCTTAAACCCTAACCCAAACCCTAAACCTAAACCTTAAACCTAAAACCCAAAACCCAAAACCTAAACCCTAACCCAAGACCTAAACCTTAATCCAAAACCCTAAACATAAAGCCCTAAAACTTAGACCTTAAACTAAAACCATAACCCTAGACCCTAGACCCTAAACTAAAACCCTAACTCTAAACTTAAAACTGACACCCTAAATTTTAGACACCTAATTTTGTCCAAGCAAAATCTAGCCATTCGTTGATTGCACCTAAAAATATAGTATTTTTACATGTGAAAATGGCTGCAAAAATTTAAAATTTTGTTAATTTTTGGTGCCTTAATGCCTATTTTGTGATTTTTAGGGTTTCAAGTTTATGGATGAAGAAAGCATGCAATCCATGCATGCAAAGGCATATTCAGCCATGCAAGATTAAAGATGGGCCGAGCCTCGTTGATACAATCCCTTCAACCATGCAACAAAAAAAAGTTTTACTTGCAAATAGACTCTTCCTTGTATTCGACTAAAGAGATTTACTTCAAGAGTGATTCATTTACTTAGCCATGCATGCAAAGGCATATTCAGCCATCTAAGATTAAGGGTAGGCTAAACCTCATTGATACAATCCCTTCAACCATGCAACAAAAGAAGAGTTTTCCTTCCAAATAGACTCTCTCTTGTATTAAGCCAAAAAGATTTACTTTAAGAATGATTCTTTTACTTAGCCATGAAGGTGCATAATGACTCTACATGCATTTAGCTAGCTCACTTCCAAAAGGAGATTAAGAACACATGTGACATTTAAAGAATTTCAAGCCATCATAGACTCTTGTATGATCAGTCAAAGGTGTTTTCATCCAAGAAAAACTCTATCCATTCAGCCGTGAAAAAATGAAGTTTAGTTTGCAAGCTCAATAACTCTACAATCCTTATCCTATTCGGCCAAGATCCTATTAAAGAAAGACTTTATTCAATTTTCACCAATATAGAGACTAGATACATTTAGCCAAGGAAAGTTTCAAAGGGATCATGACACTTTGGCTTAATTTTGAAGAGTTTTGCTTGGAGAATGACTTTATCTCTTCAAGAGTTGGATGAAATTCAAATCCTTGCTTTTAAAAATCATCTTAGACAAGTCCAGGAGAAGGTTTATCCAAAATTTCATCACACATTGATCAAAAGCCAAGATTACATCCTAGACACCCTATTCAGCCAAGCACTCTCAAGAAAGAAGAGTCTTATTTGCCTATGTCTCATAAGAAGATGAAGATGAGCTTTATCACTAAGTATTTGAATTTAAATTAAAGTTTTGCAATTCTATCCCTTGGTCGAATCTTCACTTTAAAATAGGGAGGTCATTCACCCTATTCCATCATCTATTCCTCACTTTTCTTCTCCTTTTTAGTTCTTAGTTCTTTTGTTTTTTTCTTTCTTTAGTTTAGCTATTGGCTTATGTGACAAATTTGCCAATAACAAAACTTTGTTCTTTAAAGTTCTTTAATTTCAACCAAAAAAGCATTTTTCCAAGATCTTTTTTTTTCATTGTTTTAGTTTTAAATCTTGTTTTTACATTCTCATTTTTTGGCAAAACATTTTCTTTATTTTGCAAATTTGATTTCCATTTTCTTTGACTTTTTACTAGTTTCAGCCATTAGTCTTTTGGATGATCTACAAGTTTTCTTTTAATGCAATCTTTGTTTCAAGACCTTTATAAGCATTTGGCAATCACTCTCTCTTGTTTCTAAGTTTTCAATTCTTATTATTTTAGATCTAGTTTGTGGCTATATTCTTTTACTTCCCAAGTTACAATTGGTGAAGTCAAGATTCAAGCCTGCACTACTTTTCAATCTTTTTTTTACTTTATTTTGCAATTAACCCCTAATCTTTCATTTGTTTAGATATAGGATTCTAAGATCTCACAATTGGTATTTGAAAAAACCACCCAATATTACAATCTATAATCTCTTGGGAGACGATATTGGAATACTTTCATTATTATTACTTGATCAAGTACTTGTAGGTTATACAAAAAATAGCAATTATTCATGAAGCTTTAAAACCTGACCAAAACCAAATCTAAAATTTCTTTAATTTTGATAAGTTTTTAAAATTAAAATTGGGACCAAATGACCTAAATGTCCCAAGATCAAACATGGTCAAACCTGGTAATAAAAAGTTAAACTTGGTCAAAACTATTCAAACCTATTTGAATTCAAGTTAATTTTTAAAATTCATAACCATTTAGAATCAATATGGCTTGGAATTGAAATTCATGATTCTAAGGCATTAAAAAACTTGACTACACTTTGGGAAGGCTAAAATCACCAAAATGCCCTTAAAGGTATTTTTGTAATTTGACCTTCTTGAAGTTAGATTTTTGTGAAAACTTTCAAATCATAATTAAATAGTCTTTAATGATTTTTGGTGCATTAAAAACCTTGATCATACTTTGGGAGGTGTGTAATTATCAATACACTCTTAAGGATATTATCATAAATTGACCTTTCAGAGGTTAAAATTTCTTGAAAAGCTCCAGATCATTATTTAATATTATTTGATAATTTTTGGAATATTGAAAACCTTGATCTTACCACAAAAGGTGTAAAATTACTAAAATACTTTTATGGGTATTTTTGTAAAGGGTATTTTAGTAATTTGACCTTCTTGAGGTCTATTTTTCATGAAATGTTTCAAACCATGCTTTTAAATTATTTGATTTTTTTGCAGCATTAAAAACCTTGGTAGTACCTCAAGAGGTGTGAACTTATTAAAATACCCCTTATAGGTAATTTCATAATTTAACCTTCCCAAGGTCATATTTTTATGAAATTTTTTAGATATAAATTTCATATTATTTCATGATTTTGGTGCTTTAAAATCACATAAATAAAGAGGGGAGCATTGGTTCCAAGAAAATGGCTTAGAAATAAAAAACTTTCTAATGGGGGTAAAATGGTCTTTTCATTTAGTTCCAACAATATTAAAAATCTAATCTTTGGCAATAAGCATTCTCAACGATAGGATGATCTTGAGGGGTTGGATCTAAGAGTGAAAGGTGGCTCCTCCTTGCAATAAAAAGAAAGGAGAATTTTTAACCATTAGATGAACTTTTAATCTAAGGGCTTGCATTCATTAAAAGAGAGATATTTTCTCTTCATGAGGGCTGAGGGAATTTAGGGTTTTGCAAAAGAAAGAGGGAGCTAAAAATGAAAAAAAATAGGGGAGAAAATAAAAAAAAAGGAAAAATTTAGGGAGCTTTCTTGGAAGTATAATTTCTAGTTTCTTTTCTTACATTTTATGGCATTTTCATATCATTTTTCATATTGTTTTCCTTTTTTTTTTTTCTTAAAAAAGTTCATTGTTGCTTGAGTTCTTAATTTCAAATATGACCTAAAAACTTAATCAACTAATCCATAGCTTGCTTTGAGATAAGAGATTAAAAGAAAACAAAAACAAATTCACTATTAAAGCCATTTAGAGGTTCGGCTAAGCATGGATCCACCACGGCCAAACCTTTTTTTGGTTCCTTTTGATGATCTTCTTGCTTCTAAATAATGTTTATGATGATTAGATTGTTAGTTTATTTGTTAATTGCAAGAATTTTGGTTAGTTGTGATGTTTGCTTGGTGTTTAGTTAATGTTCTTGTTTTTATAGCTTCATCATTATTTTAGTTGGTTACATGTTCGATAAAATTCCTCTTGTGATTAAAATGCCTTTATATGATGAATATTTTGAAGCTTAATACATGTTTGAGTTGAATGGAATGAAAGCATGGTTGTGGGAGGCATTAGGGAGGTTTGACCAAGCTATTCCCATGCTTGGCCAAAACCTCCAAGCTTGTTAATGGCTAGATGTTGTTTGGTCCATCCTTGATTGGTTGTGTTCTTGCTTTGTTCTTGGAGTTTTAAATATGTTTGATTAATATTTCCCATGAATAAATGTTAGTTTTATAAGCTTTTTGGTGCTTTTTATGTTTATTTGCATGAATTCCAAAGGAAAAAAATGGTGGAACTTGTCTTGAAAGTTCTAAAAATTTTAGTGTTTGATCCATTTACATCATGTTTTCACATGCACATTTTGTTTGTGTTATAGTTTTTAAATGCCTAGATTTGTAATTAGTTTGTTCCTTAGTTATGCATTTTTTATGCGTTAATATTTACATTTTCACCAATGGCAACTTCATTTTTAGTCACATGCATCAATATTTACACTTTTACCAATAGAATTTTGGTTATTTGTTTTTATCACATGCATTTCCCATGAAATCCAAAATTCCAAACCTCAAATTCCAAACCCTAAATTCTAAACCCTAAACTACCCATGAAACCCTAAACCACCCATGAAACCCTAAACCAAACCCCAAAACCCTACCTAGACCCCAAACACAAACCAATCCAAAACCCTAAACCAAACCTAAGACCTTAACCTAGACCCTAAACCAACCTTAAGCCCTAAAACCAACCCTTAACCATTCATGCATTTACATCACATTTTATTTTGTTACATGCATTCATAAATTGTCAACTATTTATGCTTTGACATTCATATTCAATCATTTTGCATTCATATTATTATTATGTTCATCCATACATGCATTTTTTTTATAAATAAAGTTTTTGAATGAAAAATATTTTTAAATAAGATAATATCTCAAGTAAAAAATAGCCTTTGAGATCTAGCCTGATTATAGGGAACTCTCGATGGTTATTATTTAGGCTAGGTATTATTTGAGTTTTGTGGGACAAATTGAAAATCCCTATGTAAGAAATATTTTTGAAGTTCTGCCTAAGTATAGGAAAGTGGAAAAGATATATTGATACTTAGGAAATTTTTGTTTTGATCCAAAAATAAATTGTTTTATTTTTAAAAAAATTAAAAATGTTTTCCCTTTAAAAAAAAAAGATATGATTTTAGAATAAAAAAAGAAAGAGGAATTAATCTTAAACATTAGAATATGACTATTTTTACCAAAGTTTAAGAATAACATGTAATTAATTAGTACCATCTTTGAGAGGCATTATTGAGGGTGCTAATCTTTCCCCACATGTAATCAACTCCTAGACCCAAATTTGATTTTGGAAAAAACAAATTGTTCTTTTATAAAACTTTAAACCCATTTTGAAATGTTTTAGTAAAAGAACAAAATTTTTGAGTGGCCAATCACACTATAAAAAAGATTGGAAATGACTCATTGTTTTGTTTTTATTGAAAAGGCTTTTTTAAGCCCTTCGACACTCGAGTTCTTCCTTAGTCCTTAAATGTTACGATAGCTTGAAAACTCCACTAGAGACATATTGATTGCGAAAACTCTGCAAGCACACAGGTTGTTCAAGTAATAATGAGACTATAAAAGTCTAGATGTTTATCCCATGAGAATTGATTAAACACATTCCTGACTAAGTACCTATTATCTCCATACCCTTCTAAAGTTGGTTCAATAAAAAAAATAAGCATGAAAAATCAACTAAAGAAAATTAACAAGTACGAAAAAACTAATATGCAAAAATTAAAATTCTACTAAAAAAAATCATGTAATAAACTAAAACCAAATAAAATAAAAAAAATTCTAAACATGAAAAACAATGAATAAAATGCAAATGAAAAATTATAACTAATCCTAAAATGAAAAAAAAAATTGATAACTATAAGAAATAGCATGGTTGAAAGTCAACAAAAATTGCATGTACATGAATGACGTGAGAATATAAAAACCAAAATTGCTAAATCAAGTTTGTAATGTGAAATGCAACTACTTATGCATGAACAAGAAAGAAAAGCTAACAAGTGTAACAAGCAATCAAAGTTAGACATGCAAACCGAATTTTAAATAGCCTATGAACAACCTATATATGATTTGAGAAGTAAATCATGAATAAAATATAAATGAAAAATCAATCCAAAGAAATGTAGCAACCGGAAACTAAAAAAAATGCAAGCTATAAATAGATTTAACTACTAAAAATTCAGATTCAAATCAAGTAAAAATGAATAAGTATGAACTAAACATTGAAATAAAAATAAAAGTACTGCAAGAAAACCTAATTTAAAAATAAAAAATTAATGTGAATTTGTAAGATTCAATGAGAAACATAAAAAATCGAAACTACTTCAATTTCTGGAAATTGACTTTCAACTCATAGTTTTGAATCCAAATGAAGATGAATGTGAGTTGGAATGTTAAATATCAACTAAAGAACAATATATGAAATCAAAGAAAAGAACAAAAACATAAAAAAAATTGCAGTAAATCACTTGATCAAACCAAAATAGATCACAACATGTATTAAAACTCTATTAGTTTGTGAACAAAAAAAAAATAAAGATCTAATAGGGAACATGAACTAAAACTAAGCTAGAAAAAGATTCAACAATAAGTTTCTTCCAAGATTCAACAAAAAATTTGCAACAATTTAAAGAAGGAACAGCTCAACTAGCTAGAAAACTACGTAACATTTAAAATTTAGAAAATAAAGCATGCAATATAAATATGATCCAAACAACATTCAAATGTAAAGAAATAAATTGGATCAACCAAGAATCAACAAGTAAACAACCAAAAATAAGGATTTAGAGTGAAAAAAAGCAAACAACTTGCCAAAGAGAGAGCAGTTCCATGCCAAAGTTGTTTGATCGCATCTGACCCGCACCTATCATCTGTATCCAGATGAATCTTCTAAACTTGATCTGAAATGTTGTGGTGTGAGTTTGAGTCTAAATTTTTAATACGTTGTAGCTAATTGAATTAGAAAACTATGAAAAAATTTGAGTGAAAAAAAGTAAGATTTGAATGAGATATCATACGAAAACCATAGGTAGGTTTGAATGGAATGAAAGCATGGTTGTGAAAGGCCTTGGGGAGGTTTAGCCAAGCCATTCCCATGCTTGGCCAAAATCTCCAAGCTTGTTCATGGGTTAGATGTTGTTTGTTCCAACCTTGATTGGTTGCCTTCTTGCATTGTTCTTCAAGTTTTCAATATGTTTTACTAATATTTCCGTCAATAAAGTGTTAGTTTAGTAGGCTTTTGGGTGATTTGGGTTTATTTGCATGAATTCCAAAAAAAGAAAAAAATGGTGGAACATGCCTTGAAAGTTTTAAAAATTTTAGTGTTTGATACATTTACATCATGCTTTCACATGCACATTTAATTTGTAATATAGTTTTTATATGTCTAGATTTGTAATTAGTTTGTTCCTTAGTCATGCACTTTTCATGGAGCAATATTTACATTTGTACCAATGGCATTTTCATTATTTGTTTTTATCACATGTATTTCCCATGAAACCCCATATTCCAAACTTTAAACTACCCATGAAATCCTAAACCACCCATAAGACCCAAACTACCTATGAAACCCTAAATCACCCATAAACACCAAACCACCCATGAAACCCTAAACTAACCCTTAAACCTTGAACCAAACCCTAAACCTAAACCATAGCCTTAACCCTAACCTAGACCCTAAACCAACCTAAACCCTAAACAAACCCAAACATTAACCTAGACCCTAAACCAACCCCAAACCCTAAAATCAACCCTTAAACCCATTCATGCATTTACATCACATTTTATTTTATTTCATGTATTCATAAATTATGTTCATGCACACATGCATTGGTTTTATAAATAAAGTTTTTTCAATGAAAAATGTTTTGAAATAAGATAACATCTTAAGTAAAAAATAGCCTTTGAGATCTAGCTTAAATATAAAGGGACTATTGATGGGTATCATTTAGGCGAGGTGTTATCTTGGTTTTATGCGACAAATAGAAAATCCCTAATTTAGAAATATTTTTGCAGCTCTTCCTAAGTATAGGAGAGTGGAAAAGATATATCGATACTTAGGAAATTTTCATTTTAAAATTGTTTTCTCTTTAAAAAAACAAAAAGAAAAGATTTATTTTTTAGTAAAAAACAAAAAGAAAGAGGAATTAATCTTAAACATTAGAATAAGACCACTTTTACCAAAGTTTAAGGACAATATGCTATTAATTGGTACCATTTTTTATGCATTTGCATTTGCATTTTATTTTGTTTTCATATACATTCTTTAATTGTCATGCATTTATATTATATCAAGCATACATGATACATTATTATTAAGTTCATGCACATTGCATAGGTTTTTAAATGAGGTTTTTCAAAGGAAGTTGTTTTAAAATAAGATAATGTTTCAAATAAAAATGACTTTTAAGAATCTAGCCTAAATATAAGGGGCTTTCAATGGTTATTATTTACGTGTGGTATTATCTCAGTTTTGTGGGGCAATTTTGAAAATTCCCAAGTTAAAATTATTTTTAAAGCTCTACTTAAATGTAGAGGAATAAAAAAATGTGTTGATACTTAAGACATTTTCATCTTGATTCAAAAATAAATTTTTTTTGCTTTTAAAACAAAGAGAAAAACTAAAAATGATTTGCTTTCAAACGAAAAAGAGAAAAAGATTTCATTTTTGGAATAAACAAGGGAATTAATTTCTACACATAAAAAATAAGACCATTTTCACCAAAATCTAAGGATAGCATACAATTAATCAATATCATCTTCGACGGTTGTTATTGGGGTGCTAATTTTTTTCACACGGAATCGACTTCTGGACCCATTTTTTATTTTCACAAAATAGAAAATGTTCTTTTAATATACTTTAAATCTTTTAAACATTTTATTAAAAGGACAAAAATTTTTGGGTGGCCAATCATACCCTAAAAAAGATTAGTAGAGACTTACTATTTTGGTTTTTATTGATGATGCTTTTTAGTTCCTCCCCCCTTTTTTTTTGTAAGTCTAGCAATCAGGTTCTTAGATCTATATGTTGTGACAAGGATGACATAACTATGAGATGCATACTGGTAAAATTAAAATTGGTGATGGTGTAGATGTGCTGACCTTAGCTTTTGATTCTAAAAATAGACCTAGCAGAATTAAGGGGTGTTGGTAGCTTTATTTCTCTAACAAATTATTTTAAAATAAAATCTAAATCTTGCATATCAAAGACTACTAAGTATTTTTCCATAATAGCTTAGCAAAACAAACAAATTGTTGAATTAGAGGCACAATTGACAACTACTGCACCTAACACAATAGGTCATTCATTTACTAAAAATGTAAGAAATGAATTTGTGGATCAAAATTTTGACCAATCTTCTTCTCCGGTAATAAACGTTCTGACTTAATTAATTGGATTATTTGGTAATTATGATTTGATTTTATATTAATACACTTAAATTTTTAACGTAATAGGTTTTCTAGACTGAGATTATCCAAAATCTACCTACAGAATCTAGAATGCTTGCACTTCTCAATTATGTGAAATATCAATTAGTAGGTGGATTGATAATCCATATGAAAATCAAATATGGAATATTTAATTATCCATTGGCTTCATAGATTGGGTAGGAAGTGATTGTTAGATTTTGTTTGATGATGGAAATATCAATTACAAAAATCTTGGCGTATATGAGGTTAGCTTATATATTCATTTAAATATAAATAATACATATTCATTTTTATATACTATATATTGGTATTATAATTGATATGTATTTATCTTGTAGCCTCCTTTATAAATGTGTGAAGAAGAGATAGATGACTATTGCCTATAGATTCATCGACCCAAGTCTTATAACTAGTGGGTGGGCTTTATACCCGAGCATGCATTTGCTTTGGTATGTGTAATGAAAAGAGAGTTTCTATACTTTCTTGCCCCTTATAATCTTGTGTATGCATTCATTGTTTATTTTGTTATTTACTTTACATTATTTTATACGGATTTGATAACTGTTAAAAGCATTACATTGTATCTTTGGAATCGATACTATTTATATAGTGGTCATTGGCAGTTGGTTGTCATTGAATATGCAACCTATATGGTTTACTTTTTCAACTTAGGAAAAAGTAACCCAAAACTATTACAAGAACTAAATGATATGATAAAAAGCTACTCATATTAGTTATGTTAAATAATTTCTATTATGTTTACGATTTATTTATGAATATAATGTTATATTTATGTTTTTTTGTGTTGTTTCAGGGAATTGACTATCCATAATGAAAAGAAATAATATGGTTATGTTTTCAATAAGTTTGTGTATTTTATTTTTTTTAATTGTTTAGGGTTTAGTGAAAAACTCTAGACAACCTAACAATGATTTACAAGTTCTTCATCAACCGAGAACTTAAGAATGTGGGTATTATGACATGCGTTTCATGAAAGAAATAGTTATAAACGATCTTATCGGTATACCATATAAGGTTTGCATAATTTTGATGGATAGATACATGTTTCTAAATGGAACACAATTATGAAATGCATATTGTTTGACATTCATTCTATTTTTTTAATGGGTTGAAAAGAAAAAATTCATACCAAAGGAATTTGATTAAGTGCGTCATGAATTATGTGACTATATATCTAAATTTATACAATGAGGACTAAGCACAATGAGTTTTTCTCTTTTTTTGGTTGATGTAAATTTGTATATTAATGTAAATTCAACAAATAAATTGTACAGAACTTCAAATTGTTTCATTTATACAAGTTCAAATTTTTTCATTTATACAATTTCAAAATTTATCATTTATACAAGTGCAACTTTTGTCATTCATATCTGGCTTATGTCTAAAATCAGCATAGGTTTAATAAACATAAATGACATTTTGGTCTTTAAAAACACAATCTTTGACAACAAAGAAAGTGTTTTTATGTCAAAAAAACTCAGTATTTGACAGTTAATCACAACTTTGTCAATTTCATGTATTAAGTACAATGTTTCTTTGTTAAAAAATATAGTCTGTGTCTTTAAAAATGA
Organism: Durio zibethinus; assembly: GCF_002303985.1. The sequence continues at coordinate 18,496,892 of NW_019167949.1, read as the reverse complement.
TGTTTTTATGTTGAAAATGTAGCCTATCTCAATTTATCATATTTCAAATTGAACTCGGTCAATTTCACATTAACTAACAATAACAACATTTTTTATTTAAAAAAATGCAATGTTTATAAAGACGACATTTTTGTCTTAAAAATGTGGTCTTTGTTTGCACTTTAGATTTTAAATTGAACTTTGTCAATTTTACATAAAAATGACAATCACGATCTATGTAATTTAAAAAAAATATAATGTCAATGTAATTATAATATTTCAATAATACAAAGCTAACTATGTCTAAACATTTGAAAGTATATACCAATACATTATGTAATTATAATATTTCAACTGTATAAGATCTTTATAGTTTAAAAAAGTAATTATAATATTTCAACAATAAAAGCAAATACACTATCAATAAAACAAATCAGCTACATGTGTCTTGGAGAAGGAAAGTCAAATGATAGTCAATAAGCATTACATCCATTCAACTGTTTTCATATGTAATCCTTTCTAAATTCAAAAAGCAACACAAAGACGAAATTAGCTTTATGAGTATTCCTCAAGATATACTTACCAACACAAAGCATTTCATCTTGAGAGAATCCGTCTAGTTGTATGATTTTAGTGAAGGGCAATATTCGCCTATCATTTCTCTCGATTTCTTTCTTGAAAAAAGATGAAATGAAATTTGACAGTGAAAGTCTATATGATGCATGGGAGAGATTTAAAGAATTGTTGCATAAGTGTCCACATCATGGTCTCCTATAATGGTTGTAAAGTCAAATTTTTTACAATGGATTGACACCATCCATGAGAACTACACTTGATTTATCTATTGGAGAAGCCATAATGAGTCAAACCATTGAAGTGGAACATGAATTGATGGAAGAGATGGTGACCAACAACTACCAAAGGGGTCTGGAAAGAAAGGTACACAAAAAGATTGCTAATGTGTATAAACTTGGCATTCTCACCTTAATCACATCATAGTTGGCTAGCCTATCTAAGAAAATAGATGCCCTAGGAATCCCATCCCAAACCACCCCTTGTCTATGCTATTCAAAGCCCCTTTTAAACTTGTGAAATTTATGTAGGACCACATGCCATAGACAAATGCCAATTTAGAATGAAAAAGTCCACTATGCCTAACATCAACCAATTCATGAAAAATCATTCATCTTTGGAGAGGCAGTTTCACAAATGGTTTAGAACAAAAAAAACTGCCTTATAATATCAAGTTGAATCCATTAGGAGCATAGAATTTTAGGTCAACCAACTAGCTAAAAATCTCCTTAGTCATCAAACATTTGAAGTGATAGTTGCCTTAATCTTGAGAAGAGGAAAAGATTTACCTAAGCAACCAGTCACTCGAAAATTTACTTTTAAAGAACAAGTATAGAAGATCATTATAGATGGTGAAGTAAACAAAAGAAAAAAGAGAAGAGCCATCCACAATCAGAGTTCCCACACAACTGGTCTATCTAACAATCCTATTCCCATAAAGGTTTTAGCATAAAAAAAAAGATAGGCAATTTGCAAGCTTTGTCGAAATCTTTAAAAACTTATAAGTCACTATTCCATTCATTGAAGTAATAAAACACATGCCTAAATATGTCAAATTTTGAAAAGGGATTTTTTTCCAATAAGAGATGATGTGAGGATTATGAAGTAATAACAATAGTTTAGGAATACAGCACTATCTTACAACGTGGGATACCACTAAAAATCAAAGATCCAAGGAGTATCATTATACCTTGCACTATTAGTAGTCAGTATTTTGAAAAAGCTTTATGTGATGTTGGTGCAAGTGTTAACATAATGCCATTATCTATTTTTAGGAAGATCGGTGATAGAAATCTGGAACCAACTATGACAACTATCCAATTGGCCAATGAGTCCCTTAGACGTCTTGAGGGCATATTGAAAAATTTACTAGTGTGAGTAAGAAAATTGATGTTCCTCTTTATAATTTTGGACATTGACAAGAAAGCTACAGTACCACTTATTTTAGGCTTTTTGAGAATTGGAAAGGCCATGATCAATATGTACAAAGGGGAACTTACAATGAAAATGCATGATCAAGAGATGACTTTTAACATGAATCAAGTAAAAAAATCATCCAAAAAGATGGATAATTGGAATAAAGCACTAGCAAGTTTTGAAGAAGCCAGACTCAAAACACTTTGCTCTGAATCAAGAAAAGACTACAAGTTGGGGTCGCCTGCTAAAAGTCTTTAACCTTCTATTAAGGAACCCCCAATATTGGAGCTTAAGCCCTTACTGTCCCACTTTAGATATGCATCCATTCTTTCAGTCATCATCTCTACAACCTTAAGTAAAGAGCAAAAGGATAAACTATTAAAGGTCTTAAAGTAGCAAAAAAGGCATTTGCTTGGTCAATAGCAGATGTTAAGGGTATTAACCTAACCATCTTCATGCACAAGTGATAATTCTATTTTTTTTATAGAATTATTATTAACTTATTTGATTAATTGTGAATTTACTTGGTTAATTTGCTTGATTTTTAGCAAATTAATTTAATTACCCACCTAATTATATTAATTATCTATTGAATAGGAAATTAATTCAAGTCATGTAATAAGCCATTAGAGAGCCATAATTTTGCTTGATTTTTAGCAAATTAATTTAATTACCCACCTAATTATATTAATTATCTATTGAGTAGGAAATTAATTCAAGTCATGTAATAAGCCATTAGAGAGCCATAAAAAAACTATAATTCAAGTCCATGAGCTACTTTGGTTCTATGTGCTTTGTGGAAGAAACAAAAAACCTAAGCTATAAGAAAGTAGTGTATGGTGCATGAATGAGTTCCCTTCCAAGCTCTTGAGGAAGCACCAAAATGAGTTGGCATGGGCAAAAAATATAGAGGTGGATTTGTCATATATAGACTTTGCTTTATACATATGGGGTCGTAAGATTTTGGCACATAAATTGCTGCCACATATCTCCTAACTTGGCCGAATATTAAAGGATAAACTAGCCACTTTTGCATGAAAAAAGCTTGAATTATGCATAAGCATAAAATAAGAAAAATAGCTAAAAGCAACTGCTATCAAGATACTTGTCCACATGTTAAGAGGAGAGTCACGCCAAAAGAATAACCTAGT